>CM062293.1:166843399-168043399 GCA_031216915.1 Pictodentalium vernedei
CAACTGATATTCCAACTTCGTCAAAACACGCCTTCTGCAAAGGCAAGCCTGTTCTCAAATGGACCGCCCCAGTTACGTCACTTGTGCATTGTTGCAAAATGGACGCTCTTCCGAAAATACACACAAATTCCCGTAGAGAATTAAAAAATTCGTTCATATAATTTTCGAGCGAGCTAAAATCACAGAAACGTAACGACGGCGAAGTTAAATATATTACACGTAATCGGGAGCTGAAAACTAAAAGATATTTTCTTGATTTTGTATTATTCCGGAGTTTATTTACCATTGGGGGGTTATGGAAAGGACAGTAGGCCTTTTAAACAGTTTTTTGCCATTTTTGGAGAATTGAAACATACTAAATATCAGAATCTCCACCTCCAGATGTTGGTCAAACGAGGTGAGCGACATTGACTAGTTTGAAGATGAATTCAGTTCTATTCTGGTTGCAAACCCTAAAGCATCCAGGAATTAAAACATTGTTTACCAAAACACAGAGGAAGTGTAATTTAAATGGGAGTTCTGAGAGGTTCTGGTATTTAGCCTTTAGGAGAACGCGTCGGATCACAAAATTGGCTGGCCGCCACACTGTAATTCTGACAGTCTTTAACTGACATTGTATTGCATCACTGGTAAAAATAGTTCATAGACTGGAGGCCAGTGAACTTGTGAAGAAAAATCTAGGAAATAAATGAATACCGCTGTTCGCGTGCATGTCTCTTTCTGTAAAATTTTACTACAACTTACAAGACTGCATGCCCGTGTTTTGAGAACAAAGATTTCCCCAGACCGTACGTCAACATAACTTGAAATCATCCGAACTCCGGCTGTTTCTAAGGAAATTGCGCTAAGTTCCCCACAAATGAAAAGGGCCCACTAAAAGTGTCAATAAATCACTTGTTTTATAAACTTTTATTTTTTTATTCGTTGTCAACAACTTGTGAAGTGTACGTTCTCAATTAAAATTGAAACTGGGCTTTGAATCTGACAAAACCGACAACGGACGGCATCGGCACTTCGAACTTTCAAACAATACCTAACTCGCCAACAACAACATAACGTCGAAAGTCACTTCATTACTTAATTATTTCTCATAGTTTCCAGCATTCTGCGACAATATATTTTACATAATGTCATTTAAAAAGCCCCCCCCCCCCCCCCCCCCCCAAAAAAAAAATTAGATATCCGTCACAATGATTCTGGATTTTTTGCCAGTGGGAGAGCCACGCCGCCAGACGGCACCCCAAACTCTGTTGCATGGTATAAAGAAAAAATATAATAAAATCATGGATACGTACCTGGGTTACCTATGTGCGCACACGCCACTGCGTGGGTGTGCACTATTAGGAGACAACATATCCAGACTGGCTATCCACCTGTCGTCTCCTGCAGAATAATTCATTTGAAAGAAATACCCTTCTGTTCCTTGTTTCCCTCAGGGTACATAGAAAAACATGTAATATCTTATCGTGGCTAGAAACACTGCTTGACCCCCACCCCGCAACACGCCCAACCATGTACAAATACGCGCGAACAATCGTTCCGTTTGCCTAAACGAGATAGGATGATTGAGTTTCGTTCACCAACATTCTTGGACCATAGATAAATCGTCCTTTGCTTGCAGTAAGGCGTCACACTCAATACCAAAGCATTGCGAATGCCAAAGCATTGGAGATGGCGCATTGTTCCATTCAAGGGGCGACATACTAGGAAGTCAGTTCCTTAATTTGCCACTCTGTTCATTTGTTAACTTCTCCACTTAATTGTTTCATAACATTGGCAAAAACAAATTCTCCTTTGTCTCTGATGATAAAATCGTGTGTCCAAAAAGTGATCGACGAAGTGTTGCCTGAAAAAGTTAAGGCAGCCTCTTTTTAGGACGCTTAATCTCTTAGTCGTACATGCCTGAGGCATTCTCGAAATATATGTATGTGAAACGGCTTTATCTGTGCGGTATAATTTGCAATGTGTGTAGGTGGGGGAGGGGATCTACCACCCTCCCGATTCAGACGTCCATTATGACACCCTCAGCAGCGAGGGGCTTTTGATATTGTTTCTTCTCCTCGAAAATGTAGATTTCAATGACAAACACTGTTAATGTTTCGTGTTTTAGCTGCTGAAAATTTCTATCATAATTACATATAATTCCGGATATTTCATTGTAAATTTGGCACGTAGCTGCATATGCCTTTTCTGATGTAACAACTCCTACTAGCTACAAATTGAATATGATATTATCTTTGCAGGTTAATATTCATTACCTGTGCAACCAGGAGGAAAGAGTCGTCAAATTAAATGTTCAGATAGAAAATTCCGATCACTCGTGATTGAGCTAATTGGTTATTGATAATCACCGTTTTCTTATTTATTTGTGGTCAAGGCTTTGAGAATTGGACTATCGGTTAGAATTAACCCGTCGTTGTCCTTTGAACCCTTGAATCCTGATAGTATGTTCCATCCCAGTTCAATGTCATCAATTGGAAGAGTCCATATTTGTTATTTGGGGTAGACGAATTAATATTTTCAACGTGCAGCCTTGGAGATGGCGCCATCCCGGGTTCAAAAGGTTAGGAACCTCTCTGAAATTTACCGAGACGTGGCCGATTGCTGAGTCCACTCTACGAACTTGCACCGGCGACTTAATGTTTCCCCTTAAATCCGCCTGGAGGAACTACTGTCTTTTTCACTTCTGCGACCAATGAACGGAAACATGAGTCCCAAATTACAGGCTACTGACGTATAGGACCGATGACCATAACGTATGACGGACCTTGTTTATATACATCACGGGCATTCATACCCATCCCTAGGCAACTTGAACAAATTCAACTTATGATACCCTTCTACTCAGAATGGATTTCTGTTATTTAACCACCTCACAGAAGAAAATTATCTCTACTGTATGTCTCCCATCACATTGCAAGCATTGTTAATTATTACTATAATGTTTTGTATTCTTTGATGCCTAGTAAGGCAAAAAGAAATAAATAAATCTGAAATTCTGACAAACAATTCTCTTTAGCCAATCATTATAAACGCAACATCTTGTCCATTAGGGTTTCTTTCTACAGAAAACAGCTAAGTCCCCAATGACTCGCCCATTCCCAGTTGTTGGCAGTGCTATTGGATCTGAGTAGTCCATAGTCTACCACCGCCAATGTGTAAATATACCTCATTCCACTCCCGACATTCGCTCTTACCAGATGCTTAAGTATCAATTGCCATTCGCTCGAATTATTCACTGACATTTCAGCAGACGTCAGACAGCACCCTCGGAACACTATCTATAAGATCTGACTATTCACAAAATTTGTCACCTACCCGATGGCACTTCATTCATCGCCACTGCTGCTTGGATATTAGAAATAAAGATGTTTCTTACCAAGTCGGCTACTTTTGTCGACATCTGTTGACCACACCCAAGTACTCGTGTACCTCTACAGAGCAATGATTTTGACATGACATATACTTGCGACATATTTTTGTCGCTACGCATACTTACTGCACGACACCGCTTTGTCATTTAATTAATCTTTCATATCGACTCTATGAGGTTCGTTCTTCAGGTCTCATACAGGTGTAACATTTATTTCCTCCACATTTTTCAATACAGGGGGTTATCCCTTCAGTCTGTCCCTTGCTATTGTACTTGATCACCCTCTTCCACCACCTGCAATTTATCAGTGGTCTAGCTCCCTAAAAACTGGGCCATTGTCGTACCTGCTGGGGCTTCATCGGCTAGACTTATTTCTAAGGTCAGGACTTGCCCAGGTATGCAGTCTGTGACTAAATCAAAAATGAGTTCATCAAAACGCATCGCTTCTATACTTCCTCGCGATAAAATGGAAATCCACCCACCTTCGTAAAGATATAGCGCCTAATCGTCCAATCATTCAGTGTACACAAATTATCTTGGCTCGTAACTTGGTCGCCGTTGACCACTGTTGGCGTCGATTTTGAGTTGACCGTCGTCAATGGTGTCAGGAAGTGCATTAATTCGGGATCAACGGACTAACAAAATACCATTGACTGTCACTTTTCTTTTGAATTGCTTTTAATTTTTGAGTGACAGACCCTTTCTGCCGCCATTGAAGAGTCCCACAGGGTGTTCCGAAAACTTCTTTTCGAGCAATTTTCTCAAGATGTGCTTTCTTACCTCACAAGAAATAGGTTTTCCTCCCACTGACGCGTCACTGGACATTGCTACCAGCTACTTCTAACTTTGACGGTGAACTTGGTAACTTCGCTCGCTAGGTCGAAATTTTCGCTAAACTGAGATCTCTTCTGTCAATTCGGCCCCTTCCCAGAACCTGGTTCTCTTTCCCTTTTAAAAAGGCTTTTCTGGGGCGCAAGCATCAATGACCAGCTTCCTGGTGAGCAATACAGTTTTTGACATAAACTCCTCCCAGAAACGGTCGGAAGATCCACGTCACATATTGAAAAATGCTTTTCTCTTTCTCAAGTTTACGTTGCGTGAATCTTGCCCCCAAACCCCCTTGAAACCTCTTCAGAATATATTTTCAGCTCGCGGTGATCAGTTGATGTACTAAGCCCGTGAATGGTTCAGGCAGTGTTGGATCCCTTATTGCCAGGTGGGTTGAAGAGGGTTCGATTCCCGGCGGGGAATACGAAATCAGCATTCTAAATTCCTCCAAAACGTGATTGTGACCTTCGAAAATACACACACAGGCCCGTGCCAGTCTTCGTCTGAGGCCAACCACAACATGTTCGTCATACTGTTGCCAGCGCGTTACACATTGTCATGCTGCTGCCGAAAGGAAGGTGAACCAAGTAATCATGAGAACGTCATCTATAAACCTAGATTCCAGCCATCGTTTTTGACGGTGTGTAATAGCCTAGTGGTTTAGGTGTTGAACTATTGATTGCCAGGCGGGGTTGCTGTGGATTCGACTCCCGGCAGGGGTTCGGAACAAACATTCTAAATTCCTCTAAAACATTATTATGTCCTTCGAAAAACATACACACACACGCGCACACACACACACACACACACACACACACACACACACACACACACACACACACACACACACACACACACACACACACACACACACACACACACTCTGACATACAAATGGAGGTATGAGACACCCGATTCGCGTCTGTGACAACTAAAGTACGTGGAGAGTGGATTGTAAGTAAATCACCCGCGGAGTGGAGTTATCACCCATGCTATAACTTTGAAATTTTGTTCATATCGACAAAAAACACAAGCAATGTTTCAGCTAATGGACCTCCGGGTTTAACCCGGAGGTCCATTAGCTGAAACTTTGCTTGTGCTGGTTATGCTTTGCAACAAATTTGCAATTTTTGCTTGGGTGGATTCTCCACTTTGTGCGTGATTTAGTGATAATACACTCTCCACGTACTGTACATGTGTTCATCCACAATTACATTTCCAAGAACTCTGACTTTTTTTTTAACCATATTCCGATTGACTAATTTTCAAATGCATCATCCAACCTTGCCTTCGACAAAGGCATGTCTCCGGCAAAAGCATGCCTTGCATATTTCGCTAAAATAATGTATCTGTGGTAGCCTGAGCTATCACAGTCTGGCTAAATGAGATTTCTACCCCTCCTATTTGGATACGGCCTAACAATCACTTACTATTGTCGATTGACTTGGTAGCCTACACAAATACTGGACATTCTATTTTCGCAGAACGTGCTCTGTTGGGGACAAGGTACTCATTTCCGTGACAATGTTTATAATCTAGTATATGATAATGTTAAGTCTGTAAGTTATTCTACTAACGAGGCTTTTGAAGAGATTTGTTCAAGCCAGCAGGATACAGGATTTGTTGATCATTATTATAATAAATGGTCGAAGACACATTTTGTAAACATTCAGGATGATAATTCAGTAATTGGTATAATTTCCACCTCTGTGTGTGGAAATGCCTTGTTATAAGTCGAATTCCTTAGATCGTTCCAAAGCTTATATCGTGTTTAGTGAACGCTATTAAACTCCCATTATGAAAGGAATGGATAGTTTGGCGATCAAAGCTTCATTCTAAAATTATTTATGTTACCCGAAACCCATTTTGGTGGATTAGAAGCAACGTATGGAATGCAAAATGATTGTATTTGTGGTCAAACTATGCTATTTAGAATCGATTTCCTTGAGAAAAGGAGCTATTAGTTCAGCTGATCTATAAGATAAACTAGGATTTGTTAAGAACTCTGGGAGGATCCAGTCTGAGGTAAGTGTGTTTCCTACAGCAATAACCGTTCTTAGCATTACAAATTTGTTTGTTTTGTGTATCGCCCTGATGGCTGTCGCACAAAAGTATCTTCAGATACAGAACGGTAATTTCAAACGCAGACAAAGAATTTCTACCGAATCCCGACCGAGTGACGATACGGCCAGAATTCCATGTCAACTTTTTTCCTCATAACAACAGCAGGATCTCTTCAAAAAAGAAAGATTAGAAGGCGACCACTTTTTGCGACCGCGGTATCGTCGGGGGAATAAATCAATTATACGGTACAGTCGCCTTGGACTGGTCGAAATCCACGCGTGGGCAGTGATTTCCACCCATGCGTTTACCAGATAATAAAAATAATAATCAGCAACATTTTAATTAATGAATTTTTAATTAAACTTTTTATGTCTTGTCCTATAATTCGTGTTAGTGTTTGGAATCTAATATTATTCCGTCCGGGAAAATGTTGCCCACGCATGGAAAGTGACAAGTCCACTTCGACCGTACTGTAACATTGAAGTTTCAAGACTGTTTAACCCTTTACACAACGAATCGGCCGCATCCGCCAGCGTAATATGCAAATTCAGCAGTTGAAACAATATTATTTTTCAAAAAATTTCAACAGAACCATATCATGTGACTCCTCGTTGGAACGAGCTCGTCGAGCTCGTTCCGACAAGGGGTCACATTATATGGTTTTGTTGAAAGTTTTTGAAAAATTTGAAAAAATGATTTAAAATAATAAATTTTGATATCGTCTGCGTTGAATAAAGGGTTAATGTCCACACACGCATACTTTTCGGCGAGCTATTCGGATAAGGAATCAGCAACAGCAGTCGGCAAAGTTGCTGTAAAAGTCGTGACATTCCTGATTGTCGTTGCTAATTTTGAGGACGGCTCCTACTCACTTTTCACAAAGCTAGCAAGTACCTATGAATTTGTCTGCCAGTATGTTGAGGCCTTTAAATAAGCTAAGCTAGAATATTAACACAGGCAACTAGCTGCCAGTTCTTCTACCGTAAAATATTACGTTGTAAATGCCGTATTCACTTTTTACAAGGTTGGCTTATTTTTGGATCGAAATTGAGACAAAACCGAGATATTTGATATTTGGTTCTCTTCCAGAAGACTATTGATTTACCAAACAGAGTAAATCAATTAATATGTTAACCTGTTAACCTGCCTAAATGGCTTTATGACTGCATAGATGCAAGCAACAGATATTAACAAGAAAATTTTGATGCAAGGTATCAGCGCGTCAAAAAAATGTAATTTTTTTTTTCATATAAATCTATTCTTAAATTATTTCTACACCCAACTTGAAACTTTAAGTACAATCATATTATTGTGTTAGCATGCAGCTGAGTGAAATGTTTGCCCATTTTAAGATAATAGTCTGTACCTCCGGCATGAAACACTCCCCGTGGAAACCCAGGGAAATGCGGCAGTGCGTATTTACTGTGATGTGAAGTTCTGCTTTACTGGTAAAACAGGGCCCGGTAACCAACGCTCGTGGTGGAAATCCTGTAAAGAATGCGGCATAGGTATAAACGATTGGCTGAACTTGACAATATACGCGACTCCCGTTCTCATTCGTTTAGACAAACGAAAGGTCAGTTTTCTCTACTGAAAAATGTCAAACATGACTTCAGTATATGCGCGCCCATATGTGCGCGCTAAATTAGTCTTCCTTAAAAACTGACTGTTTTAGAACAAGGTAATGGGCGAACCCAATTTGTAAATGCAGGAATTAAAGAGTTGAATACGTTCGTTCTGTAAAAACATCGCTCCACTCTAGATGAACACTCCTCTATAAGTTCTCATATGATGAGACTGTCAGTAATAACAGCCACCTTCATAATATTTACTGCAGAAGTAAAAGCAAGTGATTGCCATTTCTTCTAGCGAAATTTTCACGGTATTGTGTACAGTGTGGCATGATCATGTGCAGTACCAATAACAAACCAAGAGACAAGAGAGCGTTTTTATTACTTTATTCCTCGTATTGTTTTCGTTTTTTGGGCCAGTTTAATTGAATTTGTAGAGATCTTGTCGTGAAGCAATACTTAATATGATCACTCAGACGTTTAATTTTGTTACAAGTTGCATTTTAGTCTCATCGTACAACTTGAAATTGATATTAGTTTCAGCGTATAATTACTTCGACGACAACAGTGGAAACAGGGCAATCAAGACGCACTCCCGGAATCATAAATTAAAGTTCCCTGTTGAATTGACCGTCTGATTGCCGGTATTTTATGTAATCGTGTCCTTAAAGTAGTTGAGACTTGTTAGTTGTACAGTATATAACACCCAAGACATCCATAGACTGGAATTTCCAGTCTTACAACAATCAGTTGCCCATGGTAATAGATGCGCAATTTAGAAACAGTTTTTAGCAATGAATCGCAGAACTGAACATTCCAGCGAGGAGACCGTTTGCAGGTGAAGTGTTCACCTGATAAAGAAAAGTGGATTGTTTACCAACAAAATAACCGCGGTACTTTTATGCCCTCTTCTGGCCTCACAAGAATGTTTTGATTTTTCACTGGACACCTCTCTCATGTTATTAATGCATGTTGTAGAATCGACCTGCGCAGCATCCCAGTAGAATGGTGACACACGCAGTCATCATAAGAGCGCATAATTATTTGCTCTGCAACCCGTAGGTGCAAGGTACCCTGGAACTTTTATATACCGTAAAGGATCATTATCGGCCAGCACTACTTAAAAAATGGTCATTTACATTATATTACTTTTCTCAATTTTGGCGCCGAAAATACAGCTTATGGCTCTCATCGGGACGAACTCATTCAGGTCGTTCCAATGAGGGTCATAAGCTGGGGTTCTATGTCTTAGGCAATTGCCATTCAGGCTTAATTTGGAGGACGTTTGTGATTCTTTATCACGTGATTCGATAGTTATTGTCTGCGTACGAGCTGCACACCGTTAGTGTTCCAGCGCAAACTCATTTTGTATAAATTTTAAAGTTAAATGAAAAGATTGGTGGTTATCAACATTCAGAGCTTGCAGGTATCCACCCTGGGGTGGACAGATATTATGCGGGATCGTTTTCCATACATCGAATATTTCAAAGAAAAAAGTACTAAAACATACAGCTGTTCATCTCATGGGTCACGGACATAAAGTTACAACTCATACCTCGCTTCATTTTGATATTATATGAGAGCAGGATGCGCGCGAGTCCTCTGAGATGGAGCAGCCAGGGGCCAAATAATGCAGCAGTTTTCAGCGCAAGGACAGGATATATTATAGGCATACCCCGTGTCGGTAAAGAAGACCGCTTAACAAATGTCTTTGGAATTTTTATGGCATGACAACATAATTTTCAAGGGCCATCATGGCAAAACGTAGGTAGGACGGGTAGTTTTAAGAACAATTTCAGGGCAAAGTTTGCCTGCCTACAACAAAATGCCCTTCAATTCGCCGATAAACATGACTGTAAGCTGACATAAAAAAATACAACATTTTTAAATTATCTTATTGTTCGCAATGAAACTGCCTCAACTTTGTCATTCATTACTGATATGGTAAAATAATATATCATGGAAAATTGACCACTCTTTACTTGCCCTCTCAATCCTCTCAATGGGTTATTTATTTATTTTATTTATTTATTTATTTATTTATTTATTTATTTATATTTATTTATTTATTTATTTATTTATTTATTTATTTATTTATGGGATTTGACGACACTTTCGACAGCTAGGACACCTCGTGTCGTACAGTTTCACGGGTGGAGAAAGCCGGAGTACCCGGAGAGATCCACCGAGCAACGACGAGCAACTCTCAGGCTCCCGAAAGTACTAACTCCACACAAGCAGGGTTAGCACTGTTGAAGACAAGTGCACCATCGCATTACTCCTTAGTACACAATGCTACCGTACCCCCACGTGGGCAATCGAGATTAAGTGTCTTGCCCAAGGACTCAACGCGGTTGCCGCAGGTCGGATTCCAACAGAGGATCTCTCAGCTTGCAACCTGCATCTCTACCTACTGAGCCACCGTGCTCCCTCTCAACGCGTTTAGTAAAATAAAAAAAATATACACTTGGAACTTAATTAAAATATTGCATATTTTCATCATTGTGTTGTCTTTCATTTGTCAATAGGCCACTCTTTCAGCAAAAAATCACTTTTGGCCATCTGAAAGATAGCATGAAACTAATGGCAGTTTCTGCACTGTTTCTTCAGTTTCTTCGCACAACCGCGAAAAACCAGTGGGTGCTTAATTAAGTTCCATGTATATAGGTAATGGGCAATTAAGGACCCAGAAACAAGACAACACATAAAACTCCTAATCGATGACTAGTATTTGTTGACAAATAAGCCTCTGGGATTAATGTTTGACTAACCCATATTCATAATTATAATGGACTCACCAATCTGCTGAAATCAGCAATATACTCGATTGTTAAATTCAGGAATACAGGTTTGAAAAGGTTGAAGTGTGTCGTTTGCTCAGCCGTGGAATCATTCTGCTAATTTCATATAAGAGACTAATCGCCTCTTAGGTCTTGGAAATCAGTTCAGAAAACAGACATAAAGTCGGTCGTCAATTCTTAATCGATGGGGTGGAGCTTAGCACAGCAAGGTAGTTTTTTTATCATATGACTCATCCGTTTTGTTCAATTTAAAACAGTTGATATTTTGTTTTCATATTTATCAGTGATAAATAAAGCCTTCGGTCAATTTCATTGGTCAATTTCAAAACTAGACAATTTGATTGGCTGAACAAAATACAACTGGGCCACATTTTCATAATTGGCATAATTAGAGTTGGGAGCTTTCATTGGTCAATTTCAAAACTGGACAATTTGATTGGCTAAACAAAATACAACTGGGTCACATTTGCATAATTTCAGTAGGGAGAATTTACGTTATCTGTCCTATTTAGGGTGGGTTATATTGTATTAATGTTTTACCTACAAGAAAAACGCCATTCATTGTTTTTTTTTATTTTCACTTTTTGCTTCCAAACATAGGTTGTGACCCCTCATTGGAACGAGCTCGACGAGCTCGTTCCAATGAGAGGTCATAACCTATGTTTTGGAAGCAAAAAATGAAATTTTTTTAGTTATACGAGGATGTTTTTTCCAAGTGCCGTCTGCAACTCAAGTTAGGTGATGGGTTAAAAAGACATACCAAGTGGCTAATTTGTGCGTGTGTGTGTCATATGATAAATAGAATATGAAATGAGTGTTTTTCTCATATAATATTTACGAAATTCGTCCGAATTCTTAGACTCGTTTCATAAATATTTCCTCTATATACGCACATATTTTGTGTCAACACATTAATGGCTGTCTCCGATTTAATCCCAATGGGAGCGCGGTGGCTCAGTTGGTAGAGATGCAGGCTGCAAGCCGAGAGGTCCTCGGTTCGAATCCCACCTGCGGCAACCGCGTTGTGTCCTTGGGCAAGACACTTCATCTCCATTGCCCGCGTGGGGGCACGATGACGCCGTGTACTAAGGCGTACTGCACGTCGATGGTATGCATGTCTTCACCCAATCTAACCCTGCCTGTGCTGCAGTGCGGAGTTACGATGTTGGGGAGCTGGCAGCTGCTCGTCGTTGCTCGGTGGTTCTCTCCGGGTACTCCGGCTTCCTCCACCCGTAAAACTGTCACGGTCATGATTAGCCATTGTGCATAAATATGTGACTTTAAACATCAATAAATAAATAAATTTAATCCCAATGACGATCACCATTACATCAAAAAATGCGCAAAAATTAGCTCAGAGATATTGTGCAGTCTTCATTCACACAAATGACCAAAGTCTTCCCAAGTCTGATAAGACTAACCACTGTCCATTGACATATCAACTGTTTCAGGATTTACCACCACCCGTTACGTTGCTTTAACAATGAGAAGCAATGCCTGACTTTCAGTATGAACCGCAAATAATAAACTGTTAGCGACTGACCAAGATATAATTCCAGACTGGACTGACCTTTACATAATTCCAGATTGTATACTCTACTCTGCCATGACTTGTTCGTTGTCTTGTTTGGAGTGCCTCTTGGGGGCGCGGTGGCGTTGCGGTAACCGGTTCTCGTCAGATCACCGAAGTTAAGCAACGTCGAGACCGGTTAGTCCTAGGATGGGTGACTGTCTGAGCGATCGATTCGGATTCCCGTGTTGAGTACTTGAGCAAGGCATTTCACCCCGATTGTCCACATAGGGGCACGATGACGCCGTGTACTAAGGCGTACTACATGCCGATGGTGCGCATGTCTTCAACCAAGCTAACCCTGCCTGTGCTGCAGTGCGGAGTTACGATGTTGGGGAGCTGGCACCTGCTCGTCGTTGCTCGGTGGTTCTCTTCGGGTACTCCGGGTTCCTCCACCCGTAAAACTGTCACGACACGATATGGCCTTGACTGTTAAAGTGTCGTTAAACCCTAATAAATACATAAATAAATTGGACTGCCTCTTTTGAATGTGTGAATGGCGAACTGCGTTAAATTAAAAACTAATTGCTGGAAAACATAAAGTAACTTATTAGTGTAATGAGCGGTTAAGTGTTTCTGGTTTAACATTTTGAACCCGAAAGGTAGCTTTTCCGGGCCAAGATCGTAATACTGTCAGTAATACTGCCAGAATTCGTAAAGTAGGTAGTTTCTCGGTGAATCTGCGTGGCAGACCAATCAAGAGTTTAAACTTGCAGTCCAAAGGCTGCGCGTTGAAAATATTGAAAATATACTCTACATAATTGCAGTTGATGTTTCTGCAACGGTGACATGGAATATATAATCGGGGACAAAGGGTTAACGGAAAACTATATTTTGTGATGCTCGTCGTTAAATCAGGCATTCACCCCACAGAACTTTCAGAACACATTAGGTTTAACTGTTTTGAAATTCTTCACATAATACAACATGTGGGCGACATTAAAAGAAAAAAAATATTTTTTTCCGTTTTTCTGCCGTGAAATTATAGCTTATGACCACTCATTGGAACGAGCTCGATAAGTTCGTCCCAATGTGGGATTGTAAAAAATTGAAAAAAAAAGAATATATTCCGACTTTTTGGAAGAGAACTGGACGGATATGATGATGATGATGATGATGATGATGATGATATAGCGTTACAAGTAAACGAGTTTCCTAACAGTGCTGTCTGTAATGTGTGCGTTTCCGTAAAAAATCACTAATGTTGTGCACACTGAGGCAAACGGAACACAAAACCCTTGTATTATAATTTTGACGCATCGCATCGCGGCGTCAAAATTATAATCAGAGATGTTTAGGTTACATTGCATAGTAGCTCAATGTATTTCATTGCAGTCTTTTTGACAACAAGGTTCATTTTGAGACACGAGACACAGTGTCTGAAGCCCCGTTCACATGCTCCGATTTGCATACGTGAGTATTTATTTGCATATGCGCATGTGCAAATACGTGTGAAAATTAGCGCATGTGAACGCGTTTAGTAACTCATTTCAGTAAAATTTACTCAATATGTACCAAGTGAGGACCAAATGCATTTCTTATTGTTTCTAACGTGAACGCACAGTAAAATTTGTTAAGCCACGGTCACACAGACAATGCTACCACGATGCAACCTCTTGGCGACTGATTTCATTTTGCGACAGACTGGCGATCGCTGAGACCGGTGCAACCACTTCTGCCCTATATTTGGAATTTGGGTATGATCGCCGATCAATCATCGATAGGTTTTGCAACTTGTCAGTGATTGACCGGCAACTTATCGGCAATTGTTCACCGCAGATTGAGACAGATCGGTGACTAGCCAGCGAATCGTCGGTGACTGGTCGCAACTGAACGGTTATTGGTTGCAACTGAACGGGGACTGGTCGGAGACTAGCTGTCGATAGATCGCCGATCAAAACATAATGCACATAAAAAGGGTGCTTTTCAGAATCAAGTCATTCCTCTGCAATTTGCCTTTACGGACCATTGTGATAACTAGAAATAATTGAAATAATAAAAAATCGTTGATGTGAACTCTGTGAATACTTGTGACAAAATGATGCTGTAATATGCAGACAGGTCTTTTTATAGACAGTGACATGTTACAGTTTTTAGATCTCAGTCACTCTAGCCTAGATGCGTGGATGCAACGCAGACGATTTCAAAATTTATGATTTGAAATATCATTTTTTAAATTTTTTCAAAAAATGTCAACAAAACCATATCATGTGACCCCTCTTTGGAACGAGCTCGACGAGCTCGTTCCAAAGAGGGGTCACATGATATGGTTTTGTTGAAATTTTTCGAAAAATAATATTTTTTTCAGCTGCTGAATTTGTATATTACGCGGGCGGATGCGGGCGATTCCTTGGGTAGTCTGCATTAATGCAAACAAAAATGCTTACAGGTTATAAAGATATCGTGCAAAGAGAAATAACGTAAGGCAAATTAACTGGGACCACAAGAATGAGCTTCATTCTTGATTTTTCACACGATATGGCGGTGCGTGACACGTGCATTGCCTGGATAAAAGTTTTATAATTAGACCATACATACATGACAGTGTAACCCATTCAAATTAATGATAACACCAGTCAAACTTAGTTGTAAGCTAACTTCAACAAACGCTTCTTTTTCTTGCTTTCTAATTCGGATAATCGAAGAGTTCATTCACGAAGAACTTTTTTATAAAAATTACTGGCTGTGATGAGCAACGAAGACAAAACATGAGATAAATATTCCGAGAACTTACAGTTCTGCGATCACAAAAGAGAACTTGTCTAGTCCCCCACCACAGGCCGCATCCCATCGTTTTGATCTCCGTCGAAATGAAGACTTGACAGTACCCTTCTGTCACACACGAAGCCGAGCACAACAAGTATCTGGAATAATTTGCCGCAACATGTCCGAAACAACAACTCATTCCCGGAGTTCTTGAGTTACCTAAACTGAAACAAAATACTTGTTCCTAGTTTCTTTTTTTCACGACAAATCGCGCCAAGCACAAATATTCCACTGCCGATTACGTTTATCCTGTAGTAATCTCAACAATGACCTTTTCAAAAACCATCTTCGTTTATCACCTCGTTGTGTGTGTGGGGCTCGGGAAACAATTGACCACTATTTATTCCACTGCCCACTTTTCAGCCGAGAAAGAATCGACACCTTAGGTGAAATAACTAATTTTCTTGATACAGATATATTGCTAAACAGATGTGTTGGGTACAGTCAAAGCGTTAATACAAATTGTTTTGAAAATTACATGATTTTATTAACGTTAGTAAACGTTTCAAATAACGATCCTGACATAAATCGACATTCTCATTGCTATCATGACTATGCATACCCCGTTAATTTCAGTAAGTGGAAATGCTAGGACCATTCACGACGTCACCTGGGGGAGGGGGGGGGGTAGGTCTTGATTACCTTCGAGCAATAAACATACCCCAGCAATCACAACCTATGAGATGCTAAGACCCCATGAGTGTATTGCCTTGACTCTAATGGTCATTAGGCGTTTCATCATATCTGCTCCTCCTGGTTACCAATTCTTTGTGACTGTCTCTGCATTTCTACTCTTCTTCTGAACAAAAGAGTAATTCTGACTTAGGATAATCCTACGATCCAAACTGAATATGTCGCCTTAACTTTGTACTGTGTAATTTGTTTCAAGGAACCAGCTAACAAAAGCCTCAAGCTTGATGCTGAATCATTTTTCATGATTTTTAAATGAATGTTTGCATTGTAATTGTGTGCATCTATAATCTGGAATAAAATATTGTTTAAACTAACCGAAAAGAGAACAGTGGCGTTATCTTTCCGCTTTTCCGCATGAAACACTATAGAATCTCACCTGTCAGAAAACAATTATGAGAACATTGAATCTGAAATATTTATATCACGACCGTTGTGTGTATTCATCGTTACCCGATATACTACAGAAACTGCCAAGCGTGTTGTGAAAATCACGCGCGGAATTCGGCCTATGGCATGTTCGGACATATCTAATTGGTATTTTCGTATTCCTGTTAACGACGCAGTGACAAAGGAACGCTACAGTGAGCTAATGAAATGCCTCAACACAAAAGAACAGAGTCACACAAAAAGTGAACAGCCCATATAAGGTGTTTATTTACTTTACACATATAAGCTTCCTTCACCAAATTCATGTTTAATCGCGGTGTAGGTACAATACGCAACGCCGGTAGAGCATAGGGGACAGAAAAAAATAACTATTGGAGTTTTTCCTATATTAATTTCCCAAAAAGCTGCAACTCGGGTCATTGTTTCTTGTTCATCATACTCCAGCACCGTAAACTCGACCCATTTAGTGAAAGTCTACAGCGACCAGATCGCGAAATAACTAAGACAAAAATGCCACTTTTGTGATCACAGTACTGTATCCCTCTACTTTGGCGCATAATATTATTATGTAATTAAATTCGTGGCCAGTTATTTGCCTCACTTTACAGTAGCTCATCTGTGGTATCGATATTACACATACCATAGGTGCTCTATACTTCGTGAGACATCACGTCTTTAGCACTGGGATTTACTAGCTTGGGGGAGAGGGGTGGTAATTGGTGAAATATATATGCGAATAAGTGTGCTAAAATACCAAGAAAAAGACTTGAAATGTTGTCAAGAGGAGCGACACTACGAAATACTGAAGACAGAAGACCATCAGACGATTTCCGCATGAGATATACTAGCCAAGAGAGCAATGGAACTTGGGATAAGACAAACTAAAAGCGGCAATATGTTCCAGCATGTGTGCTATTCATTTCTGGGGATATAGCACGTAATGTTCTTTTTCCACTTGGTCGCACATTCCATATCTTTTATGAATTCCTTCGTTTTTTTTAACTCCAACGCCGATGACAGTTTTATCTGTGACTCTAGTGTAAGAATTACAGTTACATTTTATACGCTTGGTTAGCAGTTCGGCTTGATTTTCTTTCTCTTTGTCCGTCGTGTAAACAAGAGCACACACATGGACGATATCAATAAAAGATGTGAACAGACTCTATTGCATCTCCACACCCATTTTAACCCACTGAAGACACTAAACCTGCTGTTAAGATTCGCTGGGTCTTTCTAATAAAAAGGGCTCCCAATCTGTTTAAACGTGAATACACGAGCAATATTACAGATGTTAGCAAATTGTTATAACTTTGTGTTCGTCATATACTTTAAAGAAAGTTGGGTTAACCTATCAACCCAAATCATCTGAGTAGGATATTCGAACGGAATTATGTAGGCTTGCAGATAATACATACTACAATATCGGACACGCGATGGGTAAATGTATTGGAAGAAACTCTTTGACAACATGCCCAGCTAAACATTTTGCTGAGAGAACTGCAAAGCATGTCACAAACACTTGTTTTCTGTTTGTTTCAGCTTTTTAAGATCTCAGAGTTATGCAATGAAGTGATACATGATTGCAATTCTCGCCTCACAGTAGATAAATTTTGCAGGTACCATACGGGCAATACACCCCTCATCTAGCGAACGCATGAGAAGACTTCACATACGTTATGTTATTTTATCAAGCATTCAAAATGTGTTTTGTATAATTCAGAGAAAAATTGTCACGATCTCGTTCCGCATGAACTTCCACGTCATATTACTTGGCGCAAACAGTAACGATGTTTTCGTGGTATCAGTGAAGGACTAATACGGAAATTAAGAAGTGTCGTTAGTTCCCAACAAACAAACATATGTTACAGGTGAATTTTAACCCATTACCTAACGTAACGGCCAAAACCGACCAGCGCTATTCACAAAAATCGCCAATTAATTTTCATTATTTTTTTCATTTTGTGACTCAAAAACATAGGTTATGACCCCTCTTTGGAACGAGCTCATCGAGCTCGTTCCACAGAGGGTTCAAAACCTAAGTTTTTGAGACAAAAAATGAAAAAAATAGTTATTCAAGATTTTTTTTACAAGTGTCTGTTTTTCATGTTAGGTAAAGGTTTAAATGATCTGTAACCAAAACATTTCATCCGTGCTTCTTACGACAAAGAACCAAGAATAGTATTTATTTGGTTTACTGTATTTTGAGATTGATGTTAAATGTATCCTTCAATGGTTCAATATGCCATGTGACATGTCGACAAAGTGTATAAGCTTTTGGGGAGCTCTCATCAGCATGTCAGACATGCAGGATATTGGCAGGCACACCTTTTTTCAGCGGGTCACCATGGTATAATACACATATCTGTATTTTATTTCGCAGGGCATCTGTCACAGAGACTGGTTATTATCCACAAGATGTATTGATATTCTATCAGTAGATGTTTATCACAGTGACGGGGCGCTCAATAGTGCGCATGATTTCACCATAAATCAATGGCGTATTTTGATAACTGTTTGACAATAATCGATTCTAATCACAAACAGCAAGTGATCACTTTGTCAGCTGCCAATTACCGGGCTAAGTGACTAAGTGGCAACGATAGTTGCACGACAGGCTATGTCTGATGAAGTTACCGCGTGTCAGATCTGATCTATTTGAACTTATTGAGACTACCGTCTGTTTATCTTACAGAATAAACTACCGACAGTATTGTAGGAATTAACTATTTTAATATAGCTGAATAGTATTATCTGTACAGAATAAAAATGAGGCGATCTGCGAAAAAGGTTACAACCCTTTCCATTCAATCCTTTTTTGACGTAACCCTTCTAGGTTTTGTTATTGAGGATGATAAAAGCTGACGTAACCCTTCTCGGTTTTGTTATTGAGGATGATAAAAGCAATCGTTCACCCGTGATAACTCAAACGCGGAGAGGAGACATATTGCAACTTATTTATTGGGCTTATTTTGCATTATGGCAATGATGTTTTAACAAAGTTAATAGACGCATTCTCATGTGGAACAGCAACAAAGCGGCGGCTCGCTGAAGTGTATTATTATGCGATGTAATTCACTTGGGGAAAGGGCTCACCGAGCCCTCTCCATCAGCGTATTACATTACAACATTTGGTCTTTAAAGAAAAATAAATAAATAAATAAATAAATAAATAAATAAATAAATAAATAAATAAATAAATAAATAAATAAAAATAAATAAATAAATAACTTTGCCGCTCTGTTTAAAGTTTCGCACCCCAGATGTCGGATTTCGGCTGCTATTATATATAAATAAAACCAGAAGTTGTTTCCCCCTCCCAGATCTCCCCACGGGATTACTGGATTAACAATCCAAGGGATGTCCATGTAAACTTTGATGATATTCATCTTATAAATTCTATTACACTTTCTCACATCCAAGCACATATCGTTCCTTGAGTGGAACAATGCGCTATCTGCAAATGTCAACGCACTGCAGACGCCGCATTGTTCTACTCAAACTAGATGATACATGTTTATACTCAAAGTACGATATATTGGTCATCCATAGATGCTAGGCGTTCGTGGCAGGATGAGGGTGAAGTTTTTTTCCTAGGGACAGAAATGTACACATGTTGGATAACTCAAGAACATGTGACAAAGTTTCAACTAAACATGGAAAAATATTTTCTGAAAACTTGGAAAAAGAAAAATAATGGAAACAGACAATTTTGTCCTACGTAAACATACTGGACTAATTAGATCTCCAATAGGAATTCAAAAAATAACCCCAGTACTACTGAGAAGAGGGAAAAGACACATCTCCAGATTTAAAAGCAAACCATTCAACTCGACTGGGCTTGTCCAATTCTTACTAAACGTTAATTTGAAAGATGCGCCAATATCGATAGACTGAATATGTGAACCTAGATCTGAAAAAATATCACTCCGAGACACTGAAAAGACAATAAAGAAAATTATATTTTCCACGAATACCTCCAAAGGTAAAGATGCTGGCATGACGTCTAACTCAAACAGCACACATATCCTGCATTTTATACCATACTCGCCTATGTTACTATCTGTGAAAAGCCTGTATGTTAAATTTGGGCTTTTAACCCTATGACCGATGTAAAGCTTCTACTGCGGTTAAAAAAATTACACCTATAGTAGGATGTTCATCCAACTTGACCTTTGACATGACGCAATTTGCCGACTTCGATACATTCACACTTAGTTTAAACAATATTTATTTCGTAAACTCAAAATGTAAAATAGTTTACAGAACATATGGATTCGGCAGTAAGCATGCAAGCTTATATTTAGCCGCTTCCACTTGATGAACATATTACAATCAAACGAACATACATCAAGAGGATGGGAGAAACACAAACGATGAAATGATTTTGCACTTCGCGATGTTTCATTCAAACATACGACGTTTTGCGGTACTATCTACTTCGTGCAATGGCTTATTAAGTTTAAAAAGCCTACAATTATATTTTTAAAATAAAATTTAAGAATGTTAATAATAATTTGACGGAAAAAGCAAGGTAACTTCAATCAAATTTGACGATGTGTCTAGCTGTCAATCAAACAGTCCGGACTGTTCCACAGTTTTACCGCACTGGCTGCAGGAAGGGGGAAATATACCATTCCAACCTACGCCTGCGTTGTAGTGATTTAAATGCTCACAAATTCGATTTATATCTGAAGACCCGAGATGTTCGTGTGGGCATTTTGAAGAAACCGAGCAACACTTGTGTTTGAGTGTCCTCTGTGGTCACTACAGAAACAGGAATTGCAGAACAAAATAAGTAGGTTTAACATCACTTTAGATAGTATTCTTTTTGGTGATTTATCTTTGTCTAGTTCGGATAATCTTCAGATTTTTCAAGCTTTCCAAGACTATATTTTAGATACGGGACTTTTTCAACGGAATGGGTAAACTATGATAAATCCCAAACTCTCTCTCTCTCTCTCTCTATCTGTCTCTCTCTCTCTCTGTCTCTCTCTCTCTTTCGAGAGAGAGAGAGAGTGGGAGGGGACCGGGGAGAGGGAATATCAGCCTGTTGCAGTGGCCACAAATGTACTGTAGCTGTCATAAATCTAATAGATCTGTACGTATTTAAATGTTCGAAAATGTCTGTTTGTCATGCGAAAAATCACCCAAGATTTGTTGAAGAGTGGCTTTCCCTTTTTGGAAACAACACGCATAGAACGTAATTAAGGGCTTCGTAAAATGTGATTAATATAATCAGAATTATGTGTTGGCCCCCATTGCATACGCACTTGCACCAATTCATTATTTTTTTTTGTAATTTGTTAAATGTATTGGGAGAGACGTTGATACTATTAGTTACCCCGTGTCTGATCACGTGGTACGGGTTTTTACCTACCCGAAGCCAGCCGTATCCCATGAGGCTTCGGCCTCATGGGATACGGCTGGCATCGGGTAGGTAAAAACCCGTACCACGTGATCAGACACGGGGTAACGAATTTATCTATTGACCTTCCGTTTTAGAAGTACAATCTATTTCATGTGTGAACACACACAGCATGAGATCTTTTATCTTCCATTGTTGAGCCATACAGGTTTCTGTGGAATTTTTGTGCAAAAGAGTTTTTGTGAAAATATGCCGATATGACTAGTATAAAAAAATTATTGAATTTCTTTTTTTCTTTTTTGTCTCAAAAACATAACTTATGAACCCCACATTGGAGGGTACTCGACAAGCTCATTCCAATAAGGGGCCATGAGCTATATTTTGGAGATAAAAAATTAAAATATAATACATGTACACTGTAAAACTGGAATGACGCGTCTTCTACGGGGTATGGACAATTTGTAGATTTCGGAACGAGGCTTCCACTGGGTATGGGAAATTTGTCAGTGGCTGGGCGGACATATCGTGGGTTTCAATGGATATGGTCTCATACCATGTATCTATCAACCAATCAAATAAAAAAAAATCACTTTAGTCAATAGATAAAGACTATGCCTGTTCGTCAAACCCTATTTCTATATTGAGAAATAAAATTATGTTTAAAAAAAAAAAGCATTCGATGTCAACAAAACAAACCCATGTGTATGCGATAGAAAGTGCCATATTTTCTCCATTTTAAGTGACAAAGTCGATTATTTACTAAGAGTAAAACAAAAAGGTACTAGGGCAGGTAAGCCGAGTGGTTAAAACCCTTATCCTACTTGTGGTTTAAATCTGATTACCGGCCCTAGTACCTATTTATTCTATATATACCGGAAAAAAATAAAATATTTAAACTTGTTGTAAAAGAAAAGAGTGTAACAGACACTAGCGGCCAGAGAGAGAGAGAGAGAGAGAGAGAGAGAGAGAGAGAGAGAGAGAGAGAGTGTGTGTGTGTGTGTGGGGGGGGGGGGGTGGTGAGTAGATTTCTTTGTGTTCTTGAAGATTCCATGCCCAGTACTGTGAGGTGAGTTCAAAAATCTAACAGTGAAAGAGAAATGGTAATAATGAAACAGAATAAAATAAACTAACTGCCATAAACTAACTACAGCAATAGAATGAAGACGCATAAAAAATAGTTTTAGTACTGTGATGTTTTGAATTCCAGATTTATTTATTTATTGGGGTTTAACGACACTTTCGACAGCCAGGGTCAGTTTTTCGGATGGAGGAAGCCGGAGTACTCCGAGAGAACCAAGGGGCAACGACGAGCAACTGTCAAACTCCTCAGTGTACTAACTCCACACAAGCAGGATTAGCAATGGTTGAAGACAAGTGCACCGTCGACGTGCAGTACGCCTTAGTACACAACGACACCGTGGCCCTTGCATTCCAGATTTCAGTTTTCAATTCACTTTTCTTTTTTGCACCATCCTAACGTAATTGGTTTGAATATTCACGAATGTTTTGAGTTCAAGAGAAAAAAAAACATAAGCAAGGCTTACACCACATTCATTGAAAAATGTATTCTTCAAAAACTCTTTCTCTCTGCGCCGAGACCTGACATGTGTACATGAAGAAATGGACCATCGCTAAACACCTTTCATTATAGTGAGTTTCTGGATGAATTTACAACGAGCGTTTCGTTTGTGTGGTCATTGAAAGTTCACCCAGAGTCCCAAACCACAAGCGCATTAAACAGCTTGAGCCACCCGCACGCGAAAACTTGTTTTATCAAGCACAAATAGGAATCATTTCACGAGGTATTCGTGTCACGTCTCAAGCAGAATGCAGACCAATCACTCAGGCTTCCAGTCTAATTCTGTTCGGAATTCGAGGTTGTTGTTGGCTGTTTGTTCACCCTCTCTTCGTGGAGTTTGCGCACAGACGACAGTTGATGCACTGTAATGTCCCTTTATTAACAAAAATATACAGATATTATTTCTGCTCCACTTATAAATATCTCGACCAATGAGCATTTAGTTCTCCTTGAAAACATCAAGATATTAACATAATTATTTATTTATTGGTGTTTAGGGTCACACATTTCTGCACAAAGGCTAATTATGACTGCCAAATGGCTATAAAGTCAAGTGTAGCCAATCGTTTATACAAATGTTACCCAGGTATTGGTTACTGGGTCCCACTATACCAGTAACACAAAGCTTAGTTTTCACAGTAAACAAGCACTGATTCACTTCCCGGGGTTTCCACGGGGAAGATATTAATTCTTGGAAACACGCAGAGTAATCATAAAATTACAGATGTGGTGAGTTTTTATCCACAATGGTAAATGCCATCGGTCGCAGTATATGAGTGGTTAATATACCTCGCTGGAGATGGGAGATTTACGTTTTCGATTGTGACACAACCGACACTCAGAGGCTGTCATCTGGACCCAATTTTGAACGTATGTCTCTTCACCTTATCAATGCCCTATCCATTGAGGATTTTCGTGCTCCTGAAGAGGCCAAAGGCTTTACATATTTAAGGGTGATCAACAGTAAAACACTGAAAAGACAAAGTATTTGCATGCATAGAGGAATATAAGGTACATGTACTTGCAAATTCATCTTTCCGCTAATATATAGAGAGTTTAGACACAATAACAGTTCGCACTATAACCACCCCCGCCCCAACACTCCCCCCCCCCCCGGCCCGTTGTCTTCCACAGCTAGCTGTGTCTTCTGGGTCAAGCTTACATCTTTGGCCTCGGACTCCATCTTCGCACGCTGTGGTCCCAGTAATTACAACAGTGTTTTTGAACGTTTTCGCGGATACTTCTATTTCAGGATTAAACCTACAGTCACCTGGATTCACTTTACTTAAACTTCTGTTTGTGGTACCCCTGGTAGGCGCCTTCACACACTTGCTAGTTTCACTGTCACAATACAGTTATACATTCACTTGTCTTGTGCACACAGGGTGTACTTGTGATCAAAAGCCATCTATGGCCAAACAGGTCTAACAGTAAATCTCCCCCCCCCTCTCTCTCTCTCTCTCTCTCTCTCTCTCTCTCTCTCTCTCTCTCTCTCTCTCGCTCAATCAGCTTCCCATGGTTCGTAGCTATTTAGCAATTGAACTAACTTTCAAGGCCCCTCTGCGGTCCAACGCTGCCCACTGACACGACTTTGTGGACCTTCACCGAGTACCAGAGCCGAGCCCTCTGTGATCTACTGAGTTCACTGGAACTTGCGAGAATGACTACACTGGGATTATAATTCAATTCAAACATATACATTTTGGGAAGGATTTAATTCTGGTAATAATTGCATTCTTTGAAATCGGAGATAGTCACCTACAGTAGATTGATGTTTTTAAATTGGACTTCGTTTAAAGTTCTCAGTCTTAGACATCCCCGACCACAACAGAAGACATTTATGGAACCAGACGACCCTTGCGTTTCTCCCTTGAAGAAAATAAATGGCCCCTTTCAGTTAGAATACGATTATTTTCTGACCGCTACAAAGCGCTTATGGTTTTACAAACGACATTTTTTCATTATAAAATGAAATCGGGAGTAACAGATAATTGCCAATTTGCCTTAAGTGGCGTGTTCTAATTACTTCAATTAAACGCATGTGAACATTGTACGCAACTGGGCTATCGGTTTTGACATAGTCGAGTGATTGGCATTTGTCTTCTGTTAAAAGAAAACTATTTATTATATGACTATCTAATTTAACCGCTAAATATCACTAAGTTTTGACGATCCTTTCCTGGTTCCCGGAAAATCCACAGTGTGGAATCCGATTCCATATCACTCTAGTGTGACGAACTAATTACGGGTGCGTTCGAATTCGCATAATTAGCTTCTCCGGTCGCAGACAGTACGTTACCCCGAGCTGGAATGGGTTCGCACGAATGGCGGTCCGGGTTTTTTTTTTATCGTATTCATGATATTTTTTTATCGTATTCATGTGCATCGGATGATTCCCCGGAAGAGTGCACCTCTTGCAAAAGTAGGTGTAAAAAAATAGTTATTTTTTACTTCAGTCCAATTTACCCCCCAAAAAAGTTGGGGGAATTGTTAATGCTAGCGTTGACATGCGATGTTCTACTATAAGTCATACATTAAACCGCTTATCGCTACAGTAAAGTGATCTGGGTCGTCGCATCACATCGCGTTGAGGTCATATCGCCGGATCAAACGAGCTGCCTGTGGCAGCTCGTTTGATCCGGAGATCTGACCTCCTCAACTCGACGTGATGCAACGACCCAGACCACTTCATTGAAGCGATAATATGTATGTATCTATACAACAATGTTGATATTCGTCTTTACAAACAAATGTTATAAATAACTATCCAGCTTCTGGGAAACTTTAACAACCTGGGTGCATAGGCAATTGTTGTTAAATCTATCGACCATCCTAATCACCATTCCTTGATCCGCCCTGGGCATTTAGAATAAATCTACTCTCCGCGTACTGTACCAAGAGTAAACCGAACGGATAGGGTGTACGATGAGGTTAATGTTTAGAAATGACGTTTATTCCTTTAAGTGTAACGTGTGAATTTCTATAGAGTTTACCAATGATCTGTTGCTGAAATAAATATCATAAGAATATATATTTGTGTGTCCCACAAATCGGGTGGGTTGAATGCTCTATCATAAAGATCGCCCCTTTTTTCAGTTTCAGTCACAAGCCTCTTCGCAAGTTACACATGAAATACATGAAGATTTTATTACAACAAACGCACCCACCGAGTCGAATTTCCACCCAAAGAATAACCCATGGTCTGAGAGAAAGTACAAGAAGAACCGACTTTGTTATTGTGCTTCTCGATGTTTTTAAAAAAGTGGGAACAATTGTTAGGGTGAAACCGCCACAACCGAGTATTTTTATGGTAAGAGATTGCAGATACCATGTAGTACTTACACCCTTATATTGGTGTTTAAGGTAACTTTCGGCGTCTAAGTCCATAGCATCAGATCCGTCGAGAAAACATCAGATTTGGGATGTGAACCTGATTTGTGATAGCTCTGTTCCGCACAAATTAAATATTTCAACTGTAGTATACTACTTGAAGTTTCCTGAGCACCAAATATTTGTCACAGCATTGTGAAATTTGCTTGTGACATATTTGCGATATTTTTGGTGGATATGATTGAATAATTGAGATGGTCCCCAGTGTTTACATTAGCTCTCTTGACAGGCAGACTTTTCGTGACAGTCATGGAACGCATGTACCCCTTGATTGTCATTATGTTTTCGTATACTGTTTACATGTACATGACATATGTAGGGTATTCAATCTTCATTTCAACGCAAACCCTTGTGATTTAATGATTGAATATAGCAAATTCAAATGTAAGAAGACATTTGTCGGAAGCAGTGCTGTAGGGATGGTGGATCAAGGGGCTACCCATTGTCAGGCTGGTGAAGCCCTTGGTGTGCACCATACGGTGATCACCAGGGACTGGGCAAGATGTCAGCAGTATGGCACACCAGTAAGACGGCATGGTGATGGCAGAGACAGACAACATCTGCAGCTGAAGAACGGTTTTCGATCATTCAGGCCCGTAGGAACCGCTTTGCCACAGCAACCCAGCTTCACAGTGACCTTCAGAATGCATCCGGGGTAAATGTTTCGACGCAGACTATCTGGGCAAAGTTGCACGAAGGTGGTCTACGATCTAAAAGACCATGTATTCGCATTCCGCTGTCCCAGAACCACCGCCAGGCACGATATGAATGGGCCATGGACCGCGTTGGATGGACCAGAGAAAATTGGCTACCTGTCCTTTTTACAGATGAGTCAAGGTACTACCTAGACCACACAGATAAACGTTCTAGGGTATGGAGAAGACCAGGAGAGCGATTCGATGCAGCCAACATTGCTTAGCATGACCACTATGGTGGAGGGTCAATCATGGTCTGGGGCGGCATCAGCAGGGATGGACGTACAGAGCTATGTGTCCTTGAACGTGGTACATTGACTGCACAACGGTATATTGATGAGATCCTGGATGTCCACCTCAGATTGTATGCAGGTGCAGTGGGTGATAGATTCATTCTGATGGACGATAATGCCCGTCCTCATGTTGCCCATGCTGTCGGGGAGTACCGACAGAGGGAGGGTATTGAGCGTATGGACTGACAAGCAAGATCCCCTGAACTCAAGCCAATCGAACATGTCTTGAGTGATTTGCAGCTTGCAATTTCAGCCCGTCCAGTCCAGCCAAGAAGTGTCCAGTAGCTTGGTGCCATGCTGGTCCAAGTATGGAATAACATCACACAAAGGACCAATAGGAACCTGATTGGGGGCATGAGCAGGCGTTGTCAAGCTGTAATTAACGGTAATGGGTCTCATACTCGATATTGAACCCATACCAGTTCGCTCCGTCAATTTTTTGGCAAATTGAAAAATTTCCTCTTTTACCAATGATATCCATTTTCCATGGTTATCGTATTCAAACGCTAAAAAATAATGTCAATAATTCAATAAAATATATATACACTTTTCATTACAATATTTCAACTAAAACGTAAAACAGGAAGTTGGATATACTTGGTGCTTAGCACATTTTGAGTAGTATATATTGGTTAATAGGGAGTACAGTTCAAAACATCGGGAATTGTCTGGATGGGTACATTTTGTAGCTCGCAGCTCACACCAGGCTGGTGATGCTGGGACCTTAATATCCCGAAATGGTTATCACTGGCCTCTATTTGTCTGACCTGTTTGTGTGTGATATAAGACCATCAAATACAGTCTCGTAATAAACAACATTATTACTAGCAAGAGCCAATAGATATTTACTTCAGACGAAAATGTCCCAGCTGGGAAATTTTTCACGAGCATGTCCCTTGCATCCTTCTATGTTACACCCCGGCATAACATGACCCGTCCATAACATGACCGAAAAAAATGTAAAAAAATGAAGTTCAACCAATCACTTGCACCTATGCTACCAACTTTGGAGCACATCCTCGCTGCTTTGATTACCGGGTCATTTTCACCAGTCCAACAGACTTGTTTTCCTCAATTAACAAGCACCAGAGAACACCCAAGGGTTCCTACGAGGACGTGCGATCATACACTGAGACAAAAAAGAAAGTATAATAGAAACAAATGTGAAAAATAGCATAAAGGGTGAAATATAATTGTTCTAATGTTGCATATTTGTGGACAAGAAGAAGTCGTGCAACGAGTTTAACGACATGTTGTTGTTATCCACCCAACCGTATACATGATCATGATCTTCAGACATTAGGCGATTTACGTAATGTTGTAAGGCAGGAGTGGAACGCAATACGCAGGGTGACATCCAGAGATTTGTAAGGTCCATGCGCCGTCTATGTCCTGCCATCCAAGAGGCAAACGGTGGACGTACACGCCATTGACTGCATGTGTGAACTTTTCATTTCATCCCATGTCTGAATTGCGACGTTCTGACGTGTCGCTGGCAACAGTAAGAACATGAAATTATGCAAATTCATACAGCTAGACTGGAAATATGAATTTCCAATGATTTGGTTGAAGTTAACGTCGATAATACTAAAAAAATTGCTCCTCAAAGTTTATTATACTTTCTTTTTTGACTCAGTATATTAGAGTCCTGCCACCGTTCTACGTGCTCGACATGAAGTTGTACAGTACGACCGCCATGGACTGGTCACTTTCCACGGGTGGGCAATATCTACTCAGGCGTAATAATATTGGATTATAAATACAAAGTACAGGAATAATCATCAACAACTTAATTAATGAAGCACTGGGTACAGCCCTGGTCTTCATTAATTAAAACTGTGCTGATAATGATTTTTAATACCTGGTAAACGCATATCCTGACATCACTGCCCACGTGTGGATCACGACCAATTGACAGCGACTGTACAGTTCCTTATTTCCAAATGAAACAAAATACTTCGTTTTGATTGGCTGAGAGGTACGGTGTAACTTGCAATCCACAGTGTTTTTTTTTACACCGTGGTTAACCATGGTGTAAAAACAAGAATATACAATACAAATAGTGGCTAAAAAAGTACCAATTTCTAATTATTTATTCATACCTTCTGCTCAGTTATGTTAGAACAAAATTTAAAATACAGGAAATTTAATATTTATGTGCAATAAAATATTACAGATATGGATGTCATCGGAACTGGCTCATTGAGCCAGTTCCAATGACATCCATATTTGACTGGTTTCATTTATTAAGAAACTTACAAAGTACAAATTTTCTGTCAGTTTTTGCCCACAATGTAGGTTAAAGTATTAAGTACACCAAAATTCTTGGAAATAAATCTGTTATCCTTGAGTTTTCCAGGGTGTATGGGAATTTACACCGGTTTGGGAACTCATACACCCTTCGGCTTTGCCTCAGGGTGTATGAGTTCCCAAACCGGTGTAAATTCCCATACACCCTAGAAAACACAAGGAAAACTAATAATATTAGTTTTTCCAAATCATCAAAAATCCCGGGAATACACAAATGATTGCAAATCGAAATATCCTACTGATATGACAGCAGTTTGCTACTCAAACGCATCAATCACTAGTCTCTACAGTGACTTACGGAACATTAGTATAGAATAAAATTAATTTAAACAGAAAGTTATGGTTCAAAAGCGTGATCTTTCTCTTTTCACATTACGACTCAGTCTTGGCTGTTACTAGTTTTCTTCTTTTGTGGCTTTTGCTCAGATAGGGAGAGGATAAGAGGTGTTCGCCCTATTACGAATTGTGTCGGGTATTTAAATTCTTTCAAATTGTTTGTCATGCAATTGGCGATTCCATCTACTAAATTAACGGCAAATGGAGTCTACGATATGTTGGCCTTTGAACATCCATTTCAAATTGTTAGTCAAGAACGCTGATAGTTTCTCTCTACTGAAGACAATTTTAAAAAGTATTTGACACTTTAAGAAGCATTAACCCTTTAGGAGACCGGGGATGTTTTACATTTTTGCAGCATTCGGACATTCTAGATCCTTTGGCCTTGCAGTTGTTCCTAGGCAAATCTGGTAAATTTACCTAAATAATCCACACTGGAGTACCTGTTCTGTTGCAAATAAGTGACAAAAGTTGGTTAAAGATGATAAATTTGGGCATCGTTCTGGAAAGGGTTAGCAAGACAACGTGACTCATCAACATGTGTAACATTCCATTTGATGCATGTAATATTTAAAATATTTATTTACCCAAGATTAAAGCAGCAAATGAGACACTTTAAGACGAATAATTCGTTAAAATTGTTTGGAGTGCAATTTCAATACAAACAGGTGTATCAGTTGAACGGCAAATCAAACTAAAAAGCCCTAGAGCTATTTAGAAACTTCAATGTAAATTATCAACAGAATGGGCAAATGTTACTATCCTCTGACAGCTGCGTAATTATATAAGTTTTTGAAGCTGAAAATATCATTCGACGATGATATATAATCAATCAGCTTCGCCTGAAACATGGTCATTAAATTTGATAAAAGCGGCACAACTTGTCATATTGTTGATAATTAAGTCGTAACCCTTTACCTAACCTGAAAAGCAGACGACACTTGCAAAAATAATTCTTGAATAATTCTTGAATAACTAATTAAACATGGTCATTAAATTTGATAAAAGCGGCACTACTTGTCATATTGTTGATAATTAAGTCTTAACCCTTTCCCTAATCTGAAAAGCAGACGACACTTGCAAAAATAATTCTTGAATAATTCTTGAATAATTAATTTTTTTATTTTTTGTCTCAAAAACTTAGGTTATGACCCCTCGTTGGAACGAGCTCGACGAGCTCGTTCCAACGAGGGGTCATAACCTATGTTTTTGAGACAAAAAATAAAAAAAATAATGAAAATTAATTGGAGATTTTTGAGAATAGCGCTGGCCGGTTTTGGCCGTCACGTTAGGTAAAGGGTTACCGCTTCCGACCTCTGAGACAAATATCTTAACAAAAACAAGGGTTCACAGCTACACTTCACAGTACGCAGAAAGAATATCATTGGTCAATTACATTTCATTTTAACAATATTGCTCGGGCCAACATTGAAACAATGGACCTCCGAGTTGAAACCGGAGGTCCATTGATTAAAACACTGCTTTTGCTCCCCGTATTTTTAGTTTAAGGGTCATTCTATTCCATGTAACTGAGGTGACCATTTCAGATATTGCTGAAAATAACACTAAACATCAAATGACATGTATATGTGTGTGGTAATCATGCGAAAGGTTAGGTTTCAGCTCCTCTTTGAGAATGGACCCGGAGTTCCATTGATTCAAACATTACTGATGCTCCCTATATTTTTAGTTTAAGGGCCATTCCATGCAATATCACAGAGGTGACCCCCTCGGGTATTGCTGAAAATAATCCCAGGCATCAAGCTACGTGTATGTGTGTGTAACAAGCATACAAAATATTAGGTATCAACTCATCTTTGTTTTGCATCCTGAAACCATATTTTGACAGTCACGGACGACAGTTAGCCATTTTACTAACTTCAGCAACTAATAAACTTGTAATGGAGCTATCTATGCTAAAATTACGGATATTTACTAATTGACACCCAAATTGTCATATGCTGGCATTAGAATGTCTCTCGGGTGGCATATTTTTCTACATACAGGAACCTAAAAATGCCTATTTGACCAAAACGGACCTAAAAGTAAAACTTCATGAGACATTTTGGGTTGTAGTATAGCATACAATCCACAATATGTAGGCAGTGATTATAAGGTGATTATCTGTGTACAACGACATTTTGCTCGAATATTTATTCCTAACAGCTGATCCGTTATTCAAGGTTTCATTGAAACCTTTCCACCCTGGATCTCTAAAATGGCACATCTGCCCAGTGTGATTTGACAGTGTGGGCCACGGGGTAGGATCGTCAATTTTCATCTTAATATTGTCCAGCGTCAGTTCTATTTACTGATCAAATAATTGTATTTAACTCATGGCTTCAAGGTAAAATAATCATTAACACTCTGGTTATTACAAAACACACTAACTATTTGGGTCTATTTATATTAGCATAAATTATGTTGAATATTGTGAAACCGGTCCTTAACGTTCGTGTTTCTGGATGGGAATTTTACGCCTGGGTTAAATTTTAACTATTAGCACATCATGAGAAGTCTAAAAGCAATGTCGCGGGACTGACACAACAGTTAAATGCCTTGTAACAAAGGGAAATCTGTAAGCCACCGGGCAGGATCAGATCCTGTCAGCTGAAGAAGTGTTACAAGGGGCAGACAAGAATCATTCAGGCATAAAATTATTCTTGGTGACAACAAAGCACAACAAAATTCCCAAACATTTTGACGTCGTAGATGAGGCCTCATTGTTACAACCATCACTTGAACACGGCCACACCATCATCTCCTCCCGGTAGCATCTACTGGGATGCAGATCAGAATATTTTCTTCTGATGTTGTGCCAACTATAGTTGACAGGGAACCTGAAACCAGGGAAGTCTAGCAGTCTCATTAGTCAGTCCCATTCCCATGTTAACTTGATAAATATTAGCCTGGAAGATATATTGCTTGTTTGTATTAAAAAAGTGGTACATTGAGAACACTGTGGAAAGAAAATTGAGGACAGAAATAATGATGCAAAACGAGTTCGTTCCCACGAGGGGTCATGACCTATGTTCTTGAGACAAAAAGTGAAAAAATAATGAAAATTAATTGGCGATGTTTGAGAATAACGCTGGCCAGTTTTGGCCGTTACGTTTGGTAAAGGATAATTTTTATAATTTAATTTAGAACCTACATGGTTCTCTTATCTGTTTATGTTGATATACCTTTAAAATGGGAAATAGAAAGATAATATTCAAATAAACAAATTGGTTTCAACTAATAAAACGAAAGTGGAAATCAGATAATAGGTAGACGACTGAGAAAAGAATAATATTAACCCTTTTTCCTAACGAAAAGAATAATATTAACCCTTTTTCCTAACGAATCGGCCACATACGCTCGCATAATATATAAATTCAGCAGTTGAAAAAAAAAATTCAACAATATCATGTGGCCCTTCGATGTAACCAACTCATCGAGTTCGTTCCAGTGAGGAATCATATCATTTGGAGTTGATTATTTTTGAAAAAATAATATTTAAAATAATCATGTTGATATCATCTGCTAATGTGTTCAGTAAATAGAAGCTGTATTGGACAATTTTGAGAAAAAATGAAAATTCTACCAAATCACATCTGGTTTCTGTGCCATTTTAGATCCCAGGTTGAAATTCGTATAAATAACCAACCACCTGGGAGGAATATAATTATAACCACTGCCAGTGTCAAGGAGATTCTATGTCGTACCACTCCCCAAGAAGGCCCCTGAACATTCTCCTTTTCGTCCACGTTAGTAGAACAGTCTGCATCTTAGAGACATTCTGATGCATTTCAACATTTGGGTCCCAATTAGTAAATCACAACAGCTTCAGCTTCCAAGATAGCTTCATTACAGATTTATTATCAGCTAAAGTTGGTAAAAAAGACTAACACCACCTGTAACTGCCAAAATAAGAGTTCAGGGCTAATATATACAATCATGTGGATGATATACTACTAAAAAATAAAACATAAAAAAATCACACGATTGTTATTTCCATATGAATATTGATTGTGGAATTTTGTAGCAATATCTGGAATGTTCAGTTAGGGAGGTTGTGAAAAATTCGGTGTGTGCACATGGAACGTTTCTTAACACTTTGAACATGTGCCATGTCAGTTCAGCGGCAGCAGTCGAAAGAGTCCTTATTCATTATTTAGGGGAAGATCCATTAACTCTTAGAAGCCGGGGAATCAGAATGAATTTATTGAACATGACATACCGCGAAAAGCTTACAGTCAAGCAGGTGCTTCTAGTCAAGTGTCGTCTGCCTATTCAGGCAGACGACACTTGACTAGAAGCACCTGCTCAGTGTTTAATTCTCTCCCAGCCCAAAGATAGTCGAACCGTCACAGCCAGATTGCCTGCCGTATTACATCACAGGCAAGAAAACTCCCGGCTTCAAAAGAGTTAATATTTTCAACGCGCGGCACGTTGAAAATATTGATTGGTTAACCCACACATTCACTTAGCAGCCATCCTACTTAATGAAATTATGACATATGGACTAGAAAAGCGGCCTCTCGGTTTCAAAGTGTTGAACTACTTTTTTCCCACTATTCAGAATATGATGTAAACACGGTACAATAACTTATGGATTCGGCCGTTAGCTGGGAACCTTATACATATAACCGTTCTCAAACCATAATATGTCGAATTCAATGCTGTTAAAGCCTGAAATCAGTCTAGCACTTACACAGAGAAACATCACATTACCTCAAAGGTATTTATTTATTTATTTATTTATTTATTTATTTATTTATTTATTTATTTATTTATTTATTTATTTATTTATTTATTAGTGTTTAATGTCACATACTTATACACAATGAATAATCGTGACCGTGACAGTTTTACGGGTGGAAGAAGCTGGAGTACCTGGAGAGAACCACCGAGCATCGACGAGCAATTGTAAGCTCCTCAATATTCTAATTCTGTTCAAGCTCCGCTCAAGCAGGGTTACAGCGGCTGAAGACATGTGCACCATCAACGTGCAGTACGCCTTAGTACACGGCGTCATCGCGCCCCATGTAGGCAACCGGGATAAAGACGTGTGGTATGAAGATGATGAGATCTTGACGAACACTGAAGATAATATCATTTTTTTATGAACAGATCACCTCCTCCGCGCCCATCGTCGTCACTAGATCGCGAGTTTTTCAGTAATGGGTGGTAACCTTCAAGAATATAACATGTATTGGAAGGGATCTGAAAGACTTCCGTAAGACCGATGATATCCAACAAGTTCTCTTCGTTATTTAGATCTGAAAACAAGTGGTGCAGAGGTTCCAGTGCGCATTGAGACTTTGAATTATTTATTTATTTATTGGTGTTTAAGGTTACATGCTTATGCACAATGGCTCTAATCGTGACCGTGACAGTCTTACGAGTGGAGGAAGCCGAAGAGAACCACCGAGCATCGACGGACAACTGTCCGCTCCTCAACATTCTAATTCTGTTCAAGCTCCGCTCAAGCAGGGTTACAGCGGTTGAAGACATGTGCACCATCAACGTGCAGTACGCCTCAGTACACGGCGTTATCGTGCCCCATGTAGGCAACCGGGATAAAGTGCCTTGCCCAAGGACACAACGCGGGTCGTCCCAGACAACCTCAACGGTAATCTGTGCAAAATGTGGGGTAAACAAACATCCCATAACAATGTCAAATTCCTTACCAGAGAGCTTGAACCGTAGAATAAAGAAAAAAACAGATAACAATTTACACCTAGAAGGCGGATTTAAAAGAGTTAATGACCTGAGTATTTGAACTCTTTCCATAGAATAAACAAAATTACAAAAAGCGTTTTACATGTTGAGGGTGGATGAAGCACTATCACCGGTTGTCGTGTGACTTAACATACCATCAGCTCGAAGTCAGTCGTGATAATCGGACAATAATACGTGTTGAAAAGAGTTAATGTCAATAAAATTGTACTAAAATTTAATATAGCTTCAGTCAAAGTGGCATATTTATTTTATTACCCCCCATCGTTAAAATACCCAGTCGTTATAAACGAAGAATTCGAAATAACTTGTGAGTTATGTATCATATTTTTCAGTTTTCAAGAGAGCAATATATTAGTTGTGTAGTACCATAGAGATGAAAGTGTCGTTTCAATCGTATGGCGATACATCTCACACAATTGGTATCTAACCTCCTTGTAAGGCTATCTATCAATTTTATCCCATTCATTCCATATATATCACTTTAATACGACTGCAGAATTACTACTCTGAATTTCAATTCCATTTGTGCTTAACCATTTACCCAACGCAGACGATATCCAAATTTATTATTTTAAATATCATTTTTTGAATTTTTTAAAAAAATGTCAACAAAACCATATCATGTGACCCCTCGTTGGAACGAGCTCGACGAGCTCGTTCCAACGAGGGGTCACATGATATGGTTGTGTTGAAATGTTTTGAAAAATAATATTTTTTCAACTGCTGAATTTGCATATTACACGGTCGGATGCCGCCGATTCGTTGGGTAAAAGGTTAATCTCAGAGAGGATGTGGTAACTTGGAAACATACAATATTTGAAAATGTGTGACAGTTCTTTTTCGGATTTAAAAAAAATATAAGGGTTCCTTTCTTGCCTCAGCCGAAAGGGTAAACTAGACTTGCCTGCAAATCATATTCGTTCTGACAACCTCTATCGGTTTGACAGATAATCGCTTCCATGAGATAATGGTGTTGGTAGTTGATCTCGGGATAAGGGATGGTCAGCTTCCAATAAAACATTCAAATGCCGCTCTATACTTCAGTTTTTCTCCAAATACATTGCCTGTGGCTCCTTATTTGAACCAGCTTGTTTCAAAAAGTGGTCATAAGCTATGTTCCGGACGCAAAAATTGAAAACAAAATTAAATGGCGTTCTTTGTGTACGGCGCTGAATGGATACGTCCGTTATATTAGACGAAGGATCAATAACAAGTATTCTTCAAGCTAAACTGCGGGAAAAGTGTTCAGTTTAAAACTTTATCAAAATTTGTTATTTTTTCTAATCTTTCAAAACAATTCAACAAAACCATACCATGTGATCCCTTATTGAAACTGGCTTGTTGAAATGAGGAGTCACACAATACGATTTTGTTGATTTAAATTTCTTTTTTAACTGCTAAATTTGTTGATTTGTAAATTACACTGGAGGATGAGGCCAATTTGGTAGGTAAAGGGTTAAAAAATCAATTCATCAAATATTCAAGACAGCCGGAAAAAAGGCTACCTTAAATCTCTCTTAACAGACCCATTTAACAACAAACTCTTCTTCCAGTTTTTTACGCAAGAGAAATGGCAAAACTATACCAATTTGATTACCATGCTCTGAGCAAAAAGACTGAGATGGAAAACCCAGAACACTGGCCCTTACTTCCTTCTGTTGGTCCGATATGTTTCCTTGATATGTAAAGACCCTATTTATTTATTTATTTATCTATTTATTTATTTATTTATTTATTTATTTATTTATTTATTTATTTATTTATTTGTGATCACTGTCACCTTCCGATTAATGGTTATCTCGTGACTGCAAGATTGGGATGAATTCAAGTTTAGCCAATTGTTTATATTGTTTACTTTAGAGGTTTTTCATCTCATGCGTTGATTTTGGGTATCTTTTACCAGTAAAACAGAACTTGTTTACAACAGTAAATAAACACTGTTCCACTTCCTTGGGTTCCAACGGGGACACAGAGGCAACGGATTCTAAATTTAGGTTTGGGAATATTTCGTTCGGTTGCCTTTTTGAGGCGACTAATAGGCGAAACAAACGACAGTTCGCCTAATATATGCAAGCTTGTATACTGAAAGGCGACGCCTTCGCGCATGGAAACAATATTCCCGCCTGAACACCGATAAGTGATTACACAATTATTATCCGCAGACGAGACACTTTCTACACAGATGGTTACATTTATTTATTTATTTATTTATTTATTTATTTATTTATTTATTTATTTATTTATTTATTTATTTATTTATTGGTGTTTAAGGTCACATACTTATGCACAATGGCTAATCATGACCATGACAGTTTTACGGGTGGAGGAAGCCGGAGTACCCGGAGAGAACCACCGAGCAACGACGAGCAGCTGCCAGCTCCTCAACATCGGAACTCCGCACTGCAGCACAGGCAGGGTTAGACTGGTTGAAGACACGCGCACAATCGACGTGCAGTACGCCTCAGTACACGGCGTCATCGTGCCCCCATGTGGACAATCGGGGTTAAGTGACTTGCCCAAGGACACAACGCGGGAGACCAAATCGATCGCTCAGACCGTCAACCAACCGAGGACTAACCGGGGTCGACGTTGCTTAACTTCGGTGATCTGACGAGAACCGGTTACCGCACCCCTTACACAAAAAACTCAATGCATCATATATTCGAGGCAGCCGGAAAAAGGCTACCTTAAATTTCTCTTAACAGACCCATTTGACAACTAACCGCATTGCCAATTGCTATTGCGTTTAGTCACTCACCTAACGTGAAATCGTATTGCTAGTCATGGGATCAGACATTTGTCGAGTTTCAAGGGTCAAACATGGTCCAAAGTCGCCAATTTGGAATCTGCTTCCGACACCAATCATTTATTTTAAAATCATTACACATTTTCTATGTACTACTGATCGAAAGAGAAGTGCGAAAACTAATTCTCTAGATGAAGACGAAAAGCACACAGAGCGACCGATTTATCACATAAATAGACAGAACGCGATGTGTGTTTGAATCGGTGGGTGTTTTCCATAACGAGTTGGAATGGCGTAATCATATTTCGCGAGAGCCTACTTTATTACAAAACCCATGCATTAAAATTCATTTAAATAAAGAAATTTCAATTCCGATGTTTAAACCCAAAGGCGAAGAGTTTGTTTTGACTGAAGCTGTACTGATCAAATGGATCGATAAAAAATCAAAACAACCTTTTCAGAACCAGTGTTTGTTGAAATTCGTATCGCTGTTTCTCTTCGGTTGGTGCCCATTCACGCCTAACCATTTGGTGGCTATTACAGGGCCAAGTACTTTAATACTTTTACAATCGTATTTCCAGAATTGTATTTTCTAGTTTTGACTTTAAATGGGTTGAAATGAACCATTAGCATTTTCAAAAATGTGACAATATGCCAGTTGGCAAATTTCCAGATCTTTTAAAATGCTAATGATTCATTTTAGTCAGTTATACTAATAGGTAGAAAATATAATTCTAGAAACTACAATTGTAAAAGATTTATAGTATTGGTCCCAGTTCGACAATAAGAATAGGTATGTGTACATGATAACTATCGGGCGAGTTCATGCTACGGTCGATAAAACACGGGCCATCACCACACCACTTCCCAATGTTTGATGACTTTTACGAACCCTCGAGCGCATTGTCCAATCATATTAACTGAACAATTTTCTATAACTACTGCCAAATAGTGCCGGAGCTCGATCCTTTAGGGTGATTGACACAGACAAATGTGCCACCGACGGGCGGTTTAACTCACAAAATGTACAAACACGACATAACAAGGCTGTGAATCGCGCTGTTAGTTCAACAATGCACTGTTGCCAATGGTTTGATGGCGAACTGTCAATAAAATGTATTGTATCTGGTCAATATAATGTTTAACATTAATTTGGCGCCTTCATTAAAGATTCGAGGCCTGGTCATGTCACGTTCGATTAGTCCGCCCCCTGCCTTGAAACCCGTTGCAATATTACCGCGCTTAACGAACTTCAACCTCCAATCGTCTTCATTACTGTTTCTAAGATATCAGACGAATATTATAAAACTTTTAAAATTGTATTTTATAGAATTGTAGTTTCTACTTATTACAATTCTAGAAAAACATTCAATTGTAAAATTTTTATAGTACTGGGACCTGGTCAGACAAGGAGTCTACAGTCACTGAAATTAACAACGACAGTCAACACTAGCATGGTACAAACCACGGTAGTCTACAGCTTAGGTAATCGCATTGCCAATTGCGATGGAGTTTAGTCACTCACCTAACGTGAAATCGTTTTGCTAGTCATGGGATCAGACATCTGTCGAGTTTCAAGGGTCAAACATGGTCCAAAGTCGCCAATTTGTTATCTGCTTCCGACACCAATCATTTATTTTTAAATCATTACACATTTTCTATGTACTACAGGTCGAAAGAGAAGTGCGAAAACCAATTCTCTAGATGAAGACGAAAAGCACACAGAGCGACCGATTTATCACATAAATAGACAGAACGCGATGTGTGTTTGAATCGGTGGGTGTTTTACATAACGAGTTGGAGTGGCGTAATCATATTTCGCGAGAGCTTACTTTATTACACAACCCATGCATTAAAATTCATTTAAATAAAGAAATTTTAATTCCGATGTTCAAACCAAAAGGTGAAGAGTTTGTTTTGATTGAATCTGTACTAATCAAATGGATCGATAAAAAATCAAAACAACCTTTGGGAACCAGTGTTTGTTGAAACTCATATCGCTGTTTCTCTTCGGCTGGTGCCCATTCACGCCTAACCATTTGGTGGCAATTACGGTTAGTAAAAATATAAGTACACATTTGTGCAGATTTGCAAAACAGCTGGGAGAAACATTTTTAAAAGAAGTTCGAAGCCTCTAAAGATGCACGAAGATTTACCGAAATAAAGTTGACCAATTTAGATATAATGGGATCCACAAAACGAGACGTCCACGGGACTGGGTTAATGTTCTGGTTGGAAATGATTGGGTTTTTTCCTAAATATTATCTCATTTTTGGCTAACTAATTTTTTGTGAACCGACTTTATTTTGCTTTGGACGTTTTAATTTTCACACTTTGCGACAGACGGTCGATGATTGTATAACGAACTTTGGGAACTTTTCGAAGCGTAACTAAACGGTGCGGTAAAAAGGTTCCGGGTTGTATATCACCCGTTGAATACAGAATTATTTATATCATAGCGGCGATTCCGTTGAATACAAGGGTTTAAAGTTTAATGGATGTGTAATAAATGAGACATTCGAACCAATCAGGCTAGCTGCTGATTAACTTTATCACATAATCTGACCTATTTTCCAACTAATAAACTACTGCTTTAAAAGACGTGACGTAAGATCATTTACCAACATTTCCGAAATAGACCAAGTTTCATGCAGTTGTATTCTTGTGCGAAAAAATAATCGTCGACAATGTCACAGTTTATGGGAGGGCACTCTCCCAAACATTTTAACAAGCCAAAGAAATATGAACAAAGTTTGCCGACGAAGAATAAATTCGCACTCACTGGCTAACAGATAGAACTAGGATGAAGATTTGCTTGTGGTATTCACACAACTTCTTTTTGGCTGGCACTGTATTCACGAACATTTCTGTACTTTTTTACTTTGAGGATTTTCGACGGATGAGCCAATGCTAATCTAATTATTAAAAAAAAATCTGTTGTTTTACGAAAAATAGTTAACAGTGTTTCATTGTTCTCACAACACGACGACACGGAGGATACAGTGCACATATCGACTACGTTGTCATAAAAAGTGCCGATTAGTGCATTATTTATAATTTATGGTATTGCACTCTAGTTTTCAGGATGGTTCATTGATCGCGATTTTACATGCACCAACCCTCTTCATTTCAACAATGATTTACATTCCTTGACACAATCTTATGTTGTTAAATATGTACGTCTACTCCTCGCAAATCACCGTAAAAATTTTTATCTGCCAATGGTGGTGTTTCTTATGCAACGGAAGCAGGTAAATTTCCCAGGAAGACGCAGCATAAAATGGTGCTACGAAGTGAGGAACATGGGCATCACCAAGAATCCCCTACGGCATTATGACACAATTACATAATTAATAAGCACAATCATTCTCTCGTCAGTGAATCTCTGCACTAAATCCCAAGTGCATTTCATTGACACTACGTAAATCCAGAAAATGTTTATTCAGCAAACTAGTGGTTTTGGAACCAATGTCAGTCACAAGTAGGCCTTAGATGCACACAGCTGCATGGCGTGGGAGGGAGTGGAAACGGATAGTAAAAATGGAAATTTACCATCCTCCCTCCCCCACCCCCATATGATACCACGTGTTTACCCTCAACATGGCGATTCTTTCTTCAATCATTTGCCATGCCTAGTTGGGACAGGAAGCTCTGTCTGTTCCCAAAACTCCATGTGACAAACAGTACCATGATCACAAAAGCGGTCGTTAATGATCAGATCGCGATCAAATCGCCACTCAACAAACACCATTGGGTCGAGATGTCCTTGAATAAAATACGAGATGAAGAATACAGCAAGAAAAACAAATAAAAGTCGTGATCCGGTAGAAAGTTCCTAACCGTTTTTGTGATCAATGTACTCTAATGGGGCTCTTGTTTGCGTTATTACTTTTCGGTCCTGCATTCCTCCTTCCCACTCTCACGGAGGTGGCCTGTATGAGCAGTCCCACACAACAATAGACAGCTCTGCCGTTCAAAAATACATTTTCGGTTCTTACTATTTTCTTATCTGTTAATTTATAGACCCTCGCCCCTCCAAATTTATCCTGTTCTTTGTTCAGAAAGTTCGTTATCGATTTTCATTGTTTTCTCAGCTGTTCAATTTTTAACTCTCTCGCCCCTCCCAATTCAATGGTACAATGGTAGTGGTAGATGTTTGCCCGAAAAAAACATGTGATTCTGATAGTACTGTACATCATGTTTTAGCATTATTTGTTGAATATCATCGTTTTGATGTCATGAGGCGTTCGGGCAAGATTCTGATGTCAACGAGGCGTTCAGGCCAGAACAAATCAATTGGGCCACTCGCTTCAATTCAACATAGTATTACGTTATGCATGAGGTTTGATCATGAACGTAGGTAGGTCGTCCCCTGAGGTCCAATGTGTTCTATGTGTCAGTAGGCACATAGAACGCATTGGAACTCGGGGGACGAACCTGGTATCTGTAACATATTGCTGCCATTGTATTATCGTTTCAAAAATGATGCACTGAGGACTGTGCGTGTTTATATTTATTTGTTTGTTTTATTTGGGGTTTACCGCCACTTTCAACAGCCAGGGCACATCGTGTCGGGCAGTTTTTTGGATGTAGAAAGTCGGAGTATACGGAGAGAACCACGAAGTAACGGCGAGCAACTACCAAACTCCCCAACGCACTAACTCCACACAACCAGGGTTAGCATTGGTTGAAGGCAAGTGCACCATCGATGTGAAGTACACATTAGTACACAACGCCACCATGCGTCACGTGAGCAATCGGGATTAAGTGCCTTGTCCAAGGACACAACGCAGGTACCCCTGGTGCAGATCGAACCATGGGCTTGTATATATTTATTATGTAATAGTGTTTAAGGTAACTCTTTGTATCTTTGGCTATATCATGAGTGCACCATGGGTATGAAGTCAGGCTTAGCCAATCGTGTATACCTATGCTGCCCAATTCAGGGGACTGCCACCTCAGGGGCCGGGACCATATTTTACCAGTAAAGGAGAAGATTTACCACAATGAACATTTCCTTTGGTTCCCACAGGGGTGGTTGTGCGTAAAAATTTAATCGACAAATGTAAAATCCTTCAACGTTTAATCTTTATCATAACAGGAAATATAATTTTCCTACCACTATGGGTATTTCAAGTTCATGTCGAAGAAAACACAGAACTTTTCGAAGGACGTGATTAATAATTCTAAAAACAAGATCCGGACTATGATTATCTAAACGTTTGCACCAAATGGCAATAATCAGTTTTATACTGCAAAGTATCATTTAACTTTAAATAATGACCTATTAAATTTCATGACGGACTATTTTTAGTTTGTATCTTGCTGCACGTTCCCATGTTGAGATGCTGATTATCATAGATAAAAGAATGCGCTTCCCACCGGGCTTAATTTAATATTTTATCTGCCATTTAAATGACATTTATGATGCAATCAAAACTTTTCACAATAATGACAAACCGTTGTTAAAGTGATAAGATGCCGTACCTATATTCTAAACATAGTTTATTACCCGGAGGATTCAATACATCTTTTGACAATATGTAAGTCATAGCATCTGCGATGCAGAACGAACAAGACCACTGCCTTAACAGCGCGAACCCGTTTATTGCGACCCGATACGCTACGACCCATTTGTTTAACTGGTAGAGTGGGTGAGGGCGGCGGCTCAGTGGTAGATTGCTGGACGTTTATGCTAGAGGTCTCGCGTTGGGTCCTTGGGCAAGGCACTTTATCCCGGTTGCCCACGTGGGGGCACGATGACGTCGTGTACTAAGGCGTTCTGCACGTCGATGGCGCACGTGTCTTCAACCGTTGTAACCCTGTTTGAGCGGAGCTTGAACAGAGTTAGAATGTTGAGGAGCTGACAGTTGCTCGTCGATGCTCGGTGGTTCTCTCGGGGTACTCCGGCTTCCTCCACCCGCAAAACTGTTACGGTCACGATTAGCCATTGTGCATAAGTATGTGACCTTAAACACCAATAAATAAATAAATAAATAAATAAATAAATAAATAAATAAATAAATAAATAAATAAATAACTGGTAGAGTGCTAAATTATTTTTGGTCGTCAAAATTGTTCACTTGTCTTTGCTTTGTTATAATTTATGGGAGAATGCCCTTAGGCACTCTCCCATAAATTGTAACAAGGCAAATCCTTGCAGACAAAATCATTGCATTTTAAATAAAATATGAAGCACCTCCACAGTCTACGAAGACTTCAGGCTGTGGAATCAGCACTTCAGAATATAGCCCAAATATGGGCTTCCACGTTCGATACTTACATTACTCTGATTACAAAACCGGACAGAGAATTTCGATCTGGTCATGACTGGTTCGCGTTCTGGTTAAACTTCTCTTTTTCGAATTCTTCCACACAAGACTCTATAAACTAATCTGTGGAATATCTCCGGTGATATATTTGTTTGTTTTTCTTGCTGCAGTCTTGATTTCGCAATATTTCATTTATCAAGTATTTACCCTCCGGTGTAAGAGCATCGTAACAAGACCGCTTTCTGACCAGAAGAATAGGCCCGACTTTGTGATCGCAGTTCCGTAGTTTATCTTATCCACATTGCTTGAAAATAATGAGCTAAATAATAAACCAAGTGCTAAACCAAGAATGCAACATATAACACACGAGGACAGTAGAGAACGAGTTTGAAAAGCTGTCTGAGTATTGCAAGGTTCATGTGCTGCTAAATTGTTTATTTATTGGAAATGAAAGTCAGTTTCGACATATATAGCTATATCACGAGCGCAACATTCACAAGTCGTAAAGTTTAGCAGCCAATCGCTCATTCTTATGCTGTGCTTTTTAGAGGACTTCCAATCCGGATGTTGGATACCGGGTCCTATCAAGCTCGGTAGATATAACTTCAAGGTCGCTGATATGACGCTGATCTCGGCTTGTATGAACCGACATAGAGTTACTTACCCCTAGTTACGTTACTAGGAGGTACCAATTTGTCGTTCACCGTTATTTTTCGAACGCAAGCATAATGGAGTAGTTTGAAGCTAAGTTTTGGTATGGTGGATAATTAATAGTGGCAATAAGTATTAGGTGGATGGAGATAAGAAAAAACAGAGTTATACAGCAAATCCACGTGAAAGTGTGAGAATAGATAGTTCAGCTATCCGAACGCCGCGGGAATCCGAGACATACGGATAGCTAAAATAGGAGAAGAGGAAACTTCGGACTTTGCGAAAAGAATGAGAAAAAATAACACTATTAGAAAACTGTAACAGAACTGATAATAGTTTGCAATTATTTGTTTGGTTTAATAAATAAAGAGGTTATTACATGGTTAGTTTCATGTCGGCCGAAATATCAGATCTCGGTTTCTTCACATCAGCCTTCAGCCTTCGGCTTGAGGCTGGTATAAAGTTACTTTAGGCTGATATCTCGGCCTATATGACACGAACCAAGTGAATATTTATTGACTGATGTTTAAGGTCACATATATCTGCACAATGGCTAATCGTGACCGTACCAGGGATACAAAGTCCAATCCAGCCAATCGTTTATACACATGTTGCCTATTTTAGAGGACTTCGACTCCAAGCACTGCTTACCTGGTCCTAGTTACCAGTAAAATAGAGCTGTGTTATCACAATAAACCAGCTCTGCTTCACTTCCCAGTGTTCCCACAGCGAAACTAAGTCACGACCTCAAAATATCAGTTCCAATATAAGGATCTCCTGGTATTACACGGAGGTGGACTATTTGAAACTGTAGCTCTTGGCCCCTTGGCTCTTTCACAAATTCACATAATTCGATTTATTGATTGGGCGGAGATTCCACGCTGTCAGTATTTTGGAGTGATCAATATTCACTGCGATCTGTATATGAACCTATAGTGTGTGGTGAAGGATTAGAAGAAAATAAACTGTTTTTCAAACACTATTAGTTACACAGTTTGTTGGTGGCCTAATATGGTATATATGGTGTCAGTTTATTTCATATTGGACGAGAGCGAACTAACTGACACCATATATACCATATTAGGCCACCTACAAACTGTGTAACGAATATATCTTACCGACTGCTGCATCGATGCACAGAGCTAATAACAACAGCGATCAAAATTAAATCAGAGAATTCTCAAAATATATTCACGTGTCTTTGCCTTGTTACAATTTATGGGAGAGTGCCTACAGGCACTCTCCCATATATTGTAACAAGGCAAATTCATACATACCAAACAGTTTCATTTCGAAGGTAACATGACACACATCAACAGAATATGAAGCCTTTTAAGTTGCCTAACCTGCACTTCAGACCAAATATGGGCTTCCGACACTCAATCTTTCAGCTTGAAGCGTTTATCGGCTGCCGCTATTTTGAATAATCAACGAACAAAGGGGACATTACCCATAGCTGTCAGCGTATATTGATGTTGACAGGCAATATATGGTTTTATATGCAGTCTGCATGTGACGTCTTTGAACCAATGAAATTCCCAGATACTTGTAGGAGGTGAGATATTGTCACATAGGCAGTGTGGTATTCTTCTGCTGACGTCTTAATGTAGTGAATGAAACAAGAAACAACCAGTCCCAAATACTCACCAAGTTCCGTTAGGGCTGGTTTTGCGGTCCGCAGACGGTGGTCGTTTCCGCAGTGCGGTACACACTGTGCATCGAAGATGAAGTGTCGTACAGGATGGGTAGATTATTATGAAAAAAGCTTGGAGAAGAATTCTGACAAAAGAACAGAACGCGCTAGATAGTTTCCAGTGATTGAACCAACCTGGCGGTCAACGAAATTGCGTTTGATGGTGCTTTTCATACTTTTTTATGCAAACTAATAAATACCCGATGAGTGACACGTCATATGTCTATGCCACCTCGTATCTATAACAATTAGGCGATAAATCCTACTGCGTGGTCCATTTGTGTATATGGAAATAGGAAGATATGACATTCATTTGAAACAATTCGCTCTGAAAATTATATCGACCACACTCCTTAACCCTTTGAACCCGAGAGCCCAACTTTTCCGACACAGGAACATGATTTCATTAAGTATGCTGGCTGCTAAGTGAATGTGTGTGGTAGACTAATCCATATTTTCAACGTACAGCTCTACGGCCGCACGTTGAAAATATTAATTGACCTACCCCCAAATAATGAATATATATACTCTTCCAGCTGCTGCAGTCGAACTGACACGGAAGATACCACCAGGGCTTAAACGGTTAAAAGCTTCTGAAATGGATAACATTCGTAACTGAGAATAATGACTCAAGACATCGTTATTTTTAACCGAAACAGGGTTTAGGGAACATGCATAGCCTTTCTAAACATAACCCCATAACCAGAACTTCGGTGACTCGTGGGATACGACTGATCGGCTCTCATCAACTCAACGGAACCCAGAACATCAGATCAGTTACTGTCATAATAATCTTTTTATTATATACCTTTACAGTGAGGTAAAACATCTGATAAATCATCGAAATAGACCTTCACAAGTAAACGAATTACTGGACACATTACGTGAATGGTAGTTTATTACGTCACTATCCACATGTGATTAATTCATCAAGTTAATGGAGTGGTGAATACAAAACGTCATCACAATACGACAAACACCGAAGAAGGTATCGCAACGTTCAACTTGTTTCTCGTCGGCAAATCTATCACCAATAACAAAAACCGTTCGCGATTTTGATTAATGGTGTTGAATTTATTCGTGATATTTTCGACCAATTTTTAAACGTTAGTGATAGTTGTTTTTTTCAGCCGTTAAAACATTTGCCGATTGGAAACAACTGGCTATTTCTGGAACGTAAGTCTTTCTCTCCTGAGACCTGCTGGAATGGTACGTAATCGCAACGTGGACGTAATAGTTCGATCCCATCGTTTTAGAGGATGGCATATGGGTTTGGAAAACCACACTCTTGTTTTCAACCAGATCGGATTGAACGTGTCCAAAAATGAAGCCATGGGGGTATTTATACCCCCAAATTTTCTAAACCATCCTCTACACTCCCCTATAGCATGAACTGCGTTGGTCATTACTATGTGATGACATGTTTTACCGTCCAAAAAATATTTCCGGGTCGATTTTCGTGTCAGGCGTATAATAGATAATGGATACGGCCTTAGAGCACTTGAAGATTGAAGTGACACAAGTAGATTCATTATCACAGATTGTCATCACATCATTAAATCCCTCTTGTGCCGCTTCTAATGATAAAAAAACAGAAACAGTGGGTGTGTGAGTTGATTGTTTTTATATTACTCCATTCAATTAATAATAAAATGAATGGGTAACAGCATCTGTTGACATGAACCAACTACTTCATGTATTGGCATAAAATAAATAACTCATGGCTTTCCGAAATTGGAATTTAAAGGCAAACCATCTTCTAAAACACAACTTCAAGCGGACAAGGAACTGCAAAGAAGGTTTTGTCCGTAAAGCAACAGAATTAAAAATTTTATTCTCATGCCACACCGTTCTGAATAAAATCTTCCGCGTTGGTAGTTTTGATCGGTATCTGTATTTCACACCCGGTACAACAAGATTTAGGAGTAAACGAAAATGGAGTCATTGGAGGATTGTTGCATGAAATGTCCAATATTTGCACCAGAAATTGAATGAATAGCATCGACTCCAACTTAGAATGAATAGTACTAAATGGGATCGGCCATTTGGCTATCATGTTCGGGTTACAAACAACTTGCCATGGAACCATTCACCATCGGGTTAAATCAAGCACCTTAGTCGTATACCCTAATTTGAGACGAGTTGTCGCGATAAAAATGCAAGGTTGCACGAATTTACCCGAGGCAAGATGCTCGTAACAGAGAAACGACATTGTTTACGTTAGCTTAAAATAGGGTTGGTCCAAAATACGGTAAATACAGTGTTTCATCTTACAACAAGAGCGTATTCCCCCCCAATAAAGTAAAAACTTCAAGACGAAATAAAAATCTGTATTGAGGGAAGCAACCACACGTGCGATCATTCGATTCAGAAAGAGAACGTGTTTTATCTGCATTCATTACACTCGTTGTACTCATCGAAAACTGATTACACACCGTCGAGGCCACCGTTTATTGATAACACTAATTAACCCTTTACCTAACATGAAAAACAGACGACACTTGCCAAAAAAAATGATTGAATAACTATTTTTTTCATTTTTTGTCTCAGAAACATAGGTTATGACCCCTCATTGGAACGAGCTCGACGAGCTCGTTCCAATGAGGGGTCATAACCTATGTTTTTGAGACAAAAAATGAAAAAATAATAAAAAAATAATTGGCGATTTTTGAGAATAGCGCTGGTCAGTTTTGGCCATTACGTTGGGTAAAGGGTTAACCCTTTACCCAACGAATCGCCCGCATCCGCTAGCGTAATATGCGAATTCAGCAACTGAAAAAATATTATTTTTCGAAAAATTTCAACAAAACCATAATAATGTGACCCCATCTTTGGAACGAGCTTGTCGAGCTCGTTCCAAAGAGGGGTCACATGATATGGTTTTGTTGAAATTTTTAAAATAAAAATTAAAAAATGATATTTAAAATAATAAATTTTGATATCGTCTGCGTTGGGTAAAGGGTTAAATGATACATAAATCACCAACTCAGCGAAATAAATGACGAGATCATTTTTTGCCATGATGATATCTTAAAATAGACCAAACATGCGTTAAACCTGAAAAATGAAACAAAGAAACACACAGCTTAAACACTACCATAAACTCCAGCGGTTATAGTACAAGTGGAACACGGAATGGAGATTACGCTGTGTATAGTTCAAGAATCTAATGCCAGGACATCATGATCTTCATTCATAAAAAAATCAACACAGAAACACTGAATGATTCGCAAAATATTTGCGAACAGGTTAAGAGAGGGAGAAATATTGTAAGATAAAATGGTTATTACCACCAAGTGGGGTTCCGAGATGTTATATTAAAGTCTCGACCCCGCCTCTTGGTCATAACGATGTGTCTATATTGCCAACTTCTCAATTACGCCCAATTTTATGCGTATCGTCGTGAAAGTGTTGACATTCCTAAATTATTCTGTATTTCAGGGCTATTTTGTTTGCGAGAGGACACCAAAAACAGTTTGTGAGAATTCCAAACCAAACATCGAAATAAAAAAATTGGTAAGTTATAGTGTTAATGACGTATATTCACCACTTATGCTATTTTACTTTTTCATTTTTATTTACTTGTCAGAGACACAAGGCGGCGCATCAATTGACACATTGGATGCTATGTCGAAAGTTCCAGTAGGTTCGATCTTGCCCCCCCCCCCCCAACCGCACTGTGTCAGGGAAGAGGTGTCCTAGTAATGGGCACACCTCAGCATGTTACTGGTCAGTCCAGGCGTTTCGCGACTGGTGACTAGTTGACTAATTGAGACCTAGTGGGGTCGTTTATTCTTTAGGAAGTTCAGTTCGGGCATAAGATGACTGGACATAACCGGAAAATACTTGAAACTAAAAAGTACACCTTAATCGGAAGTGTGGGGTATTTCCTACACACCTTAAGTCTGTATTAGAGCAGTGGCCTTTCATGTACGAAAAACGGACTCCACCAGACTGGAGAAAAATATACCCTGTCCGATCACAACATCTCGTCAATTGTATCGAAGAGGAGAAAGGAACGGTACTGTCTTCGTGTACTTTAGTTGCCTAGTTATGGGATTGTTTTCGAATGGGAACGCTTCTTGGGAGCAAGTAATCGAACTTTATTGGTGCTATAGTCATGTTCATCGCTCGCAATATTCTTAACATTTCTTCACAGCATAGATTCCATTTTAAACATTATACCAACAGTGCAAAAGAATAAAGAACCCTTTTTTGTTGGCGCTAAACTCCGATTCGGACGTTGTCATTGTTCTCAAACAGGAGACAAGCAAAAATGTTCGAGAACTTCGCCTACGTTCTTCCGGATCTATTGATATATTTTCGTAACTCTACAAATTTTGTCACCCAAAACATATCACACACTTACAAAGTAAATGTGTCACGTGGCGTAAATAGTAAAGCTTTCAATTCCGTCTTGCTGAATTGCATTGGAATATAATGCTACCTTTAATCCAGGGTGAATTAAATTTGTATTTGTTCGAAGGTTTGATATTATTCAACATTCAACGACAGTTCAAATAAACAGCCTTAAGACGATTATATTATCACTGAACATCCCTATAAATGTAATGCCGTTGGAATATGCATTGCTTTCTAGAGTATGCAGTGGAATTTTAATTGCAATTATGGAATTTAAATGCGCATCCCTACATGGCTTAAGTCGGTGGCCATATAAGAGAATAGGATCAGAAACACGAAGTACGAGCTCAGGGAGCTATTTGCATTTAGGTAAACGGATTACCTGTTTTAGAAGGCAAGCCATACGTGGGCAGAGTAGGCTTTGCCTGTATGAATATTATTCTGAGATAAATGGAGGGGAGCGTTTAACCCCATTGGTCGCGACGACCTGAGTGAAAAACGTCCAATAAAGTGACAATAAACTAGTGGCTGAGCGACGGCAGTGGAAGAGTGACATTTCGTCAGTTGTTAAAGGGAAGGCAACATAGTAAAGTGGCAATGCGTTAGCAGCCGTGCGACGGCAGTGGTAGAGTGGCATTCCGTCATTTGTTAGAGCAAAGGCGTCCAGATAAAGTGACAATACGTTAGTGGCCGCGCGGCAGCCGTGAAAGGGTGAAGTGAAGAGGCGATCAGAGAACAAACACCATCGAGGAGGAGGAAAAACTAGCGATAGCATTGTATGCGGGCCCGCAAGTGACTCAAAAACTGTGTAGCTAGGGGGTGATTGACGTTGTGTTTTTCATATTCATTGGATTCCATGTAAGTCACAGAGTACCATATTTATTTACATGTATATGTATTAAAATTGTTGTTTTCACTGAACCCCTATTGATTCATGATTTTGGATGACAAGTCACTGACTCCTTCAGGATAAGAACCACCCCAACAAAAGTGAAGCGGGCGGGTTCGACACTGTGAGACATACGTTCACGCACGGATTCAGGCGACAATCCTCGAGTTTGGGCTGAATACGCGGCGTGAATTTATTTCCCCCAGCAGCGACAACGCCCGGCTTCCGACACAGATTGCATCCACTCGATTGTTTTCAATTCTCACGATATGGGTCTCTTCAAGTTCATTAACTTGGATTAAGAAAGGGCAATACTTTAAAACTTTTACAAAATTGTTACGTATGACCGCGAATATCTAAAGCCGGAGAAAATTATAAGCATTGTAAAACAAACAAAATACAACTGGAATAATGTCGGACTATAAAGGATCCCTTTGTCGATATGTTTAATCAGTCTAATTGCTGCATGCACTGAACATGATTAATAGTCGACTCTCGGTGAGACTCGGTCAAAGCTATCGTAATCTACGGCCTTTTTGGGTGCAAGAGAATGCTCTATAATTTACTTTCGATTTGCTGAATGATCTAAAAAATTATCACGGCATTTCAGTCTTCTATGCCAAAGGATGTTGTTTGTCCAATAATTCGATTGTTCGTTTTAAATGTTGATTGCCAACTTTATTTTCTCTGGGCAGAGTGTCCTATTGTATATATAAGGGGTGATGTCTGGAGTGTGTCCCCACTGGTGGTGTTCGTGAATCCCTCAGACACCATCACACACCCACTTTGCGGAGACAAACCCTATTTTACTCACGCCAGTACACAACATACGTAGGGCTGCACGGTATATTGATAAACCGATACATACCGGTTTTCAAACCATCATCGATGGAATACCGGTGTAATTGCAAAAAAATGTCGGTTTATCGTCATTATTTATTAACCCGCAATTTCATTTTCAAGATGTTCTGAGTTTTGTAACTGCAGAACGAATACTATTACCCCTGTTCCTAACGAATTAGCCGAATCCTCAAAGGGTAATACAAAATTGTGCAGTTGAACAAATATTATTTTTCAAAAAATTTCAACAAAATCATATTATGTGACCCCCCATTGGAACGAGCTCAACGAGCCCGTTCCAATGAGGGGTCACTTGATATGGTTTTGTTGAAAAATTTTGAACAATTCGATGAACTAATATTTAAAAAAAATAAATTTTGATATCGTCTGCGTTGGGTAGAGGGTTATTCGAACTGTATCATCAAGACATGCTGATTTATTCCTATTGTGATGGACCAAGTCCCGATTATGATACGTATGTTCAGATATCTGAACAGTCTTTCGATATACCGGTATACCGCGGTATTCTAAAGTAACATTGGTTTAGAATATAAAAAGCTACAATGACCTTATAATGACGAGGTAATTAATACTCACCACTGTAGTTAGTGATGACTTGTAATGGTTTCTGAGTTCTTTTACTTCTGTCAAAAGTTACCTTTTGCAGGGTAAAGAAGTCCTTCGCCTCCGTGATCCGTCAGCAAAGTGCCAAGGGCTGTTGCAGCTTCTCGCCGAAGTTGACTCCGTTTTCCTCCGGTAAACTCCGTTACCACTTCGGCCTGCTCCGGAATACCCATTCCAATCTGGAGCGCTGCAACGCGGACGTTTTCATTTACCCTATTTCACAACACTCTTCCCCGTTTTAATTAAATTACTCTTACATTTTGTTTATAAAAATATGGGGAAAGAGTGATTTACTGGATTTTGGAACTATATAGAAAATATATCAATCTGGCCAATCTTTAATTTAATTTCATTCTTCAGCTAATTAATTTACATGGCCATTTTCTGTATTTAAGCATTCAGTTCCAAATCCTAAAAAATTACTAATTTACTTTAAATCTTTTGTTTTAAAAATTCATTTCTTTTCTTTTAAAAATCAATTAATGGACTGTCGAACATTCGAACAGCCCAAATTATTTTTAAGGGCTGCGCTGTCACACTCGCGAACAGCTCATTTCCAATAGCCCTTTCCTAGGTCCCATTTTTTCTTGTTTCCCTATCAGTCTTCCTCAAGAGAAACTTGACCCGGTATTATAACTGGAAATCCCCTTTTAAAATTCTTAGGTGGCTGCTTCGCCTTCCCTCTAACTGACATAACTGCAGTTAAACCCATCCCATCCTCGTCGCCAAATAAAGTAACATTGGTTTAGAATATAAAAAGCTACAATGACCTTATAATGACGAGGTAATTAATACTCACCACTGTAGTTAGTGATGACTTGTAATGGTTTCTGAGTTCTTTTACTTCTGTCAAAAGTTACCTTTTGCAGGGTAAAGAAGTCCTTCGCCTCCGTGATCCGTCAGCAAAGTGCCAAGGGCTGTTGCAGCTTCTCGCCGAAGTTGACTCCGTTTTCCTCCGGTAAACTCCGTTACCACTTCGGCCTGCTCCGGAATACCCATTCCAATCTGGAGCGCTGCAACGCGGACGTTTTCATTTACCCTATTTCACAACAATTCTTTTGAACACCGATACCGGTATTCAGTTTCGAATTCCGTGCAGCCCTAAACATTCACACCCATACACGCACACCTTCACAGACCATTGAAACACAGACTTTCCCGACCACGATAATAATGGTATACTTCTCATGATTCTACAAATGGCCGTGGGAAGAACCAGTTGTTTGTTGTCAAACAAGGAAGGGTGATAACTCATGGGTTAAGAAACTGAAGTTCAAACTCAAAGGTTCATGGTCCGATCCCGACCAGTCGTAACTGCGTTCTGTCCTTGGGCAAGGCACTTAACCGTTTTACTGCCACGTCCACTTTAACCATATATGGAGGACCTCTGTGTACGCCTTTATGCGATGAAGTTGAATAAAAATTATGATAAACTTGAAACTCTATCATCTGATTAACTGTTGGAAAGGGCTCGCTGAGCCTTTTCCAACAATAAATCAGATGATAGGTTTGATCTGCCTATACCAGAACATTTAGATAACCATCATAAATAGGTGACAATTGTCGCTTTCGGCAGCGAAAGTGTTAATCCTGAATGCTCACATGATGGAACGGTGGCGCTGAGTACTAATGCGTAATGCACGTCAATTCTGCACTCGCCTTCAACTGATTCTTATCATGCTTGAACAGAGTTAGTACGTTGGATACGTCTTACAGTTGCTCGTCCCTGTTCGGTGGTTTTCTCCGAGTTCTCCGCCACCCCCACCCGTAAATCTGTCCAACACTATGTGGTCCTCGTTGTTTAAAGAGTCCTTAAACCCAGTAAATAACTAAGTCAATTTGTTGTGAAACAAAATGCTTAAAAGATCATATGAATTAACACTGGCGCGTTAATGACACTTTTCTGTTAAACTCTTACGATTGCCTCAAACGCCGTCATTATGACTTTTGTGTGTGAGCGTGCGAACATTCCAGAAATCTTTCAAATTAGCAATTAGTGAATATGATTATTTTATCTTGGAAACACGCCTTTGTCGCTTTTTGTGAGAATTCCTGTAACATCAACATATTAAGGATAATACATTCTTTAGAGGTATACAGTTAATATTACAATACACTGACGATTATGTCTGCATGTCTAACAAACTGATTTCTTCGCTTCAAGAAGGAGTTCAACATATATTTTCCTTGGAAACTAGAAAAAGACAAAAGACGTACTTCAACGTACAATTTGCACATTAGTTAATAGGGGATGAGCGATTAGGCGTATAGAAACCAATTTAAAAACAAAAATACATTCACATTACTGATCAAAACTTTCAAGTTTGGTTTCTTCATGGAACCCTAGTTATTTGTACTCGAGAAAAAAAATAGACATAGGCGGATAGGTATTTCACTAATTAGGATGACTAAGATTCAGCAGGACACGAAAGTCTAAAACAATTAACACTTTGGGTCCGAAAGGGAGTTTTTGATCTCCAGCACCATCATTTATTGCACGCCTATGCTTTTATTTTAAAAAAATACACGTTTTTTCTGCACAAAACCGAAGCGAACAATAAATTTTTCTGCATTGTCCTTGAACAATACGGATCACGTGAGCAAACTATTTAACTATTTCTTTTCTAACGTTTGGGTTATTTTTGGCAATAATGTGTGTTTTTAATATTAGTAAACTGTGCGCGTGCAATAAATACAGAACAGCATACGCGTTCGAGCTGTCATTTTTTACTGCACGAGATTGATTTCGGCGAAAGGATAATATTGATCAAGAAGCCGAAGGCTTCGAGTTCAATATTATCCCTTCGGCAAAATCGATTGATATTTTTTTTAGTAAACCGAAGGGGTGCAATAAATACAGAACAGCATTCGCGTTTAAACTGTCATTTTTACCGCACTCGGTCGATTTGGGCGGAGGGATAATATTGAATTTCAAGCCTTTGGCTTCTCGTTCAATATTATCCCTCCGCCCAAATCAATCTCGTGCGGTAAGAAATGACAGTTCGAACGCGAATGCCGTTCTGTCTGTATCTTATGAATTCATAAAGTTTGTTTTGTTTATTGTGTTTTTGGACACTTTCAACAGCCAGGGTCAGATCGTGTCGAACAGTTCTTCTGGTGGAGGAAGCCGGAGTACCCAGAGAGAACAACCGATCAGAGACGGGAAACTGCCAGATTACCCAGCATAATAATTTTGCACAAGCAGGGTTATGAGCGGTTTAAGGCAAATGCACAATCGACGCGCAGCAAGCCTCTGTGCACAGTATCACCGTGTCTCCACGTGGGTAATTGGGATTAAGTGTCTTGCGCAAGGACACAACGCAGTTACCGCTGGTGAGGATCGAACTGTCGACCTGCGGATTTGACGTTCAATGCTCTAACCACTGCACCACCGCGACCATCAATCTCAGAAAGTAACTGGCCACTCAGTGAATTTGTGTTATTTTCCAATCAATGTGCAGCTCCAAAGCCGCACTTTAAAAATATTAATTGGTCTTTCCCCAAATAACGAATGTCGACTCTTCCAACTGATGTTCCTGACTTGACATGGGAGATAACGTCATGTTGCAAAGGTGTGATCCATCCCAGCGTAGTGAAGTTTCTGACAAAACAATGTCTCTGAATTTGTGTTATAAAGTGGGTCTACTGGCAGACACTTTACCGGTGCTTCCAAAGTTTGAAAGCACAAGTAAAGTTTCTGCAAATAAACCCAGGGTGAATAAACCAAAATGGCATGGCCGAACGATTCAGAGATGAAATGTGGAAAAAACGTAATTTTCAAAATGTGGTGTAATCTTATAATTGAGCTGTTTCCAGTTATTGTCAGTAAATGGGAATGCGGTGTTTTTAAAGAGATTGATTTTGCATGCCCCATTGCAGAACGAGTGATTCGGGTGATTGCATTTGCACAAGCGTGTAAGGTTATTCAGAACTTATATGTACATTTGATAGTATTTGGAAAGGCAAAACTTATATTTATTAATCCCCCAACGCTACTTAATGTAAAATGATGTATTGTTTATCAGTTAATTTACTAGCAATAAAATCATTGCGTTGTTGACATTATCATAAAGCACTTCAGGTCACCGAGTGCACTTTCTCTCGTATGTATTGAAGTTCGATAAGTGTTTGTGCAATGGTGGTCATACATTACTATGACGCACTTACACTTCGGCAGGGACTCCGGAAGCACGGGAGCAGAGGGGCAGCTGCCCTCCCTGCATTCGGACCACTGGAGCGAGAGGGACAGACAATGTTTTTCCAAGGTTCGTCACTCAATTTTTTTTTCAATGTTTTATTCTTGAACTAAAGCTCAAATATACCCCAAATCTGGGAGCTTCTCTGAATTCAATGGCAGAGTTTGGGTGGAGGTGACCCCTCCCCCCCGATGGGAGGGGGCACCTCCTCTCAAACTCCCCCATCTCGGGTATCCAGCCTTCGAGCCTTTCATGCTTCGGCATGTCATGGCGACGTTGCTAGTTCGAGTGAGTACCCTTTTCCCGCGGGCTCCCCCCCCCCCCCCCCGTACTGAAGTGCTCCAGCGCCCTTGCGCTCCGGGATGGTGATTTCACAAATAAAATATTACGAAGTCAAGACTGAATCATGTATACCAAGCGTGAATCTCAATAGATGCATTCCCTGTTCTCTTGAACCAACACAGATTGGATTTCTAACAAAGTGACGCCAAATTTTAATACACGCCTCTTCTATGTCATCCCCATCTACAGCAACATTAAACCATGCGGAAAATGAATATCTGGAAATCATTGACGGACTATATTTATATAGAAGCGAAATTTCACTGCAATTTTCTACAAATGCTGCAACGCGATTACTATTTGAATCGCTAGTGATAGCTGAAAATCGTCCCCTGAGTTCCAATGTGATCTAATACTGGCACATAGATGGCTCATAGAACACAATGGAACTCAGGGGACGAAATAGTAACACGGGTTCCCATCGCTAGTGTTGGGTATTCGACGGATTTTGATATTCGAATATTCGGCCAAACTAACGAGCAAATATTCGAATAGTATTCGAATATTTGATGAAATTTTCATGAGTATTGAAATAATAGAACAAATTGAAAATCCGATGCCGATGAACATTATATTTGTTTAATATCGTAAAATTAATCTTCAACAAAAACATCGAACGGTGTTTCCGTTTTTAAAAGTTTGAAACTGTGTTGTGAAGCCTATACTGGAAACAAATATGTCTCAATTACACATCCTTGTTTAGGAAGTTTAGCATTTGAACGCTGAAGGGTTTCTCAGAGACAATTAACCCCCGATGTTGAGAATGAACGTTCTGACGATACACTTTTTGCAGGTACTCCAAAATAAAACTTAGCGAGTTTTGAGACATCAGGGTATTATTGTTGCTAATTTTTTTTCCCACCAAAGCAGTGGATTTTTGTCCAACCCGATAGCGTCAGATGACAGGTAGATCTCCAACACCTTTCTTCCATCAGTATCTCGAACAGGCAGCGACTTCTTGGCGATTTTCTTTTTCGGAGGCTCATAGCACTCAGAGCGCCACAAGACGTCTTTCCTTCAGTTCCCGCTACTTGGCATCCATTGAATTGCTCGCGTCGTTGGTACCTGTAATATCCGCATATCAGTGTTAGAACATTCTCCGGAAGCCTGATAATGATCGGCAATTACTTTGTCAAGTTGTGTGCGAACAATTTTATATGCTTGTTTCTTGTATACATCAGTGGCAAAGGGTAACTTCTTCATCCTCGGATCAAGCACAGCAGCTGCCTGCATTGTAGCGCGTATATCATCATCCCCAAGACTTCTTTATAAATATTCAGAGAAAGTGGTTTTGACACTCTGTATGAATAATGGGTCTTCTTTCTTCGGCTTCATGACATATGTTATAAGATCCACCACAACTGCATACACCGATGAAACTGTGCAAAATTTCTCAGCCCCCCATTGTAGGAAACCGGGATTTGTCGCTGCTGGAAGAAATAGATTCACGCCGTGTATTCAGCAAAAACTCAATGAGTGTGGCCTGAACCCGTGCGTGAAAGTATTTCTCGCCGTAACAAACCGGCCCGTTTCACTTTTGTTGGGGTGGTTTTTATCATGAAGTATTTAATAACTTTTCCTCGAAAAGCATAAATCAACAGGGGGTTCACTGAAAACAACAATTTTAATACATATACATATAAATAAATATGGTAATTTGTGACTTACATGGAATCCAATGAATATGAAAACAAAACGTCAATCACCCCCCACCTAAACAGTTGTCGAGTCACTTGTGGACCCGCATTCTCTGTTGTCGCTGGTTTTCCTCCTTCTCGCTGGTGTTTGTTGTTTGGGCGCCTCTTCACTTCACCCTTTCACGGCCGTCGCACGGCCACTAACGTATTGTCACTTTATTTGGACGCCTTTGCTCTAATATGTGACGGAATGTCACTCTACCACTGTCGTCGCACGGCCTCTAGCTTATTGTCACTTTACTTGATGCTTTTCACACAAGCCGTCGTCACCAATGGGGTTAAACTCTCCCTTATGTTTGTCTCAGAATAATGTTCATACACGCTAAGCGTACTCTGCCTATGTATGGCTTGCCTTCTAAAATAGGTAATGCCGTTTACCTAAATGCAAATTAACTCCCTGAGCTCGTACTTCGTGTTTCTGATCCTATTCTCATATATGGCCACCGACTTGGCCCTCGACTGCTCCTATTCTAAATATGAGCTCTGTGGCTCCCCCACATCACAATGTGCCTATACTTTCGCACCGATGCGGCACCTCCTCTAACCTATAGCATGGGACACCCCCATCTACACGCAACGACCCACAGTCTTACGCACCTTCAGACTGGAATGAATTTTTCGAGAAATTCCCCGATTTTTTTTTCCATAGCCAGAACATTAATTCTCAGTTTAATCGCTTCTCTTGAATTTGGCCGCTTAAATCTATCTTAATTTAGTATTTGCTTTAAAGTTCCTTTGAAAGACTCGAATTTCGATATTTCGTGACATTCGTGACAGGCTAGATGCGTAATATGGGTGTGTGTCCAGAACATGTGCGATGTACTGTGTTTACACCATAATTACCCATTAACTGGCCAAAATTATGCAGATAATGACATCAGGAGAATATTCCTTTAATCAATTATCAGATAGCCCATGTGGCGTTCAACAAATGCGCCATAATGGACATTAAATTTCACACTTAATTACCAGTGCTTGAATTATTGCTGGTCTGTTTAAATGACAAATCGGTTTTCGGGGTCTGTTATTGATTGATTGGTTGATTTTTATTCAGCAATATTCATAATTACATACATATGTTTACAATAAACAAAGGAACACAAGATTGTCAAACAAGTCAGAAAGATCATTACACAATATATAAGAGTATGTTGCTAGGGGAAGTCATAGCCATACTGGCTGTCTTCCTGATTTCCCCCTGTTATATACCTATCTTTACGTTTTATGTTTAACCCAGTCAGAAAGATTATCGAAAATATTTACACTTATATACAACAAAATCGAAAATGCAAGCAGTCACCTTGGCACCCATCTCTTGTGATATAACATTCAGTGGTTCCAGAGTTTTGCAGAGAGCCGTACCATTGACTCAAAAATCAGACGATGGGGCGAGATTTCGAATCTCTGCTTTCTGGTTATCCATCAAAACATTCGTCACCGCTTTACGCATGGACACAAGTTTCTCTAACATTTCAAAGGTGATATCCCATCTTGTTGGGCACTCGAGTTTGAGCTTTCGATAATGTGCTTCGTCAGTATCGTGTTTAGCAGCTTCCAATTTGAGTTTTTCAGTTTTATTCTTCACATCGAGTTTGAAATACTCCCATATCCCCGACTTTTTGGAACCGTTATTATTTTAAACCGCAGGCTATGGTAAAATACGCACACTATATTAAACGAGTTTTGTGCGCGCGAACGTTGAATTACAACTTCCGTTTTCGATTAAATTATCTAGCAGAACGTCATGCGGACATTTAGAGAAACGCCCCACCGGGAAAAACAATAAGAATATCATCGAATATTCGAAGAGTCCACTAATGATTCGAATATTCGAATATTTTTCCTAGTGAGCGAGTATTCGAATATTCGTGCCCAACACTACCCCTCGCAGCGCAGATTTGGTTGTCGATAAAATGTTTTCTTTTTGCTGATAGCTGTCAAATGAATTGCTGAGTGTCCTTCTAATAATTGTTTTTATAGACGTGAAGGCGTTAATAAACACAGAACGACACACGCGTGTGAATGGGTTAATCGATATGCGGCCTCTCGTTTTATCCATCCGCGCTAGCACTCGTGCCATATCGATTCAGCCATTCAAACACGTGAGTCGTTCTATGTATAGGTTGCACTTTTCAATCAGACATCTGTCATCTATAACTAACACATATGGGATGTTTTGCCACATCAGACAAACGTACCAAAAACAGTCTTTCGACTTTATCACACTATTTCTCAAATTAAATAAAACATGAAAGTCCAGTGACGATATCCATTCTTAGGATAACTATAAATCGGTTGTGGCACTATTTTTAACTGATGAATTCTGAAAGTTACGTTGTAATCTTCACCCAACGCTACGGCCATAACCTGGCGCGTCATTCACAAAAAAATCTCTCTAAATTTAAACATTTTTAAGTTGATGCCTATAAAATTAGTTTATAACAAGAACGAGAAGGGTCACAAGGTTCTTTCTACAGGCGAAAATGCAAAGTTGCGGATGGATGCAATTTTATTTTCATTCTGGTGCATGTCGTTTGTTTTTCATATTATGTAAAGCATTAACCATCTAACTCGTTAAACCATGTTATTCGTGAAAGGCAACGTTCGGTATAATACATCCTTCTGCGAGTGGGAAAATTATTTTGATATTCCAGGGTTGGATTCACTGATCTCTATACAACTGGATTGCTAGAACGCTCATTGGTCACTTACTGAAAAGTATCACCGCCGCCGCAATCTTAGGGGCGAAAGATGCACTAAAAGAACAGTGCACAACAAATAAAAATTCTCGAAGGTTTTTAGTATACCGACTCCTCGCACTTTCCGATCACCTTTTAAAGATTATACTTTGTTGTATGCGGGGAATGAATATATTGATCACGTGCACATTTTTCGTGGCAATACCGATTCAATACTCTCAACTTATTTTAGTTAATATCGACAAAAAACAATGCCGAAATTGGAAAGTTGATATACTATTATTAGTCTGCATTTGAGGTAATCGCTATGACGTCCAATGAAGTGAAACGTCCCCCACCCCACGACGCTTGACGACGTGGAAGCTGTAGCGTAGCAGATTCTACGCCGTCAAACATCGTGTTTTGGAAAATACGCAGAACGACACACGCGTGTGAATGGGTTAATCGATATGGCAAAAATGCCAGCGCGGAAGGATAGAATGAGAGGTCGCAGGCCTCGAGCTTTATCCTTCCGCGATGGCACGAGTGCCATATCGATTAACCCATTCTCACACTCGTCTCGTTCTGTGTTTATCACACGCCTTCACCTCTATAAAACCAGTTATTAGAAGGACACCTAGCAATTTATTTGACTACAATCACCAAAAACACATTTTATCGCCATCCAAATTTGCGAGGGGACCCCGTGTTACTATTTCGTCCCCTGAGTTCCAATGTGTTCTATGTGCCAGTAGGCACATAGAACACATCGGAACTCGGGGGACAATTTTCAGCTATTGCTAGCAATTCAAATTGTAATTGCATTGCACGATTTGTGGGATATTGCAGTGAAATTACGCTTCTATTTAAAATTTATCCGTCAACAATTTCCGTTCGGCACATATGTGCGGAAAAGATTTTCATTTTCGGCATGGTTTAGTGTTGCTGTGGATGTGGATTACTTAGAACAGGCGTGTAATAAACACCATGGCGTCTGATGAAGAGAAACTTCCCATAATCCCACGACGCTTGATAACGTGGAAGCTGTAACGCTGTAGCTTTAAAGCTTCCACGTCGTCAAGCGTCGTGGGTTGCGAAAAGTTATTACGTTGATTGACTTTACGCCATTTTAGAATGGGGGAGGGGGAGGGGTAGTTTGAGTTGCGACATTTTTCGCCGAAGTTCCAGCAATCCAGTTGTATGGAAATCAATGATTACGTTATTCTTTTTTTTATAAAGTTGTAAGGTCACTCACCGAACAGTACTTTCTTTGGTAATATGTGGACCATCTACCGATGTAAACTTTTTGGACTTTTGAATAATCCTCTAACATAATATGATTAGTTAAAAACTTCATGTACTTTTCTGTAAAATAAAACCCAGTATCCGACAAGGAAGATATCGACATTTCACTTGTATATATATATATACTTCTTCCTAAAATGTACCGTTAGTTGGTACTGGAAGTGTTAATGACATACCCCGAATGCATCCGGCGTTACTCCCATTGCCAACGAACGTTAAAGCGTTTTTTTTTATCTGTCTCAATTTTGGAGACTTCTTGTGTCGTTGAGATAGACGACCCGGTCAAACAAGATTCAGATAACAAGATATTGTGTTTCATTTTTCTTTCTTGACAATATTCAAAGTTTTGACACCATTTATAGGGAAGCTCTCAAGAAGAGCTGCCCATCAAATGATATCAAAACTTAGAATTATGAACAGCGAAAAATAGGATTAATATGTATTTGTAGTATTCTAACAAGTTATTTCACCTGATGAATTTCTGGACGGGCGAGCTCAAATTGGGCGAGTCAGCTCAGTACCGAGCCTCCTGTCCTTCCTGAGGGTATCCATACTGCACTCAAGTTCACATGAAGTGTCTCCTATACAGAATAGCAAACTACTAAAGCAGGAAAATCTTGCTAAAATCACCAGATAAGACGGGGCATGTTATGAAAAATATGCGAGAATAACGCCGTTAATCTAATTTTAGTATGATGTTTTAAACAAAAACCTATTATCATCACATGTTTATGCGAGATTGTCTGATAAACGGAAATAGTCGGGATATTGTGGTTCATCGTCGTAAACTGAAATGTTTTGCACCTCACAACCGTATAAAAATGTCAAGAGGGTGGTTTTCTGGTCTGAAAGTGTAAATAAAAATGTAGGTAAATCGTCGACAATACTTGTGGGTATATTTACTTATTCTATCGGTCGAGAGTGGCAAGAACTTTCACAACACATTTCCTCTGTTGTTATTCACTTGACCTTAACTCAAATTTGTAGTCTGATATCAAAAAATTGCACCTGAATGACCCGATTAGATTATTTAAATCGGCTTCGTTTCCCACTTGAAGTTCTATGAAAGAGTGTCCGCGTTTCTCAGCTTCCGTGGTATGAACATGTCAATCGGAATGGACTGATATGCGAAACTCCGTAAATGTAATGATTACATCGAAATAAGTTTCTAGGAAAGTTGGATGGCAATTTTGTTAACTTGGATGGCAATGTTGTTAACTCAACAAACTTCATTCTCTCACACTGGTGCGGGTACACATACCACCAACACACGATACTTACTGCTCTCATCCCCAAATATTGGTATTGTGAGGAAGAGATGTCAAATTCAGAAATTGGCTCTCGAACACGTCATTTGGTGTAAAGACATAAGCTGTGCGTTTTTGTTATGTGGTGCATATTTATTTATTTATTTATTTATTTATTTATTTATTTATTTATTTATACATGACACCCCATTGGTGTTTAAGTTGGCACGTTTTTTGCACAATGGCAAATAGTGACTGCAACAAGGAGATAAAGTCAAGTTTAGCCAAGTAAAGTAAAGTTTTGTCAATCGTTTATACCCATATTACTCCATTTAGAGTATTTCCACCCCAAGCATTGGTGACTGGGTCCTATTTCATCAGTAAAACAGAATTGGTTACCACAAGTAAACAAGCAGTGCCTCACCTCCCGGGGTCTTCATGGGGAACCAGCCGAGCATGAGAACGTCGAATAAAATAGATACATGTAGTTAACATCACAGACCCTTCAAACTGAAGAACGTTTTTGCACCACGTCTTGTCGAAAGCGCGTTTCAGTTACTAAAAGACTAGTGTTCAACCGATGATCGAGACCTGCCACCACAATCGACCGACTGTGGGCAATCGGATGACAGCGGAAACGGCTCCTGAAACATCGGTTCAACCAAGCATTTTGTGATTGACCGCATTTTATTATCTTCTGCAATTGTTCAATTGTTAATGTAAAATGATGTCAATGACACCATTCAATAAAGTTGAGAAACAACCACAATGTGTATTCTTAATCTCTTTAGACGCCCCTTTATAGGATATACAAGTTAAGCGACATGTAAAGCTTACAATTGAGCGTACGTGCGGCAATTGCCAGCTCATACCGGAAAAGTGAAAGTTGCACTCCATTGACAAGTCGAGGCTCGAAAGAACTATATTAAACTGAACATTTTTCACAGTGTCAAACTTCGTTGACTGTGGTCGCAGTAAAATTACCAGCCGCGCACACTTGGGTGGTAAACGTGGCTCTTAGCCACGTTTACAGCCCAAGTGCGTGCGACTGGTAATTTTAATGGACCTCATGGCCTCACACGACAAAAAAGGGATTCTCCAGAAGGTATCCCCGATAGATATCCTCGAATAATACAATACCAGGTCAAAGGTATCCTCAAATACCGAAATGAGGCTAAGAGTCGCATGTACGAGTCACTCGGCCGAGGAAATACTCTATGGCTTATTTGCTCGGTGGGATTCGAGTCGTTCGAGCAATGACTTATAAGCAACTACTCGATAGATTATTAGCATTAGGAATGATATAAGCTTTCATGGAAGTTGTCTATCAGATGGCTATAATCCAAAAGTGCCCCTCAGTACTATAGCACTACGTGCTACTATTATAAGCCATGGTATGGGGGTCCTAAAAAGGATTCTGGGGGAAATCCATAGTAAATAAAGTCAATTTCGGTAGTTTGGGGAGGATTTTGGTTCTTTAGAGGGATTATCGGGTCTATTTGGGTAATTGTATGTACACTAATTCAATCGAACTCATCCCAGGGTCACTCGGTACTATAGCACTACGTACTACCATGCCAACCAAACATGGCGCCACTGGGTCACGTGACATGACGTCACTTCCGAGGTCCTGTCCGAGGTCCTGCCAATGGGGCACGGTTACCTCATCTCCTGCTACTCAGCTTCTATATCGCCAAATAGTTTTGATAAGACATCTTGCCACGAGAGAAAACGCATTATCAAATTCCAAAATTTCAGTTCAGTGATCGCAAAAACGGTCTCCCGGTCACATCGCGATCTGGTCGTCCCACTCCTGCACCAGTTGAAAATGAAATATTTCAAAATCAAGACCGAATCAAGACAAACAATAGAAAATAATATTTGAGATTAAACGTTCTTTTCATTTTTTTCGACGGGCGATATTTTACATCATTGTAGGAATGTAAGCGGACAGAGAATTTCGAACAGATCGCCAGCCAGTCGCGTACCGGTCGAAATTCTCTATCCGCTTTTGTAATCACAATACCATATTTGCACAGTCACGCATTCTCGTGCAAATCCTGTTCTGTCGTCGGGCAAGTACCGATGATACTTGCAATCTCTGCTCTTAGATGGTCGAATGCTGACGTAAACCGTGCTTTATAAATGACATCTCGAGATTCCAGGGGCAATATGAGAAACAAATCATGTGGTCTTGAAGCGCTTCATATGTTTACTTGCCGTAAGGGCGTTGGTCCGAATAGCTTTTGTCGTACACGTGTAGAAGGACGTGTAGTTGTGTTTTCCATTTATTTATTTATTTATTTATTTATTTATTTATTTATTTATTTATTTATTTATTATTCCCGGTGATCTGGGAAAGGTGAATGAAAAGAGGGCATGAACCCGCTGATCCCGTATGCCTAAGAAATACACAGAACGACACACGCGTGTTAATGGGTTAATCGATATGGCACGAGTGCCAGCGCGGAAGGATAAAACGAGAGGCCATAGGCCTCGACTTTTATCTTACCACGATGGTACAAGTGCCATATAGATTAACCCATTCACACGCGCGTGTCGTTCTCTGCTTATTACACGCCTTCCTGTTCATAAAACGATTATTAGAAGGGCACTGGGCAATTCATCTGACAACTATCAACAAAAACAATACATGTTATCGCCAACCAAATTTGCAATGGGAACTCGTGTTATATTTCGTCCCCGGAGTTCTAATGTGATCTATGTGCCTACTGGCACATAGATCACATCGGAACTCAGGGGACGATTTTCAGCTATCGCTGGCGATTCAAATTTTAATTGCGTTGCCGATTTGTAAAAAATTCTAATGAAATTTCGCTTCTGTTTAAAAAGAAGTCCGTCAATGGCTTCCGTTCCGCATATACGTGCGGGACAGATTTTCATTTTCCACATGGATCAGTGTTGCTGTAGATGAGGATTCCATAGAACAGGTGTGTAATAAATGTTATAGAAAGGACTTTAAAATCGCGCCTAAATGCACCCTCAACCGTAACACGAGCGAATTAATTCGAAGAGAAATACCCCCGCTCAATTAATTCCAACTGGTGTCTTGAAGTGATGGATGAGGTAACGACTGAGAAATCCCGATTATTTTATATTTATTTGGGGTGAGGGGAGGGTGACTGGCGGTCAGTGAATAATAAATAATAATGTCTTCGCGTAGGCAATTTTTATGGTACGCTACTTAACCCTTTACCCAACGTAACGGCCAAAAATCGCCAATTAATTTTTAAAATATTTTCATTTTTTGTCTCAAAAACATAGGTTATGACCCCTCGTTGGAACGAGCTCGTCGAGCTCGTTCCAACGAGGGGTCATAACCTATGTTTTTGAGACAAAAAATGAAAAAAATTAGTTATTCAAGAATTTTTTTTGCAAGTGTCGTCTGCTTTTCATGTTAGGTAAAGGGTTAAAATAGGATTGGTCAAAGTTGTAGCTCAACATATGAGACCTTGTAAAACACTGTTTATAAACTTTAAATGTATCGTTTTCAAATGTTTCTAAATCGTCCCAATAAAGGATTGTTAATTTTGTTTTTAAAACAAAGGAAACAATATATTTAAAATTACTAGCACGCAGATACAAACTGTTCACAAAAGCTGTTGGCCTAAATCGTTAACAACATTTTTTATCCTGGTTCAACACGCTAAAACGGAATGTACATTTGCATTTTACTCGAAAGGTCAACGTATGTTTTTGGTGGAGTTTTGTTGTCAAAATAAGTGATTCACCTTTTTAAATAAGATAACATGTCACCCGAACGCGTTTGTCTATCAGAGGAACTGAGCTATTTATTTCAAGTTGTTTACTGTTCTATTTATAAAGATCGTTGTCACATTTCTAGTTCCATCGGTTATAAACGACCCACAATGACGTCATTACCAACGAAACTATGCACACACCTCCACAAATCAAAATATAAATGGAGCTAAATGGAGATATTTTTGTTTTAAATGACGATTGAAGTTAGTCTTGGCTTCACCTAGACAGCCTCATTCACAGTTTGTTCTGTGACCTGTGGCCGAGTCTCTAATTACCTGATACTGAATTTTAAGTTTGCAGAATATCCCAATAAACTGGATGCCAATCCCGTCAGTCTATGTTTCTGAATGCACATGAAAATTTGAGACACAAGGCCTCTCGAAAGATCGATGGTCTGCTAGCATCACCGAGGCGTTGCATATAGGAAGGAACTCGGTGACCACACAGATCATGAGATATTCCTAAGTTTGCCCAGTGTAGTATTTGGTCGAACCAGGTCAGTAACTATATCAGATACTGGGGGAGGGGGAAGGGTGTGGCCATGTTTGTCTGACCATGACATGATATTGACCTACGTTTCTTTTTGTCGGAAAACGGGGCTTTGTCGTTGATGGGGGAAATAGATTCACCCCGCGTATTCAGCCAAAACTCAAGGAGTGTTGCCTGAATCCGTGCGTGAACGTATGTCTCATCGTGACGAACCCACCCGTTTCACTTTTGTTGGGGTGGTTCTTATCCTGAAGGGGTTAATAACGTTTCCTCGAAAAGTATAAATCAATAGCGGTTCACTGAAAACAACAATTTTAATACATATATAAAAGAAATAAATATGATAATTGTGACTTACATGGAATCCAAAATAACAAGAAAACGAAACGTCAATCACCCCCCCCCCCCCTACCCACAGTTTTTGAGTCACTTGCGGACCCGCATTCTCTGTTGTCGCTGGTTTTTCCTCCTCGTCGCTGGTATTGGTTCCTTGGTCGCCTCTTCACTTCACCCTTTCACTGCCGTCGAACTGCCACTAGCGTATTATCACTTTATCGGACGCCTCTGCTCTGACAGGTGACGGAATGTCACTCTCCTACCGTCGCATGGCCACTAGCTCATTGTCACTTTACTTGAAGCTTTTCACACAAGCAGTCGGCACCAATGGAGTTAAATTCTCCCTTACGTTTGTCTCAGAACAATGTTCATACAGGCAAGGCCTACTCTGCCTATGTATGGCTTGCCTTCTAAACAGGTAATGCGTTTACCTAAATGCAAATTAGCTCCCTGAGCTCGTACTTCGTGTTTCTGATCCTATTCTCACATATGGCCACCGACTTGGCCCGCGACTGATCCTATTCTAAACAGCTTTGTGGCACCCCTACGTCACAACGTGCCTATACTTTCGCACAGATGTGGCACCTCCTCTAGCCTATAGCATGGGACCTCCCCATCTACACGCAATGACCCACAGCCTTACACGCCTTCAGACTGGAATTGGCTGGAATGAATTTTTCGAGAAACTCCCCGATTTTTATTTAGAGAGCCAGAACATTAATTCTCAGTTTAATCGCTTCTCTTGAACTTGGCCGCTTAGATCTATCTTAATTTAACACTCACTTTAAAGCCCCTTTGAAAGACTCACATTTTGGTATCTTTTGACATTTCGGAGACAGGATAGATGCGTAATATGGGTGTGTCCAGAACATGTGTGATGCACTGTTTCCCAATGACTAGCTCTTAACTGGCCATAATTACGTAGCTAATGATTATATGAGAGAACTCCTTTGATCAGTTATCAGATAGCCCATGTGGCGTTCAACAAATGCGCCGTAATGGACATTAACTTTCATGCTTTGAGTGACAAATCGGTTTTCGAGGTCCGTCATATACCTACCCTTACGTTTATGTTTAACCCATTCAGAAAGATTATCGAAAATATTTACACTTTTAAACAAGAAAATCGCCATTTTTAACTATCACCTTGACACTTTTGTACACATTATCATATTCAAACTAAAAGTCTGCATTCACCATAACTGATCACAGCAATCGGCAATGTCGTGGTAAAAGCCCTGGAATTCTGCGAGGGTTTCTATAACAGGAATTGCCGACTGCCCGGCAAGCGTCTAATGCTATGTCGACTTAGATATCACCAAACTAGCAGTGGTGTAGCAACGGGGGAGGGGGGGGGGGGGGGGTGGGCTGGGGACCTTGGACTCCCTAAAATTTTCTCGGTCCCCGTCCTAAAAAAGGATGGATCAATGCAACCTTCACACATCGTAGATCCCCAAAATGGCCACAAATATAGGGGTTACACACGCTACAAAAGCCTCAGATTCGCTCCTAGAGCACTCATTTTTGCAGACTTCGCTCAGGGGTGGGGGGTTGGGGGTTTAGTCCTAACTAGGACCCTATGACCGTTGCACCCTCACTCCACTTCCCGAAAGGGAAGTGGGGGAGGGGCGCGACAACCGGAGTGTCCTATTAAAACTAGGGGAGGCCAACCCGAAACATCACACAACCACTTTTCAAATATCACCTTTGCCCCCCCCCCCCCCCCCCCCCCCACCCACCCAACAAAAATACTGGCTAGGGACCCACTATTACAGAATCCTGTGTCAGAAACCGGGGCTTTGTCGCTGCTGGGGAAATAGATTCACACCACGTATGTCTCGCCGTAACGAACCCGCTCGTTTCACTTTGGGTGGTTTTTATCCTGAAGGGATCAATGACATTTTTCTTCGAAAATCATAAATCAACATGGGTCAACTGGAAACAACAATTTTAATACATATATATAAAAATAAATATGGTAATTCGTGGCTTACGTGAAATCCCAATGAATAAGAAAAACAGAATCACCCCCTACCCACACAGTTTTTGAGTCACTTGCGGGCCCGCATACTCTGTTGTTGCTGGTTTTTCTTCCTTCTCGCTGGTGTTTGTTCTTTGGTCGCCTCTTCACTTCGCTTCTTCCTGCTGTCGCACTGCCACTAACGTATTGTCACTTCACCGCGGACAACTTTGCTCTACCATATGACGGAATGTCACTGTACCATTGTCGTCGCACGGCCACTAACGAACGTATTGTCACTTTACTCTATCGCCTCCCTCTAACAAGTGATGGAATATCACTCTACCGCCGCCGTTGCACTGCCACTAGCTCATTGTCACTTCACTGGCCGCTTTTCACTCAAGCAGTCGCCATCAATAGGGTTAAACGATCCCCTCTTTTTATCTCATAATAATGCTCATACAGGCAAAGCCTACTCATCCTACGTATTGCTTGCCTTCTACAACAGGTATGCCGTCTTCCTAAATACCTATATCTCCCTGAGCTCGTACTTCGTGTTTCTGATCCTATTCTCATGTATGGCCACCGACTTGGTCCGCGACTTCCCCTATTCCAAATATGAGCTCTGTGGCTCCTCTACTCTACAGCGTGACTTTACTCTCGCACCGATGCGGAACCTCCTCTAATGTATAGCATGGGGCATCCCCAACTATTTACGGCCAACGATCCACAGCCTTGCGGGCCTTCAGACTGGAATGAATGGAATAAAATTTTCGAGAAATCCCCCGATTTTTATTTCGATAGCCAGAACATCAATTCTCAGTTTAATTGCTTCTCTTGAATTACTTGGCAGCTTAGATTCTATCTTAATTTAATATTCACTTTTAAGTTCCTTTGAAGGTCTCGTATTTTGGTATATTCTGACATTCGGTGACAGGCTAGTAATATGGGTGTGTTCAGAATCTGTTGGATGTACTGTCTTTACAACAATTACCTATTAACTGGACATAATTACACATATAATGACTGCAGGAGAACACTGGTCCCTCTTACTTCTTTAATCAGTTATCAGATAGCCCATGTGGCGTTTAACAAATACGCAATAATGGACATTAAATTTCATGCTTAATTAACAGCGCTTGAATTATTACTGGTCGGTTTAAGTGACAAATCGGTTTTCGGGGTTCGCCAGATACCCATTTTTTCGGCGTTTTATGTTTAGCCCAGTGAGAAAGATTATCAAAGATATATACACTTTTAAACAACAAAATCGAAAATCCAAGCCATCACCTTGACATATTGGCTACGCAACTTCAAACTGGCAACCACTGAAGACAGTTTTATGCCATTGTGGAGGACTCTGGACATGCCTATTCTCGGGCATTAGAATGCTGTCCTACTACACTCAAAGAGTGAGACGGGGCCGATCCCCACACCCCCAGGGATTACAATACTGGATCGAACAGCAACAAGCAAAGAAAGAAGTGGCGAGCATATAAGTCGCTAAGGCGGGTGAGCAATTATAGAGTTTTCAAACATGGCTTTTTAAACGTTTCCTACGCTTCTTTAATCCATGTAGGCCCCAGGCCTGTTGTTATCAATATACAGCAGTAAATGACATCAAATGATACGCCGAGTAACGGGACCATGTGGAAGTTGTGTACGGGAAAAACAAAAAATACCAAATGGCATTTGATATTTCTACATCCACTGTATTCATTGTGTTATTACGGTCTCTCCCGAGTTTTATCCCCCGCTCCCACACACAAATTACAACAGCGTGAAAAAGTGCTTTCCAGTTGAGAAATCTTCGGCACTTCCATGACCGACAGATGTGAAAAACATCAAACCCCTGAGCTCAAATACTAATCGTTTCATTTGAAAATTGACGAAAGAGGTCTTTTGAAAAGTCGGTTAACGCCACACTTCTGCATAGAGGCAAAGATAACTCCTAACCTGGAATGTCATCAGATTCTTGAAAGACCTGTGCTCAAACAGTGTTTTTCAAACAACGGGTCCTTCTCAAACCGTCTTTCATAAAATGGTTTACAAAGAGTAAATACCTGTATGTACAGTACCTGGAGAGTGTATTATTACTAAATCATCCGCAGAGAGGAGAATCCACCCAAGCAATGATTGCAAATTTGTTGCAAAGCATAACCAGCACAAGCAAAGTTTCAGCCAATGGACCTCCGGGCTAAACCCGGAGGTCCATTGGCTGAAACATTGCTTGTGTTTTTTGTCAATCGATACAAAATTTGAAAGTTATAGCATGGGTGATAACTCCACTCCGCGGGTGATTTAGTTACAATCCACTCTCCACGTACTGTAATACGCATGCCAGTAGAGTATTACGAGCTATAATTTATTGAAATATTATCGTAAGGAGATATTCAAATCTATCAACACACGTATTAACTGTGATAAACTCGGCTGGATATCATTTCTGAGGTAATTTGAAAAGATACACGAAAACATTTCTTATTACTCTAATATTTGAGATAGCGCAGTCCAAATGAGAACGCGATTACAAGAAGCAATAAAACCTGGTTCGTTTTACACCAAAAATATAATATAGTCAGTTTTTCTACGATAGCGATATGCTGTCTGTTGCTTGCTTGTTTTCGAAGAAGAGTGTCAAGCCCGGAGCTGGTTAGTTGGCGAATCGACCCTGTAAAAAAATGGCTGCGAAGAGTGCTTGGGTGTGTGAGGTGGGAGGGGGGGGGGGGGGATGTGAAGTGTAAGCAGAGGTCCCAGGATCCACTTCCCAGCAAATGCTGTAAAAATTGTGACCAAAAAGAAGCACCATTCTGGGTTATGTTAAGGATTTAGTAGACTACAGGCCACAGTCATGCCCAGGTATTCCACCAATTCCTTAAAATCGTGCATATCGCACGATAGGCCTACATTGCGTATTCGAACATGTTACTGGGGTAGTCACTACTTCGCCACCGACCTCGGCTCGGATACTCACCGAAGCAAAAATAAGTTCTTTGGTATTCAGCGTGACAAGTAGAATAACAAGCAATTAAGCTGATTTCCTCTACTACTTTCACCCCTCCCCCTCCCTTTGTCTTCGCGGATGAATTGTCGTCCAAAAAAGGACAAACAGATTTCCATGCATACAGGACCAACTGATATAAGCCGTAGGTATACTGTAAGCGAATTTTCGTCATATTTCTCCTTGTAAAAAATGTCAAGATTGACATCATTTTTTCTCATGAACAATAAAAAATATAAAATAAATTTTCTTCTGACTATCCTACAACATATTTCAGCTGGTAATGTAGCTTGATAACAAGAACAAATTCCGAAATGCATTGCAAAATTAAAGACAAATAGATGCTCAAGAGCACCATTTATGACCTATGCTAAGAAAAGATTTACAAAACGACTGCACAACAACCTTATGTTTTACACTTCGTTGTATCTCTGTGGAATACCCTACCATTCTTGGAAAGTTTAACCTGTCCACCTTTTCTTATTGGTCATCCCAGCTTCGATCCTTGGGAATGTCGCATGTACGTCCTGAAACTCTTTAGTCTTGAGATTCTCCGCCATCCCCGGTCCGAGTCCAACGAACATACCAACGATATTGACAGTTGTAACACTTTACCTAACGAATCGCCCGCATCCGCCCGCGTCATTTGCAAATTGAGCAGTTAAAAAAATACATTTTTCAAAATTGTCCAACAAAACCATATCAAGTGACCCCTCATTGGAAAGGGCTCGATGAGCTCCTTCCAATGAAGGGTCACATGATATGGTTTTGTTGAATTTCTTTTTGTTCTTCTAATATCAAAAAATAGCAATTAAAATATTAACTTTCGATATTCTCTATGTTGTGCAAAGGGTTAATGAGCTTTAACCCTTTACCTGACACCAGTTGGAGACAACGCTTGCAAACATAAAATATTGGAAAAGTTAAATTTTAACTTTTTGTCTCAGAAACATATAGCTTACGACCCCTCATTGGAGGATTGAACGGAATCCGAGCGAATGTTTGTCTGCAACTAAACTGGTAAGAGCGGAATTTGACGGTTCCTGAAAGTTTTGTAACGCTTTCATATTAGGAACTGTGCGAAAGTCAAGTAATGTCAAGACCATGTTTCGTTGGAGTCCTCCCAGATATCCAAGATCAAAGCTTGTGCCCTAGATCAGTTGAGCATGGCGAAAGTATTCCAGTTGAACGTTTTTTGTTCGACAAAAACTCCATCTTTGTTCTTAGTTAAAATCTGACAGCGATCACGCGTGTTTGGCATTTTTTGGGCTCATAACAGAAAGCACAGGGCACAGCAAGCTCGTTCAAAATTAAAAGCATGAAATCGCAAATCGGATCGCCAAGTCCACTGAAAACTTCCGCCAAACGAAAATACGTAGTTACTGGTGATTGAAAAAAATATTCAATCTGCTTTGTATGCTATCGTTTTGGAAGTACACCGTGTTAAAATACCTATAAACAGCTGATGCGAAGAAATTTTATCGTAATCATCACATGGTGTGTAAATAAAATGGCTGAATTATGTTTTGAAGAAAATGTGCGGCAGCCATTAGCAACGTGCTAAAACTTAGGACTCCAGGTGGTCACAACCAGGTTTTAAGCCAACGCGCGCAGTTGCAAGTCAAAACAGATGATTCCATAACCAGGCTACGGATCGTTGAGCTCGATAATGGACAACACGAATATAACCGTGTTATAAAAATACAATGAAAATTCTTTTTAACCTCCCACTAATGTTTCCTGAACATTTTCTATTTTGATATCAAAACCAATGCTATATGCGATTTATTTCTCTTTTCAATATCATTCAACTTGAAGAACCATGTCTCATTTAGTTACTGATATTTAACTGGGGGGGGGGGGGGGGGGGGGTGGGGGGATGGGGGCAATACTATAAAACTTTTACCAGTTTATTTTCTAGAATTGTATCCTCTATTTATGACTTTAAATGGGTTAAAATGAATCATTGGCATTTCCAAAGATCTGGCAGTTTGTCAGTTGGCAAATTACCATATATTTTAAAATGCTAATGATTCATTTTAGTCAGTTTATTAATAGGTAGAAAATATAATTCTAGAAAATACAATTATAAAAGTTTTAATGCATTGGCTCCAGAAGAGCTTTCCACGAGCGACGATTGGGCCCCTTTCTTACAGGCAAGTCCTTGCAAGCTGTTTTCTTTCTACACTGTACTACACTATGAAATCTCACCCATCGAGGAAGAAATGCAAGAGTATTGAATCTCAGCTGCTATATTTCGTCTGTTTTCCTTGATACCCTCTTGATTTCGAAATATTTTGTTCATGAAATTTCAACCCACTGGTGTAAATTTGTTGTGACTAGCTGGGCCCACTACTATAAAACTTTTCCAATTGTATTTTATAGAACTGTATTTTCTGGTTACGTCTTTAAATGGGTTGAAATCGCTATATCTTTTAAAATACTAATGATTAATTTTAGTCAGTTATATTAATAAGTAGAAAATACAATTCTAGAAAATACAATTGTAAAAGTTTTATAATATTGGTCCCAGATCACTATGTGATCGGGAAAGAGGCCGCCTTTGCCATATTGTTCTTGTTAAGATGGCTAACGCTATTCGTACATGTGGATAGTATCAGATCCCAAGAGAGGAAATTTATTTTAGGTTATAAGGATTGAATGTCGGAGAAGGGAGGAGCGTGTTTAAGTTCGTCCCCAAACTCACATATTCCGTTGACTATAAAGAATGGAATCTTGCTTGGGTTGCTTCGGTGGAAGCTGAGCCACTGATTAAAATTGACCAACAGAAATCGTTAAGTATCAAAGACAACAGTGTCAACCCAGGCACCAATGCTATTAACATACTGCATACAGACGAGTAAAATACGCGTGCGGAGCCTAACTGGGCAATATATGTTGCATTCATCGTTGCAGCTTATTTGGTGTGGGTGCATGCAGTTATGGAAACATTGCAAATTGATTATTGTTCGAATCCGTTTTTTATCTTCACCTTTTTTCCATGCTTTCCGGTCAGCATTTCAATAATGCGAACATGGAAATTAAAAAAAATTTGGAGAATTTTCATTTTGTGTCGTGAAAATCACCTCAATTTTTTCAATTTATTTCTCCAATTTTAACCATTCCTATGGCGTAAAGTGCAAACGTAGTACATTTTACAATAACATACAAAGTAAGATCGCGCAGGTCCGTGGTGGTTATTACATGAAATAACAAAATATAAGATATATATGGGGCTTTTCAACACGCGTTTAATGGTAAAATGGTAAAATACATGCACTCCGTCGAAGGGGGGGGGGGGGATTCTGATTTTTAAATATTCTATCGCATCCGCAATGGTATTTGTAATTAATCAATATTTTTCATTATAGTTAGGGATTCGATCAACTATATCCTGTCTGAAAGTGCACGATGTGCTCTGTCTTTCCTGATACAGTCCATCGGGTTCCACTCCATATAATTAATTCCATCACAGCCTCCAGTAACAGTAATTATTGTAGCGATTCATGTGGTAAAATAAACAGGCATCATATTCCATGCAGGGTTTTCCGGTCAATTTTAAAGTTATTTTCTTTCATCTGCATGCTTATTAATATATCGCGATGCAATATTTTTGAAGGCGTTGAAACCTTGGATTCACAGCTAACAACCACCGACAAAGCAAATCCACACCAATACCTCTGGGTGCCGGCTAAACGAACGACGTAATTCCAGATCAATTTTACAGTAGCAAGATGTATACTAAAGCCACTAGTGCGTGTTCTCACTTACTACCATACAAGACAGAGTGTGCTGCAATTCAGAGTGCGAACACGTTGGGGTGGAGTTGAGAGATTTGCGGTAACCCTATTTATTTATTTATTTATTTATTTATTTATTTATTTATTGGTGTTTAAGGTCACATATTTCTGCACAATGGCTAACCATGACCGTGACAGTCGGAGTACCCGGTACCCGGAGAGAACCTCCGAGCAACGGCGAGCAACTGTCAGCTCCCCAACAGACCAACTCCACACAAGCAGGGTTAGCATTGGTTGAAGACTGGTGCACCATCGACGTGCAGTACGCCTTAGTACACAACGTCACCGTGCCCCCACGTGAGCAATGGGGGTGAAGTGTCTTGCCCAAGGACACAACGCGGTTGCCGCAGGTGGGATTCGAACCGAGGACCTCTCGGCTTGCAACCTGCACCTCTACCAACTGAGCCACCGCGCCCCCTGCGGTAACCCTAGAGTTCGAACGTACTCACAGAGTACCACATGGTCCTTGGGTGAACAAACGTATCACCACCTCGTTGTGTTGTTGCAGCAGATTCGTCATCTGGAGGTGTCATTGACTTGATATTTAAAAAGATAACCGACGGGTATCATCTGAAAATAATTTAATGATAAGGCCAAACAAAATGAAATAATTGATTCTCAGACATTTTTTTAAACGAATGAGGGAGGGCGGTTTTTATTTTCTATTCCTGATGGAATGGCTGCCGATGCCTAAAATCCAATTATGAGAGCCTAAAATTAAATACCGGAGCTTCCATGTTGATTTCGCTGATAGTATTTTTATGTAACAGCGATTACACAACACAAAATCAATATAGAATAACTAAAATGGCGATCAAAAATAATAAGTAGTTTTGTAACAGGTTGGATGCTAGAAGCCAAAAACACGCCTTTCAAAAAATGAGGGTTCCAGTGCAAAAGTAACATTTTCCTTGCTCATGATTCATATTCAGTTAAACTTAAATAATACTTTGTTGGCACTCTCCAATAATTTGTAATAAAACAATTTTTGATGAACAAATTCAGACCACCAAAAATAATCTAGTCCTCAACCAGATAAATGAATATTTATTTTGTATACATATGAGAATCGTGTCGCATTTCGCGAAGAGAATAACAATGTGATACCGCTAATATCACATGGTAGTTTTGTACATTTTGAGTTTTGCCTCCGAAATAAAAATAACGAACGTGGGCCGAAAAAACGAATGCGCTGGTGCCCGTGAATCAAAAGATTAATTTTCTTTAGCCTAATAAAACAAGATTTACTCACATGCCCGCAACAAGGATGGTCCACGAAAATATAATTATGAAGAGGAGTACGGTACGCATCAAACGATCCCTTTCCTTACCTTGTGACAAATCAACTATGCTTAAACTAAACTATTGTACAATTATGCAGATTAAGTCCACCTGTTTTTTATCAAGTGGAAAAATCAATTACGGTAAAAAACACGGGCGGATCGGGAAACCAAATCGATTCTGAAAAAAGCCCATGAAACGGTCCTCTTTTCAGATGCGATGTATGTATAAGCGGGGTTGGAAGGCTGAGGAAGATGAATGTGGGAGTGACTTTCGAAGACCAATGGAGATACAGTTCGACAAAATCTCCACATAAGAAAGATGAGAGATCTCCTCAGTGGTAGTAGGTGCCCAAAGATTGATAACTGAACGTCAGTATAACTGGACAAGAATAACAAAAAATCGTCATTTATGTTTTACTTGGAAACTGCGTGGGAGCTACAGTACTGCAATTACATACAGATGCAGAGAATTGCGGCCAGATCGCGATCTAGTCGAAATTCTCATTCCGCATTCCTCAATACAGCACTATAGAAAATCATCCGCAGGAAAAGAGACGTGGGAACATGGAATCTCAGAATCTATTTTCGTTTCTTTTTCTAGATTCGATCTTGATTTCATAGTATTATATTTTTGAAATCTCTCCTCAACAATGTATGTGTGTCCCGACCAGGGCCCAGTACCATAAGACTCTTACAATTGTATTTTCTAGAATTATATTTTCTAGTTGACTTCAAATGGGTTGGATTGAACCATTAGCATTTTCAAAGATGTGGCAATTTGCCAGTTGGCAAATTGCTATATCTTTTAAAATACTAACGATTCCTTTTAGTCAGTTACATTAATAAGTAGAAAATACAATTCTAGAAAATACAATTGTAAAAGATTTATAGTATTGGTCCCTGATCTCAATCTGATCGAGAGAGATCAATTTTGCGATCACAGTTCTGTACCGGGATTTTTTTTATTACAGTTGATTCTTCCAAAATACATTAGCACTTAAGAATTTCGTCCTTTTAACCCTTTACCCAACGTATCGGCCAAAACCGGCCAGCGCTATTGACAAAAATCGTCAATTAATTTTCATTATTTTTTTCATTTTTTGTTTCAAAAACATAGGTTATGACCCCTCTTTGGAACGAGCTCGTCGAGCTCGTTCCAATGAGGGGTCATAACCTATGTTTTTGAGACACAAAATGAAAAAAATTAGTTATTCAAGAATTTTGTCTGCAAGTGTCGTCTGCTTTTCATGTTAGGTAAAGGGTTAAATAATACCGGAATGATTCTCACCATTTATCTGAAATTTTGTGAGTCAAAATAATGATGTATGTTAACTTGTGTTGGAAGAGCGGTTGATGTCAGTGAGATGTGATTATGAAGGACCGAATAAGTTCGACGTTATCCACGAATCCCGGGAAATACCAATCGGATTCTACATTGGCCAATAGGATACATCGTACGTGCTATCAACAAATGACTTGAGCTTCAAAACCCGTATTAAAAGAACCATGATTCTTAAGCCTTTGCCCCCCCCCCCCCCCCCCCCCGAGGTGACCAAATCTGATCCAAACTATTCACAATATACTCGATATTTTTGTTTTGTTTATTCTTCATTTTCTGGTTGAGAAGCAATGGTTAACACTTCTCCTGCTTTCAAGGTTATAGTTAAAGCTTTCAATCGTAACGAATAAATTATTGCACAAGGATAAATAGTATCGTTCGATCACCAGATGTCATAATAAACATCAAATCGGAAACAAGCATCAGCAATAATGTGATCCTATAGGGCTGTAGGATTAAAGTGTTACTGAAGTTTCCTATAAATATCACACAAATTCCCCAACTTTCAGTAAATTATATTCTTTTAGACGATACCACGCATAAACTAGGAGTTGAAAAGGTCATACCATATTACGAATGAGGATCATTTCTGCAAGGTCTAAATACTCTCAACATTCATTGTGCTCCCTATTTTTCTGGTATATAATGTTCATTCTGCCCTTTTGCAATATTTCTAATCTAATTTAACCCTTTACCTAACGAATCGCCCGCATCCGCCCGCGTAATATGCAAATTCAGCTGTTGAAAAAATATTATTTTTCGAAAAATTTCAACAAAACCATATCATGTGACCCCTCGTTGGAACGAGCTCGTCGAGCTCGTTCCAACGAGGGGTCACATGATATGGTTTTGTTGAAATTTTTTGAAAAATTTAAAAAAATGATATTTAAAATAATAAATTTTGATATCGTCTGCGTTGGGTAAAGGGTTAATAGGTGTGTTAGTTAGAGCATCGTATAGAAGCCGAAAGGTCTACGGTTCGATCCTCACCCGTTTCTTTGGGCGAGACGCTTAATCCAGAGTCCCCACGTGAGGGTACGGTGGCGCTGTATACAAATGTGTGCGTTCTGCACGTGGATGTTCTTTCACCTTAAGTCACTGCTAACTCTCTGCCTGGTTAGGAAGTTGAAGAGCCTGAAGGTTGCCAACTGCTGTTTGGTGGTTTTCTTCTAGTTCTCTGGTTCCCCCAACCATTACACTGTCCAATCCGATACTATATAACCCTACTTGTCGATAGTGTCGTTTAACCCCCATAAACAGAGATAAAAACAAAAATAAACAATGTAATCTATCATCATTTATTCTAAGCTAAACTAATCTAATTTAATTAATTGTTTTTGGAAGATGTGTAATGCAGAGATCGATAAAATTCTCTATAATGGGTACTTAGCCCCCAATGCTTTTGTGCAGTGCAAATGTTGGGAACTTTATCAATATGTATTTTAGAATGAGCAAACAGACTTTCAACCCCTACATTGCTGCGACAATATGTTAGAACTGTTATCTTCACTACAAGTACTCGGCACAAACTGGGAAGTCGAAATAAGATATTCTGTAACAATATGTGATCGATTCGATCATTTTTATGTCTTAAACCGAGCACCTGTGCATACAGCATGCTGATGTGGAACTAAGCATCAGTCAACGAATAAATAAATAAATAAACAAATAAACAAATAAATAAATAACATATTGCACAAAAGAACCATAAATCAGTTGTATTTTATTTCATGTGATAGATTTTCAAATCGTTTTTCAAGCTTTAAAACCTATTTGTGCACTCCCAATTTTTTTCTAATCCGTTTTTGCAACAAAAATAACGTGTGTTAAACACTTACGTTTCTTTTTGGCCGCACCCCCAAATGTTTCCGCACTTTTAGAGAAAAAATGTGTAACAGCCGTATGCAAATTGTGTTTATAAACCTGTTCTATGCGGAATACACACATTTTTGAGTGAGGCAAAAGTTAGCACAAAAAACATCCACTGGACAAGGGAATCCGTGATAATTTGATCGTACATTCTTATAGGATTCTAAGCTTAAATTTTGACAACACCTCCTTCCAAATACAATACAATTCGCCTCGCCAGTTCGCTATGTAGAGTGGTGTAAAAGACGTGTCATGATTGGAACGGTTAAATGCTTCATATACCTTTACGACGGTAATGAGTCTATAGAACGAACCGATGTGGTACTGCTGCCATTTAATTACTAATGGAACACTGTTTGTAAACATTTGTCTGGCTGGTAAAGTGTTTTAAGTTCTATTTAATTAACTTTACAGACAAATGTTTGGCATGTGTTCTGTAATTAAAACGGATCGGCATCGCTATTCAGAAGAGACCAGGTTGCCTTGTTACAAGTGTCTTTTTATCTGATTCACACTTTTGCTTGGTGAGAAGCACCCATATATGTTACGGACTTCTGAAACGAAATTCTGTAGTTTTGACAGCTTTTTAGCTCACCTGGCCTAAAATGCCATGTGAACTTTTGCTATCACTTGGCGTCCTCGTCTGTCGTCCGTCGACTGTCGTCCGTAGTCCGTAGTCCGTAGTCCGTAAACTTTTCGCATTTTCATCTTCTTCTCTGGAATCGCTGAGCCAGTGTGAACCAAACTTGGCAGAAAAGGGCTATGGGAAGTTCTCTACAAACGATCCTCATTTGTTCCCGTCGGATGAAAAACATTGCTGCCAGAGGCATTCTTTGACTTTGGTTGGTGGATTTTCAAAAATCTTCTCTGAAACCATAAGGTCAAATGTTTTGGAACTTCACATGACTGATGCTTGGGACACCCTCTACCAGCGATCCTCATTTAATGTTGATCGGGTTGCAAACATGGCAGCAATTGCAGCTTATAGTTACCATAGAAACCCAATGGGAAATCACATTTTCATGTTCTTCTCTGGAACTACTGAGCCGATATGAACCAAACTTGGCAGAAATGGTCTATGGGAGGTCCTCTACAAACGAATCATATTTTATTCCCGACGAATGAAAAACGTGGCCGCCAGAAGCATTTGTTGATTCTGATTGATAGATTTTGAAAAATCTCTGAAACTGCACGCCAAATGTTTTGAAACTGCACATGATTGATGACAGGGACACTCTCAACCAAAGATTCCCATGTAATGTTGACCGTGTTGCAAACTATGCAGCTCATAGTTACCATGGGAACCCTATTGTAAAGCACATTTTTATATGTAGTTCTGCCATATGAGCGATTCGAGGCTATTCAGAGCCTCTAGTTTCCATTACCGAAGTGATTGGAGGACGCCTGAATAGAACCAGTCCAAGCTAGATTGTCCACTGCCCGAACCATTGCCGGGATAGCCCTGTGTCAAGATCGATTCAATATTCATATGTAGAAATGTAAATAAATGTATATTTTGGGGGTTTTGATAGCCCATGCAAGATGCTAATTAAGCATTTCTTCGGATGATCGACAGTTTATCCACCCCGCTACAGGTGCATCAATAAATTTATTCATTTATTAAGGTTTAACGATACTTTAACAGCCAAGGTCATATCGTTTCGGTTTGACAGTTTTGCGGTTGGAGGAAGCCAGAGTTCCCGGAGAGAACCACTGAGCAAAGACGAGCAGCTGCCAGCCCCACAACATCCTAACTCCGCACTGCAGCACAGGCAGGGTTAGATTGATGGAAGACATGCGCACCATCGACGGACAGTATGCTTTAGTTCACAGCATCATCGGGCCCCATGTGGACAATCAGGGTGAAGTGCCTTGCCCAAGGACACAAAGCGGGAGTCCGAATCGATTGCTCAGACGGTCACCCATCCAATGACTAACCGGGCTCGACGTTGCTTAGCTTCTGTGATCTGACGAGAACCGGTTACTGCAACGCCACCGCACCCCGTGCATCAGTAGATGACCACCCTAAAACTCTACATATAAATGTCTGTAGTATCGACGGTTTTTTTCCATTCCCGAAGTGATTGGAAGACGTCAGAACAGAACCAGTCCCAGATAGATTGTCCACTGTCCGAGCCATTGCCGATATGCCCCTGTGTCAAGATCGATTCAAAATTCATATGTAGAAATGTAAATAAATGTATATTTTGAGGGTTTTGATAGCCCATGCAAGATGCTCATTAAGCATTTCCTCGGATGATCGACAGTTTATCCATCTCACTACAGGTGCATCAATAGATGAACACCATAAAACTCTGTGGAGATGCAAATTAGGTGTAGCGAATCGGCTATATAAACATCGTCAAAAATGCGAGTGAAAACGGCAGCCTGAGTCTCCGGCCCGCGGTTGGATCGGTCTGGGAATAAGTTGTCCGGCTGAGTGATCCCAAAGTAGTTGTATTTGACGAGAGACTGTTTAGGACATTAGAATAAGAGTTTGTAAGGATGCATGGCGGAGTGACGATGTAGTTTTAATAATATTATAGCAAGTGAGTATACGGTGGAGTTCACGGACAGTGATAGTTAATGGGACATGAGAAAAATTAACACCAAAAGTGGAGTACCTTGATACTTTGAAGAAGCGAATAGACAGTACGTTGTTGGGAGAAGCGACGACAGGAGACATCAACAGGAGAAGGCGAGGCGGCCCGAAGGAAATTTGAACATTCAGCCGGGGGATAAATTCATGGCGATGTGTGTTGAATATAAATTGTATTATACAATGAACCAGTGTAAACAAATAGAAGTATACTAAAAGCATAAACAAGATAATCAAAGCACCCGAATTGTTTCACCTTCTCTTTTTTGTGAGAAAGAGAGATAGACAGAGGCAGAGAGGGATGATAGAGAGAGAGAGAGAGAGAGAGAGAGAGAGAGAGAGAGAGAGAGAGAGAGAGAGAGAGAGAGATGTTTGCCACTCTTACTGATAGCTAGTAAGGTGCTTGGAAAGTTGAGTTGCCGGGTGAATGACGTGCACAATTATTCTTCACCTACTGAAGGGTTTATACTGACGTTATGTACTTCATTCCGAAGCATGACATGATAACACAACTACAGACATTAATTTAACATAATGATCTATAAAAACTACTATTGCAGCAGTCAATGAGTAACAATGTGATTAACTTAGACTTTGATTAGTGGTCTTAGTGCAATAATCAAGTTACCGTACTTTTAACCGGCGTTGCTTATTCGGCAACCGACAGATAGCATATTGTTACGATATATTGTTAAATAGCAGTTAACTGGAGTGTGCCTCGGGGTACTCGTTGGCCTCGTTTCCAAACACGTTGATACCATACAAAATTTCAGCCGTCAAAAAATACACAGAACGACACACGAGTGGGGGTGAGTTAGTCGATATGGCACGAGTGCTAGCGCAGGCCTCGAGTTTTATCCCACCCGATGGCACAAGTACCATATCGATTAACCCTTTACCTAACATGAAAAGCAGACGACACTTGCAAAAAAAATTCTTGAATAACTAATTTTTTTCATTTTTTGTCTCAAAAACATAGGTTATGACCCCTCATTGGAACGAGCTCGATGAGCTCGTTCCAATGAGGGGTCATAACCTATGTTTTTGAGACAAAAAATGAAAAAAATAATGAAAATTAATTGGCGATTTTTGAGAATGGCGCTGGCCGGTTTTGGCCGTTACGTTGGGTAAAGGGTTAACCCATTCACACGCGTGTGTCGTTTTGTGTTTATTACACGCCTTCACGTCAACAAAGACAATTATCAAAAGGGCACTCAGCAATTCGTTTGACAACTATCAACAAAAAGAACACATTTTATCGCCAACCAAATTTGCGAGGGAAACCCGTGTTACTATTCAGGCCCTTGAGTTCCAATGTGTTCTATGTGCTTACTGGCAGCTTACTGGCACATAGAACACATTGGAACTGAGGGGACGATTTTCAGCTATCGCTAGCGATCCAACTTCTAATTTCGTTGCACGATTTATAGAAAATTCCAGGGAAATTTCGCTTCTATGTAACAAAAGTCCATCAACGATGTCCGTTCCGCACATATGTGAGGAACAGCTTTTCATTTTCAGCGCGGTTTAACCCTTTACCCAACGCAGATGATATCAACATTTATTTTTTTAAATATCATTTTTTTAAATTTTTCAAAAAATTTCAACAAAACCATATCATGTGACCCCTCGTTGGAAAGAGCTCGACGAGCTCGTTCCAACGAGGGGTCACATGATATGGTTTTGTTGTAATATTTTGAAAAATGATATTTTTTCAACTACTGAATTTGCATATTACGCGGGCGGATGCGGCCGCTTTGTTGGGTAAAGGGTTAATGTTGCTGTAGATGGGGATTTCATAGAACAGGCTTGTAATAATGTGGGCAGATCAATGACGCTTGAAAGCCATTCGTTTGTTTTCAAATGTAAAACAAATAAAAGAAACGATTTACAACATATGTCGCATTGCCGTACCTACTGTGGATGTAGTTTTAAGCTTTTGAACATTCGTGTCATTACTTGCATTGCGCAGCAACTTGTACTGTCTTACTCAGACCCAGGACAACAGAGGCCTATAAATGTCACCTGTGAAATATTTCCTTAGTTGCATAGAGACTGGGAATTGCTTTTGTTCCCATGGGGAAGAGAGATTCGCACGGTGACGCAGGATGGGACAAAGTCGTTGGAGTAGTTCACTTTTTGTCAATAACACCTCAAAGTAAACGGAAAAAATCATTTGTGTGTATGAGCCAGCAAGGATCAAATTATAAGAATGTCACAGTGTCGAAATTCCAAACACGATAAAAAAACTGGTATTATACTTATCACATCGCTCGTAATGCTCCCAATGCGTTACTGGTTTTACAATGAAGTTAATACCCGTATTGAATGATAAAGATGGTCGGTGTGAAAACCAGAAGTCATTTATACTACAGACAATATTACCAAAGAGCAAGATATAGAACAAAACACCAGCTCTATTCACAACTCATTCACATCTTTTCGGCTGCAGAATCGTGTTTTATTATGCTAGTATGAGTTATGTACGCATGATGAACACACGGCCACATGAAAACACATAAACGCACGCATGGTGAACATGTTCACACATTTTAACGAGTGCACAACTGTTAAATAAAATAGAAATTTATTTATTTATTTATCGGTATTTAAGGTCACATGTTTTTGCAACGGATAATTGTGACTGCTACATGGATTTAAAGTCAGGTCCAGTCGATCGTTTATACCCATGTTGCTCATTTTAGAGGGCTTCACCCCAGGCGTTGGAGACCAGATTCTATTTTGCCAATAAAACAGAGCTTGTTTACCACGATAAACCAGCACTGCTTCATTTCCCCAGATTCCCACGAGGGAAAGGAAAAAATTAATAGACCAATATATGATACACTACGTTCTCTCTTTGACTCAAGCTATTACCTCATTAAAATTCGAAAGGTTTGCCACACAACACTTTTATCAAGATTGGTGTGAGGCAAGGCTGTGTAGTCTCTCCAAAACTATTCAAAATATTTATAGACGACATAAAGGGGATTTTAAAGACGAATTCGCCCCAAAGTATGAATCAAAACCCAAACCACCCCTTCTTCGCGGAAGACCTCGTTATGTTCTCAAATATACTTGGACAAGATCGCGACAGAGATCAGGATGAAAAGAAAACAAAACAAAGTACATTTTATATATTCAAAGAAAAAAGTCAAAGGACTCCAAGGTATATGTTGGGTGGAAAAAACATTGAAAGCTGTCACAAAATATTCCAATCTCTGTATAACATTTACAGGTAATGGAAAATTCGCAGAAGCGAAAAACATTTTAAATCTGGAAGTGAATAAAGCTCCCCATGGCCTACTTAACTCCTTAAGAAAAAGTATCTTCGATTTATAGCCTTAATGTCTGAATGTGGTGACCAATTAATCAAATCAATTTTGGTCTGTGGTTGCGAATTAAGAAATCTTGATTGCCGTTTTGCAAACTGTGATAGCCCCCCCCCCCCCCTCCCTACCTACCTACCTACCCACCCAACCCAACCTCTCCCCCCCCCCCCTCACGAGGTAGTACATCTAAAATTTTGTGAAGTAGCATTCGGTGTGAAATAAAGTTCCTCTAACCTTGCGCGGAATTTGGAAGGTCTCCACTTTCGAGTGAGTTCCATTAACCTAGGTGCATTATTATATGATGCATTTACACATTATAAACCAACATCCCAATATAATACATTCACACAGATGTTAGAACGATATAATGTTCATGATGATAATACAAACGGGGAGCGCGGTGGCTCAGTGATTACGGCAAAGGACTTCGGTTTATACTCATATCAGGGGTAACTGCGTTGTTTCCCTGGTCAATGCGCTTAAGCACAGTGGACCCCGTGTGGCACGGTGGCGCCGTGTACTAAGGCATACTGCACGTCGATGGTGCATATGTCTTCAACCAATGCTAACCATGTCTGTTTGGAGTTAGTACATTGGGGAGTCTGAGAGCTGCTCGCTTCTGCTCGGTGATTCTTTCCGGGTACTCCGACTTCCTACACCCGTAAAACTGTCCGACACGTTAAGATCCTGGTTGTCAAAGTGCCGTTAACCCCCAATTGAACGATAAGGAGCTCAGGGCATTAACGGAAACATTGACTATAAACATTTCATATCAATCTATTCTTGGCGACTATAAAAAAGCATGGCAAGAATGAACTTGGTACTTATCGCACGTTTAAACAGGACCTTAGATTTGTGCCGCACTTTGCTCGTCGAGATATAGCCTCAAAAACAAGAGATTGACACCTATACAAAATTTTGTAAATAAACATAATGGTGATAATATATATTTATCAATGACTTTCTGGGTGGACCTGTTTTTCAAATTCCGTGAGTTATTGGAAGTGGGGGCGATAGCTCGCCTCGAAACTATAGTCCAATGGCCAATACTATAAAAAAGTGTACAGTTGTATTTATCAGAATTACATTTTCGATTTATGGAAATAACTAACTGAAATGCGCCATTAACATTTTCAAAGATGTGGCAGTTTGCAAGTTGGCAAATTGCTACATCTTTTAAGATGATAATGATTCATTTCCGTCATTTTTATTTACTTGTAGAAAATACAATTCGGGAAAATACAATTGTAAAAGTTTTATAATACTGGTTCTTGGACTTACATGTACTACGAAAACATGTGACTGGATTTCAGCTCCTCCATCTCATCATGCACATATGCACAGTCTGGTATCATGTAAAAAGGCGTGAGAGGCAAACGCGAAGTTTCAACGAATTTCAGAGTGAGTTATTGTCTCGATGGACACTCCTGTCTCGGGTGTTTTGTTTAGTCAAGCGCTCTGTGCACTGAAACCTGTCTTCGAATCTCATATCTTCTACAATTCCCACGATTCATCATTTTGCATTCAACCCGTTATCGCCTGAATACTTTCTATAAATCGCCTGATATTCTAATTAATGACCGATGAATTCAATGTCGAGTGCAAAGAAACAGAGATTAGATACATCTGACGCGTGTTTGATAGAAACAAATTGAATAATTTGTCCCTTGGTGTGTCAGGTTCAATGGCCAGTCAATGGAACACAGACGTCCAATCAATTACTTACATCTCTAACGTGCCGTATTGTTTGCCTGTGTGTATTTACACAAGTAATTATATAATTAATCACATGCATTTAAACGGTGTATACCACCGGATAATCACGGAAATAACCCACGCTCCTTGATTGTCGGTAATCGATTCTCTTATAGAATAGTATGAAATAGGCATTTATCCAATCATGATATATAACTCGGATGTTATTTGAATAAACATCTACACGCTGCAACTGATCCTATGTCTGCGGAAAGTCGGACTTTGACTTGGAACGACATTAAGCCTTTACCCAACGCAGACGATTTCAAAATTTATTATTAGAAATATGATTTTTTAAATTTTGTCAAATATTTTCATCAAAACCATATCATATGACCCCTCTTTGGAACGAGCTCGACGAGCTCGTTCCAAAGAGGGGTCACATGATATGGTTTTTGTTTGAAATTTTTCGAAAAATTATATATTTTCAGCTGCTGAATTTGCATATTACGCGGGAGGGTTGACGATTCGTTGGGTAAAGGGTTAAATCAGAATCGTAGAAATATAGAACGGCCGCCGTGGACTGGTTACTTTCCGCTGGTGGGCAATATTTCCACGGACGCAATAATGTTAAATTCCAAAGACTAATTATTGGAATAATCATAAAATATTTAATTAATTAAACACCGGGTACAATTAAAATTTTGCTGATCATGATTTACATAACCTGGTAAACGCATGCGTGGACATCACAAACCATGCGTGGATTACGACAAGTGCACGGCGATTGTACTCTAGGTGGGGCGGAGGAGTGACCTCTCCCAACCAAGAATTTGGGTCAAATAATGAGTTCTGTGGATTTTAGCTCACAAAAGGGTACACTCACGGAACAAAATAGATGCCAAATGTAAATAAAAGTAAGGGAGATTACTCTTTCTAGAGGCACATTTAAAAAAAAAACTCTCGAAGTTGAGAGAGTTACACCCTTGTCAATCGGAGTGAGGATGACGCGGCGACAAGAACTACGAATTTATCACAGCAATTAGATTGCGTTCTGTCAACTAAACCTTTGTTATTTTGATGCAATGTCGTGTCGGTCATATTGTAGCAATAATCTGTTTTGTAACCGATTATCGCCACAGTATGACCAACGGTCGAATCCGCCTGTTGAAGTAGCGTATTAATTCATTACTTTTGGAAAATAACGTGATATTACATAAGTCTCCTTGTGGACAGGGGGTCAAGTGTGTAATATACTTTTTGCTTTTGGTACAACCTTCATCGATTACTGTGCATTATGTATAAGGTACATAAAGTTTTGTATACTCTCAACACGACGAAAGGGGAAAACACCCTAGAACCCTGGGAAGCTTCGAGATTCGATTCCATTTCGAATCCTAAGTTGGTATTCGGTTCGATTCGAAATTGGCTTCCCGATTCGTTTTCCTTCGAATTGGTATCTGTCATCTTAGTCGTCTCACAAAACGTGTAGTTGACTAGAAATTGTACATAAATAATGTTGAAAATAAAGACTGAGTGTAATTTCCGCTACGTTAACATAAAAAGCATCCGTACCCATGTCGCCAGCCATGCTAATTCCAGTTTCACTAGTCACTATCGATGCTGAAAGCAAATTTAATGCTCCCAAGCAATATCGACGATGAGCTCACGGTTGCTAGAGGCAAGGCCCGTGCAGTGCCCTATACAGAATTCTCTCACTAGTTTCTACTTTTGACCAAAAATCCTTACTGGGTAATATTCCAACTACATCATCAAGGCATGCCTTCGACGAAGGCATGCCTTGATGATGTAGTTGGAATATTTGATCATCCGGGACTTCAAGACGCCTGTATTCGATTCGAGATTCAATTCGATTTCGAATAATAGACTCGATTCGATTCCAGATTTGATTCGAATCGAAAATATGGATTCGCGGGGCCCTAAAATACCCCAGTAAAACGAGCCTAACAAGATAATAATTTCGAATTGTCATTTATTATCATATTAATTCATCAATAAAAATGGCATATTTATGTTGTTGGGTTATTATTTTATGTTTTATTTGACAACTGTTGCTGATCAGGTAAAAGCTGTCACGAATTTGTTTCTTTTCTCTTCTTGCGACCTCAACCCCAAATCACTCGTGCATTATCTATTTCAAGAAGACTGAATATTTATTATTAAATTTTTATTTCTGATTCATTTTTTTATACATTTGTGTTTTCTATTTTTCTTTTTTTTAGCGGAAAACAAATCTTGATAAGAGTTTAAACATCATCATATCATAACGGGGTTATAGCGAAATAGTGAAACACATAATTAACCGACATTACTTAGTATTCACGAAATGCAATGCAAACAACCACAACACAGTTAGTCGATAGTCTTTGTAAACAGATTCACTCGAGGCGAATTTCAAAAATAAGGTTGTTATTTTTTTTAATTAAAATAAAAGAAATATATTACCATATTTCACAGCAATGTTTCCTCATTCTCTATTGGGTTTCTATTCATTTAAAGACTATTTCGATTTTGAAAATAAGGAAGCTAATTTTAAGTTCTCTGATGACTCGGTAATCCACCACTTCGTCACTGAAGCGAATTAATTTTACAATTCGTGAATAACATGTGACAATTGATGTTTTTGGCGTTCGGTTGAGTTTATGGGTTTCTCTTATGAAGAGACCTCAGTGTAAATTCCGTTGTTTGAACTTCAAGTTTAGCATAAGGTTGGGCGACAAACTGGTATTAAATTAGAACTGCTGCTACACTGTTTTTATTTCACGATAAAAATAATATACAACTCGAAAATATCATTTGGCTCAATAACGCGCATTAAACAGAGGATATAGTCAGTTGCATCGAATTAACCTTGTTGGAGGTTCGTCTTGTAGGGATGACGATTTTCGGAATTCATCTAGTTGAGATTCATCTTGTTGGGAAGACTCCCGAGAGTTACCACCTATTTGTAAAACTGAACGTTTCAACAGAATCCCATCGCATTAAATACAATACCAGAGGCCAATACTATAGAACGTTTACAATTTTATTTTCTAGAATTGTATTTTCCAGCTATGACTTCAAAGGGGTTGAAATGAGCCATCAGCATTTTCAAAGATGTGGCAATTTGCCGGTTGGCAAATTGCCATACCTCTCCAAATGCTATTTATTACTTTTAGTCAGTTAAATTAATGGGTAAAAGGGGAATGCGATGGCTTAGTGGTTACGTCATTGGACCTTAAACCGAAAGGTCCACGGGTCGATCCTCACAAGGGATAACTGCGTTGAGTCCTTGGGCAAGGCCCTAAATCCGGATTGCCCACGTTGGGTGCGGTGGCGCCGTGTACTAAGGCGTACTGCACGTTGATGGTGCACTTGTATTCAACCAGTGCTAACCCTGCTTGTGCGGAGTTAGTACGTTGGGAAGTCTGACAGTTACTCGCCGTTGCTCGGTAGCTCTCTCCAGGATCTCCGGATTCCTTCTCCTGTAAAACTGTCCGATACGAGGTGACCCTCGCTGCCAAAAGTGTCGTTAAACCCAATAAATAAATAAATAAATAAATAAATAAATAAATAAATAAATAAATAAATAAATAAATACAATTCTAGAAAATACAATTGTAAAAGTTTCATAGTATTAGATCCTGGCCAATGCTTTGGATGCAGAGCCATGCATAAATTGTGAAAAGATCTGATATTTGTTGTCGATTTGTTGTAACTATTCTATCCAACAGCCAACTGGCAAAATTGATCTAATTTATTTTACACAACTTTTCTATAAACCCGTAGGCTGAAAGCAAAACAACACAAATATGCATTTGTCTCACTTCTAGACTTACTGCAGTTAAAATTTATTTTCTGCAAATTTGGGTACTTGTTCTTCAATGGTAAATGTGAAGCTCTCAGCCCACCAGGCTAATTCTGTTCGGATTTCGACGCTGTTATGGGTTGTTTGTTTATCCACTTTTTTGGAAGTTAGCGAGATACAACCCTTGATATAATGTGGTGTGCCTTTACTTACAAAGATATACAGGTATGCTTTCCTGTACCCGTTCTATATATTCTGATGAATAACTATTTACTTCCCAGTGGAAACATCAAGATTTTTATATAATTTATGGAACTATCCGGCGTAATCATAAAACTACGTCTGTGGTGAGTCTTCATTTCTGATTGTAAAGCCAGCAAAATGTCGATCAAATCAAGCCCCGATTGAGCAACATTTCTAGCTTTGATTCACAGAAAATGAATCTTTGTGAATTTTTTTCTTAAATTCAATCGTTCAGAATATGTCGGTTCGCCTTTTCAACCAACTGAAATATTCCAGACGTTTAACTCTTTTGGCGCGACAGGCGACTGAAGTCGACAAACGGCAGACCGCGGAAAGGTACTGCAGTAGTCATTTTATCCAACTGTGTTTGTCCATTTCTAAATGCTTTTAACCCTTTACCCAACGCAGACGATATCAAAGTTTATTATTTTAAATATCATTTTTTTCAAATTTTTCAGCAAATTTCAACAAAACCATATCAAGTGACCCCTCGTTGGAACGAGCTCGTTCCAACGAGGGGTCACATGATATGGTTTTGTTGAAATTGTTTGAAAAATAATATTTCTTCAGCTGCTGAAGTTGCATAGTTCGAGGGCGGATGCGGCCGATTCGTTGGGAAAAGGGTTAAACAAAGATACGCATTCCTATGTTTCATGCACCATTTATGTCCTATCCATGGACAACGATATCGTCCCTTGAAAGTACAAAGGTGCCATTTAAATATATACAGAAAATCATTTGAAAAACTCAATAAGATCATTAGAACATATTTTAAAATAATAACTCTTCAGTCTAACAACCTATACTTTTTTGTAAATTCCTGATAAATATTAGGCGCTAAGAATTCTGTTTCTCAGATTATTCCGCGCCAAAAGAATTAAATCTAAACATAGGCGATGACTTATTTGAGGCATAGACTGGTTTCAAGCCTTAACAGTGTCGAAGTTCTTGTTGAATTAGTTTGGTGGCCTGAGATCTGGGGTAAACGTTGTTACACACAGGCACACCTGTGTAACGTCGTTACACATGTGCATGTGCGTAACGACGTGTGTAAAATACCGCTGTAGGCAACACCTGATATATTACTTTCGCGCTCATTGAAACGAGTTGTTTTTTTCTCGTTTTTTTATGACGGCAATGGATTCATGGACGGAATCTAGGGCAATATGTTTCGAATGTTGAATACAGTTCTAAAATCGTGTTCCGTTTGGTTATTGCCTAGGCCTGTCGAAAATCAGTTGAAAAAGCATTGGTTTGGTCATGATTCTGAGGCGATAGTCCATTCATAAAGGCGACATCGTCTTCAGAGTGGAATATGAAGAGCATGGTTAACGATGGAACCTTGAAACGAAAGATACCACAAACTTAACAGGGAGTTGAATAAAACGAAGTCTGAAGATTCCAGAAATTAGGTAAAAATACTACGAATCCAATATTGTCCTACACATTTATCTGCACACAGCAAAACAGAAGCAGCTTTTTCTTACTCGTCGTTGGTATTCCCCTCAGTGTACGCAATGTTCTCTGGACTCTCCATTTTCAGCTGAATTGTTTTGTTGTCACACGTGTAATTCTCTGCTGTATACTTTCTCTTTTTTGTCCTTCTCCATTCCTAAAGTCCATTTGGACTGGACTAAGCATATACAAATGCTAGTAATGATCGTCAGTCTCGACAAGCAACGAGTGTAGACATATCCGGTCTCATAAATGTTAACAAATACCCTTCATACTCAGCTATAGAGGATAAAAGTGAATTACCACTCAGAATTCATTTCCTTCTTTCACAAAATAGTCAATGGCGTGATTACAGATTTAGATTGAGATTTTGGTCGAAAATATCTGCTCGCTTTTCTGCACACAACAGTGACGAAGTTCATGTGTCAAAAAACAAATTCGAAAACATTGCATCTCTGCTACAATACTACTCAAAGTTTGCTAAGCACTAAGTATGTTCAACTACCTGGTTTACATTTTAGTTGAGATATTGTTATTTAAAGTGTATATATTTTATATTTAATTATATATTTAATGATTTAAGTACAGAAATTAAGATTTTATTTATGTTTGACATTATTTTTTAGCTTTGGAATACGTTAACCATGGAAAATGGATATTATTGGTAAAAGAGGGAATTATTCAAATTTACCAAAAAAGTTGAGGGGGCGAACTGGTATGGGTTCAATATCGAGTATGAGACCCATTACTGTTAATTACAGCTTGACAACGCCTTCTCGTGCGCCCAATCAGGTTACAGATGGTCCTTTGTGGGATGTTGTTCCATTCTTGGACCAGCATGGCACCAAGCTCCTGGACACTTCTTGGTTAGGCTGGACGAACGGAAATTGCAAGCTGCAACTCATTCCAGACATGTTCGATTGAATTGAGGTCAGGAGATTTTGCTGGCCAGTCCATACGCTCAATCCCCTCCCTCTGTCGGTACTCCCAGACAGCATGGGCAACATGAGGACGGGCATTATCGCCCATCAGAATGAATATATCATTCACCTGCATAGAATCTGATGTGGGCATCCAGGATGTCATCAATATACTGCTGTGCAGTCAATATACCACGGTCAAGGACAAAGAGCTCTGTACGTCCATCCCAGCTGATGGCACCACAGACCATTATTGACCCTCCACCATAGCGGTCATGCCCAGCAATGTTGGCTGCATGGAATCGCTCTCCTGGTCTTCTCCATACCCTAGAACGCCTATCTGCGTTGTTTAGGCAGTACCTTGACTCATCTGTAAAAAGGACAGGCCGTCAATCTTCTCTGGTCCATCCAACGTGATCCATGGCCCATTCATATCGTGCCTGGCGGTGGTTCTGGGACAGCTGAATGCGAATACATGGTCTTCTCGATCCGAGACCACCTTCGTGCAACCTTGCCAGGATAGTCTGCGTCGAAACATTTACCCCGGATGCATTCTGAAGGTCACTACGAAACTGGGTTGCTGTGTCAAAGCGGTTCCTACGGATCTGAATGACCAAAAACCGGTCTTCAGCTGCAGATGTTACCCTGTCTCTGCCACCACCATGTTGTCTGACTGGTGTGCCATACTGCTGAAATCTTGCCTAGGCTCTGGTGATCACCGTATGGTGAACACCAAGTGCTTCACCAACCTGACGATGGGTAGCCCCTTGCTCCACCATCCCTACAGCCCCCACATTTCTGCTTCAGACAAATGTCTTCTTACATTTGCATTCGCCATATTCAATCATTAAATCACAAGGGTTTGTGTTGAAATGAAGACTGAATACCCTGCACATCTCATGTACATATAGACAGTACACGAAAACATCATGAAAATCAAGGGGTACATGCTTTCCATGACTGTCACGACAAGTCTGCCTGTCAAGAGAGTTAAGGTAAACACTGGGGACCGTCTCAATACATTCCTCAATCATATCCACCAAAAATATCGCAAATGTGTTACAAGACAATTTCACAATGATGTGTCAAATATGTGGTGCTTAGCAAACTTTGAGTAGTATATTTTCGTTTGTTTCTCATGAATCGTTTTGATATTGTTATATTTTATGTATAAAAACTGTAATAACCAATGTAAATTTTTCATCACGATATCACAAAAGTATCGCGATCCGATGGAGAAAGAAAACGTTTTTGTTATCACACTAGTTTATTTTGTATCAAGATTTGATATTTTTGGCAAGTAGAGGGTGAAGCGCCCTGCTAAACTTATAAAATTATCGTAGTTCAAAGTCGAATTTTATGTACCAAAATTGTCTACCTTTTTTCACAGCTGTGTGCTTGGTGTCATCAGTGATATTTATTTTTTCTCCTAATTACCTCCTGCTTTCACCGTAAATTGTGCCATATGTGTGTAATTGCTTCAGGGATATAATAATATGGAGCAAAATTATCTATTAGAATTAATTTTTCATGCAAAATACATATGGCGCCTAAAGTTCAAGTCATAACTTGTCGATTGTTTTTTATAGCTGTCAAAAGTTTGTAAAATTTTAGTTAGTCAATGACAGTGATGTTGGGAACCTGACTGACCGAAATACAAGGGCAGAAAACTACCGGCTCTGAAGACATACAGTTAATTTAGATTTGAAAAGCGCAGCTAGAAAAGCTCGTGCAAGAACCTTGATTCAATGTATTGTACGTAGATTGCCAGTTTACTATTTCACATGCAAAGCATGCAACACAATAAAGAAATTTCTCCATCCAGTTTGTCTGGATGAGCTCTGTCAAACAAGGTTGAATTGATTAAATTCCAAGTTACATTATGGAAAACAAATTGCAGATCGAAATTTGAATATTTCAGCTTTAGAGTGCAGGGAGTTGCAATTAATTTATTTCACACTTACTTGATTTAATATTCCTCTGTGTAAATCTTCTTGTCGAAATCCGTCTGCACTTGTGTGGTTAAAAGTCAACAAGAGAGAATGGGGAACCATCTGATGCCATCAAAGGTCTGCATTGTTTCACCACGGCCGCCTCTTCCCAATTCCATCAATTGTTTAACAATTCTTGCCCCGTGATGTATGCAAATCCTATAACAAGAAAGAACTGTACTTAAAAAATCACCGAAATCATGTATAATTGTGTAACTAACTCACACCCTTCCGATTTTCAGGAACTAGAGAAGGTGATAAGTTACTTAATAAAGTTATAGGATGTTATTATATGCTGGCTTGTGAATTATCGCAAATTATCTAAGATATTTCTCGATAATCCATCAATTCGATGGATATCGAGGAATATCCCTCAGTACCTTCCTAAATGACGTCACGCTACGCCGCATGATCAGCTGATCTTTGTTATTGTTTTGAAACGTTCGCACTTCTCGTCGAATTGGGCTGAATATTGTGCCATAAAATATCTCGTAGCATATAATAAAAAAGAAAATCTACTCTATTTTAGTCAGTATCTCGTCTCCTGAGTGCTAGAATGTTCCATGTCCCCTATGGGACATAGGACATTCTAGCACTCAGGCGATGATCTGCAATTATCTCATGAGTGTGGAGCTGAAAGTTTTATTTTTCACGAGCGCTTTTCAGGTCCACACGATGAATTTGTTCAGTAGCTTCCTAAATGACGTTACGCTTCGGCGCATGACGTCGCCTTAAAGGAACGATAGAAGTTTTTTGTTGTTGTCTTGAAACTGTTTTCAGTCGACTTGGGGCTGAATATTGCGCAGCAAAATGTCACGTAACATATAATAAAACGAACATCTACGCTATTTTAGTGAACATCGTGTGGATCTGAGAGTATTATTTTTCACTCGCGCAAGCGCTCGTGAAAAATAAAACTTACAGGTCCACACTCATGAGATAATTCCCGATATTCACTAAAACAGCGCATGGAATCCTCGATGGATTTGGCCCCTGGCGTTTACATAGGCTGTACATGTAATGCCTGGTACTTATATAACTACTAACGGTTCGACAGGAGCCGGAAGGAAATAAACCTTTTACTGAACACGAATGGAAAAAGAGACCTTCAAACAAATTTCTATATAGGTTTTTATTTTTGTCTCAAATCCATAGCTTATAACCTCGCATCAGAACGATATGGACGAGCTTGTATCAATCGGGGGTCATCTATCTATTTATTGGTGTTTAAAGTGACATATTTGTCCCCAATGACTAATCGTGACTGCAACATGTCCAACCAATCATTTATACCAAGGTTACCCATTTTAGGGCTCTTACCACAGTAAACAAGCACTGTTTCCTTCTCGGGGTTCCCTCTGCGAGATCAGGGGCCTCATGCTATGTTCTTGAGACAAGAAATTAAAAAAAATAATATCGATGACGATTTTTGTGGATAGTGCTTGCCGTTTTATCCGTTACGTTGGGTAGAGGATAGGCACTTACATACAGTTTCATATTTTTTTTATTTATTTTTTTAGACTCTAACCAGAACCCCGTGCTTGTGTTTCACGCAATACGACAGTTTAATATTCAACACGTTATGTTCGTAAATTTGAAATTTCGACTACGTGTGATCCCAAGAGATTCAGCCTTACTCCCAAACAAAGAATCTAATAATTAGACTGAATCTAAAAGCTGCTGACTCCATTTTTGGAACGAGTGCGTCCAGCTTGTTCCAATTTGGGTAATAAGCTATTTTGGAGGCAAAAAATTTAAATATCCAGTTACTACAAGACATGTTTACAAGTGTGGTGTTCTAGTCTTGCTACGTGAAGAGTTAATAGCAAATAGATTTCCTTTCTATTGATACCATGTGCAGTATTTATTTATGCAAGTTTAAACGACAGTTTTATTCACACAAGTTAGTCAAATAGGCTAGAGAAATAAATTCTAGTGGCTCATTTTAGAAAATGTTGTTTACTTTTTGGAACTCATTTATTGAAGTAGTAATCATATTTTAGTAGAGTTAATATTGAAGAAGCACGAGGTGGCCACTTACCGTGAGATTTTTTTAAATGAACAATCTGAAATATATTTCAAAACTTACGTAGTTTATACAGCATTTTCTGACATTAACCAAATTTAACCCAGATGATTAAAACATGAAAATGAAATAATTTTATTAAACAATACACATTGATAGAAAATAAATGTACAGACCAGTACAGACAAGTATGCTCGAACATTTTACATAAACAATGTTTGGAGACGGCATTCCTGGATAAGCTGTCTTCCTGCCGTCCCCTCGAGTGGTAATTGGATAGCTGCACGCTGGACGAACACTAATGGTAACGTACAGTACGTGGGGAGTGGATTGTAAGTAAATCACTCACGGAGTTGAGTTATCACCCATGCTATAACTTTCAAATTTTGTACATATCGACAAAAAAAACACAAGCAATGTTTCAGCTAATGGACCTCCGGGTTTAACTCGGAGGTCCGTTAGCTGAAACTTTGCTTGTGCTGGTTACGCTTTGCAACAAATTTGAAATTATTGCTTGGATGGATTCTCCACTCTGCGGGTGATTTAATGATAATACACTCCCCACGCACTGTAGTTTACCCGTTACTTTTGGTGAATTAAAGAGTACGCGTGTCCACACTCACCGACAATGCTCAGTTGGTTCAAAGATAGATTTTCAAGGCGTAAATTACTGGCATCTTTGAACAATTGCTGCCCTATCGTACAGAGGACCTGATCGGTAAACATCAGTTGAGTATTATGTCAGTAACTCAGCACGGTGTAGCGTGGTGGCTCGATGGATACTGCAGTGGACTTCAGTCTGAGAGGTTCACGGCTGGCTCGATCCCGGCCAGGGCTAACTGCGTTGTATCCTTGAGCAAGGCACTTAATCCTGGTTGCCCACTAAGGAATACTGCGCGCGGATGATGCACATATTTCAATCAACGCTAACCCAGCTTGTGTGACGTTAGTACGTTGAGGAGTTTGAAAGTTGCTAGCTGTTGCTCAGTGGTTCTCTCCAGGTACTCCGTCTTTCTCCACCCGCAAAACTGTCCGACCCGAGGTGACCATGGCTGTCAAAAGAGTCGTTAAACGCAGAGCATAAATAAATAAATAAATAAATAAATAAATAAATAAATAAATAAATAAATAAATAAATAAATAAATAAGCACGGTTTTGGAAATGTTAATACATTCTACATTATTGTTAGTAATGAGCTTATCAACACAGTCCACAGAACGTATCTACAAATCCCACACCACAACAGGCATCTAGCAGACTGCAGCTAATGCCAAGGCCCACACGATGAATACCCAGGGTAGTTGCAGTGTATAGACGAAGAGTATAGATTCAGAAATAATTGTGTTAGCATTCTTTTAAATACTGCCCGTGACGTTATATTTTTCAAATTGTGGGTCCATTTGATTCCATAGTTTTGGAAAGGTGTACTGTGAAAGTTGGGAAAGAGTGTTTATTCATGGTGTGTCAGTACCAAGATGTCCAACTTGCCGGCACAGGTACTCGGCACAAACTGCGAAATCGAAAGAGAAATGATACTTGATAGAATTTTTGAATCGATGCTGACTTGCCCCCATAATGGTATAAAAATATTAACAAGGTACACAACTCACTTTTCGAAAACCACAGCACTCATCTTCATTATACCCACCTCAAATTTGATTCATATAACGTATCCAGCTGTACCCGGTGTCAGTGGAAAGGGGAATGAATAAGCTTTACAATGGTGTTGGATTTTGATGTCCTTTAGTTTGGTGATTGACCATTTTGGGGGAAAGAATATCTGCGTATTGCGAGTTACGACCGTGCATAATTACCACAGGTATACCCCTTTTAGACTTTTGTATTGTCCATGTTGACATTGCAAGAGGGGAGGCATATGCAAATGCATCGCATTGCACTATTTTCTTTTTAATTATATTCTAAGCTTGCAAATGATTTCGCGGGTTTTAAATGGTGTTTTTTTCTTAACCTTTACCCAACGCAGACGATATCAAAATTTATTATTTCAAATAACATTTTTTTAAAATTTTTCAACAAATTTCAACAAAACCATATCATGTGACCCCTCGTTGGAACGATCTCGACGAGCTCGTTCCAACGAGGGGTCACATGATATGGTTGTGTTGAAATATTTTTAAAAATAATATTTGTTCAACAACTGAATTTGCATATTACGCTGGCGGATTCGAGCAATTCGTTAGGTATAGGGTTAACATGTGGATTGTTATATCTATTGTGAGCTGATTCTTGAATACGAAGCATGTTTCCATATAATGGAGAGGAGTTCCATGTTAGCTACTTGTTCACAATGTAACAACAAGGAATATAGTTTAAAAACACTATTTTGTCGAAAACAACTCTTCATCATGATATAAAAGATGTCCTTATAATAGGAACTATGTAATCTGGACCAGTATTGTATCTATTCCATGGTAACACACAGGCCTCTTGTCTTATCCTTCCGCGCTGGCACTCGTGCTTATCAATTAACCCATTCACATGCGTGTGTCGTTCTGTGTATGTACCGTTACTAATTTAAAAGAAAAATCATCATCTCAATGCTTTATTCTATCCAGTAACCACGATAAAGACCAATGGGTATTTGTGTATATTTATCAACGTATTGCAGGCCATTCTATCAGTGCTCGCGATAAAAAACTATTATTTAATTTTCTTCAACGATATCCTGCTTGTTTACTTACACTCTAAAATCATTGGGTTAAAAACCAACTAAGTTGAGTGAATATTAATACACTCTAAAATCAGTTGGGTGAAAAATCAACCCAAAGCAACTGGGCTGAGTGAATACGAACCCCATTGGAACATATTCACCCAATACAGCTGTTTTGGATTGATTTTAACCGAGCTGAATTTGGAGTGCATAGTAGGTTGACATGAGTTTTCATAACTCGAAGATGAATGTTTTTCCTATCGTATGAATGTTTTTGCTTTTCCTACGTCTACTTGTCGAAAAAGTATATGAGTGTGTCTAATAGTCACTACACCATGATCCAATGCTATAAAACCTTGACAACTGTATTTTTATACCCCCCCCCCCCCCCGCCAATTTGGCGAGGGGCATTAAGTGTTATCCTTGTCCGGCCGCTCGTCCGTACATTCGTACGTCCGTCCAGAATATGGACCCCAGGCGAGAACTTTAGTTTAACTGAACGAAATGAAACAAAATGTTATACATATGTTTATCACCACATAATACAGGTTGGGATTGATAGTGGGCGTTGTTCGATAGTTTTTGACAGAGTTATGGCCCTTTTCGACTTAGAAGACGTTTTGATATTTGTTTCCTAATGGCAACTTGAGTTATAGATGTCCAATTTCAATCAAACTTGGAATATAGGTTAGTTTAGACAATATACCAGACGGGTTTCATTTTGAGTGTGGTGCGATAATTTTTATCTGAGTTATATCCCCTTTTGTGACTTTGTAAACCACAAAATACAGTTTAGCATAAAGCGGGGGCAATAGTGTCCCATGGACATATTTGTTGGCCTGCTTTATTGGTGATATGGTTTAATGGAGATAAGATATTATTAATTCAATATCAACAAAGATAAATGACTAGAAGCTCGTGCTTGGCAGTGGAGAGGGATAGCCATCCTTGGCGTTGCACTTGTTCAGAATTGTATTTTCTACTTCTGAAAAATACATTAAAGAAAGTAACCATTATTAGTAGTTTATAGGACTTAGCAATTATCTCAAGATTTGTTCCATCCATTTAAAACTCCGGAGCTTCCTTCCATCCATTTTAGTCGAAGGCAGAAAATACAATTCTGGGAAATACAGTTGTACATATTTATGGTAATAGCTATAGGAGTACTGAGACATCATCGCATTTCAGTCATCTGTTACTTCAAAACAATCGTTCTTAACTCTTTGAACACTGGTTCTATGTCATTTCTTCAATGTCATTTCAATGGCAGCAATTGGAAGAGTCTATATTCATTATTTGGGAATAGACCAATTAATATTTTCAACGTGCAGCCTTGGGGCTGCACGTTGAAAATATTAATTGGTCTACCACACACATTCACTCTGCAGCCATCCTACTCAATAAAATTATGAAGTAACACGTCCTTGGATTAGAAAAGGCGGCCTCTCGAGTTCAAAGGGGTAATTACCCACTGAAATGTGGGCCAGGATCTGAAACAGTGCAGGGATATATTCGGTATAGTACTGGTAAAAAAATTGACAATTAAAATTCACATGGGTGCCTAACACTAGGTTTTCTCTTAAGTATTCAAGACTATTTGCATTACATTGTGTTGAAAACTATAAAACTGTCGCTGACACAAAAAGGTGATAGAGCTGATTTTGAGTCCTTAATATACATCATCGTCTGATATTTCTACGATATAAAAGAAGCAGTTTTCGACCGCTTCAGTGTTTCTCTACTATACAAAAGGGAAATATGTGACTCAGTGAATCCGTCATTCCGTTCAGCTGGAAATTTATGAACTGATGTTCTCCCTTGATATGTTGGCTGAACGTTTATGAAATGTAGACTAGAAACCGAATTGTTTTGCAAGAAAATAATAATTCTGATTTTGGACAACGTGTACCTTTGTCTTACACATTTCATCGTTAGATCTGTTTATTTTTGCGACTTTTATACACACTAACCATTTCAATGCCCCGCCCACGGTAGCCATAAATGGAGAAGAGCTGTGTTCCCCTTTTTATGCGAGGAGGTTTAATAAAAATTATGACATACTAAAAACTCTATCATCTGATTCACTGTTGGAAAGGGCTCTCTGGGCTATTTCTAACAAGTAATCAGATGGTAGGTTTAGTCGCCTCATACTAGAACGTACAGATAGGCAGCATAAAATAGGTGACAATATTCGCGTTCGGCAACGAAAGTGTTAACCCTTTACCTAACACGAAAAGCAGACGACACTTGCAAAAAAATTCCCGAATAACTATTTTTTTTTTATTTTTTGTCTCAAAAACATAGGTTATGACTCTCATTGGAACGAGCGCGACGACCTCGTTGCAACGAGGGGTCATAACCTATGTTTTTGAGACAGAAAATGAAAAAATAATGAAAATTAATTGGCGATTTTTGTAAATAGCGCTGGCCGGTTTTGGCCGTTACGTTGGGTAAATGGTTAAACATGCCTATACAATGCCTTGGTGTGGAATATTATCACCTCAGGAGGGAGCCGGGTCCTCGGAAATAATACCAGGCCAGTTGTGCGCTAGAGGGGTGGTCAGAAATTTTGGTGTAACATTCTTGTCAGAGGTGGGAACACCCGTTACTGACTAGCAAAATGTTGTTTTTTGGATACCTACTACTCGTGTGATACTTCAGACACATTGCAATGAATTTATCTGACATGATCATTCGTTTGTCAATAAATGATTTAGCTACCAGGAGGTATATTGCTTTATCTCAATTTTATGTCATTTTGCCGAAATGGTTGAGGTAATTCAAAACTGTAGTGTTTAGTATACATTCCAACATTCAAGTGACTTTACCATGAAAATAATCGTGGAATTAATCACATAAAAACGAGTTTAACCCGCAGTGTGACTAAAGTTGTAATACACCAAACACTTCCTCCTCGTTTTGCTATTTGCCTATGAAAGATTGAAAAAACGTAGGAAATATATATCTCTTCCAGTCAATTATTCATTGGGAGAACAGTCGTGAAATTCAAAAAATGTAGGGAGAATACATCAAGTGATGTTCAGGAACAGAGCGAAATCGTGACAGGAATTTTAGATAATATAGTCCCTATTATTTCAAAAGGTGACAAGCATTTGCTTAAATCTTCAACTATGTTATCGGATCTGCCCATCTCTTCAGAAAAAAAATAAAAAGAAAAAAAAATTGCACATTCTCCTGCGTGGACCTATTACCGTGTAAACACCATTCAAAATTCAATACCGTTTTTTTAAATTTTGCCTCCTAAACATGTCCGCAGAATGATGTAGTCGAGCTCGTTCCTGCTACGGGACATAAGCTATCACATTGACCGCAATTACATAATATCTCCGGAATTTTGTGTCGGATTTTGAATTGCTTTCAACTTCTTATTTGCGATTTAACATGCTAAACATTTAACATTAGGAAGTAACTGTCAACTTCCTGCGGTAAAATTTAATTTTCGCGTTTTCTGCACCTTCTCTGTTTATGACGTCAAAACGTAACGGCCTGATATCATTTCCAACCAAAATATTGTTTTGTACTTCTTCGGACATTGCAAAATCTGTCTGCCGAGATTCGGTCCTGATTCATTCATTGTTTTGCCGTGTATGTTCCGATACGACAGCCTCGGGCTGCACGTTGAAAACCTGATTGGTGTGCTGCACAATATTTACCGAACAGCTATCCTATCTAATGACGTTATGACGTATCGCGTTCCAAGCCGAAAAAACGGCCGCTGGGGTTCAAAGGGTTAACCCACTTGATTTTAGAGTGTATATGAGATTCATTGAGTCGAGGTGCCCAGTTTGGTTATTGTCCACATAATGTTTAAAGCCTATTTCATTTTACACTTAAACAAATTTAATGATACAGTTAAAACAGTGGAAAAGGGTGCCCTTCAATTACCACCTCTGTAAGGTGTTAGTGATTGGCAATATTGAGGCAGCCCCGCCTCGTTGAGTTCAGGCATCAATTAACGTTGTTTACGCTGGGAAATTGGTGCTGTAAATTTGTTATAGCTGATAATTAATGGAAACTGCTTGCCCCTCTCTCGCGACTTCTGAATGAATCAGAAGATTATCTCTTAAAACACGCTTATCTTGAAACTTTTACACCTTTTCTAATATGGACTTGACTATGGCGTGAGTGAAATGAAAAAAATAGCCCAAAAAGAATGTATCATCACACAGCGACGTCCTCCCCGCGTTTCCCAAAATCCCCTAAACTGGTTCATGTACTCTAACATGGATATTTCTTGGTTCATTGTGTTATTGTTATGCTGCTCTCATTTTCTGTGTTTTGAGCCCTAAAAGGTACTCATGATGCTCCAATTGGCATGATAGTTAACTGGAACCTGGACCTTCACTCAGAACGAGGTGAAATGAAGTGAGGGACATATTTTTCTGCTTCTGTTGGCAGCAGAAAAAAATACTTTGTCCCTCCACATTATTTAGCCTGGCGACACCCCTAGTAATTTCCGTTGGCAGGATCTACAGAAGAATTTAGTAAATCTTTAACAGAGTATTTGATTAATGTGCATCTAAAAACAATTTTCAAATCAAACAGCTCATCGTGTTACGCTATTGGAAGACAACTCACACAGAAAATAAATATTGTCAGAAAGTATTCAGTCGGAAGGCTTTCAGCGATGACGATCTGTGGACATCAAGAAACTGCATTCCAATATTTAACTTCAAAGTACGTACCGATAAAAACGCAATCCATCTACTATCTGTCAAAAATGCACAGGTGACAATCTTTGTGTAAGATGCATGCATTTCTCTCTCTCTCTCTCTCTCTCGTTCTCTCTCAAATGATCTCTCTCTCTCTCTCCCCTTCTCTTTCAAATGATTTGCATGTGCGCGTACGCTATACATAGAAGCACGTGAACACAAACTTCCGCTTTGTCCTTCTGAGAGAGCTAATTTTCACGAGTATTGAAAATTACATTGTATGGAATTTTCTGTGACTAATCGGCTAACTAGATCGGATGAAAAAATGCTGCCTGCCTTTTTGAGAAGAAACAATAAATTATCATTTTCAAGTCAATTTATTTAATCAACGCAAAGGCGTTTTAATGGGCACTGTAAAACATGTTTGCAGGCGTGAATCAACCACAATTGACAAATTTCTTTTTTTCAAAATGATTTTAATGGCAATATGAAGGTTAAACAATAGCGATGACATGTTCGACCTAACTCCAATATAAATTTAGATGGATTACTCAAATATCTTTCGCTGACACTTAAGAAAAAAATATTTTGAATTAACAATAAGAAAACAAACAGGTTATACTGCTGAGATAACCTTCATTCAGATTCCAATTAAAGTAAACCGGTTTCGATGCTAGAGAATATGCTCAACCGTTTCAACCTTGAGATTCTGAAGGTTATCGCCTTGATGGCTATTATTTACAAGAAATAGGCAAATGTATTCATATTTGCGGGGATGCTCACTAATAATTTAAGGCATAGTATCATTGATTTCATCCTACAGCCCTATAGGGCTGTAGGCTGAAATTAATGCATGTCTACCTTAACATCTGGCTTTTACTCTCTCGTCTTAGCAGGAGCACCGATCTCTCTTCCATCGGTTAGAGCATTGGACTTTAAAGCGAAAGGTTGACGGCTGGACCCAAATTCTGATCCACGCAATCCACTTTGTCATTGGGCAAAGCACTTGATTGCCCACACTGGGGAACAGTGGTGCTGTGTGCTAAGGCTAACTACAGTTTGATGGCGCCCTCAACGAAAGTCGCTGCCATCGCTGCTTGTGCCAGGTTAGTCAGTTGAAGAATCCGATGACTACTTCCACTCCTCGGTTGTTCATTCCGGGTACTCCGCTTTCCCAAACCTGTAAAGCTGTTTCACTCGATATGACCCTGGTTGTTGAAAGAGTCGTTAAGCCCGATAAAGAAACAAACATCATAAGATGTCAAACTGGTTATGCATACTGAATTAAAGGGTCAATGTGTTTATGACTATCAGGCCGTAACACGTTCACTGTGAACGAACGACCGGTCATAGATAAGACGCACGAAATATATCTTCTCCATCTGCGTTTGTGTCGTAACAGTATATCAGTATATATATAACAATATATGAAGTAAGAAAGGTATTTTGTTTCTATGATAAAAGAAAACCGATATGAAGAACACAATAGAAAATTCACCCTTCAGTTGTCCTCCAAGCATACGTTTTACTTTTTATGTTATTCACCATCTTAGAAAAACGATTTAAAGTTCAGGAAAATGATTTCTTAACATTAAATGAAATGTTTTAAGTCCAGTTTCGAAGAAACGTAATGAATTATCAAATTGTTATTGATCTTTGCATGAAAGTGTCATGAGAAAAGGGGGAAACGAATTAAAAGCTGCATAGTTTGTGTCGAAGATTGAACTATTTTGACTGAATAAGATCATTTTTGTCTTTTAAAAAGTAAATAAGCGTGCAATTAAAAAGCGTGATGAAAGTGTACGATTTCTAGTCGTTACATGTACTTTATCAAAAAACAAAAATGGTTTAGAATTACTGTTACTAATCGAAAGTTCATCGGAAAGACGTTCTAGGCGTCAGTTTTGTAAGAAATGCATGTTGGCGAGTCAATGTCGAAGATGCAGAATCACGGAGGAGATGATAGCCAACATGCCTGGACCGGCTAAGAGATCATGTTATGGTTAAAGTCGGATGGTGCGAAATCCAGAAAAAATTGTTTGATGTTGTTGAGAACAGTGAGGTCACGAAGTAAAAAAAAATCTTATTGAATTCAGTTTCCTGTAATGGCTGGCTTGTAAGCACAAACGGGTAGTCTCTTTCTTAATAGGCAGGAATGCTGCTGCTGATAACTTTCGTGAGCTTACTGTTGTTTTCATCGTTACCTTACACAAGGTCACATTACATACGTGCACATTTTAGGGAATAACTAAACAGTGTTTTGCTTCCTGAAAAAAACATCTTGCACTCAAAAATTGATAAAAAAATATTTGAGTGACAATATTTGTCAATATTATATCTCACGTGACATTTCCATCCACTGATTGGCCGAGGGGTGCTGTACAATTTGCGATAGCTTTATCGATCTGGGGTTCTGAAGATAATCGTGAACCACTTCAGCACGCTATGCACTTTCTAAAAATAGCCGTGAAATGTTCTAGGACGTTCTACAGGCGGAACACAACATGCCCTTTTAAAATAATTTTTCCGGAATTTTATTTCGTTTTTTCTGAGTTCAAGAATTAAGCTACTGTCTTGGAAAATGTCCTTGACAAAAGGCAGTGCACAAAAGATTGAAATCCCGACGTGAAGCAAGATTCTTCCTTGGTTTGTTCAATATATAGAGGATATGGAATGAGTGTTTTTCTAATATAATATTTATGAAACGAATCTAAGAATTTTCAGTTTGGGCGAGCCTCTGGTGAGCCCAAACGGAAAATTCGGACGAGTTTCATAAATATTATATACGAAAAACACTTATTTCATATTCTAGTTTTCATATGACACACATATGCACAAATTAACGACTTAGTATGACATTTTAACCCTTCACCTAACGTGTGTTGCAGACGACACTTGGAAAAAACATCATAATATAACTAACAATTTTCATTTTTGCTTCCAAAACATAGGTTATGACCCCCTCATTGTAACGAGCGCGATGCGCTCGTTCCAATGAGGGGTCATAACCTATGTTTTTGGAAGCAAAAAAATGAAATTTTTTCGTATACAGCACTGGCCGGTTTTGGTCGTTATGTTAGGTAAAGGGTTAATGCAATATAACCCAACCCAAATAGGACAGATAACATAAATTCTCCCTACTCAAGTTATGCAAATGTGACCAGTTGTATTTTGTTCAGCCAATCAAATTGTCTAGTTTTGAAATTGACCAATGAAATCGACGGAAAGCTTTATGTATCACTGATTAATATGAAAGCAAAATATCAAATGTTTTAAAGTGAACAAAACGGACGAGTCATGTGATAAATACACATTACGACACGCTCGTGTGAATGGGATAATCGATATGGCATGAGTGCGGCCACTTGTTTTCTCCTTCCGCGATGACACAAGTACTATATCGATTAAACCATTCACACGCGCGTGTCGTTCTGTGTTTATTACACGCCTTCTCGTCTATAAAAACCATACTCATACTCGTCTTCTTCTTCTGGATATTCATTATCCCCTTCATAGATAGACCCTATTTCGTCTTCTCTATTTTCGTACACATTAAACTCGCCGTATCCTTCAATTTTGGACTTTTTATTTAGTTATTTCGCAATCGGTTCAGTTTCGGGTGGACAATCGTCTGCTCACTTATTTCGGCACATGTGTGCGGAACCGATTTTCATTTTCCGCATGGTTTAGTGTTGCTGTAGATGGGATTTCATAGAACAGGCGTGTTATAAAATGTCATAATTATCGCACGGCATGTCGTTGACGCTGCCAAAATAGTGGTCCTCGGGGAAGAATAATCCACAGGCCTCCAGTGCGTGGACTATTCCTCCTCGAGGCGCACTATTTTGAACAATCAAGTCCATGAAGTGCACTATTTATAATATCGTTCTGGTGGGATATCCCGTTTGTAAGCTGAAGAATGCAAGACAAACGTCTCTGAACTATAAAGATGGGTAATGTACCGAAAAACCGAACCGAACCAAATGTTGAATACCGAAACCATCCGCATTTTCAAATTTACCCCCATTCACTATTTATAAGACCTCATTGAGGCTTGATAACAGTTGAAAGGTTCAGTTTCATGAAAGAAGTGACTGATTTTATTTTTTTGTTTTGTTAACCATCAATTGCCTGGGTAACTTCCTGAATTCCCACTTGACAACAACCTGTACATGACCAAGTGCCTAGCAATGGTTTCTAGTCAGGGCTTGGCTGCCTGTAAAGGCAGCCAAGACATGACTAGAAATCGCGGCAAAGGTGATTTGTCTGTTGCTTCATGACCTCCTAAAGATGGCATGGTCTGGGCACGCGCTCGGAGATCGCAAAAAAATTGAAATAGGTCTTTAAACGTTAAAGTGCGTTTAGAACAAGTCACAAAATTACTGTAGATATGATCTGTGGTCGTAAAATAAAGCAGTGTTGAGCTCATTGGCAGTCGCATTCATAGCGTTGTGGCAGAATGATACAACTTATTATGTTTTTCCTAATGTGAATACCTAATTGGTACTATCAGCAAATCTCAGTGAAGTCCAGTACAGACACCGAGGTATACACCCTAAAAAATCAGAAACGGAAACCGAACTCAAAATTCCAATACCGGCCATCCCTACTCTAAGCATGCAGGGTCAGTGCGGCGTTCGAGTGAATATTGTGCATATAGACTTCTGTAGCAGAAAGGAAAATCGGAGCAAATCGACAGGCTCTTCTGTCATGAACATCAAAGAATATTAAACTGTGTCGGGGATAATGAGAAAAGGTAATTAATTGTGATCACTATCTTTTGTGGAACTCTAGTATCTAATGGTTATAGGATTAGCGTATTACTGGTGTTACTGATGTTATTATTTCATGTAAATGTGATAGAAATATTAGTGAATGCTTACACATTGTTTCATACATGTGGGATTTACAGAAAATGTAGATACACTCATTGATAGCCATTTGTTGTAAATAATATCAGCATACCGATCTCTGCAGAACTAATCTGCGAAAGAACAAACGACATGGAGCTGGTCGTTTTTCCCGGTTAGTGTTCATTTTGTCGTCTGCTTCAGTATTCATCTGCACGCGACAAATAACTGGTGTGCAGGAAAAATGTTGCACACTTTACCAAACGAACTGGCATGAACTTCCTTGTTCTTTTCAAATCTCATTCACATTTTTTCGTGAATTATTTGTAAATGTTAGATCTGAAATAATATTCTTGCATTTTTATCGAAAGTTATGTACAAATGATCTGAGAACCTGAAGTAGGTACCGGAATTCAATTTGACACTGTAGTGGTGGTACACATACAGATAACTCCGTGGTCTGCGAACTCCACTAGGGTGTTTTCTGTTAATGGTTCTCATGTTTTTTTTATTATCAACGAAAACACAAAAGTAGACGGCCGTGGTATGGTGCGATCTCTTTTGACAACACCGGAAGGTTCGCCTGATGCTTCCAGAAGTGCTAGATGGAGCTTTTACCCGTATATTTGTGAAAGCAATTGAACGCAGGTTTATTCTCCTCCCATGGGAAAGTGAGGCTTTATTTTGGGAATCCCAAGCATCCGTTTAAGGTGTCTCACTTTAGACATATCTTTCACCAAACCGAACGTGTTATTCGTTAATGCGGAAACGAAAAGGTGTATACTTTTTATGATCTGCTGGCCGACTAAAACAGTCCCCACTAATCATATTTTATCTCCACTCATTGGCTCTCATAAGCTACATTTTATGCAATCAACACGATACGATTCTTTTAATTAAAAAACAAAACAAAAAGAGACATATTGCCTTTTTACTAAAGTGTCCACCTATTAAATGATAAAAAACTGCCGTTCAAATGATGTTACTCTTCGACTTTCTAATGCGAATACATAACTTATGCCCACTCCCCCCACCCCCCTCATTGGAACGGACTCGTTTGATTCAGGGGTTGTAATTTATATAGCGCTTTTACCAGCAAAACACTGCCCAAAAGCGCTCACAAAATAAACTGGCATTCAAAAGAAAAAAACAGGCTATCCGAAAGGGATGGGTCTTTAAAATTATTTTGAAATTTTCAGTATTGGGGATTTCCTTAAATTCTGAGGGAGTGCATTCCATAGTGAGGGAGCTGCAAAAGAGAATGATCTTTTTTCCCGTAGTGGATCTTATTCGGGGCACGTCAAGAAGATTCTCTGAAGATGATCTAAGATTCCGTACCGGTTTGTGTAAAGTGGCAATTTGTTTTAAGTATGTAGGGACATTATCTCCGTAGATGATGTTGCGTGTCATCATTAATACTTTATATCTGATTCGAGACTCAACAGGTAGCCAATTCAAGGATTTGAGGATTGGTGTAATGTGGTCAATTTTTTGGCGCCAGTAATCATCTTGGCTGCTGTATTTTGAATGCGCTAAAGCAGGTTAATAGATTTCAGCAGAAGTCCAAAATAAAGAGAGTTGCAATAGTCCAGTCGAGACAGGACCATAGACTGTATAACAGTTTTTAGTGTGTCTTGATCAAGTAGTTTTCTGATTTTGTTGATGTTTCTTATCTGGAAGACGCAGCTTTTGCACACTTTAGTTATTTGGTTACTCAGATTGAAGCTATTATTAAAAGTAAAACCAAGGTTCAGAGCATTTTCGCTTGGGTAAACATTGACATCGCCTATTTGCAGACAGTTGATCGGAGATTTGTCTAACTGATGTTTGGCACAAACTTGTAAAAATTCTGTGTTGTCATCATTTTATTTGAGAACATTTCTCCCCATCCATTGTCGAATATCATCGATGCATGCCTAGAGTGTAATTAACGAGTCGTTTATTTTATAGGGGTCGGCGGACAAATACAACTGGGTATCATCAGTATACAGATAACAATTTACAGAGTGTTTCCTTTTTATATCACCGAGTGGTTGGGTATAGACTGTAAACAGTTGGGGTCCGAGTACTGAGGCTTGGGGAACACTATATTTTAGCTCAATGGGTTCAGAGAAGGTATCACAAATTGCATGCAATCGCTTAAATAAGACCTTATCCAACTGAGAGCAGAACCGCGTATGCTGAGCCGTTTTTCTAAACGTGACAAAAGAAGCTGGTGGTCGATCATAGCAAATGCTGCAGACAGGTCAAGTAGCACAAATGATGTTAACTTGCGATCATCCATCGAGTTCAGAATGTGACTGCTAACACGAATTAGAGCTGTTTCAGTACTATGCCTGGGTCTATATGCCGATTGGAATGTTTCAAGTTTGTTATTAGCCGAAATATGCTGAATGATTCTGGAGGAGACAACCTTTTCGAGGCATTTGGACAAAAAAGGAAGATTAGAGACAGGTCTATAGTTTTTTTAGAGTGTTAACATCCAGACTAGGTTTCTTGAGGAGTGGAGTAACATGGACGTGCTTAAACGCCGTTGGTACAATGCCGAGAGCTAGAGATGAGCTGAAAATATTAGTAATGATGGGAAGGAGATGGTCTAAAACAGTGCTGTTTTTCAACAACCATGTTTGCTGTGGGTCGAGAGAACATGACGTTGGTGGGGTATTAAAAATAATTGACTTAACCTCTTCCATGGTTGGTGGTTGGAAGTTATTTTGGGTGATTTCAGAATCTGCGATTTACCTTCATCACTGGACATTATGTTTATGCATGGATTTTCCATTTCACTTCAGATTTTCGAAATTTTATCTATAAAAAACTTTAAGTCTACATGCAAGCTCGGAAAGATGCGTGTGCTCGAGAAGCTCCCCCTTACCGCTTACATTAAGACAATGACGATTTTGAAGATTTGTTTATAATTATTCCCACGTGAGGCAATGCTATTCTTTACCCAGTCTACGTTAGCTGACTTAATAGATGAATTTAACTTGTTTCGAAGGGCTTTATACATATCCTTATAGACATGAAGGCCAGACTTTACAGAGCGACGCTCTGCTTTCCTGCACATTTGTTTTATTTTCCTTATCTCATTGTACCATAGGCATGAAGTCAAGATAAGCAAATTGTTTATAACAATGCTGCCCACCTTAGAGGACTTCCACCCAGGCGCCGGTCCCGGTCCTATTTCCTCAGAAGAGCATTGAACAGGGGAATGTTTTAGTTTGTAAAAAAAAAATGTTCGCAAGCAACGTCTTCTACTCATATTAGATAATAGGTAAAAGGTTAACCCTTTACCTAACGTAACGGGAAAAACCGGCCAGCGCTATTCTCAAAAATCGCCAATTAATTTTCATTATTTTTTTCATTTTTTGTCTCCAAAACATAGGTTATGACCCCTCGAGGGAACGAGCTCGTCAAGCTCGTTCCAACGAGGGGTCATAACCTATGTTTTTGAGACAAAAAAATAAAAAAAAATTAGTTATTCAAGAAATATTTTTGCAAGTGTCGTCTGCTTTTCAGGTTAGATAAAGGGTTAATGTTGTGTCTGATAGAAGGGCAGGTGGTTTATTACCCGAATTGTTTCACGGAATCGGTAACACATAAACATTCCGTAAAGAACCATATTAACGATACATAATGAATGAGACTATACTATTCGTCGGTAATGGGCAGGTGGGAAGTTGAATTTTTGATGTGATGGTCCAAATTCATCTTTCCCTTATGCAGATTTCTGTAATTTAGGAAACATACCAAAGAAATATAATCTTTTGATTCTCAAGCAGCGGGCGCATTCGTTTTTTCGGCCCGCGTTCGTCATATTTATTTTGGAGGCAAAATGTATAAAGTGTAAGGTGTCATTTTAGCGGTATCACATCGCGATTTGCGATACAGTATATCGTATACATTGATACAATATTGTTATTCTCTTCGCGAAATGCGACACGATTGTTATATATATGTACAAAATGATTATGTATTTAACTGATTGAGTGCTAGATTGGTTTTAGTAGTCTGAATTCGTTCATCTAGTATTTAATTTTAGGCTCTCACAATTGGATTTCAGGCATCGGTGACCATTCCATCTGAAATAAAAATAAAACAGCCCTCCCTCATTCGATGTTTTTAAATGCCCAAGAATCAATTACTTAATTTTGTTTGGCATTACTGGATCTCACATTCCACATTCTATCCAGGATAGGGTTCTTTAGTATTGGGGGAGATTGTGTCAATGTTTGCCCTCCAACAGTAATACGTTCACTACTCTGCCTAGAAAGTCTCAAATGATTTGGAGCAATAGTCACATAAACCCTGAGATGTAATAGCAAGAATGTATATTAATTCGGACAAGAGGACGCGTGGCAAAAAAAAAATAAAATAAAATAAAATAAAACAAAAAAAAACCATTCATTTCAAACTGTGGGAAATGTTATGGAGATGTGATATCAGTGGTGTTTGTCAACCAGCGTATATCTGGCTAAAAGACTAGCAAGTCACTGGAAGTTATTCCATTGTTACCTCAGAACTCACGATAGAAACTTCAAACAAGTGTCGATTTAACAGAAGGATCGACGAGACAAAATTCAGATACCGCGTTCACCAAAGGTTGTAAGTATGAGACGCGATCTATAAATGTCATAGGTTGCGGGTATACCAGTCATGTTCTTATCACCATCCCGCATTCCTTGCTTACACTGTAGTCTATAATAAAGCGGAATGCTAGCGGAGAACTTAATACTTAAATATTGCGGATTATCGCCATATTTTTGTCATAATTTAACAAGACTATGGAATAAAAACTTGGCTAAACACTTGTATAGCTGGAGAAAATGAGCGTTTATCAGACCTTGAAGCGTGCAGGCACATACAATTAATTACTTTACTTATTTTCGAGGAAAGCATTTCAATGAATTGCTTTTTCTCGTGAGGCCACAGCTTATAAACCTCAAGAATATTAACTTCACTGCGCTAGACCACTGCCTCGTTATTGACATATTGCAGTAATCGAGTGTTTTGGGGGGGCACAACATTCCCTAGTTGTATATTTTGTTTACAGGCTACATTGGCCCGAAAAGAACATCTGAGAGCAAACGCTTAGCTTTCTGCATCATAATATTTGTCGACACGAACAAAGTAATTTTATTTTTACATGTAGACTGAAATTGGAATAGTGCATTAATCAGCTGATTCTATTATCGGCAGATAATGTCGTATATAGAATATTGTTGTGGTCATGCTAATCATGGTGTTAGAATTAACAGCACGTCGTCGATGGATCACTGTCACCCGTATTTCTTTTATCTTTCCGGCAGTTGAGATATTGCAGGGGATGTTCTATTGTTCGAGCAGATGAAACTACATAGACAAATCTATATCAAGACTAAAGAGATCTTGAAACTAATCCGTGAGACAAATATTTCTGCATGTTTAAAAGCTTTTCCCTATCACAGCACGAGTCGATGGTTCACTGCCATCCGTATTTTTTTTATCTTTCCGGCAGTTGAGATGTTGCAGGGGATGTTCTGTTGTTCAAGTAGATGGAACTACGTTGTCAAATCTCTTTATAAGACTATAGAGATCTTGAAAGTAATCTGTGAGACAAATATTTCCATATTTTTTTAACCTTTTTTGTATCGCGAACTGACCAGCCCACTTAAGGATATTCCTCACAAGCAGGAGGCGAACAGAGTCCCATTACCCGACAGTACTCTACCCAAAGTTGAGAGCTTATCTTAAATGGAGTACAACGACACAAAGATTGTTTGGAGTTTATGTGAGAAATTCAAAATTTGAGAAACTATTAGATGGAATTCGTGTTTGCTGAATGCCCTACTGAATGCTGTAAACTATCAGTCATAGCAGCACTCAGTAAGAACCCTTTACACAGCGTAACTTCCAAAACCGGCCAGCGCTTTCACAAAAAATACCATTTAATTTTCATTATTTTTTCATCTTTTTGTCTCAAACCGTAGCTTATGAATCCTCATTGGAACGAGCTCGTTGAGCTCGTTCCAATGAGGTGTCATAAGCTATGTTTTTGACGCCAAAAATGAAAAAAAAAATTAGTTATTCAGGAATTTTGTTTGCAAGTGTCGTCTGCTTTTCATATAATTGTCACAGTCAGTTGCTAGTTTGGTTAAATATAGGTCAAACGAGCCTAAATATTAGCCAATGTTCTGGTAAATTTCAGTGACTGTAAACTCGTTTTCCACATAACACACCGAAGAGCATTTGTGTGTGTACATAACAACAGTCTGGCAATTCCATATCATGATCGAGAAAAAAAGGGTTACTCCAACCCGCCTCCATATTTGTAGATCGTCGCGGTCCCGAGAACGAAAGATAATAACTTCGTTATTTTACAATTATTTACCCCAACGATAACGTACGTACGACACATCATTAAAAAATATTCGTCAAAGTATTTCAAATGAGAGGCTCCCAAGCTGTCGTTTCAAGAAACAGAAATGGAATTCTGATTCATTTAGATAAATACTAATCCCGCGGTCTACATCACGTGTTAGCTTTAGCAATGAACGATAAGGGTGAGGTGATGTGAGATGGGGATGTTATTAGCATTCTGACATGCCGGTCTATATTGGTAAAGCTATAATATACTGAACCAAATGCAATAGAAGAAAATTAAATCAAGTGGGGAAAAATGCGAAACACGTTATACTGCGAAAGGCAGGCTTTTTCGCAAATGTTGCGAATAATGTCAAATTGTATTGTATATATTTATCACAACTGTATTTAAACAATTGTTTAAAAAAAAAACAAAAAAAAAAATATTGCGAATGTTAAATTACACCGATAGTGACAAAATGCGTCCAAAGAACTGCTAAGTAGGACCAACCGAAGCATCGAGTGTGGCACGAAATAGCCTTGTACTCATATCCTCTATTATCCCGGTATATTGACATTGGCTTCATGCGAGTGTGCGACCGAACGCAACAGATTGGTACCACAATTCTTCCATCCTTCCCGGACCCTTCTGTTTTGACGTATCCGGTCATTGAAAACGACGAGAAAAATCAAAAAGTTGAGTGCAAATTAAACTTGAACGGTGTCATTTGTGTACAAAGCACATAATGGTGTATCCCCGCATTTTCAGATGTCGCGCCGTCACTTCACGACAGTTACCCTGATTCGTCCACTAGAAAGTATCCCCACCCAAATATTATTTCCTTGCTTCGCCACTGTCTACATTCGCGTTGCGCAAGCTCTGTGTTTCATCCTAACTATATGCGCAATGACTAAATAGTTTACTGGCGGATGTCTAAACAGAATATCAAATTGCGATAACATTCGATTTATATTGGTTCCATGTATAAACATATTGCTGAAAACCAGCGGGTAAATATGGAATCATTCACTTTTGTTTCACAGCACAAAATATTGTAGGCTTACATATGTTTATTCGTACATTCGTACATCTTCATTAACAAAGCGAACAAAATCTCACAACGTAACGCTTTCATCCCTTGATACTGTATACATGTTTTGTTTTGGATGATGAAAAAGTTGTTAAGTAACTGATCTGCCGACACGATGAGCAACACATCGGAAAGCTGAAATGGTACAAACACCTTATCTGCAGATGGCAATATTCACCAAACGCTAAAAATAAAACTCGCCCATCAGATTTTATTTTTACGTTTTTTTTTCGCCTAAACGTTGTTTAAGATCCCTCATTGGAACGAGCTCATGGAGTTCGGTCCAGTGATGGGTCATGAACTATGTTTTGAAATAAACTCTGAAAATACATAGTTATTCAAGAAACAAAAAATATTGGTGACCTCATGTGGTCGTTTTAGTTAAAGGACATTTTAACTAACAGCCATCTATTGCTGTATGATCAAATTCTTATTCAGACAACCAACAAATGCGAAATGGATTCAGTTTTTCTGTGGTAAACAGTATCATATCCGGCCATAACACTGAGGAAGAAAAGCAGGGTTGAAGGGCTGGGACCGAATGTTTGAATCTTTGAATCTGGAATCCTCCCTATCTCGTGGAAATGCCTCCATCGTTGTTTGTAACATATTTTTGCCCTGGAACCGTACATAAGATAGATAGCTGACTGTAGACTTGTGTTCTGAAATTATTGATTCCGTAAATACACAGAAGACACACGCGTGTGAATAGGTTAATCGATAAGACATCAGTGCCAGTGCGGAAGGATAAAACGAGAGGCCGCAGGCGTGTGTCGTTCTGTGTTTATTACACGCCTTCCTATCTATAAAAAGCAATTATTAAGCAATTATTAGAAGGACACTCAGCAATTCATTTGACAACCATTAACAAAAAGAACACATTTTATCGCCAACCAAATTTCCGAGGGGAACCCGTTTTACCATTTCGTCCCCTAAGTTCCAATGTGTTCTATGTGCCAGTAACTGGCACATAGAACACATTGGAACGCAGGGGACGATTTTTAGCTATCGCTAGCGATTCAAGTTTGTAATTGTTGTGCATGATTTCTTACTAGTATAACACAAATCAAACGAAAAAGCAATGGCCGATGGGTCAATCTTTCACCCAGTGAAGTTTCAGGTTAAACTGAAGATCTATAGGCTAAAGCCTTGCATCTAATTCCTGTGCTTTCTTCAGGGGTTTTAATGGCTACTGCGTGGGTATACATGTCACGACGGTTCATATTTTCGTAGTAAATTATTACATTATTTGTGATCGAATATCACTTCAGTTCCCAAAAAGTGAAAATATTATCATTGCTTTAGATGTCTTGTAAATCCTCCGAGGAATTGGGGATTTGAAAAGGGACTATAGGGTACAATAAAAGGATATATTTCTCCTTTTATCCAATGGTATTTTGAGATTATTACTTGGTTAGCTTCATATCGGCCGAGATATCAGCCTGAGGTAACTTAATATCAGCCAGAGACCGAAGGTCGAAGGCTGTCGTGAAGTTACGGGGGCTGGGGTGGGGTGGGGTGGGTGTTTGATATCTCGGCCATGTGAAAATAATCAATTAATAACCTTTTTATTTGTTACATCTAAAGAAGTAATTACAAAAAGTTCAGATCTGTTACAGTTGTCTGACAGTGTTATTGTTCCTCATTCTTTTCACAAAGTCCGAAGTTTCTTCTCCTAGTTCAGGTTTCCGAAGGTATCTATATCTTCGGAAAGCTGCTGTGATATAACAGTCGTATAGCTCGTATAGCTCAACTATCTATTCTTCCACTACGACGAATCTCCGCTTACGACTCAAAATGTAAAGCTTGCGTTGAATTTTCTGTACTACTCTCCTCTTTCTCCTCGTCCTTCACAAGATCCTCACTCAATGCCGACATTATTCTTCGTCATTCAAAAACTCAATGTTAAATCATCGCATTATATAACACTACTTTTCTGGATTGCGTTCGACGAGTATCGATTATGATGTAAACAATTTGGTTGTGACTTGAAACACCGTATCAAGCTGAACAACTTTGGTTCAGATCATATCGGTTGAGATCGACGCCATATCAGCCCAGGGGCAGCGGAAGCTCGATAAAAGTGGAGAGGCACAAATTTACAATGCTATCATTGTTCGACCCAGGTTACAATCGTATATAGGTAAATATACCATGACCTGCTGTAGTCTTTCGTTTCGATGAATATGCCGATGTGTGGTCACTGTCCTGTCCGTTTCATCTACTTCAAACATCTTCCAGTCCGAAGGCTAGCCTTCGGGTTGGATGATGGTTAATGTTGAAGAAATGGACCGAAGCGACCGAAAGTGGGATTCTTTGTCTAAAAATGGTTTGGATTTGCAAATAATGTTACAGGAATGCCTGTATATTGACACGTTTGCATGCGCCCATTTTACCTCATTATGCAACTGCAAACATATCTGTGGAAAAAAGTGGAGAGGCCTGTGCCCCCTGTGTTCCGCCGCCTCTGTATCAGCCCAGTTTGAAGTCATATCAGCAAAGCTTGATAATGAGCAACTCTGGGAAAAACGTATCTAATGAATAACAACGGTGTAGTCATAAAACATATGCAGTCGACTAGAGATTCTCACTTCCAAAAGAATGTGCTCTGTTACCCATCAGGTACCCCTTTTGAAAATGTTGGCAAGACATTGTGATCAGAACTGATGAAAGGTGCCAAAAGTGATTGAGAATTGTACTTCGCTTCATACGCGTATAGCATACGTTACACCGTCGTGTCATGAACCCAGAGCAATAATTTTATAATTTAATCTGGAATCAATTATAAAACGCATGTATAATATTCGACGACTAGTTGTTATTCTCTGTTTATTTATTTATTTATTGGTGTTTAAGGTCACATATTTCTGCGCAATGGCTAACCGTGACCGCAACAAGGATACCATGTCAAGTTCCACAAATTGTTTGTACCCATGTTGCCCATTTTAGAGGACTTTCATCGCAGACATTGGTGACTGTGTCCTATTTTACCAGCAACACAGAGCTTGTTTACCACAGTAAACAAACATTGCTTCACTTCCCAGGGTTCCCATGGGGAGTTACTCTCTGTTTTATTGCCAGTGAATGTTATGTCTTCACACCTATACACTTTAATGCTAGTGGCCTCTAGCAAAAGGCATAAAATTTAGAATGATTTTATATAATCTTGTTTAGACCTTTTTAATTCTCCATTGACCGCTGACACTGATAGTTCTATTTACTCTTAAACCGTCCACACATTTGAGTACAGACAAATAAATAAATAAATATGATTGAAACGTAACCCCTTGAACCCAGTATTCATAAATGTTTGTGTAAAGCACAAACATGGCAGTAGAGAAGACGAATAAATACACAAGCCTTGAAGGGAGAATCATTAATAATTTAATTCATGGACCCATAAGTTGCATATAAAATGAACCGTACACATCTGACCGTTATTTGTTATTCTCTGTTTTATCGTGAGTGAATTTTATATGTTCTCACTATTGTGATCTTTAACAGGCTTTGGTGATTTTTATAATAGCTTTTTCTATATATCTTGTTGAAGCCTATATATGTTTACATTTATAGCTGAAACGGGTTACCCATTTAACTCCTTGAATCCCAAAGGCCGATTTTCGATTCAGGAACATGATAAGTCGCAATTTCTCCAAGTGGGTTGACCACTCAGTGAATGTATGGAGTGATCAATCAATATTTTAAACGTGCAGCCTTCAGGCTGCACATTGAAATATTGAATTATCTACCCCCATGTAATGAATATCGACTCTTCTAATTGCTGTCATTGAACTGACCTGGAATACGCCGCCATCATTTACACAGGGTAAAGATTCAAGAGTGCTTGTATTTGAATTTCCACAAATGTACTCCTAACGGGGAAGTATTATGTGTGACAATTGACCTCTTCAACATATGCACACATTTTGGAATCAAACTAAAACCGACATGTTTAGAACGAGGAAATGGGGTGTGGGTATCGAAAACATGTGGTTATTGGGTTATTTATTCAAAGGAGAGGGTTAACCCTTTACCTAACGTGAAAAGCAGACGACACTTGCAAAAAAAATTCTTGAATAACTAATTTTTTTCATTTTTTGTCTCAAAAACATAGGTTATGACCCCTCGTTGGAACGAGCTCGACGAGCTCGTTCCAACGAGGGGTCATAACCTATGTTTTTGAGACAAAAAATGAAAAAAATAGTGAAAATTAATTGGCGATTTTTGAGAATAGCGCTGGCCGGTTTTGGCCGTTACGTTTGGTAAAGGGTTAACGTGCTGAAAAATGAAATTGGGAAGAAGAAAGATAGGAATAGCCTTAAGTTGTTCGCTTCTGTGTGTTGGGAGGAGAGAGAGGGTGGGTGTAGAGAGCAACATTTGGGAGCACATTGGTTAACCGGGTCCTCAGTCTCATGTAAGAACCGCGACAAACCAGCGGATGACCAAAGAGTTATTATTATTAGTAGTAGAAGTAGAGGAGCACGCGAAGAAAAGAAATAAACACCGAATTTGTAAGTATGGTCTGTAATAGTTTAATCCTACAGACCTTGGATTAAATTATTACTGATTTCCCAAAAATTCGAAATGGGTTGACCCATTTTTTACAAACAGCATTGTATAGGCCAATGGCATTTAGGTCTTTCTATTTAAATGGATTAAAAAGTATTTATTTATTTATTTATTTATTTATTTATTTATTTATTTATTGGGTTTAACGTTCTTTTCAACACCCAGGTTCACCTCGTGTCGAAACGTTTACAGGTGCGGAACCCGAGTACCCAGAGAGAACCACCGAGTAGCGGCAAGCACCTGTCAGACCCCAGGACACTAACTCCTCAGAAACAGGGTTAACATTGATTGAAGGCATGTGCACCATCCACATGCACAACACCTTAGTATACAGTGCCAACTCCCCCCCCCCCCCCAACAACCAGTATTGTACTATTATATTTGGCGATCTCCTTCTAAACTCACCAAGTTATTTCTTTCATCTGTCATGGATTTGAACTCTGTCATTTCGTCTTTTCTAAATGTTTTTCTTCAAACAAAAATTTGTGTTTCACTGAACATACTTTGCCTTCAGTTTGCCACCGAAACAACATTCTCCACAAAACTGTAAACAGAAAGAGAAAACGAGATTGCTGCATTCATACTCTAGAAATTATGATCTGCTGACCACTAAAAATTAACTCTTTGCATGATGCTGGTGGATATTCATGTCCAGCACAGTTTTTCTCTTGTCACTGATATTAGTATAATTTGGGCATATTTAAACATATTTTCCCTTGTAAATTGAATGGATTTTTTCACCAATGCTTTCTTGTTATATTTAGGTTAATTTTACATCAACTGTACAGCAGCCATGACTAGATTTGAAGAAAAAATATCTTTAAAATACTCAGCGGGTTAACCCTTTACCTAACATGAAAAGCAGACGACGCTTGCAAAAAAAAAAATACTTGAATAACAAATTTCGTGTCTCAAAAACATAGATTATGAACCCTCATTGGAACGAGCTCGACGAGCTCGTTCCAACGAGGGGTTATAACCTATGTTTATGAGACAAAAAATGAAAAAAATAATGAAAATTAATTGGCGATTTTTGAGAATAGCGCCGGCCGATTTTGGCCGTTACCATGGGTAAAGGGTTAATGTTTAAACAGAAAATTTTACGTTTGGTGTCTCTCAAAACCCAAAACTCAGTTATGAAAGAGAGAAAGTTGAAACTTTTGAAACAGAAGCACGTGAGCAACAACTAATTCCGTTGTTATATTTCTTCAACAACGCGCAGAGATTCGCAGCAGCATTCTTATTCTGTTTGCATGTATACTAGAGTTGCAAGGTTGTAACACACTGGGCAAATATTCAAATTCAATTTTCGCCCCAATTTGTCGAATCTTTTCATTTTCGTTGTGGAATATTTAGCAATGATGCAGACATGGATTTAAATTTTAAAATATCTTGATCAATTGTTTTTCATAATAAGATATCCTTACCAGAATCCTTGCATAACATTTTCGAGTCACCTGACTCTCAATGGTTTTGGTAAAAACCTGATAATGTGTGCCTTTAGATTGCTGAGTTAAACATTGACAAATGTTAGACAGAAAACCATTGAACAGAAGTTGACATGATATAGAAAAATACTAAGACACACACGCAAGAAGCAAATCAGCTGGATGATTTGGTCTTAGTCCTTTAGTCCTTCATAAACATTATAATTATTGATAAGGAATATGCTATGCATCTTAATATGTTGTTATAATCACAATACAATGCCATCACAAATAAAATGGATTAATGAGCGATACTCGATTACTTCTGTTAAATATTGGTAGTTGAGAATTCGCGTTTTGCCTAACTAACAACGTAAGCATTTAATTGATTGTCCATACGTTTCAGCGTATCCTCAAAAAGCAGACAATAAGAGACGTGGGGGTTCGTCACAAATCGTCAAGGGTACAGAGTATCTAATGTGCCTAGCTGGTTTCAGTGAACCCTTCATAGAATGTATCATGATATACCATGCCATTGTCATAAACTAACCTGGCATACCAGACTAACGACCTGGTATACCAGGCTATTTTGGGACAATGCGTGTGTACCTTGGTTCTCGTTTATAAAGGCTGCCTGTTGCTAGCGCGGCCGTTTTCGCGCACGGATGTTAGAAGCATTTGCAACGGCTGAGACTAATATTATTTGAGTAAAAATAAATGTAAATGTTAAGGCTATCAAGAATACTCAAAACTAATATTAAAATGCATGATGTGCCCAAATGTGTGTACTTTGAAAACTGGCAAATTTCAGAGGTGGCGTCTTCCGGTCAGTCCCGCCTGAACTCGTAGCTGTCTTCTCAAGTGAAAGCACAAATCATTGTCAGGGAGTCAAGTGTGTATCATGTTCTGCATGACATGAAGAAATTTTAAGGGTTCTACCGACGTTTTGTCTGTAGCACCCATCCCTGAATATATTCCATGTATGTCCGCAAGCCCGTGGAACTCTTTAAGCCTGTAACACACTGCACGCGATGCGATCAACATCATAAAGTCACAATTGAATACACCTCTCTTGGCTGCATATTCGACACCAAGCCTGAATATAAGCAACCTGTCACTTGTAAAATGAGGTCCCCAGAGGGTGAATTTGCTGATGCTATCCCATACAGTGGGCCAATTTATCCTCAAGGTACATATTTCTGTTTTGACGTGAGACCTTGATTCAGACTGGGGTTGACAGAGGGTAAATGTTGTGATGCTACCCTGCTGTGCAGGGTAGCATCACCAAATTCACCCTCTGAGGACCTCATTTTGCAGGTGACAGTCTTATTGTCGACCTTGGAATAGAATATGGATCGACAAAATGAAACGTCTACAGTAGCGTTATTATAACATTTCATACGGAAACAAGTTAATAGCTACAATAAGCCACAATAAGCAACAGAAGTCACTTGAAACAATTATTTCGAAAGCATGGCTGACTGAGTCTGTCTTCATCGCACGTATTATTCACATCGCGACCAGTGTGTGATAACCTTCGCTAAACAAAATTCGAAAGAAGTGCTTAGTTCAGCCATCATTTCAGGGTTTTTTAACCATTTACCTAACACGAAAAGCAGACGACACTTGCAAACATAATTCTTGAATAACTATGTTTGTTCATTTTTTGCGTCAAATGGCAATTTTTGTGTATAGCGATGGTCGGTTTTCGCCGTTATGTTGGGTAAAGGGTTAATGAAAGATAATGTAAATTATTTTTCAATACATCTTCGGCAATAATTTTTTCAGATGATCTTTAATGTTTTGAAGGTTTAAACAATGAAAATCTTCTCTGGACCTTGAGGGCAACAAGGCGCCTCTGCAGTGCTTAAGATGGCACTTTGTTGTACTCAAGGGACGATATTTTGTTTTATTATATGCTAGCCTGTGAGTTGTCGTAAATTATCTAAAAATTATTTCTCGATAACCATTGACTTGGTGGATAACGAGGAATACCCCTCAGTAGCTTCCAAAATGACGTCATGCTTCGGCGCATCACTTCGCCTTCGATACTCTTACAAGCGATTCAGTGCGGGCTTTACCAGCACCACCAGAGAAGTTCATTCTATTCCAAGCCGTTTTGATGATTCTATGACGGGAAAATTAGATGTATAATAATAATAAAATAATGAAGTAAAACAATTAGATGTATAGAAGGTGACTCCAAAAGTGATATTCAGCCTTAAACTGGGTAACTTTTCCAAAACAAACCCTTCTTGATCGATTCGTGCAGAAAGTTTTTTTTAGATGAGTCTGCGCACTCAATTCCAAATTTCTTGTTGTAAATTGACATTTAAAGTGTTCTAAAAATTAACATTAATGAAAAATAGGAGAATATTCTCATTTGTAGTATTATAATTATTAAATTTCATCTGTGAGTTGAACAATTAGTTTGTAAATTATCGTGAGAAAGTGAGACTAGTTTTTAGGTTTGAGTGATTTGGATAGTACAGGCTTGAAAGATTATTAGTTACCCCGTGTCTGATCACGTGGTACGGGTTTTTACCTACCCCAAGCCAGCCGTATTCCATGAGGCCGAATACGGCTGGCTTCGGGTAGGTGAAAACCCGTAACACGTGGTCAGACACGGGGTAACGAATTTATCTATTGACTTTCCGTTTTAGAAGTACAATCTATTTCATGTGTGAACACACACACAGCATGAGATCTTTTATCTTCCATTGTTGAGCAATACGGGTTTCTGTGGAATTTTTGTGCAAAAGAGTTTTTGTGAAAATATGCCGATATGACTTGTATAAAAAAATTATTGAATTTCTTTTTTTTCTTTTTTGTCTCAAAAATATAGCTTATGAACCCCACATTGGAGGGTACTCGACAAGCTCATTCCAATAAGTGCTATATTTTGGAGATAAAAAAATTAAAATATAATACATGTACACTGTAAAACTGGAATGACGCGTCTTCTACGGGGTATGGACAATTTGTAGATTTCGGAACGAGGCTTCCAATGGGTATGGGAAATTTGTCAGTGGCTGGGCGGACGTATCGTGAGTTTCAATGAATATGGTCTCATACCACGTATCTATCAACCAATCAAATCAAAAAAATCACTTTATTCAATAGATAATAGCTAATCTTCGTTTGTTTTGAACCGTACGTGTTTGCAGTCGAATTGGGTTGAATATTACACAGTAAAATGTCAGTTAGCGTATAATAAAAAAATAAACAAAGCTATTTAGTGAATGTTGGGAATTATCTCATACGTGTGCACCTGAAAATATTATTCGCGCGTGAAAAATAAAACTTTCAATTCCACACTCATGGGATACTTCCCGATATTCACTAAAATAGCGTAGATATCCTCAATATAATAACAGACAGAATGGTTTTGAAAACAAAAACATCGTCATGGCTAAAAAAAATGTTTCCCTTGATGCGATTCTTTATAACATTACCTCCCCTTAATTTGGTAAAGCTGTTCAGGCATTTAACACTGAGAGAGATGGGAACTTCATATAAAAACTTATTTTTTTTATATTCGTGTATTTTTATCATCGATGTGCGCATCATTTCACAAACTACAGTTCTTTTCCTGTGGTGCAGTATAAGCAAATAAAAGCTATCTTGTTACACTTTTTGTCCCAATCAATTTGAACATTGGACTATTGTTCCAACTAGAAACCCATTTAAAAAAATAGAAAACTGCCTTTTCAGACCCTTTTGGTGATCTATAACTTTTTTATATTAGTGTGCGCATCGTTGCATAAAATACAGACATTGTTCTTTTTAATAATCTAAAAGTCTGTCAGATGTGGTTTGTTTTCCAAGATGGATGAGAAATTACATTGTAATTGCTTCTATTGGTGTCGCTATTTCACACCTCATTGTCATTCATCTACGCACATCAAGTCTCAGGAATTTCACACCCCATCACCCACATTCACTGCCTTCTTAATTGGATTTCGTCTCGCAAGTTCAGTAATCTCAAGGGAGATAATTTTCGTGTAAGATATTATTTTAATCAACATTGTTGGGTATGCCTGAATTCCAAACATTCACAGAGTAAAATTTAGTTCAGCAGGAAAATTTGGCCTATGACCTTCTTCGTAAGGGTACAAAATTGTATGAGTCCAGGCGCTGCACCCACATCATTATTAAGCCATCTTAGATGGTGGAGAAGGTTCCGTATTACAGTACGCACTCCCGGCGAGTGGCTCCATCTTCTTCCTGTGCGCCCACTGCAATACCGAACACGGATACCGTAGACTGATTGATAAAATAGTCACACAGTATTAGATGGTACTTTTGATTGAAGGACTTGACCGAAATTTGATGTGGTAAGGACTTAGAAATACGAAAAACTCAATACAGATAACTGCCATAGATCAGTGATAAAAATGTACTCATCTATCATTAGAAATGTGAAAATTTCTCTTTGGCAGAATGCTGTATCTGAATAAAATTAATAAAAGAAAGCAAAATTTATCATGACTCGTCCGTTTTGTTCACTTTAAAACATTCGATATTTTATTTTCATATCAATCAGTGATAAATAAAGCCTTCCGTCAATTTCAAAGGTCAATTTCAAAACTAGACAATTTGATTGGTTGAACAAAATAAAACTGGGCAACATTTTCATAATTTGTATAATTAGAGTTGGGAGCCTTCATTGGTCAATTTCAAAACTGGACAATTTGATTGGCTAAACAAAATACAAGTGGGTGACATTTGTATAATTTCAGTAGGGAGAATTTACGTTATCTGTCCTATTTAGGGTGGGTTATATTATATTAATCTTTTACCTACAAGAAAACGCCATTCATTTTTTTATATTTTCACTTTTTGCTTCCAAGCCATAGGTTATGACCCCTCATTGGAACGAGCTCGACGAGCTCGTTCCAATGAGGGGCCATAACCTATGTTTTAGAGACAAAAAATGAAAAAATAATGAAAATTAATTGGCGATTTTTGAGAATAGCGCTGGCCGGTTTTGGCCGTTGCGTTAGGTAAAGGGTTAAATGATATAAGTATCGTTAATAATGAAAAGTAATAAACAGAGTAGTAGCTTGACTGGACTGGTTATGTGAAATAATCCATTCGAGGCGAGGGACTATATTGTCAAAACGCCAAAACGGAAAATTCTTAGACTCGTTTCATAAATATTATATGAGAAAAACACTCATTCCATATCCTCTATGTATCAAATCGGCCTTTTCAATATGAAATTCCTAAAAACTAAAAGTAAATGAATGATGCTTCAGATTAACCCTTTACCCAATGAATCGGTCACATCCGCCCGCATAATATGTAAATTCAGCAGCTGAAAAAATACTATTTTTTTAAAAAATTCAAGAAACCCATATCCTGTGACCCTTCTTTGGAACGAGCTTTATTGAATTTTCTTTAAAAGTTTAAAAAATGATATTTAAAATAATAAAATTTGATATCGTCTGCGTTGGGTAAAGGATAAAGGGTTAAGCGTATCTGTTTGTGTATTGTGTGAAAACAATTTGGGGTTACAAAGCGGGCGTGAGAAATCTAATATCTCAAAAGTAATCGATGATTGGTAAAATAAGTAAAAATGCATAATCACGAATAAAAGAACACAGAATCACTTTGTAAACTGAAGACACAAAGAGTAATTAAGTCAATAGAGATATTTTAGAAGCAAAATTGCGGGCAGCACAAAGGACATTTGCTCCTCTGGAGTTGTCTGATGTCGTTACTGCACAGGGAAGATGTGAAATGAAGAAGAGAGTTTTAGAAAAGAGCTGTATCGTTGATGTGTCTATTTTCTGATGAACTACATAAAATTATACAGTATTAATATTTTCAACAAATTTGCGTACGTTTGTGGATCAGAGTTGCTTCTAGTGATTAAAAGACCAACACTAAGAGTCGGCTTGCGACATTAGTTGATATTGACCATTCAGTGTAAACGTGTTGGTGTCAAAGTCGACGTCACGGAACCAAAATACCTCAGCTCACTTCATTCTACCTCTATCTGATTATATTGTCTTATGCGAGATATGTTGGAAAGTGCTCACTGACCCCCCCCCCCCCCCCCCCCACAGTCTCTTATATAAACTGCATTTCATCGTTAACTGGTTGAGGGCTACATTACTTTTGGTGGACTGAGTTTGTTTATCAAAATTTGTTTTATTATGAATTATTGAAGAGTGCCTACAGGCACTCTTCAATACTTTGTGATAAAACAAAATTATATGAACAAAATATCATTTGCGTTTGGTTGATTATGAAACATGAGCCAGCAAAACATTGGCTTTTGCTCTGGTACCCTCATTTTTTAAAGCCGTGATAGTGGCGTCTAGCACCCAATCAGTTAGACATTACACGCCATTTCTCCGTGCAGTGTGAAGTAGATTCTGTTACAAAGGTGAATAATACACACAATTCAAATTGGCATACAGCTATATCGAAATAAAAATCAAAGTTAATTTTTTATTGATCTTCAAAATAAAAACAAAAACAAGCAGCACCGAGCGATGTTGACCTATCTTAGGAGGACTTTTGAGCATAATGAGATTAAAAGGGCTCTCTTATTTTTTCAATGCAAGCTTTTACAGGAAATTATTTTTCTGATTTTTGATAAAAGAAATGCAAAGCATACACTGATATCCTTACCGTGCAGTGTCAGCGCAAAGTCTGAGAACATCACGAATACTGCCGCTTATTTCACGAAATTATTTTACTGATCTGATAAAATGCTCTGACGTAGGCAGGCCTGACAATAAGCAATCTGACATTTGCAGAATGAGGTCCCCAGAGGGTAAATGTGCTGATGCTATCCCATACAGTGGGCACATTTATCATTTGGGTACCTCTTTCTGTTTAGTTTTGAGACCCTGATTCAGATTGAGGTTCACAGAGGGTAAATTTAGTGATGCTACTCTGCTATGCAGGGTAGCATCACTAAAGGCACCCTCTGGGGACCTCATTTTTCAGATGACAGTCTGCCTATTTTCTGGCTTGGACTTAGGACAGTCTTGAGAAGGACCATGAGGTCATCACTAATGGTTTACAAAAGACTACGTCATCACCAAAGCCAAATAACTCAAAGGTTCATAGTGTTAAGGAAGTTCTTTTATTCATTGGGTTTAACGACATTTTCGACAGCCAGGGTCACCTCGTGTCGGACAGTTTTTCGGGTGGAGGAAGCCGGATAACCCGGGGAGAACCACCGTGCAACGACGAGCAACTGTCAGACTCCCCAACGCAGTTTTAAGGAAGTGAGTGGAGAAAAGTAAAACATGATAAATTCGAGTGCACGTTCGTGCTGTCTGTGCAAAGTCTAGTTGTCCCGTGAATGCAACAAGGAGCCAGTTGCAATGCTACTCCTATTGCACTCAAGGGAGGTAGTAATTTAGGCGAATAAACTGTATGTACGTGCAGCCGTTTCGTTTTGGTGCGCAGGAAACGACCATTTGCCCAATTTGTATTAGCAAGGCAAAAAACCATTTTTCATTTTTTTGTGTACTCGCAAATGCAAGTATTGATGGTAGTGTGTCACAATATGTACACTTTTCATATCGATAAATTCCGTATAAGTGATTATCCATGTTTTAGCGTGATTTTAATTAGAATACACTAGAATTGACACCCGCGCAAGAGTGGGAATAAGATGACTACGTTAAAACAGTTTTATAACGCAGAAATTGCAAATCAAAGTTATTTTTTTGACATTGAAAATACAAAACAAGCAACACAAATCGGCATAGACCTATTTGTTTAAATCATTCAGTGAAATTAGTTAATATATATTTGCAAAAATAAAGGAATAAAACTATTTGTTCTTCCATAAAGATATCAGATTATTTACTGGAAGAGTGCTAAATTATTTTTGCTCGTCAAATTTTGTCCTCATGTCAATATTAAGAGGTTCTTATTTGGTTCGTTTCATATCGGTCCAGATATCATCCCAAGATAACTTCATATCAGCCTGAAACCGAAGGTCGAAGGCTGATGTGTGAAGTTACCGAGGGGTGATATGTCCGCCGATATGAAACTAAACAAGTACTAATCTCTTTATTTATTGAACAGAGACAAATAATTAAAAACAAATTCTCAGATCTGTCACAGTTTTCTGTCAGTGTTATTGTTTCTCATTTGTTTCTGAAAGTCCGAAGTTTCCTCTTCATCTACTGCTTGTTCAGCTATCCAATTGTCTCGGCTTCCCAACTAGAGAAGCCGCGACGTTCGGATAGCTAACCTACCTCTTCTCTAGCTTCAACTCTGAATTTCAGTTTGCAATGAATTTTCTGTACAACTCTCGTCTTTCTTCTCTTCATTCACCCAATCCTTATTTATTGCCATCATTAATTCCCCATCATATAACAACTATTCCTTTGTGCCTGGTAAAGTCAATTTTACTAATGGATTGCTTTCGGCGAATAACGGTGAACGATTTCGCTGTAAACAAAAGGTTCCCAGAAACGCGACAAGGGAGATAACTCTAGCTTGGATCACATCGGCCGAGATCAGCGTAATATCAGTTGAGTTTGCAGTCATATCAGCTGAGCTCAATAAAAGGCAATTCTGGGAAAGAAAATCATATTTAATAAATAATCTGCAATACCCTGTTGCAAGGCAGAACAATGGAGACTAAATAATTTCATTGGCATGGCGGGGGTTCGAACCCACGCCGAGAGAGTTTCCTTCAGCACCAACCGCCTAGCGAAACTGTACTGAACCACGCACACCACTCGGTATAGTTCAGTATAGTTTCGCTAGGCGGTTGGTGCCGAAGGAAACTCTCTCGGCGTGGGTTCGAACCCCCGCCATGCCAATGTAAACAAAACCAGCGTCCTTTCTTAATTCTATGGCATCCGAGAAATTTGAAAAAGACAAGTACGGTCGCTGATTTCTTCTGAGGTGCAGTTCGTAGAATTAAGTGCTTAGATGCAACTACCTGATGAATAATTAAATAATTTCATTTCATAACTAATATGAAGCACTTCCTCAGTATACGATTCGTTTAGGTTGTGGTACCTGTACTTCAGAAGAGAGCCCCCCAATATGGACTTCCAGCACTCAACCAGTTAATGCCTACAAATATTTTGTAGTTTGATAATGGAGCCCTTGGAAAATAGAGCATCAATTAGATTGTTATAGGTATCGGGTCGACATCAGGGCCCAGTACTATAAAATGTTTACAATTGCATTTTCTAGAATTGTATTTTCTAGTTATGACTTTAAATGGGTTGAAATGTACCATTAGCATTTTCAAAGATATGGCAATTTGACAGTTGGCATATCCTTTAACGTGCTAATGATTCCTTTTAGTCAGTTATATTAATAAGTACAAAATTCCAGAAAACACAGTTGTAAAAGTTTTATAGTATTGGTCCCTGGTCTATACTTTATAGAGAAAAATCGGGAACCAGTGTTTTTGGAGAATAGAAATCATTTCCTGTTTTGTAATAGATAATCTACAGTTTATCTTAACTGTGATTTTATCTAACAATCATATAGATTTTGGACTGAAAACCACAAGAAACGGTACGTATCACATAATGTGTTCCGTTTGCATATCATATAGACGATTCATTCTTATTCCGAATCATATAGACGATTCGTTTCCGGTAACGCGACGGGCTATCATGACAGGCACATGAACACATTCTATGTGCGTTTCAGTAATCGACTCAGCTGATCGCTTACAAAACAAAACAAAATTCCTTAGAGTTAGCGACCAAACTATTAATAGCCAATTCCCCCCCCCCCCCCCACCCCCCACCCCCCCCACACACACACACAATAAATGATAAACTGCACAATTCAATATTACACCCACCCGGTTCTCTAGGAGGTGTCCACGTTGCACACTCGTAAATTCAAGCGGATCATCATAGGAAGTGACATTGAGGGTGAATAATTTGACTACACAACTTTGAACATTGCGGTGGCCACGTTAGTCATTGTTTGTTAGAGTGCACAACAATATAGTTCCATAAAATATGCGTTTTTTTTAATTTTCTCGCCCAACATTATGCCCCAAAACTGTATTAATAATTTAAGATTTAATCTGTTTAGGTGACAGAATTGTTAGATAAATGAATTATTATGATAATGTGCATCTCCTGTGATTTGCATCAGATTCTCGGTGATGTCCAAAAATGGATTCACAACTCGCCGGCAAAGACGGCTCGTTGAGATCCTATTCTGGACACCACCGAAAATCTGATATAAATCCCAGGACATGCACATAATCATGATAATCTGTATGTATCTGTGTCGTGAAATACGGATGTTCATTTTAAAACGAGCATATGCAATATACAACGAAGCTTCATAAATTCTATTACCTTTTATTGTTACAAAACTACCCACCATATCACTCATCGGTATATTTTGTGTGGAACATAAATTCTGTTCGAGCTGCCAACTACAACAATCATCGTCTCAGTTGAACACCATGGTACTTGGCAAGTCACCACCTTGTTTTTAGCTGTTTGTTCTCATCTTGGCATACTTCGTAAAGGTGCTTGCAACATTCTCTGCTAACTAAGTGCCAATGCTTACAACCTGTTTTCAACATTTCAGTTCACTCTGCATATTTGGGGAATGCTTTTCATACTTATAATTTCAGTATTTTTGTCAGGGGAATGTACAAATAAGTTATAAAATGGACATATTGATGTTGTGATATTTGTTCGAGTGGACGTAGAATTGTTTTCGAGCAGCAAATCCTGCTGAAGTATGGCTTCGTTTTTTTTCTCAATAAGACGTTCATATTAAGCCTCAATTCGTTCAGTCTCATAGATTTATTTATTTATTTATTTATTTATTTATTTATTTATTTATTTATTTATTTATTTATTTATTTATTTATTTATTGGGGTTTAACAACAGCCGGTGTTACCTCGTTTCGGGCAATTTTACGGGTGGAGTTAGTCGGAGTGGACGGAGAAAACCACCGAGCAACGGCGAGCAACTGTCAGACTGCCCAACGTACTAACTCCGCACCATCAGGGTTAGCATTGGTTGAAGACAAGTGCACCATCGATGTACGCCTTTGTACACAGAGTCCCTGTGCCCCCGCGTGGGCAATCGGGATGAAGTGTATTGCATACGGACACAATGCAGTTACTCCTGGCCGGGATCAAACTGTGGATCTTTCGGTTTGAAGTCCAGTGCCACAACCACTGAGCTACCGCGCCCCCAGTGTCATAGATAACGCTCTTATCATTTACTCTATTCAGAATTCCTATACAGCTGACTGTCAATGCGTCCTAAAACGTAATTTGGGACCAAAATCTTGCTAGCATACTTGTTTATCGTGTTTCAACATTTAATGTCAAAAGCATTGATTGTGGAACATTTATAATTCCCCATCCATATTTTACAGTGTTGCCTTTGTATTCTGTCGGGAAAGTATGTTGTACGCATTTTTTTTAAATATACCGAGAAATGTAGAGGCAGTGTTGGAATATTGATATAACATATCGCAATGAACTTGATTTTCCACTTCTATTTTCGTATTCTGTTTACGTTTTATAAATTGGGCATGGTCAATGCAAACAATATTTTGTTTCCACGGACCAATGTGACATCAGAACCATATTTCTTCAAATAATCAAATTCTGTACAGTGACTTCTTTTTTTAAATTTTAATTTATCTTTCATCTTTTTGCTGTTCAAAACCGAATCGTCTGTGTCAAGGGATTTCCTCTGAGTACAAAATCATGTCACAATTATATGAGACAATTAAATTTCATATCCAAAATAAAAGGTTTTCTTATCAGGAGAGTAAAAATAAGAATCGAATTACGATTGTTCATGATAAATGTGCGCTTGGTGAATTTCTTTCCTCATCCGATGATTTCGAACTTTCGTAATTAAATTCGTAAATATTTCAAAAACAGTTTCAGAGCAGAGGAGGATGGTGCAGTTAGGAATCCTCTACAGTATGTGGAGAGTGTATTATCACTAAATCGCCCGCAGAGTGAAGATTCCACCCAAGCAATAATTGCAAATTTGTTGCAAAGCATAACGAGCACAAGCTAAGTTCCAGCCAATGGACCTCCGGGTTATACCCGGAGGTCCATTGGCTGAAACATTGCTTGTGTTTTTTGTCCACATGTGCAGAATTTGAAAGAGATACTTTGGCTGATAACTCCACTCCCCGGGTGATTTAGTTACAATCCGCTTTCCACGAACTGTACATAAGATGTAGCAATTGTTGTACCCATCTTATGATACCGTTTAACATGCTCCATATTAGGATATAATTTTAGTCGAATGGCAAGTACTTACGACAGTCCAAGACGAAGACGTTGAAAACCAGTTTGGTAAACACTACAAAACTGTAGAAGATGAAACCGTACTTTGTGGACTCTAAAATATCAATATAAGTACGAATAAATAATTTAATGTGTTGTTTTCGCCAAAACAGTTTCCTCGATCTTCTTCCAACACTGATGCCTCATAACAATGAGCCATCATTACGAAGAAACAGTCTAATGAATAAATCTCTGGAGAAACGACAAGTATGGACAAATACACGCCAGTCGAGGAACATGGCTGTGAACGAAAAACCCTCGGTGATGCAACAAGTGATGTTGCATTGTTGATTCGTACACCGCAGTTTCATTAACTGTGTTCTTAACCCTTTGAACTCTGGTGGTATCTTTAATGCCAGTTCAATGGCAGCAATTGGAAGAGTCCATATTAATTATTTGGGTAGACCAATCAATATCTTCAGCGTGCAGCCTTGGGGCTGCACGTTGAAAGTATCGATTGGTCTACCCCACACAGTTACTGAACAGCCATCCTATTTATTTATTTATTTATTTATTTATTTATTTATTTATTTATTTATTTATTTATTTATTTATTTATTTATTGGCGTTTAAGGTCACATATTTTTGCACAATGACTAACCATGACCACAACATGAGTATCAACTCAAGACCGGGGGTGAGCGTTAATAAGCCGTGTTGTCCATTTTAGAGAGGGTTTGCACCTCCCAAGCATTGGTGACTGGGTCCTATTTTACCAGTAAAACAGAGCCTATTTTCCGCAGTGAACAGGCACTGCTTCACTTCCCGAGGTTCCCACGGGGAAGCCATCCCATTTAATGACGTTATGACGTATGATGTTCCTGGCCGGAAAAGCGGCCACTCGGGTTCAAAGAATTAAATTAACCCTGTCAACAGTAACAGTTAATTTATTTATTTGTCAGAGTTTAACGACACTTTCGACAGCCAAGGTCACCTCTTGTCGGAAACAGTAATATTACAGAGAACTTTGATCGATGCCTCTCAGTTCGATGACAATTATTGAAACAGTACTTAATTACAGTACTGTGGTCAAGCAGACTGAAAATTTCAGACGCCATCCGATTGAAATTCTCTGTTCGATTTCAGCACCGCTCAACGGTAGTATCTCACTGATCGAAAAAGAAACGCGTGCATATTTAATATGGTATGGGAGGCTATGCTCGATGTTTCCTCTTTGTGCGGTATTCATTTCGCAGTATATTGTTTTCGAAATGTCGCACCTCTAATGTAAGAATGTTGCGATCGGGTCACGATCCAAAATAGCGAATGAGACCGCCTTGTGATTACAGGTTGGAATATACTATTCAAAAAGAGTAGGGGATATCCAAACTGATGTTGATATTTTTAGAAAATGGTATTGGATACGCGTGATTGGACACATCAATGTGTTACCAAGTTTAGTGTGGATCATGAATGTAACTGGCCCACGAAAACTTCGTTCAGGTTTTTCGCACGAGCGCCGTGTTAATGTCTGTGGGGTACGTTTTGAAATGTTCATTTGTACTGGATGGTCTTTTTCGGAGGTCTCATCGTTCTTTCTTTTCTTGGTATAAACTCGTTCATCAATACTTTCTGATCGAAATGTAGCTTTTGAAGTATGCGAAGATTGACACGTACGAACTTTAACGTGCAGTTGACATGTTGGAAGCTGGCAACAGACAGACTGCAGTGGCTCAAATTCTCAACGTTACTCAATCGGTGATTAGCAGGTTGTTGTCACGCTAACGTCAGACAGGCAATGTTGATGACAGACGTCGGTCAGGTCGTCCAAGGGCGACAAGGGCAAACCAGGACCCCTTTATCTGAACCAAGGCATCACGTAACCGCCATCACAGTGCCTCAGAAATTGGAAGCAACTGCACCGAGCGACAGATGTACGAGTAGTGGTCAGACTATCCGAAATCGACGGCACAACAGGAGTTTGTACGCTCGACGACCTCGAATTATTCCAGGTTTGACTGAACGTAACATCGCAGAAAGGCGTAATTGGTGTGGAGCACGACAGCGCTGGGACAATCGTCGGTGGAGCAACGTCATGTTTTCCGATGAATCGAGGTGCACTTTCGATTTCCACGACAGGCGAAACAGAGTGTGGCGACGGCGGAACGAACAATACCATGAGTTAACCGCTAGTCAGCACGATCGTTTTGGTGGTGGATCGGTGTGGGGAGGCATAACCACGACAAGCAGAACACCATTGCATGTCACCCAAGGGCGTGTCACAGGGCAGTACAACCGTGACAACATGTCATGGTAGCAGCTCATATCGTGCCATTTGCGCGACGTCACGGCCGTCGATTCATTTTCCAAGATGACAGTGCAAGAGCACACAGGGCCCATGTCGCTACCGAGTTCCAGGAGCAGAACATCACTACACTGCCTTGGCCAGCACAAAGTCCAGACCTTTCTCCAATCGAGCACGCATGGGATATGTTTGGCAGGGTCTACGACAACGCCAACAGCTCCTGTGAATGTCCAGGAACCCGCCGCTGCACCGCAGGAAGAATGGAATAACATCTGTCAAGCTGATATTGGACGTTTGGTGAGGAGTATGCCACGTCAGATCCGCGCTTGTCTCGCAGATCGAGGAGTATTTACAAGGTATTGAGGTCTTGGACTGAATGTGGTAAATTCTCTGACTGACCGTTCATGTCTTCTGCAGCTCAGTGTGTGGAATGTGTGCTTACAGACACCCAACTATCGCTGAAATCATTCACCAGATGTCACAGTGCAATGCCTCAACTGTCTTTTTGATGGAAATATAAATATATTTCTTCATATATCTCACTTTTATCAAATATCCCCTACTGTTTTTGAATAGTATACATCGGGAGAAAGATGACCAAAAAAATTTCAACTTAAATCCTTATGGTTACTTCATTGAAATATTAATTTATTAACTCTGTCATCCATATTCATCAATATATTATTTTGTATTCAAAATGAATACCAGCCATTGTGTTAGACTATTAAATAATATATATATATTACTTGGCAATGGTAAACTAAATTTTTTTCGGTCACGGAAAAACTATATTTATCAAGAAGGTCCTTGCACACTGTAATCGATGACCGTGTTTCGTGCGATGCAATGAAGTATATATTAACAACTGTTAATGTCATTTTACACTTTACAACCTCTTTAGTAATATATATAAGTATGTAAAGTGTATATATGAATTGTTCGATTCCCACATGAAGTCAATTTTGCTCTTTGGCAGTGAGATATGGGCGTCTGAACTCAGTAATTCTCAAAGCGACATGGCGCCATGCGAACAAGTTCATCTCAAATTCTGCAAATTCCTACTTGGTGTGAATACGAAATCGTCCAATCACGCAGCCACAGCCAAACTTGGGCGTTATCCTACTCACTGAACCTAGAATTGAATCTGAAAAGTACACAATGCCAGATTCAATAATAGCAAAGTATCATGATATTGCAGAAGATTGTAACGCATCCCCCCCCCCCCCCCCCTCTCCCGGAGACAAGTACCAAGTCAAAGTAGTTTTTGAATTCGGGCAAAATCCACAGAAGCTTTAAAAGTAAAACATTTTAATACCTTCATTACGGATATATTTAATGACGAGAAAAAGGTCGGAAAAAACAAATTACGGACCTCCACAAAGTTTAAAGGAACGTTGAACTTCGAAAATTATTTGCTGTACACAACATCTGTTGAAGCGAAGAATTTATTCACGTGGTTGCGCATAAGCAACCATTACCTGGTGATTGAAAACGGGTGGCACAGGCAACCACCCTTGCCTGTAAAAGAAAGGCTATGTCGTGTATGCAATGTGGGCTATATTGAAACTGAATATCACTTTGTCGTGGAGTGTAGGGAATATGAATGGCCCCGAACCCATTCATTGTGCAAAATAGGTAGAGAATACCCGCATTTCATCAACATGGACAGTTTGGAGAAATTCATCTTCCTTTTGAAGAATGAAATTCCACCGTTATGTAATATCATCTGTAATATGATCCTTCAATTCTGCTCTAGGACAGTTCGGAGAAATTCATCTTCTTTTTGAAGAATGAAATTCTACCGTTATGTAATACCATCTGTAATATGATCCTTCAATTTTTCAAGAGCAGGAGAAATGCAATGGATACTTGATGGTGTGACACATTGTATAAACCCTCCACATAACATGTAAATGACCAATTATTAATTCATTATCTTCAAGACTCAACATTAATGTTCTGTACTGTTAGTTGTGTAACATGCTGTCTGCCTTGTTGTTTTTGTTTTTACAATAAAGTATTTATATATCTACCTACAATTTCGACCTTCGCGCACATTTTCACTAAACTGAGACCTACAGTACGAGGAGAGTGGATCGTAACTAAATCATCCGCGGAGTGGAGTTATCACCCATGCTGTAACTTTCAAATTTTGCATATACTGACAAAAACACAAGCAATGTTTCAGCCAATGGACCTCCGGGTTTAACCCGGAGGTCCATAGGCTGAAACTTTGCTTGTGCTTGTTATGCTTTGCAACAAATTTGCAATTATTGCTTGGGTGGATTCTCCACTCTGCGGGTGATTTAGTGATAATACACTCTCCACGTACTGTATGAGTAAACTGAAGCATAAAATATTGACTATAATATTGACGCAACGACTTGCTGCGTCAAAATTATATTCCACGATTTTATTTATTGGGGTTTAACGACATTTTCGAAAGCCACGGTGACCTCGTGCCTAACAGTTTTACGGGTGGATGAAGCCTGGAGACCCAGAAAGAACCACCGAGCAGCGGCGAGCAACTGTCAGTGTCCCCAATATGCTAACTCCGCGTAAGTAGGGTTAGCATTGGTTGAAGACTATTGCACCATCAACGTACAGTACGCCCTTATGCACAGCGCCACTGTGCACCCACGTGGGCAATCGGAATTATGTGTCTGCCCCAAGGACACAACGTCGTTATTCCTGGCGGAGATCGAACCATGGGCATTTCGGTTTGATGTCCAATGCCGCAATGCTCCGATTAATCGAGGTGCACTCTCGATTTCCACGACAGGCGAAACAGAGTGTGGTGGCGGCGGCAGACCGAACAATACCATGAGTTAACCGTTAGGCAGCACGATCGTTTTGGTGGTGGATCGGTGTGTGGAGGCATAACCACGACAAGCAGAACACCATTACATGTCACCCAAGGGCGTGTCACAGGGCAGTACAACCGTGACAACATGTCATGATAGCAGCTCATATCGTGCCATTTCCGCGACGTCATGGCCGTCGATTCATTTTCCAAGATGATAATGCAAGAGCACACAGGGCCCATGTCGCTACCGAGTTGCAGGAGCAGAACACCACTACACTGCCTTGGCCAGCACTAAGTCCAGAACTTTCACCAATCGAGCACGTCTGGGATATGTTTGGCAGGCGCCTGCGACAACGCCAACAGCCCCTACGAATGTCCAGGAACCCGCCGCTGCACCGCAGGAAGAATGGAATAACATCAGTCCAGTTGATATTGGACGTTTGGTGAGGAGTATGCCACGTCGGATCCGCGCTTGTCTCGCAAACAGAGGAGGATTTACAAGGTATTGAGGTCTTGGACTGAATGTGGTAACCGTCCATGTCTTCTGCAGCTCAGTGTGTGGAATGTGTGCTTACAGACACCCAACTGTCGCTGAAATCATTCACCAGATGTCAAGGCAATGCCCCAACTGTAGTATGCACCTTATCCAAAGGGCGCGAGAATGTGAGATAACCTCCGTAGCGGCGTGACCTCACTATTTCCTAATACCATCAAGGGATGTTCAGCCTGCACGGAGCGCGTCTCTCTCCGAATAGGGAGCAGCCGTTTTACATCCCACCCGTTAGGATCGCACTCCTACACTTTACTGCATCGAATACAATGCTTGCAACGCGTCCAGTGCGAAATGCCTTTACTACAAGGTACAGAAAATCAGCTCAGCAATACAAATGTAACACGAAGACAAGTAAAAGTTTTGAAACCGTTTTCTTCGTACTTCAGAGTTTTTAACTGTAGAAAAAAAGTATAATTTGGTAACGTGTACCAGGTCATGCAGTAATAAAGCTTTCTTCCCGGACTTACGTATCAAGAAGTGCGTCGATTATTAAGTGGTTTGCTTTGGAACAAAATGAACACCTGGCCGGATTTAACCACCTGTTTGATGGAACATGGCTATGTTGATACACCGTCATTGAAAAATTCCGGTTATCCTTTTCAAACAAATGATTACAGCGAAAAGTCCGGGTGTAATGCCAGAAGCCACATGTACTGATGTAAACTGACACTTGAGTGCAACAGGGCGCCATATGCAACGTTAAAGCATTGCATTTGGCGCCTTATTGCATTCAAGAGACGAACTAGTTGTTGTGATCCCAGTGTAAAAATATTCACTCCCATCATTTCCTGGAGGTTTTGGTAACTTTTTCAGCTCAGAGAAGGTTGCAGCTGTTACAGAAATGTGCTTTGATAAAAAAGAAACATTGCTATTGATTCAGATATGTTTGTATTAACCTTAGATTCTTAATAAAAAATCGATATAAAGAATGCATAAACTTTTATTAGCTTTTTGTCAAACAAACAAACTTATTTCATGTGCCACAATCTTAGATTCTCCAAAGTGATCGTAAAACTAGAATACACCAACAGATTTGTTTTAGTATTCAAACTTAATTAAGGAATGATCGTTTCTTTTTGTCTATTTCTTGAGTTATGAACCCCAGAAAACAAAGTCCAAACTGTGTAAATGGGTGTAGCCCATTTACGCAATGTTTGGACTTTGTTTTTTGGGGTTCATAACTCAAGAAATAGACAAAAAGAAACGATCTTTCCTTATAATTAAACGTTCGCGACCCAAATAAATAAATAGTGTTAGTCGTCCTCTACTTCAGCGAACAAAGAGTTAAAAACTAAAACTGGTAGACATATTATTTTTCTGGCATAAAAGAGGGCGCATATTATTGAAATGCAGGTAGCAATTGACACACTTTCCAAGTCAAATGCACTTATGTCATTAAATTTTTTATTGACCAATGAATTACGTAATGCAAAGAAAACGTCATAAGCCACGCCTCCCCCAAATTTCATTCAACTGTTCACTTCACGTAAAAGTTACGTTCCGTGGTAGGTGGAAGTAGGCCATCAGTATTACATTGTATTTTGGTTTTGACCGTTTCCCGAGAACTGAAAAACACAGTTTGTAAAAGTGGAGTTAGATTTTAAGCCAGATGACATGAAATTAGTTGAATTCAGGTAGTGTTCATTCATTGGAATTGGAAACTGAAAATTGGCAATGTCAAAATTGCCGTATTCGTCGTGACCAACCATTGTTTACAATCGATTTGGGTAAAACGATGAACGCAGACGATCACCCAGTGTGCGTAAAAATTGAAATGTCAAATAAATACAGTTGTGAAGAAAAATAAAAACTGACCCACCACGGTCATTTAAATATTTTATAAATAATTTCATGGTGATAAATTAGTAATATAAATTTCTTTTTCTTTTTCACATTTAGAACGTGCCAGTGTTCTAACTTCTATTGATTTGACACCATGTTGCAACTCCGAAGACTGGTATTTTAGGGGCGTGGCTGGGGCGGACTTAATTGTATTTTTTGTCGGTTCATTGAGTTATGAAATGAAAAATCAGAATCGTGTGAGCCAATCGTTTTATCTGAAAACGCATGAACCGAAAAAAGTTTAATTATTATATCATATTTATTTATTTATTGGTGTTTAAGGTCACATATTTCTGCACCTAATGACTAATCATGACCACGACAGTTTTACGGGGGGGGGGGGGGGCGGAGAATCCGGAGAGAACCACCGAGCAACGGCGAGCAACTGTCAGCTCCCAACATAACTCCACACAAACAGTGTTAAAATTGGTTGAAGACAGGTGCACCATCGACGTGCAGTATGCCTAAGTACACACCACCACCGTGCCATCACGCGGGCAATTGAAGTGAAGTTAATATATCATAACTTCTAATTGAAAGGAGCTGGTCTACTTTCGAACCTGTTTGCACAACTTAAAATTCATCAATTTTTTCTTTTAACAATTATTCAGAACGAACTGCATTTTCTTTACATTTTTTCAATTCATTTTTCATAAAATGTTTCGAATTTATAACAACTATATATTTAGAGTATATATGATGTAGTACTTGGACATAGTATTATAAAAAAGCAAACTCAATGGAATTATAAATTTCTTGACAGGAAGCCGCCCTGAACAGTGACGGCCAAATGTGGCCATTCCGAGTGGCATCAGTTACAGGAAGGCAAACATGTCAAAATATGTCAACAAAGCCATGAAATTCAGATGGTCATGTGGAACTAGCTATAAAAAAATACTTAGCGATGCATGGGGATATGGCGGCACCGAAGCTTGACCCCGAGCGGCAATCTGTGCCACTGGCCCGTATCCATATGTAGGAATCCACGTGTACTCACGCGTTCATCGGATCTTTGATTTATTCACGGCTGGCATTCTTTAGGTGCGCACTAGTGCTGCGCGCCTAATGCATGCCTAGAAAAAAATGAGGAGGGCAATTTTTTGCACCCCTTGATTTCCTGGAATGTTAGACGACCACTTTGTGACTGCCTTTAAAATCTATTATCGTTAATCGTCCCCTGGGTTCCAATGTGTTCTATGTGCCTACTGGCACATATAACACATTGGAACTCAGGGGATGATTTGTCAAAGTTTCATTGATTCGCAATAATTCATAACCCATTCTATGTCGCATTTCGATACATTTTGAGTGTAGAAGACAGTCACATAAGATTTGAATGCAACATTTTGAATAATGAGAAGATGTGTGTGCCAATGTTTCCATTCTGTAGCTGAATGTAGTACTATTTTTCAGTCACAATATTAATACCTTGAAGTGAATATAATCAAAATAACCTACGAGTTTTTGCATTGAAAATTTCTGGTGCAATTGCACTCCCAAGCAATCTGAGGATGGCAATTGTTTTGCCCCCTTAATTTTTTAGATTGCCAGACCTGTTTATTTATTTATTGGGGTTTAACTACACTTTCAACACCCAGGGTCACCTGTTGTCGGGCAGTTTTCGGGTGGAGGAAGCCGGAGTGCCCGAAGAGAACCTCCGAGCAGCTGCAAGCAACTTTCAAACTTCTCAACGTACTAACACCGCACAAGCAGGGTTAGCATTTGTTGAAGACGTGCAGTGCGCCTTACTACACAGCACCACCGTGCCCCACATGGGCAATCGGAGCTTTGGTAGAAATAATAGGCACAAGAGGCTACACACTAGGACACGGCATATTTCGGTTATTTTAAACCATTGTTGTTCATCAGCGCCCGATACATCCTAACAGTTCTAAAACAGTTCGGCCCAGTTGAACCTAACCAGTAACAATTGAGGATGGGATATTAGTATGACGTTTAACAATATAAAAACGTAAGTAAAAGATGCAATGAAAAAAAGAGATGTAAATCTTGCTACTCTTTCTTTTATTTTAATGTTGACTGGTTCGAGTATTATATCATCTCTTTTCTTCATTATTGCTCTGAAGACAAAGGATAAAACGCGAGCTTACCACCCCCACACCCCCGCCTGACAAAATTAATGGATGACAATGACAAAACGATTTCCACGCCAGTTTAACATGAAGAGTCCATATTCATTATTTGAGGTAGACCAATCAATATTTTCAACGTGAAGCCTCGGGGATGTACGTTGAAAATATTGATTGGTCTACCCCACACTTTTACTGAACAGCCATCCTATTTAATGACGTTATGGCGTATCATGTTCCGGGACGGAAAAAAGAACGCTCGTGTTCAAAGGGTTAAGGGGCCAAAATAAGCAAATAATAACTAAATGTGAATGGGATTTTTTACGTATTACGCCGGGTGGATTTCAGCGTTAATTTAGGTGAGAGTTAAAGAAAGTGTGCAATAGTAAAGTTTCTATTTATTTATTGGGATTTAAGGTCGTTTAAGATCAGCATATATGGCTATCTCATTACCACATCATATGTATGAAGTCAAGTTTAGCTTCCACTTTGGATGAAGTACACCCCAGGCGATGGATACCGGCTCCTATTTTACCAGAAAAGCAGAACGTCGGAGAGTTTTACGGGTGGAGGAAGTGGAGTATCCGGAGAGAAGCACCGAGACACGGCGTGCAGCTCTTAGACTCCCAAACGTACTAATTCCACACACGCAGGGTCAGAATTGGTTGAAGGCAGGTGCACCATCGACGTTCAGTACGCCTTACTACACAGCGCCTCCGTGCCCCCGCAGGGACGGGGTACTACAAAGGCGATAACGCAAAGAGAAAACTAAATATTATTTCTTACTTGTTACTCATCTAACCCTTTGAATACGATAGGCCGCTTTTTCGGCCCAGGAACATATGTCATAATTTCGTTCAATAGAATGGCCTCTAATTGAATGTGTGTGGCAGACCAATCAATATTTTCAACGTGCAGCCTTATGGCTGCACGTTGAAAATATGAGATGGTCTACCCCCAAATAATGAATATGGACTCTGCTGCAATCGAAGATATCTCCACGATTTAAAGTGTTAACATACGATGTGTCAAATTTGAACAACAAAACACCGCCTTCCTCGTTGGTGGAGAGTTTCAAATTAGGAGTGTACGAGTTAACTAGTGCATTAAAATATGTCGTATAAACGACAGCCGAAGGCAGTCGGTAATAGTTTGCCTGCTTGTAAATTGACGTGCATTAATGGATTTATACATAGTCTGTTCACCCATGAATGTTTAAAGATTGTTATGATTATAAAGTAATCGTGGACTTGGAAGATAAAATAGTATTATTCGTCTGGTGTTCGAGCGTGAGAGATCTTCGAATTGAGTGTGATAATGTTTCAGCGGCAAACGTAGTCACTCATTGAGACGAGTTTTAAAGACACTCGCCTTCTTTTTTGATTTTTTAGTGTCGTGGATTTATTTATTTCCAAGATGCTGGATTTATGACCGTTCTTCCACAGGTATGGCTTATTGTTCTCACAAAGTTCTTTAACCCCTCATACGATGTAGTAGAAATTCCTGTCCAAACTATCAATCTCTTGTCTCTAGAATAAATACATTTTTTTTTTAAATTTGGAAACGGACTTAATTTTTTGAACAATGATTTCTTGTGGTAATTTTATTTTTGTTCTTTAACTCCAGTAATGGCTGCTTAACAGCAGCCACGATTGGTTTTTATGAAAAATACTTTAAAAATAACTCAGCGAGTTAAGGACTGAACATTATTTTGATTTTATATCCACAGTGGCGTGAAAATACACGCAATTTCGAGCGGATCACCATTTGCCCCCAACAACGGCATGACTTTGAACAATATCCTCACCCTTGACATCGTTCATGGAAAGGCCTTACGCATCGAGACCTATCAAGTTTATCTAATTATCAAACTTATCTCTTTGAACAAAGAAAACCATTCCGGAAGTCTGATACAATAATAACTGTTGAATTAACCGTATGGAATTACAGCTCCATAAATCTGTTGAATTTATCGTTTTATAGTTTTCAGTCTCTTAACCCTCAGAGATGCAAAAAAATGTACACGGTTTCAACCTTTATGTTAAACACGAACTCTTCATTTCTCTGTTATTTAATGTTCGTTGAAATATTCTGTGTAATTGTGAGAAGGTTAAACTCTAATTATTGGGTCATCGTACGCAGATTAAAATGACATACTCTTGTGCACTTATCTTAAATATTTTGGTTCATACAGAGATGGGAGACGAGAGTTTACTTCTTAACCATTTTAACCTCAGAGGCAGCTTTTCCAGTCCAGTAACATGATACTTCATAACTTCATTAAGTAGGTTGACTTTTGAGTGAAGGTGTGGTGTAGACCAATCAATATTTTCAATGTGCAGCCTCAAGGCTGCACGTTGAAAATATGAATCGGTCTACCCCCAAATAAATAATATGGACTCTTCTTGAACTGATATGGAAGATGCCACTAGGGTTTAAAGGGTTAAAATTTGGTATGGATAAAGTTTTGCATAAATAAAAAGTTGGCCGTCTCTGAGTTGTTTTTTATTGGAGTTCAGCGACTATTCGCACAGCCAGGCTTTTTCATGCCGGAGAGTTTGTCAGGTGTGGGAAGCAGGAGCATCCGTGGAGAATCATCGAGCAACTTCCGGGCTCCAGCAGGGTAAGCAGCGGTTGAAGGCAGGTGCATGATTGACGTGCAGTAACCTGAGTATATAGCGCCACCGTACCCGTATGTGGGAAATCGTGATTTAACAGACAGAGGGCTAGATTATTTTTGGTGGTCTCAATTAGTTATTCAAAATTGGTTTTATTACAAATTATTGAAGAGTGCCCATAGGAATTCTCCAATAATTTGTAATAAAGCACATTTATATAAACACTTAGATGTAAGTCTTCCATGGAAGACGTGTGTCGTCTGCACTATATTTTAATATTTCAGACAGAATTCTAAGTGGAAAAGGGGCATAACTCTGGAAAAAATACAGCGGATCAAAAAATAAAATAGGAGGTGCACAATGCCATTATGTGATAAAGAATCACTGAACGTTTCATCAAAATCCATTCATAGGTTAAAGAGGAGTGGCGGATAAGAGAAAGTGTGACGCGGACGACGACGCAGACGACGCGGACGACGCAAGACGACAAAAGTAATCCCTTTATGTCGCTCCCCACTTCGTGGGGCAGGAGACACAAAAATGTTATTTGCGTTATACTGAATGAGAGTTTACTTCTTAACCCTTTGGACATCAGAGGTTGCTTTTCCGGCCCAGTAACATGATACTTCATAACTTCATGAAGTAGGTTAACTTTTGAGTGAAGGTGTGGTGTAGACCAATCAATATTTTCAACGTGCAGCCTCAAGGCTGCACGTTGAAAATATTAATCGGTTTACCGCCAATAAAATAATATAACGCCCATACGGATCCCCTTTTTTTGGACAATAAGATTCTTAAAGTAAATGATATCTTTAAACTTCAAGCGTGTCTGTCCGTACTTGATTGGCACCACAATAAATTGCCAGTATCCGTCAATGACTTTTTCCAGTCGGTAGTTAATCGTACGGGAAGAGCCAGTAGACGGACAGGCCACCTTCTTCAAATCGGCAAAACGAGAACAAGATCGCTTGATAATCTCCCAACTAACATATACCCCATGCAGAATCTGGAATGACTTAGACGCGGATTTACGTGACATGATCAACAGAAATATTTTCAAAAAACAATTGGATTTGAAATTACTTTCCTTCTACTCGGATAAAATCGACTGTAACAATCCTTACTGCTCTGACTGTGTTACATGACAGACAGAATACTTCAAAGTAACTGGGTGGGCTTGAATGCCTAAGAGTATACAGTTCAAACGCATATACCCCAAAATCTGGTATGATTCAAACGCGGGTACACGTAACATGATCAACAGGAATATTTAAAAAAAAACATAAACGTTAAAATTACTTTTCCTTTACATGGGTAATATCGACTGTAACAATCCTTACCGCCCTGACTGTGTTATATGACAAACAGAATTTTCCAAGAGTAACTGGGTGGGCCTGAATGCTCAAGAGAATACTTTTCAAACGCATTGCAAGAATAGAAAAACGTCTGGATATATCTCGTCTCTCGACCCCTGTTTCTGGACATCTCGTAAAAGCTTTGTCAGATAAGTGAAAAGGAAGTAATGGTCCCTCTCTTTCGCGCCTTTCCCCATTTTCTCCCTGGTCAGGTCTCAAAGAATTTTATAACTAAATTGGAAACTGGTATTAATCAGATGATGATTCTTGGAATAGATTGGCTATTGTAATTATAAATTGATAACGGCAATTTAATTGCATTGTTTATTTACTTTCTCGTTGGGTTTTTATGTGAAAAATTAAATTGGGAATAGAGTAGACCTCTTAAACACGACTGTGTGGACCATAATCTGAATTACAAATGTTACCGAACACAGCAATTTAAATGAGAGTTCAGGGGCGGTGGTAGGTAGGAAAGAGTGTAAGTGACACCGAGCCACCAGTGACCAAGCAGTTAATAAGAAGCTTCGCAGTCTGATTCCATTGTTGCACGATTCAATTTTCCGCGAGACAACAGCTAGACAGCCAATCTGGCTATGTTGTCTCCCTGTAGTATACACGTTATTACACAACTACTATGTAGTACTTATGTATATATGTACGTTGCCAGTATACTACTGAATAAAGAATAAAGAATCAACCAATCAATCAATATGAAATATGAGCAAGATGTCAAGGTGACAGCCAGAAGTTGCGATGTTCTTGTTTAAAAGTGTAAATATTTTCGATAATCTTTCTGACTGCGTTAAACATAAAACGTAAAGATAGGTATATAAAGGTCCCCGACAACCGATTTGTCATTTAAACAGACCAGCAATAATTCGAGCGCTGGTAATAAAACGTGAAATTTAATGTCCATTATTGAGCATTTGTTGAACGCCACATGGGCGGTCTGGATAAAACATTAAAGGTAGTAAAAGCCAGTTCTCTCCTGTAGTCATTATCTATGTAACTATGGTCAGTTAATAGGTATTTTTTGTAAATACGGTACATCGCATATGTTCTGGACACACACCCATATTACGCAGCTAGCCTGTCACAGAATGTCAAAAGATACCAAAATGTGAGTCTTTCAAAGGAACTTAAAAGCGAATATTAAATTAAGATAGATCTAAGCGGCCAAGTTCAAGTTCAAGAGAAGCGACTAATCTGAGAATTAATGTTCTGGCTATGGAAATAAAAATCGGGGTGTTTCTCGACAAATTCATTCCTGTCTGAAGGTATGTAAGGCTGTGGGTCGTTGCGAGAAGATGGGTATGTCCCATGCTATAGGTTAGAGGAGGAGCCGCATCGGAGCGAAAGTGTATGCATGCTGTGATGTTGGGGAGCCACAAAGCTCATATTTAGAACAGGAGCAGTCGCGGGCCAAGTCTATATGAGAATAGGATCAGAAACACGAAGTACGAGCTCAGAGAGCTATTTGCAGTTAGGTAAACGGCATTACCTGTTTTAGAAGGCAAGCCATACGTCCCAATGAGGGGTCACATGATATGGTTTTGTTGAAATATTTTGAAAAATTAAATTTTTTTGTCAGGGCAAAGCCAGCCTAAATATAGGGGCAAGGGGCCTCTTATATAAAGATAGTGTGAGTTCAAAAGATATTCCGCATCAAGTACGTGAATTTCATTTCTCTGTAAAGCTGGACATGGAAAAAACACATGTGGTGTATATCCAGCTTTAGCGCAGGGACCCAGGGGAGAAACGGTATGTTAGATAAGGTCTAATCTCATTTAATTTATACAGTAGTCGCGAGTCTTACGAGACGTAATCGGCTGGTGGCAAGATATCGTCACGGCCAATTGAGAAACGAGATTCTAAAACGATAGAAATGTCTACCGTATCGTCACCTGATCATTAGGTAGCAATAATGGCAAGAACGAATCGGTTTTCTCGACAAGTGAAATCACCGTTAAGTCACGCGCGAGATGACTTGTATTGATTCTGCCTCGATATACGTCATCTCCTACCGTTTTGACAGGTGGACAGATGAGCGTCCGTCCACCTGACAGTTTAGGGTAAAAAGTATATATACCTTGAAGAGCAGAGCATTAGACACACACTTGGGGTCACACACACGTTGGTGAAGTCCAGGACAGGCGGACTCTGTTTCCTGGCGTAGGGGTACCTTCGATCACAGGACCCTGAAACGGCTGGAATCGCCAGAGAGGGCATTCCACGATTGATTTAGCTTAAGGTGGGTAGGCGGCTACAAGAGCCAAATTCTATGAGAAAGAACACCCAAGGTGGAACGTTAAAGTTTAGATTGTCGAGTAGCAGGTATCAGCCTGCAATGGTCAGAAGTGTAGGTTAATTGCATTGTGCGTATTAACCCTTTGAAGCGTCAGACTGATTGCGTTCTGAGTAGTTTGTTTTGCTGTCGAAGCATCGTAATACCGACTGGAGATCGGTGTGAGTGACAATTTCGCCCTAGCACAAAAAGGGGGCATTTGTGAATCGTGAATTCAACCAGGAAAAGTGAATATTTCAATAGGACTTTCACGGAGGACTTTCAAAAGGCACATAAGGTATGAGTGAACAATATCTGACCCAAACCAGAAGCACGGTGGCTTTATAGATGACGAACATTGCTGGTCGGAACCCTCCGACAGCCAGAGGTACAGTTACGCGCAGACGTTGACATTTGCGCCTAAGCGGGTGAGCTCACAGTAATAACATTTCAGATTTGTGAAGCTCTTATGGCGAGCTCACGGTAGTAACATTTCCAGTGTGTAGACTATAGTGCCAGTACAGGGCTATAGAATGACTATATGATTGTTGAGAATTATTTAACCCTAGCAACCAAATTTCTGTGAAAAGAATCGAATTGTTGATTGTTAAAATATTGAAACGGCTTTATTTTTATGTGTAAATAAAAGAATCGTTGTTACTTTAAATCATTCTTTCCATTACTCAGCCTGAAGTGATTAGGAATCACACCTAACGGAAATCGAACCTATTTCAGGCCAATTTGGCAGAGAAGGAATCACGGCGTCGGTCTAACTCAGCTCCCTGCGCCGAGTTCCGACCCTCCACGTTGGTCTAATTTTCCGGCAACTTCATCAGCGGGACTAAATAACTCCACGTCAGCCCAGGCCTTACGGGGCCTCGGGTGTCCCTGACATTGATTGGCGAGCGCTAACCAGGATATTTCTAAAAGGTAAAAAATGGCTATATGGAAATTTTGTTTTATTTTAACGGCGGTTCTGTTTATGTTTTGACGCGTTCGGTCAGCTGATGCCGTTCAAGGGTTTAATATCGCAATACAGTAGTCCCCAAAAGGATACTTAATAGCCACTATAACTGCGGTAGGTTTCAGAATATTCGGGGCGTTTAATTACGTTAAATTACAGAGGTAAATTAGGATCAATTGACATATTTTTCTTTCTTTCTTTTCCTTCTTCATTCTTTCTGACGAGTGTTGAAGATAGAAAGAAAAAATCAAGATGGATGTTGTTACACCCCTCGCCCAACTGGTATCTTTAGGCAAGGAAATGGGCCTTGAGGGAGCTGAACTTCAGAAGTTCGTTAGAGATGAGCAGAAACGTGAGGTCAAGGAGATTTCCTTGCGTAATGACGCAAGGGAGAGAGAGGCCCAAGCGGCAAGAGAGGCGAAAGAGAGAGAGATTCAATTAGCAAATGAGGCAAGAGAGAGAGAAGCCCAATTAGAACAACAGAGGCACGAGAGAGAATTAGAGCTCCTCAGAGCAAGGGCCGATGTGGAGAATGGAAGTCGGCGCTCAGGGGGCGGGAGTGCAGGGGTAGCAATTCATGCCCCACGCCCCCACCTCGCTCATTTTAATGAAAACACAGATGACTTGGATTCGTACTTGGAGAGGTTCGAGCGTTTTGCCTCCAGTCAAATGTGGCCAGAAGACACATGGGCTATGTGCTTGAGCCCTTTGTTGTCAGGTAAAGCCCTCGAGGCTTATACCAGTATGCCTCCTGCACTTCTTAACGACTACAGTGAGCTGAAGAATGCCATCCTTCGGAGATACCAGCTCACTGAAGAAGGATTCCGGACCAAGTTCCGAGAAATTAAGCAGGAGAAGGGAGAAACAGTACCTCAGTATTTTGCCCGAGCTAGGCGGTACTTTGACCGCTGGACTGATCTCGCAGAAGTGAATGAGTCATATGGATCCCTGCGAGATCTATTTCTCCGGGAGCAGTTTTTAACTACATGCTCCAAGGAGTTGGGCCTGTTCATCAAGGAAAGGGGTCCGCCCACCTATGATGAGATGGCAACTGTGGCAGAACGCTACATCGAGGCCCACGGTGGGAGTGTAAACTCACCCAAATCGGCTAGGGGTGGGGCAAACGGGTTGGCAGTGGCACCTGTAAGGCAACACCACCCCAATCCTCCTGCGTCGCAGGCCAGCCGGAATGGGAACGCCTCCAAAGACACAACTTGTTTCATCTGCAACAAACGGGGACATATGGCCAGAGATTGCTGGCAGCGACAGGCCAAGGCCACTGGGAACTCTAGATCACCCCAGCAGGTGGCCGGGGGTACAGCGCAAAAGGGGAGGAGAGACCCCTCCCCGAAGGACTGGAGGCGAAGGGGTGGCGAGAGGCCAGGGAACAACAGGCAAACCGCAGCGCTGTGCCAAACCATAGGCCCAGAAAGCCGTCCTCTCCGCGACTGCATCCAGGAGGGACAGCTAAGGCTGGAAGGTGGGAGAATCATTCCCATAATCAGCGGAATGTGTGAAAGTCACCCCTCCGCTGGGGGCACCATGCCTATCTACACCGGGTACGTCGGCCAGCAGGAGGTACAGTTGCTTCGCGACACTGGCTGCAGTAGCGCTGCGATCAGGAGGCGCCTCGTGAGCGACACACAGCTCACCGGGTGTGACCACCTATGTGTGTTGATAGATGGGACACTTAGGCGTTTTCCGCTGGCGAGGGTGCAAGTGGACACGCCTTTCTACACCGGTGAGGTGGAGGCCATGTGCATGGAAGACCCGGTGTATGATCTCGTGATCGGAAATATCCCTGGTGTTAGCAATAACCCAGACAGCAGTTGGTCGGCACCCGCCGAGGCATCGGCCGTGGTTACAAGGTCCATCCGACCACTGAATGTTCCGGCAGAAGCCGTGGGCGAAGTTCATACCGACGATCTCAACAGCGCCCAAGCCAGTGACCCCACACTGAAGAAATTTTGGGACCTCGCCAAAAGTGGTGACAGTGTCGCCACCAGGGGTAAGGGGCGAGTTAAGTTATTCGTAAGGAAGGGGGTGCTTTACAGGGAACACGAATTATTGAGGCACGACAGATTCTGGTGCCTCAAGAATTCAGGAAGCAGATCATGACCCTGGCTCACGAGTCCGTGGTTGGGGGCCACCTAGGAACCAGGAAGACCCTCGATAGAATCACGTCCAGCTTCCACTGGCCTGGCATCACAGGCGACGTCACGAGGTTCTGCAGGTCATGTGACGTCTGCCAGAAAACTGTCCCAAAGTGGAAAGCCCAGAGGGTACCTTTGGGAGAGATGCCTCTCATGGATGCGCCATTCGACAGGGTCGGAGTGGATTTGATCGGACCGATCTCTCCTGTTTCCGACAAGGGCAGCAGGTATATCCTGACTGTCGTAGACTACGCCACGAGGTACCCCGAGGCTATCCGCTTTGCCAAGGATCGAAGCCGAGCGAGTTGCCGAAGCACTCCTCGAGATTTTCTGTAGGCTCGGTTTTCCGAAGGAAATCCTTAGCGATAGAGGTTCGCAGTTCACGTCGGGGATGCTCGACGAGGTATGCCGGTTGGTGTCTGTGAAGCAGATCTTCACCACCCCGTACAACCCAAGGTGCAATGGGCTCTGCGAACGGTTCAATGGCGTTCTGAAAGATATGCTGAAAAGGATGTGCCAGGAACGGCCCAAGGATTGGGACCGCTACCTGCCGGCCGTCTTCTTTGCCTACAGGGAGGTGCCATAAGCGAGCACCGGATTTTCTCCGCTCGAACTTCTCTATGGACGAACAGTGAGGGGGCCCATGCAGGCATTGAAGGAGCTCTGGACGGGGACGGAGACTCCTGAGGTTCGTAACACCTACCAATATGTCCTCGACCTCCGGAAAAAATTAGAGGAAACATGTCGCCTGACCAGGGAAAGCTTGCACAAGGCCCAAGGCAAGTACAAGCACCATTACGACCGGAGAAAGCGGAACAGGCAATTCGAGGTCGGTCAGAAAGTGACAGTGCTCCTCCCAACTGAGCACAACAAGCTGCTACTCCAGTGGAGAGGGCCTTTCGACGTCATTGAGGTCATAAGCAGGACGGACTACCGAGTGAACGTAGAGGGGAAGAGCAAGGTCTACCACGCCAACCTGCTCAGACTATACCGCGAGAGGAAGGGAGAGCGAACCCCTGTTAAGGCTGGGGAGGGCAACCCCAACCCCTCGGTGCCCCAAAAGGCCGCGGCTATGGCCGTCATCGAGAGCGATTACCACGACGAGGCCGGCGTCGTAGATGACGAAAACCTGCTTGTTCTTGGGGAGGTCGACGTGGCGGAAACGCATAGGGACGTACGCATCGACGATGCACTGGACGACTGCCAGAGGCAAGAAGCCTTGGCATTATTGCAGGAGTTCGGGGACGTGTTCTCCGATAGTCCCGGAACCACCCATCTGGCCGAGCACAAAATAGAGCTCACGACGTCGGACCCAGTGAGGGTGAGGCCCTACAGCATCCCTTACTCAAAAAGACAGGATGTGCGGGAGGAAGTCAAAAAGATGCTGGAGGCGGGGGTCATCGAGCCATCAAACTCCCCCTACAACTCCCCTGTGGTCCTCGTGAAGAAAAAGGATAGTAGCCTCCGTTTCTGCATCGACTTCAGGAGGCTGAATTATGTCACCAAGTTTGACAACGAGCCTATGGGTGATATAGAGGCCATACTGTCCAAACTGCAGCAAGCTGAATATTTCAGCAAAATCGACCTGAGTAAGGGCTACTGGCAAATCCCCGTCGAGACGAGACACCGGCCAATGACCGCTTTCACCACGCCCGACGGCTGCTACCAATTTAAAAAGATGCCGTTTGGGATGGTCAATGCCGGGGCCACGTTCAATCGTATGAGGAGGAGACTGTTGGAGGATTTGAGGGGCGTGGAACACTATGTGGACGACATCCTGGGCAACACAAGGACTTGGGCGGAACATGTCAGCGTCCTCCGGTCCCTTTTTCACAAGCTGCGAAAGGCCGGACTCACCGTGAAACCTTCGAAATGCCTGATAGGTTTCCGGACCATAGAGTTCCTGGGTCATAAGGTAGGTGAGGGGAAAGTAACCATGGACGAGGAGAAGTTGGGGAAAATGCGTGACGCCAAACCACCCCAGACCAAACGTCAAGTAAGATCCTTCCTGGGTTTAGCTGGCTACTATCGGAAGTTCGTGCCCAATTTTGCGGAGGTAGCCACACCCTTGACCGACCTTACAAGGAAAGGACAACCCAACAAGGTGAACTGGGGACCCCACCAAGACCGGGCGTTCAACACCTTGAGGGATATCTTGGTCAGTTCACCGGTCTTGCGACTCCCAGATTTTTCAAAGCCATTCGTCGTCCAGACCGACGCGTCCGATGCGGGGGTGGGAGCTGCCCTGCTACAGGAACACACCGACGGCCATTTCCCTGTAGCGTACGCCAGTAAGAAGCTCCTCCCGAGGGAGCAAAACTACTCAGTGATCGAACGAGAATGTTTGGCACTGGTGTTTGCCGTGAAGAAGTTTCAAAACTTCTTGTACGGCCGAGAGTTTGTGCTCCACACGGACCACAAGCCGCTCACATACATCCAGAAATGTAAGGTAGAAAGCAGCAGGATAATGAGATGGTCCCTCCTGCTGCAAAATTACCGGTTTAGGATTGAGGCCATCAAGGGCAAAGATAACGTGGCGACAGATTACCTCAGCCGCCAAGGATAGCGGTATGAGTTTCGTTAACCCGGTGTTAAGGCCCGGAAGGAATTTTCTTATTTTAGTATTATTATTGCTCTGACTGCTGACTAGAGTTGGTTGTGAGTGCGAATGTGAGATACACTGCCCCGTCTGTCGCGTGTGGGTGGACGGGGAGCCTGTGTGTCGAGTTTTGTAAGTGTGGGACGCACAAACCCGGTGTTAAGGCCCGGGGAAACTGTGTTTGTTTTTATTAACGAGAGTTTGTTGTGAGTGTGAGGCACACTAACCCCGTCTGTCGCAAAGGCGCGGTCGGGAAATCTGTGTGTTGAATGTGTGAGTGTGTGATGCACAATTTTAATCCCATGGTTGAGCTTTGGGAAGGTGAAGCTCAACATAATGCAGGGGTCGTTTGCCCCTTCACAAGACATAGGGGAATGGGAGGTGAAGTTACACTCCGTTGGAATTAACCCATCTGACGCAAAGGCGCGGACGGTGTTACTCGTCGGAGTGAGTGCCAAGTGAACTGTTCGCAAAATGGGCGAATGTGTATAAAGATGTGTATGTTTAAGTGTAAATATATAGTATTAGAGAGAGAGAGAGAGAGAGAGAGAGAGAGAGAGGGCTGCAAATCTAAGGATAAGGCTACTCTCCATATGTAAACCCACAAGACGGGAGCATGTGGTGGCGTGTGTGTCGTGGGAATCGACATGGCCGACGCATGAGCCCGGTCATGAGTCCCAGGACCACTAAGGTACAGTTTTGTAGTCTTGAACATGATGGGTAGATTGTAAAAAGGTGTGAGAGGCGAGCGTGCGTGCCTTTGTCCCTTGTATTTTAAGAGATACACAGGGTGTTTCTCTCGGGAAGGGAGTTGTCAGGGCAAAGCCAGCCTAAATATAGGGGCAAGGGGCCTCATATATTTCATTTCTCTGTAAAGCTGGACATGGAAAAAACACATGTGGTGTATATCCAGCTTTAGCGCAGGGACCCAGGGGAGAAACGGTATGTTAGATAAGGTCTAATCTCATTTAATTTATACAGTAGTCGCGAGTCTTACGAGACGTAATCGGCTGGTGGCAAGATATCGTCACGGCCAATTGAGAAACGAGATTCTAAAACGATAGAAATGTCTATCGTATCGTCACCTGATCATTAGGTAGCAATAATGGCAAGAACGAATCGGTTTTCTCGACAAGTGAAATCACCGTTAAGTCACGCGCGAGATGACTTGTATTGATTCTGCCTCGATATACGTCATCTACATGTTTTGACAGGTGGACAGATGAGCGTCGGTCCACCTGACAGTTTAGGGTAAAAAGTACATATACCTTGAAGAGCAGAGCATTAGACACACACTTGGGGTCACACAAACGTTGGTGAAGTCCAGGACAGGCGGACTCTGTTTCTTGGCGTAGGGGTACCTTCGATCAGAGGACCCTGAAACAGCTGGAATCGCCAGAGAGGGCATTCCACGATTGATTTAGCTTAAGGTGGGTAGGCGGCTACAAGAGCCAAATTCTATGAGAAAGAACACCCAAGGTGGAACGTTAAAGTTTAGATTGTCGAGTAGCAGGTAGCAGCCTGCAATGGTCAGAAGTGTAGGTTAATTGTATTGTGCGTATTAACCCTTTGAAGCGTCAGACTGATTGCGTTCTGAGTAGTTTGTTTTGCTGTCGAAGCATCGTAATACCGACTGGAAATCGGTGTGAGTGACAATTTCGCCCTAGCACAAAAAGGGGGCATTTGTGAATCGTGAATTCAACCAGGAAAAGTGAATATTTCAATAGGACTTTCACGGAGGACTTTCAAAAGGCACATAAGGTATGAGTAGACAGTATCTGACCCAAACCAGAAGCACGGTGGCTTTATAGATGACGAACATTGCTGGTCAGAACCCTCCGACAGCCAGAGGTACAGTTACGCGCAGACGTTGACATTTGCGCCTAAGCGGGTGAAGCTCTTATGGCGAGCTCACAGTAATAACATTTCAGATTTGTGAAGCTCTTATGGCGAGCTCACGGTAGTAACATTTCCAGTGTGTAGACTATAGTGCCAGTACAGGGCTATAGAATGACTATATGATTGTTGAGAATTATTTAACCCTAGCAACCAAATTTCTGTGAAAAGAATCGAATTGTTGATTGTTAAAATATTGAAACGGCTTTATTTTTATGTGTAAATGAAAGAATCGTTGTTACTTTAAATCATTCTTTCCATTACGCAGCCTGAAGTGATTAGGAATCACACCTAACGGAAATCGAACCTATTTCAGGCCAATTTGGCAGAGAAGGAATCACGGCGTCGGTCTAACTCAGCTCTCTGCGCCGAGTTCGCGACACTTGGATTCCGACCCTTCACGTTGGTCTAATTTTCCCGCAACTTCATCAGCGGGACTAAATAACCCCACGTCAGCCCAGGCCTTACGGGGCCTCAGGTGTCCCTGACATTTTTCAACTTGTCAATTTGCATATTACCTGGGCGGATGCGGGCCATTCGTTAGGTAAAGGGTTAATAGGTGTGTGATAAAATAGATTAGTGAATTAGACGACAGCATTCAGGGCATCTGAGTCGAAAAGGTTAAGACCTTGTTTTATAGAAATGGAAGGTTTTTACCACTGTTGAACTAATGTCCTCGGCGAAAATTACCGCAAGGTCATGTAAAAGATATAGACATACTGTGTGGTGTTACGAAAAAATATAAGTGTATTCTTTTATTATATGGCCGCAAATAAATATAATAGATGTGTAACATGAGGTAGTAATAGATGCTGCAAAGATAATGTGTCAAATTTAGTTCTGACAACCATGACGGAATAATAAAACAGCCCTGCAGAAAATATAGATTGTATGCCCTCTAATGTGTGATGTGTCTTTACGCACAGGTTATTGGGGAAATCAGCTGCACTTAAATGATAACTATGCAGTCATTTGGGGCCATCCGGGTGTGAGAAATGTGAAAAAGTTAGCAGCTCGTGGAGAAGTGGTGTATTAAGTCGTTTATTAACCCTTTACCCAACGAATCGCCCGCATCCGCCCGCGTAATATGCAAATTCAGCAGCTGAAAAACTATTATTTTTCGAAAAATTTCAACAAAACCGTATCATGTGACCCCTCGATGGAACGAGCTCGTTCCAACGAGGGGTCACATGATATGGTGGTGTTAAAATTTTTTGAAAATTTAAAAAAAATGATATTTAAAATAATAAATTTTGATAACGTCTGCGTTGGGTAAAGGGTTAAGCTGTCGTGGTAACACTTTCATCGTAACGGTAGTTAAAACTAAAGTATCGGGTGAGACTGAGCTGATACTGAAAGGGTTGGCACATTTAACCTTGAGCTATACTCTGATAATAACCTCCTGTCCGTGGCCATTCATCCATGAACTATGAAATCCTGTGGGGTTTGCAGAAACTAGTATGCAGAACATAAGTACACAAAGGAATGTTGACCAGTGGTAATCGACAACGTTCGTTTGTGCATGCGTTGTTTAATAGTTTCTCCCAAGACCTGGTACTTACGTACACCACACTGGACGTAGAAAAAATAAAGGACGACCGAAATCTTTGAAACATGTACTCTAAAATCAGCTCGGTTGAGAATCAGCTCCAGATCAACTGGGTAGGTCCAGTGAATGGGAAACCAGTAGGGTTCATATTCACTCAACCCAGTTCATTTGGGTCATTCTTTAATCCAACTGATTTTAGAGTGTACTCGCCAAAGGTACCATGCAGCAAATAACTGCAAATCCGGCCTGCAAGGTTTTCTATGCCTTTGTATTAACTGGTAGAGTGCTGAAAGCCCATATTTGGGCTTTATTCTGAAGTGCAGGTACCACAGCTTGAAGGCTCATATTCAATGCATGTGCTTTGTATTATGTTTGGAGTGATATTATTTAATCTGTAAGGGTTTGTCTTGTTACAATTTATGGGAGAGTGCCCATAGGCACTCTCCCATACATTGTAACAAGGCAATAACATGTGTACAAGATTTGATGGTCGAAAATAATTTAGCACTCTTCCAGTTAATAATACGAAATAAATTCCGCACAATTTTATATGCTGGACTGACAGGTGGACTGACGGCTAATAAAAGTTGGAAAGGCAACTTGAACGTAATAGTTTTTACCAGGAGAATATCGATCATTGCCTATAATGTGGATAACCTGTTTACAGTTTTTTGGTCAATTTATTAGGTCGATAACCAGTCATTAACCAAATAACCGTTTACACTCTAAAATACTGTGAGATTAAGTTTCCACGAGTCAAACGTTTATACTTTCTGAAGAGGTAACCTAAAAGCCACTAGCCAATTTTCATCTCATTGACCTGAATTCCGTAAAACAGCATCTGCAATGCAAAAGTTTTTGTAACTCAAAAATGGTAATGAAAAATCTTTCAAGAATTTGTCTGCAAGTGTCGACCGCTTCTCGTGTTGTGCGAAATATTGAACAGTTTATCGTGTTTGTTTATTGTTGACTAGTAGGAAAATGAAACATAATTCGCCCCTTGAGACGTCATCTGGAATGTTTTCAAATTGTAGATGACGGCTTTTTGCATCCAGGGGACGAATTACTGTCAATTATTATAAGTTTACGTTGCCACCACATTGATTGATTGTCATACCGCCTCCGTATACAGGATGCACGGTAACTGATCTATACTGATATCTCCTACAACCAAAAACAGAATGGTTTTACTTTATGAATCCACTGATGACGCTATGGGTTGTCGCATTGGATGAGTCGCAATTTATCTTTTTTCTGAAGGACTCTCCATTAGGATATCCTTAGCGACGTGGGTGACAGGGAATGGCGTGTCTCTTGAAAATAACTTCATAGACTGTCATTATTACACAGAGTGTCAAGTGTGGAAATGAGGTGGAGATAAGTCCTTTTTCATGTCACTATGGAAGGGAAGGGAAATCTCGTTTATATAATCCTGGGAGCTCGGGGCTATGAACAAAATGGATGCTTAGGTACTGTGGTAACCCAGCTCAGTTCTATCTACTTCCTAGCCTCGTCTTTCACCAAATTATCCCTGGAGCCATCTAATCAAACTGAAAATGAAGTGTTTTTAAAGTGTCCAAACAGAATACTCTAATTTATAACATGGTGTACTATTTCTACTGTAGTATATTGTTACTGAATGAAACTACAGTACGTGGAGAGTGTATTATCACTAAATCACCCACAGAGTGGAAAACACACCAAGCAATAATTGCAAATTTGTTGCAAAGCATAACCAGCACAAGCAAAGTTTCAGCCAATGGACCTCCGGAAAACCGGAGGTCCATTGGCTGAAACATTGCTTGTGTTTCTTGTCGATATGTACAAAATTTGAAAGTTATAGCATGGGTGATAACTCCACTCCGCGGGTGATTTAGTTACAATCCATTCTCCACGTACTGTAACAGTATCTGAACCACAGCCTGACATCATACACTATAATAAAAGAGTGAAATACTGATATTAAGAAAACAAATTAATTTCGTCTTTATGTTTATTGAAAGATCCCAGTACTGTACTCACAGAAGTTACACTTTTCTCCATCAGATGGCGTATACGTCAGAGGGTCCATATTTTATAAATAATATCCGCGAAATTGCAAATCAAGATCTAATCAAGAAAAACAAACGGCAATAGTGCTAGGGAAAAGCCAGTCTAAAAGGGAGAAGGCCGCCTACTTTCAAGTTCAGATACATATATTATATTCTTCTCTCTGTGTTGTAAGCACACACGTTTTAATTAGATAATTAGCCTTAGGCGATTTACAGTGGGATACTTTTTGGAATATTACTAGTCAGAATAAAATGTCTCTATTGTATCTTCAGTTAACTAATCTCGCAATGACTAGCAGTTATGAATTAATTCGAATCGCCACGGCTATCAAGTATATTATTTCTCGAGATACGCTCGATAGCATATCCATTGGCGTACGGTGATTTTATTAATGTAGCGTGCCATTTTTAGACATCTTGAAATGTTGTTAGGATAAGGTATAAGGTGTGGAGAACAAGCTAGTTCGGAGAGACATGGGTTCCGACCGTTTTGGAGTGAGACTTGGGTTCCGGTCGTTTTGGAGTGAGACTTGGGTTCCGGTCGTTTTGGAGTGAGACTTTGGTTCCGGCCGTTTAGGAGTGAGACTTGGGTTCGCCCGTTTATGAGACGCCATATAATACGGTCTCGTGCGAGTGGAATTGCTGGGCAATCCACGAAGCCCCGTTGTACGCCGCTATTGTCAGATGTAGACGTAGGAGGGCTACAAGCCCGAATTCATAGAATAGGTTACGAAACTAAGTAAAGCCGTAGTTTGAATGGCATTAGCGATGATCGACTCGAACCTGTCTCAAAGTATAGGCTATTGGATTGTGACATTAACCCTTAAGAACGCAGATCGCGAAGTAGCCTGTTTTAGTATCAGAGTGTTGTGAATATCGACTCAAATTCGACAAGTGACAATTGCTCGAAAGCGCATTTTGAAATTGTGAGTTCTGCCATGAACTGTGTGAATTTCGAGTGGACAAGAATATTCAAGGAGAGTTCTATCAAAGGCTATGTGTATAAAGTATGTGACGTAGACGTCCTAAACTAGACGACAGAGTGAATGAGCCGAATCCAAATCAGAACTATGTTGCCACAAGGTAATTAACGTGGCTAGTCGGGATCCCATGGCCGTGAGAGCTGCAGACGCACACAGAGGCAATGATTAAGACTCGGTGTATAACACTTCTGTTGCGAGCCCGCGACAGTGACATTTTCAAAGTGTACCATAGCGCCAGTACAGGGCAAAAGATAAACTGAAATTGATGAAAAACTATTTAACCCATGTGATAAAATACTGCAATGTTGATCAAATTGTTAAATGTGTGGAATATGGAAATGAGTTTATTTTAAATGTAAATAAAAGAATCGTTGTTACTTTAATCAGTGTTTCCTTTCCGTAGCGTGAAGTGCTTAGGAATCACACCTTACGAAGAACCAACCTATATTTTTCGTTTACTTGGCAGGGGAGAAAATCGTAGTGAGGTCCCTACTCATCTCAGCGAGAAGAGTTTGGCCTGTGCCTGAATTCCGACACTCCTTGTTGGCTTGTCCCCAATATTTTCAATGGCGCGGCTAAACAACCCCCTGTCACCCCACCCAGTTGGATAAAGGTGTTTGACAAATAGCTGGTATTCTGATATTCAGAGTTATCCTATTTCCTATTTCTATTCGGGTAGGTGAGATTTTCCAGCGCTTTTGGAAGAAATGCGGAAAGATAATTTTCAAGGGAATGAGACCCAATCGCAATCCGATCTAAATTTTCTGTCCGGTTTTACGGTCACAGTACTTTAAATGGCATCCAACATGTTTTAATCTTATTTGTTCCACAAGAAGTAGCGAGCAAGTTATGAAACTTATATTAACGCCTCTCCTAGGCCCAATGGAGCAGGTTTGTGGGATGACCTTCGTAGCGGCAATTTCGTGGCCTCGCACTTCTCGATTACTACGAAGGGATCTTCAGCCTGCACAGAGCGGGAATCTCTCCGCATCTACCGTGACAATAAACACCAACAGGAATGTGTGAAATAACGTGGAGAGCCCACCGAAACTTTCTCCAGATAAGCCTCGCATCCCCACCAGAATGTGAATTTGCCGTCAGTGTACTGTACTTATGAGTATATATGTCGGCGAACCAGTCAAAGCGTATATGACTATCGACAATCGGCAATGTCATGCTAAAAGCCACGGGAGACTGCTATGGACTTTAACTTGGCTTTGTAGATTGCCGTGGTTATTTTCTTGCTGTGTTTTGATTCCAGTGGCATCAATCGGTGAACAGTCAGTAACAGTTTTAATCGTATGTGGGGGTCTTTGAATATGCATGCTATCTTTTGTGGGGGTCTTTGATCTTGCATACTGCCATGCTGTAGTACTTTGTTCATTATGGAGTTGCACGTTTAAATGCTTGCATGTTACTGGTGGATATTCCTGCCCATGAGAGGAAATCTCTCCAGTTTTGACGAAACTGAAATGAGAATAATGTGCGCACTTTTAACCAAATTTTCCGGAGGCGCGGTGGCTTTGCAGTAACCGGTTCTCGTCAGATCACCGAAGTTAAGCAACGTCGAGCCTGGTTAGTTCTCTTATGAGTGACCGTCTGAGCGATCGAAGCGGACTCCCGCGTTGTGCCCTTGGGCAAGGCACTTAACCCCTATTGTCCACATGGGGCCACGGTGACGCCGTGCACTAAGGCGTACTGTGCGTCGATGGTCGGCTTGTCTTCAACCAATCTAACCCTGTCTGTGCTGCAGTGCGGAGTTACGATGATCGGGAGCTGGCAGCTGCTCGTTGTTGCTCGGTGGTTCTCTCCGGGTACTCCGGCTTCCTCCACCCGTAAAACTGTCACGGTCATGATTAGCCATTGTGCATAAGTATGTGATCTTAAACACCAATAAATAAATAAATAACCAGATTTTCCTCTCTAAATTGTATGTACTTTTTGCTCAGTAATTTCTTTAATTAAATTGTATTAAATTTTCCATCAAATCTAGTTATGGCTGCTTCTTAGCAGCCATGACGGGATTTGATGGAAAATACCTTTAAAATATTCGGGTTAAGAGTTAGAAATTAAACAAGATTTATTTTACAAATAAAGACAACGAATCCAGTTAGAAGAAAAATTAAAAAAAAACAAACATATGAAATAGTTCAGCAGTATCATTCGATAATCGTGACCACAACATAGATAGTCAAGTTCATGTTCTATCGGTCGATAGTACCTGGGTTTGTGTGATTTCTGAAATAAAACCCGAAGCAGCTTCGCTGCTTCAGGTTTTATTTCAGAAATCACACAAACTCAGGTACTATCGACCGATAGAAAATGAAAAGAAACGTTCTAATTATTATGCCGAACAAAAAATAACGTTCATTGTTAAGCGTTAACTGCAACATGCCATCAATCTTGTAACAACAATGTAGTCGAATCCAAAAACATGACGTCATTTCGAACAAATGACGTCTCTTCGAAAATGACTTGTCACAAGTGCCGTCACTTTGGGAGTTTCTATATCAACAAATGCCAGTGTTTACAGCTGCATCTTGCGGTTCATGTTATAATTCATTGTTAATGCTTGTGTGATAAGTGGTATAAATTAATGGAATATAAATTCACGTTTCTCAGACGACAGCAGTTGATAGAATTAAGCGGAGTAAAACAATTTATTTTGAACTTGAGGCGGAGGCGAAGGCTCAGTGAGGTCGAGGATTACTAAACTTGTGGAAATATAATTGATTGAATTCATACCTCATATTCAGGATTCACTGAAGTGGTGAACAACACGTGAGTTTTTAGTATTTCTGATTCTTTTGAATTCATTGTTTGCAGTTGAAATTGAAAACACACCCACTGAAGATGATATATTTGTTGGTAAGTTTGTGTCTACCGGTGTTGAAAAAAGTTAAACGGACACGGAGCCAGCATTTGTTGTTGAGAAATTCCAACCGACGCTGATCAATGGAAGTGGCGCTTACATTTTCTTCGTTCTCTTGTCTCCAGGGAAAAACGTTCCGATAGTACTCGTGTTTTGCCCCAAAACTCCAGTACTATGACTTTTAGAAGGTGTCAAATTGACCAATCACGGCTGATGTTACAAACGTGAGGCATAATAAAATCGTTTATACCCATGTTGCTTATTTTTGACTTCCACCCCATGCATTAGTTACCAGGTCTTATTTTACCAGTAAAACAAAGCTCGGTTACCACAGTACAACGCACTACTTCACTTTCTCAGGGAGAAGAAATAGTATTTAGGTGAAATAATGATCTAATTATTCATTTATGCCACGATATTTTAAATTAATAATTCAACTCCCAATTCTAAATTAATCTTCTGTCTTGGCAGTCAAGCAGGGGAATTGACTAGTTAAAACAGCTGAAGGTTGATAAATAGTGACCTTTATTTGATTACAGAGTTCACTAGGCGAAGTTTTGTGGGAAACACTGATATGAATTAAAAAACGAATAATTCTCTCGATCAAAGTCTCGAGAGGGGGATTTCTTTCTGATAGCGAGAGACAGAAAGGTGCCGATGGCATAAAAAACACCGCCGCGTCACGGAATCGCCCGGTGCACATGGCGATGCTTTCTACCGCTAAATTATGTTGGAATATATACGATCTCAGCCCCACCCCCAATCTCCAGTATTAAAACATTGTGACCATTCCATTGACGCGGAGTTTTCATTTTATGTAGATGTAAGAAAGGTGCAATCTCGCGTGATGAAAAGAGGCAATTTGTTTTGTCTGATCACCGTTTAAAGAAACAAGGCCAACAAATCTCAGGGTTTGCCGCATCCTACTCTCATACCTGTGCCACTGCCACCGATAAACTGTTAAAAAGTATACTACTAACATTTAGTATACAGGACTTTATCGGTGTTTAACCCTTTACCCAACGAATCGCCCGCATCCGTCCGCGTAATATGCAAATTCAGCAGCTGAAAAATATTATTTTTCGAAAATTTTCAACAAAACCATATCATGTGACCCCCTCTTTGGAACGAGCTCGACGAGATATGGGTTTGTTGATATGGTTTTGTTGAAATTTTTTGAAAAAATTTTTAAAAATATATTTAAAATAATAAATTTTGAAATCGTCTGCGTTGGGCAAAGGGTTAAGGTCACATACTCGTACTACCGTACTATTAGTGAATCTGTCGCTTCTACTCACTGTGTGTCATCCTTTGTCAACACCATTCATCAAACATGCCACGTTTATTTCTAGAAATTATTCAGTATTTATAATTATACTTTTTCTCCTGTTTTTGACGTAACATATATTTCAGTTCACTAATAGGTGGCTTTTAGAATAAAATCATTTCACATGTGACTTTTATGACTTTATCTATGTGATAAAATCTCCATATCGTTTTCAAACGTTATTTTTACTTTGATCAACTTTCTTGCTTGACGTAGAATTTCCCGAATTAGGTTTGTGTTACTGTCACCGACTGGCACACGATTGGCTTTTTGTAATAGGTAAATCTTTATGTTCTTAAATATCTCTCATGGACATATCCACGTGATAGACAGAAAGAAAAAAAATGTGCCCATTGCAAGCATCATATTTTATATATACTACTCAAAGATTGCTAAGCACCAAGTACATCCAAATACCTGTTTTACGTTTTAGTTGAAATATTGTAATGAAAAGTCTTTAATGATTTTAGTACGGAAATTAAGATTTTATTTGTGTTTGACATTATTTTTTAGCTTTTGAATACGATAACCATGGAAAATGGATATTAATGGTAAAACAGGAAATTTTTCAATATGCCAAAAAGTTGACGGATCGAACTGGTATGGCTTCAATATGGAGTATGAGACCCATTACTGTTAATTACAGCTTGACAACGCCTTATCATGCTCCCAATCAGGTCCCTGGTGGTCTTTTGTGGGATGTTGTTCCATTCTTGGACCAGCATGGCACCAAGCTCCTGGACACTTCTTGGTTGGACTGGACGGGCTGAAATTTCAAGCTGCAACTCATTCCAGACATGTTCGATTGGATTGCGGTCAGGGAATCTTGCTGGCCAGTCCATACGCTCAATCCCCTCCCTCTGTCGGTACTCCCAGACAGCATGGACAACATGAGGACGGGCATTATCGTCCATTAGTCCATTAGAATGAATCTATCACCCACTGAACATCCATACAATCTGACGTTTACATCCAGGATCTCATCAATATACCGTTGTGCAGTAAATGTACCAAGTTCAAGACACGGAGCTTTGTACGTCCATCTCAGATGATGCCGCCTCAGACCATGATTGACCCTCCACCATAGCGGGCATGCTCAGCAATGTTGGCTGCATGGAGTCGCTCTCCCGGTTTTCTCCATACCCTAGAACGCCTATCTGTGTGGTCTAGGCAGTACCTTGACTCATCTGTAAAAAAGATTGGTCGCCAATCTTCTCTGGTCCATTCAACGTGGTCCATGGCCCATTCATATCGTGCCTGGCGGTGGTTCTGGGACAGCGGGATGCGAATACATGATCTTCTCGATCGGAGACCACCTTCGTGCAACCTAGCCCGGATTGTCTGCGTCGAAACATTTACCTCGGATGTATTCTGGAGGTCACTGCGAAGCTGGGTTGCTGTGGCAAAGCGGTTCCTACGGGCCTGAATGATCAAAAACCGGTCTTGAGCTGCAGATGTTGCCCTGTCTCTGCCACAACCATGTCGTCTTACTGGAGTGCTATACTGCTGAAATCTTGCCCAGGCTCTGGTACTCACCGTATGGTGCACATCAAGGGCTTCACCAACCTGCTGATGGGTAGCCCCTTGCTCCACCATCCCAACAGCGCGCCACATTTCTGCTACAGACAAATGTGTTCTTACATTTGCACTTGTCATATTCAATCATTAAATCACAAGGGTTTGTGTTGAAATGAAGACTGAATACCCTACACATGTCATGTACATGTAGACAGTACACGACAACATCATGAAAATCAAGGGGTACATGCTTTCCATGACTGTCACGAAAAGTCTACCTGTCGAGGGAGCTAATGTAAACACTGTGGACCATGTCAATACATTTCTCAATCATATCCACCAAAAATATCGCAAATATGTCATAAGCAAATTTCATAATGATGTGTCAAATATTTGGTGCATAGCAAACTTTGAGTAGTACATACCTTATATAAACAGCTTACTACATTAACTAGAAACGCAACAAATGTGTTTTGAATTTTTCGACGTTATTGTTTGTTTACCATTCCTTCACGTTATTGTTAATATTTGTGATTGTGTGATCTAAATACCGAGAGAAAAACTGATAAGCATGTTCAAAAAGAAGACTATCAAAACTTTCTGAGGATGGTCGCTTATTCTCTTACCTGTACTTAAAAATGCCACCATGATCTTTGAATTTATCTTCTGGACGTTCTGGTAATGAATAGGGTTTAATCATGGGAACGGGAATTTTTGGGTTCCCGGTTCCGAAACCCGGCCACGATACCTTGGAAATCTACAGCACAGAACCGGGAATGAAGCTTACCACTGCTTGTATATTGAACTGAAGTTTTCTAAGTTGAAACTTTGACGGATTTCGTCAGCCCTTCCACACATGGCATTTTTACAATCCTGTTTCCTGACGAGCCATTTTTAACAAATCACTGTAGCTCTCAACCTGCTCATGAGGACCCCCCCCCCCCCCCGCTCCCTTTCAACAGCAAGATCTTCTTCATCTGCGTCAAAGTTCAAACTCGTCTTCATTTTCAGAATCACTAGTATCACTATTCACTACCTCATCCAACATCAACACCCTCATTACAGCCGCCACCATTGTCCCCTGCTTAAAGCAGAGTAGATCTGTGACGGCAGTGAAGAGGGGGCGTTGATGCTGGAGAAGGAAGAGGTGATAATGGGAGTCATTCTGAAAATAAAGACGAGATTGAAGCTGGTTTGGGTTTTCATTCTTATCTTAGGAAAATAACTTTTCCGTTTGGAAATGGGAGATTGACAATAAAATATGCTCATTATCATTAAAATAAAAGCGTCATGTTATCTTCGTAAATTTGTTTGATATTATCCGGGCAATTCCCGGTTCCTGGAGTAATTTCATTCCCGTTCCCTGTTCCTAGAAAACCAGGGAATATATTAAATCCTAGTATTGAACAACAACCCAGTTGTGTTCTGTCATTTTGTGATCTCAGATGTATTATATTAATCCCTGTCAATAACCCATTATGAACATGCATGGCAATATGTATCATCCTTCAAATAACCTGCCCAATGGACTGCGAAGTTGCACCTCATGGTCCATAAGGCAAAAAGTAGACAGTGATTTTTGTGTCTTTTCCGATAAATTGTAAGCATTTGTCTGGGGAAAACCCACACGGTGAGATTCCAGTAAAAATCCGATTCAAGTGTTTGCTTGATCTGTTTTTGTTGTTTTTGTACTGTTTTTGTGTCAACAAAATATACCGTAAAATATACCATTAAATAGACAGCTTACCGTAAATCATGCCGTTATAACAGTTACTGCTTTAACTGGTTGAGGACTAGTTTTTTTTGCTTGTCTGAATGTGTTCATCAGTATTTGTTTTATTACAGATTATCGGAGAGGGCCTGTTGATACTCTCCAATAATGTGAAATAAAACAATTTTATACAAACAATTATTCTTATTCATGCGTTTTGACTGAAAAAGGAACATGAGTGAGGAAAATGTTGGCTTTTGCTCTGGTAACCTCATTTTTTTGAAAGCCCTGATAGTAGCTTCTAGTACTCATCCAGTTAAAATATATGAAAACCACCAAGGCAGCACTGCTGTACGCTGGACAAATGACAAATGGCAATGTCTTGGTGAAACCCGTGCCAAACTGTCACGGCTTGTACCACGACACTGTTGTCTGCAGAGGCTTATTTCTTGGTCTGGTGCGACTCTCAGATCACTAACCAAACTATCGCATGTGACAGTTTTCTATCCGGTTATGTCTTTGATCATGCTAATTATCGGAAAATATCATCCGGCCTAACTATTGCTCGACGAGACAAAGATGTTTTTTGAGGGGGAGGGGAGAGGAGGGGGAGAGGAGGGAGAGGGGGTCCCTCGACATTTCCACTCAGCATTTACGCCTTTAGTTATTTGTTATAACAGTTATTTATTGTTGTTTAACCCTTTGAACTCGAGAGGTCGTTTTTCCGGCCCAGGAACATGATACGTCATAATTTCATTAACCCCCTGCACACTGATGTCGAAATATCTAAAGTTCAGGGTGCAAATATTTCCCATAATGCAAATAGAAATTTAACCAATTCAATCTTGTTTGACAGAGCTCAATGAGCTCTGTCAAACAAGATTGAATTGGTTAAATTCCCAGTTGCGTTATGGGAAAAATGGCTACTTCAAATCTGGATATTTTAACATCAGTGTGCAGGGGGTTAAGTAGGATAGCTGATAAGTGAATGTGTGGGATAGACAATCAATACTTTCAACGTGCAGCCGTTGAAAATATTAATTTGTCTACTCCCAAATAATGAAAACGAACTCTTCCAATTGATGTCATTGAACTGACATCGAAGATACCACCAGTGTTCAAAGGGTTCAGGTCACTGTCAAAAGCTCTGGTTATATCGTGACCTCAACAGAAGTATATATAATGTCAAGTTTGACCAATCGGTTATACCTATGCTGCCTGCATTAGAAGATCTCCATCCCAGACGTTGGTTACTGGGTCCAATTTTACCAGTAAGCAGAACTTTTTTACCACAAAAGATAAGTACTACCCCACCTTCGGGTGTCCCCCCGGAGTATGCATGTGTTGTAACTAATGCATTGTCAGGGAATAAAACGTTCGATTTAATGGTGAGAAGGTATCGAGGCCCTTCCTATCCATTTTGATTTCGCAAATCTTGGAAAAAAAAGTACCGTCTCCCTCCCCAAATGATTCTCAACAGCTGATAACTTGCAAGTTTTATACCATGCTCGCCTATGTTACTGCCTGTGAAAGGCTTGTATGTTAAATTTTATCTTTTAACCCCACTAGCGATGTAAAGCTTCTACTGCGGTTAAACAAAATACACAAATACTCAGAAGTTCATCCAACTTGACCTTTGACATGTCGCAAATTGCCAACTTCGACACATTAACACTTCGCAATGTTTCATTCAAATATATGACGTTTTGCGGTACTATCTACTGTGCGTAATGACTTATTCAGTTTGAAATACCTACAATTAAATATTTGAAATAAAATTTAAGAATTGTTAATAATAATTTGACTGAAAAAGGAAGGTAAATTCAATCAACTTTGACGATGTGTCTTGCTGTCAATCAAGCATTCACGTGCAGCCGGTAGTAATGCCCACGAGTGCAGATGTAAAAAAAACAAAATCGTGAGTTTGCGATAGTGTCCTTTTTTCTCCATTTTAAGTGTCGAAGTCGATTATTCACTACGAGCACGGTATAAATGAAACAAATAGGTACTAAGGCCGGTAGTCAGATTAAAACCACTCGTAGAATAAGAGTTTTAACCACTCGGCAAGCCGAGAGATTAAAACCCTTATCCTACTTGTATTTTAAATCTGATTACCGGTCCTAATACCTATTTATTCTTTTTTTAAAATATTTGCATTTTCACGGATCAAACAAATTATAAGTGCAATGGGATGACGATGAGACTATACTCTTCTCGGGACATGACCCAGCATACCAGACTTTGTGATAGCGTATGCATACATTGCGAATAGGAACAGTGTGGCTTGGTGTATTGTACTTTAAACCGAAAGGTCGACGGGTCGATCATGACGAGCAGTAACTGCCTTGTCTCCGTGGGTTATACACTTAATCTCGAATGCCCATGTGGGGCACAGTGACTTGTGTGCTATCTATTTTGCTGAAGTCAATAATTTGTGGAGTTTGACAGTTGCTCGTCGCTGTTCGGTCGTTCTCACAGGGTAATCAGACTTCCTCCATCCGTCCGTAAAACTATCCGATACGACATTGCCTGTTACAAATGCCGATAACCTCCAATAAACAAACATAAACAGCAGATTCTAGTTTGCTAAACTACTCGGGACAATAAATAAATTTTGATCATGTATATTTTTCAACAAAAGAATGAGAACACAACTTACATGTTTATTTATTCTATATGATAGGCACAGTTAGAATCCATTTTTTCGTTTTTAATTGTGTTATTTATGTAAACAATGTTATAGTTGTTCAGCATTTTGGTCCCCGATACATGGTGCTACTTTTGTCTAAATGATGACAAAGCCCTTGAAACAAGGACAAAAATATTCTTACTTTCTAGCTATATGGATACTTTGACCACCCCACATTTTCATTCACCAGTCAACAATTTCATAAACCATGCTGGGGCAGGGAGGCTTCGTCGTACTTCAACACAAGACCACTCTGTTTCTCCAATCTTGACAAGAACATGCTGTTTTTACACCCTCTAACAGGGCAATGCAGCTACTATGAGGTCTTACTTGAGATTGTTCAATCATGCAGATTAGCCGCTTCAGTGTTGCTTTACAAGTCATACTTGTACTTTCCAGGAGGGCGATCGCCCTCCTCCTCAGTCGCCCACATGAGCTCAATTTTCTGCGATCAGTAGGCACCCTCTTCACGACGTATTCTGACGGCGACGAAAACCAGTTTGCACGACGTCTGAAAGTATCAGTATCGTACTCCTTAGTTGTTTTTTCACAGGCGCGATGTAACTTCGCTTTTATTTACTCGTTGGTGTCGTGAGTAACAAACATAGTACAAGATATGTGACAAAAAATAAAAACAGACAAGAAATTTGACAATAATATTTATACATTCACATATATACCCCCCCCCCCCCCCCCAATGTTTCTCGATTACGTTGGCTGACTATTATCGCCCATATTGGCATCTCGAGTTATCGAAGAAAAACGTTTTCTGACATTAAGAATATGAAAATATGATAACAGCAGTTTCAGCATCCAATCAGCCAATCCATGTCACGATATGCATGATACCGCGGAAGCTGAAAAGTTAATCCAAATTTTTTAATCGAAGGTAAGAATTTTGAACTAAACTTTCTGCTTTGACAGTACCCTGTAGGTAAGTTACTCCTGTATAACATTTAGCAACACTGCCTGGTGGAGCATTTACCACGGGACTGACAACTACTGTGACAAATGTAGAGGTATGTTTATGACAAGATAGATAAATTTAAAACGTTTGCAAAAAGCCCGAGCATGGGCGGACTGGTATGAACAGGATTATACAGGTCCTTTCGAGTCTTTCGGTGTTGAAAGTACACAATTTATCACACATTGATTCGACTCTGAGAGAGAATTTGATGTTTTCAATCCCAAGACCAAAATCCTTCCATCTCGGAGATATATTGAGGATTCTAAATGTTTATGCTACCGCGCAGTCACAGAAATGTGTTTGTAGTTGCCATGTCAATAGGGTCCACAAGGCAACAAATGATGACCGCGCATCTATATGCAATTAATGCACACTTTTTTTCTTGCGCGCCACACATATTAGCAGTTGGATACACCTAATAACGTCCATGCCATACTGCTGGCCTAACTGGGCTTGGTATGTCAGAAGTAGGCATTATTGGGAATTATGAGTGCATGTAGGTGGTCATGGGACCAATGTGGACACTACAGTACGTGGAGAGTGGATTGTAACTAAATCAACCGCGGAGTGGAGTTATCACCCATGCTATAACTTTCAAATTTTGTATTGATTGACAAAAAACACAAGCAATGTTTCAGCCAATGGACCTCCGGGTTTAGCCCGGAGGTCCATTGACTGAAACTTTGCTTGTGCTGGTTATGCTTTGCAACATATCTGCAATTATTGCTTGGGTGGATTCTCCACTCTGCGGGTGATTTAGTGATAATACACTCTCCACGTACTGTGTGTGGTGGTTCATAGTAAAATATCCTGCGACATATCCGGGAAGTCCCAATCTGATATAACCCTATTTTACTCTCGTCTTTCGAATACAACAGTTGCCATCGGAAAATAATTATTTAATCTCTGTCCTCCTCCATCACATATGAATGTCTGGTGTGACCTTTTCTGAGTAATTATCTATTTTGCATCATAAATCAATAATGCATCGTGAGCAAATAACATCGTGAGTGTGATAAGTGGTCGCTGACGAGAAAATGTTGGCAGGATCCCCTTTCACCCACGACCGACACTCCTTGTGCCAAAAGATTATAACCACTCTGCAATTATACAAATAATCTGATTGGTGTCACAAGCACGTTCACATAGCTCTTCGCACGCTACACAAAGCAATTCCATCTCTATTTGTTTAATCGCATTCCTGCATCCAATTACCTTTCATTTACAAATTATGCCAATCAACGTCTCTGTCGGAGGTTCAATAATACATTTTGCTTGCTAAACAAATAACGTATAGGACTGGTTTGCCGGTTGATCTACAAATAATGCAGATCTGGTTTTTCTACACTATTTCAGTTATTTATATCTCAGCTTGTGATAAAAAAACGACATAGAATTTCGACCGGAACGCGACTGGGTCGCGATCTGATTGAAATTGTATGTCCGCCTTCCTCCCTACACAACCCTATCCAAAATGAACTTTTTGTTGTGTGATTCCTACGACACAAACTGCATGACGAAACTGTATTGAACTCTAAGGGACAATTCCAATCCATGTCATTCCAACAGTAATATAATCGCCGTCCTCTTTTTGGCTTTTCAGTACCGGGATTTGAACAAAAAGTGACGTACTCGCTAATTTCTAATTAAGAGCAGTGTTTTGGCGTGAAATGTTGCAACCTATTATAAATTAATGTTCCATCAACCTGCTATATCCGCACAATGTAAAGTTCTGTGAGGACAGAACGCCAACCCCATCGCGACCCGGTCGAAATGCTCGTCCCGCCTTCCTCCCCGTAACAAGGTAGAATATCACCAGTAGAAAACGAAATGCGAAAACACTGAATCTGTGAAGCTATTTTGTATGTTTTTCTTGGTGCGATCGCAATATTTTATTATGTAAAACTGGCGTGTGTCGCGATTCAATCGCGATCTGCTCGCGAAGGAGATCACAGTTACGCACAAAGTACAGTACAATCGCCGTTGACTCGTCGTAATCCACCCGTGGGCAGTGATGTCCACGTATGCGTTTATCAGATAATAAAAATAATCATCAGCAAAATTTTAATAAATGAAGCACCGGGTTGTACCCGGTGCTTCATTAATTAATTTTTTGGTGATCATTCCTATGATTCGTTCTTGGAATCTAACATTATTCCGTCCGTGGAAATATTGCCCGCTCGTGGAAAAGTGACCAGTCTGCGGCGGTCGAACTGCATTATCAACCTCCATACGAACAAGAGCTAAATAGGACTTCAGTACTGTAAGTTGCTCATCTGAACCTTTGCAAACACAGTTAATATCAGTATTTCTTGGCCTTTCTCTTGCCACAAAAAGTTAAAAAAAAAAGGATTACCAAGAAAAAGGTTCCCTGAAAAGAATTATAATAATCTCTTATGAGGTCGTCTTAGTTACTAATTCGTACAGACCTAATATATTGTACAGTTTCCATGAAAGGTACAACCGATTTGTACCAGGAAGCATTTTTGCCCTGTATCCACTTACCTAATCGCAGTTTATATGATAATTAAAGATTTAATCCAACACACGAGGCGATAAGTGCGTTTTTTACGATTTTATAAATATATTTTTCATATTGAGGCTTTTCGGTGCATCCCATGTTGCAAGATAATTGGACAATACAAACTCCTCACAAGTGATAACAAAAAAACATGAACATGATGAGATATTGCGTTGCAATATTAATTCTACCTTCGGTTTAAATTTAAAACGGCATACCTTTGAAAAACATCAAAATGTCATTGCTCTTCCGTTACGAATACGTAAACATTAGTCTGTTGAACGGCCATTCAGAAACAAAGGACTGAAGTGATAAGTCTTATCTGTGGCCCGTACAAGGGCTGCACGGTATATCGATAAACCGATATATATACCGGTATTCAAACCAATACCGATCGAATACCGGTGTAATTACAAAAATATCGGTTTGTCGTCATTATTTATTTACCCAGAATTTAATTTTCAAGATGTTTTGTGTTTTTTAACTGTATCCCCGAATGAATAATATTATCCCTTTATCCAAGGGATCGTGTGCTTATGCCCTCGTAATATACAAATTCAGCCATTGAAAAAATAATTTTCAAAATATTCAACAAAACCATATCATGTGACACCTCATTGGAACGGGCTCGTTGAGCTCGTTCCAATGAGGGGTCACATGATATAGTTTTGTTGAAATCTTTGGGGAAAATATGATAAACTAATTTTGAAAATAATAAATTTTGATATCGTCTGCGTTGGGTAAAAGTGTGCCAATTCGTTCCGACAGTGATGCCTCGAGTCTTGATTGTGATACTTCTGTTCATCTGAATATCGTGCAGCCCTAGTCCGTACAATATTAAAATATTCCCAATATATTTGGTATTTAGTTTAAAAACAAATTATTATATTTGTCACAGTTGATGTTTCCGTGCGGCCATGAAATATCAACTATATAATTAAAAGAAACGAAACTAAAGGTTTGCTTTCTCATTATTCTATTGCAGAAAGAACCCGAATTTTCGATACGACCTTTCAACGAACATTTATATATTCTGCCATTTCTAAACACTTTCCAAACTCAACCTACAGGCCACAGTCTCGATGATAACAAAAAAAACCCTGTTGCATCCATCCTCTCAAAACGATATAGTTTTAAAGAGAAGTCAAAGCCATGGTCTGGAAACGAAATGAATAGCGATAGAAAATATGAAATAAATGTTCAACTCGAATGTTTTTTGTGCACGAGTTTAAAAAAAATATCAGTAAAAGTAAACATGAATTCCATACAACATTTCTTACCCGGGGTATATATCAATTGTTATTGTCTTGCAAAGTTCAGTTGTAAGCAAACACGATTACTTTGTAAGTGCGCCTAACTGTGACGCATCACGACGAGGTTGTGAAAAACCTATTTTTTCCTGAAAACACACCCATTTCGAAATGGACTACGAACATTTATTTCAAATGTATTTATTCATTGGTGTTTAGGGGCACATACTTATGCACAATGGCTAATCGTGACCATGACAGTTTTACAGGTGGAGGAAGCCGGAGTACCCGGAGAGAACCAGCGAGCATCGACGAGCAACTGTCAGCTCCTCAACATTCTAACTCTGTTCAAGCTCCGCTCAATCAGGGTTTCAGCGCGGTTGAGGCATGTGCACCGTCGACGTGCAGTACGCCTTAGTACATGGCGTCATCAGACCACCATGTAGGCAATCGGGATAAAGTGCCTTGCCCAAGGACACAACGCGGGTCGTCGCGGACGGGGAATCGAACTCGGGACCTCTAGCATAGAAGTCCAACGGTCTACAACTGAGCCACCGCGCTCCCCCTTTTATTTCCAATACCTAACGAACACTTGTTCTGAACTGGCATGAACACCTAGTCGACCTTTTTTCACGATGCATTAGGAATGCAGCCTTGTGAAATAGTTCGATTGCTGATGCGTGGTTGTTAAAATATATCACTTTATGTTCGATTTATAAACCAGTATTTATGTTTTTCTCGGGAAGCATATTATGAGAAAACAAAAAAAATAAATGTCCTCCCTTGTGTTTAGAACAGAACGGATGCTTGTGAATTGTCAGGTAAATCCACAGAACGACACACGCACGTGAATGGGTTAATTGATATGGCACGAGTTCCAGCGCGGAAGGATAAAAGAGACCGCAGATCTCGTGTTTTATCCTTCCGCGATGACACAAGTGTCATATCGATTAACCCACTCATACGCGTGTGCCGACCCGTGTTTATTACACACCTTCACGTCTATAAAAAGAAATTATTAGAATGACACCCAGCAATTCACTTGACAAATATATCAGCAAAAACAACACATTTTATCGCCAACCAAATTTGCGAGGGGAACCGGTGTTACTATTTCGTCCCCTGCGTTCCAATGTGTTCTATGTGCCTGCTGGCACAAAGAACACATTTGAACTCAGGGGACAATTTTCAGCTGTCGTTAGCGATTCAATGTGCACGATTTGTCAAACATTTCAGTGAAATTTCGCTTCTTTATAAAAAATAGTCCGTCACTGATTTCCGTTCCGCACCTTTGTGCGGAACAGTTTTTTTATTTTCCGCATGGTTTAGTGTTGCTGTAGATGGCAATTTCATAGAACAGGCGTATAATAAATTGGTGAGCGAGGATGTAACGAAATGGCAGCATCACGATTCGACGACACATATCACGGTATCTACCCCGCGATACGATATGTATCACGTGACATGTTTATTAAACAACTTCGAGGCAGCATACTAGGATTTAATGGGACGATCTTCACATTTGTCTCTTGCGAATGTGAACTCCATTCACAGCTGAATAAACAATTAAGTCAAATAAATGAGAAGTGTTGTCATGTGTTAACCATTTACCTAACATTCGTTTGTATATTTTGTTCCCGCCAATTAGTGTCGACTGCTCTTGATGCTAGATAAATAGAAGTCTACGCGTCAAAAGGGTAAATCAGCCAGATCCTTTTAATACTAATGATTCATTTTAGTCAGTCATATTAATAAGTAGAAAATATAATTCTAGAAAATACAATTGTAAAGGTTTTATAGTATTGGCTCCAGGTTTCAACCAACCGGAATGGAAATATCCTGTCAGCGCTATTCGCAAAAATCGACATTAAATATTATTATTTAATTTAAATATAGTTTGGTTAACAAAAGGAACGGGTTCGACATAAGCTATATTTTTAGGCAAAAAAGAAAATTCTTGAGTTATTCGAGAATTTATTTTACAAGTGTCGTCTGTTAGACGTGTTAGGAAAGGTCTGAACTGGTATTAGAATAGCAGCACCGTAAATAGTTCATCAGAACTTCAGAAACTACATGTAAATTACAGCGATGCTCCGAGCAGGTCCTTGTGATTTATGCATGTACACACGGCATGATTAGGGTACCCATCTTCTAATACACTTGTTTGCTATTCGAATGGACATTTGAGGACCCCAAATCGACATGCAGTTCTAGGGTTACCTGGCAGACTACCCGGTTGTCTACGAACTGCAGATTCATTTGTTGAGTTGTCGAGTTTCATTGACTAACAAGTATAGTTATGTACCTATGTCAAACAACAAGTTGTGAAATTATTTATTGTTTGGTATTTGGGAGCGCGGCGGCTCAGTTCATAGAGATGAGGCTGCAAGCCGAGGTGTTCTCGGTTCGACCCCCCCCCCCCCCCCTCTCTGCGGCAACCGCGTTGTGTCGTTGGGAAAGGCACTTAATCCCAATTCCCCACTTGGGGACATGGTGGCGTTGTGCACTAAGGCGTGCTGCACGACGATGGTGCACTTGTTTTCAACCAATGCTAACCCTGCTTGTGTGGAGTTAGTACTTTGGGGGTGTCTGACAGTTGCTCGCCGGATCTCTCCGGGAACTCCGGCTTCCTTTGCCGACACGAGGTGACCCTGGCTGCCGAAAGTGTCGTTAAATCCCAATAAATAAATAAATAAATTGATTGTGTTTAAGGTTACATATTTCTACTCATTGGCTGATCCTGTGTATCAAGTTAAATCCAGCGAATCGCTTATGCCCATATTGCCCGTTTTAGAAGCCGCAAGCATTGGTTCCCGGGTCCTATTTACTGGAAGCTCATATTCACACTTTATTATGACGTACAGGTACCACAACTTGGAGGCTCAATGGATGTGCTTTGTGTTATCTTTGAAGTGATATTATTTAGTCTGTGAGGGTTTGCTTTATTACAATGTATGGGAGAGTGCCGGTACTCCCATAAATTGTAACAAGGCAAAGACATACAGTACGTGGAGAGTGTATTATCACTAAATCACCCACAGAGAGGAGAATCAACCCAAGCAATAATTGCAAATTTGTTGCAACGTATAACCAGCACAAGCAAAGTTTCAGCTAATGGACCTCCGGGTTAAACCCGGAGGTCCATTAGCTGTCACATTGCTTGCGTTTTTTGTCGATATGTACAAAATTTGAAAGTTATAGCATGGGTATAACTCCACTCTGCGGGTGATTTACTTACAACCCACTCTCCACGTACTGTATGTACAAGATTTGATGGCCGAAATTAATTTAGTACTCTACCAGTTAATAAACAAGCACTGCTTCACTTACCGGTGGTTGGGTAGTACCAAGTATACCATACTGCATGATGTTAGTGATATATTAAGGATTCGCAAGAAATCACGAATACTGGTTTTCAGATGTGTAAATCTCTAAATGTTGGAAAGTTGATACCCTATTACTAATTTTTGTGGTAGTTTTCGTAAATACCACGACATTTGATGATGTGAGAGCTGTTACGCTGTTACAGCGTAACAGCTTTCACGTCATAAAACATCACCGATGGGGGAGTTAAACGCGTTTATAGGCATGGTTCCATCTTGAGGAAGCAGATTGAGTGGCAGTACCTTTTCGCTGGCGTTCCGGAAAATGCATTGAGATCACAGTTAATGCCTCAGTCTATCTTGTAAATACGACCTGTTGTCAGTCCCGCACCAATAATAAATTGTTGTTAAACTTTAATCTCTGAGAGGCTTTCAACGAAATTACTAACGGGGTACAGAGTTTCATTCTGAGGAATAAATTCATTTATATTCCCATTCAATTATGTGTGAGGAATTTCGAATTCAATAAATTGCTTTACAATTAGGATGAGTTAAATAAATTTCAGGATTTCGTTTCAAGTATTGTCTCTGTTTTATTAACATGGCCGATGTCATCATGGCCGCAATACACGAATGGAGAGTGAAGTCAAGTTTATCCAATCGCCAATATATACATTGTGCAGTTTAGATGACTTCCAATATTAGTCCAAGAGGGATGGCACTCAGAAACTGGTCAAAACACACTGCAGTGCTATACATCCGCTGCAAGTGTATTAGTTGTTATGTCTCTTGGGACGTTTCGTTTGTGTTGTTATTAATGAATAAACGACTTCATTTTGACTATGTTGCTGTAGATGTTTGAAATTTATTGTGTTATTTTATGTCCTTCATAAGCTAAGCAATTAACCCTTTACAGTAAAAGGCCAGCAGACGACACTTGCAAACAAACCCATTGAACAACAAGAGGCTTTCATTGTTTGCTTCGAAAACATAGCTTATGATCCTTTGATGGGTTACCCTGAGTGACATACGAGATCCAAGATTGAGAGATCGAGCGTGACATCCATACTCACAGAGTTGAAACTGAAATTGTTAACCTTGAACCCGAGTTAGAAGCCATAACCTGTCAGAACTATTCACAATAATCGCCAATCAACAAGTTTTTTTAAAAAAAAAAACGTTTGCCCCAAAACACCGATTATGATCAGTGGCGTAACGCCCATATATACTCCTAAGGGCCCCCAACACTTGCCGATTTTTAGGGTCCCCCAACAATTCCAACATTTTGGGAAAAATCATTATTAAGGGTATCAAAACAGTGTTGTCGTTGAAGCGTTGAAGTTGGATGCTCCAATACCAGCTTACATACAGAATTGGGGCGATATTCTCGGAAACCATTTACGAGATTGTGTACGTGGCACATAACAACATGAGACAGTAGTTCAAATGACGAAACAATTTTAATTCATTTACAAATGTGGATGCATTCTGTACGAGCTGTTACACCAAACGGTCGAAATAGTATCCGAAACCAAACAATGCCAACCTGGCTCCTTCTCGGTTAAGCTGCTGACCAACTAACGAAGGAACAAACACAGAAACGAACGAAAAGATGAACGAAAATCTCAATCAGGAAAATTTTAATTAATGAAGCACCGGGTTGTACCCGGTGCTTCATTAATTAAATTTTTGACTATTACCCCTATAATTAGAGTTTGGAGTCTAATATTATTGCGTCTACGGAAATAGTTCCCACCCGTGGAAAGTGGCCAGTCCACGACGACCATACTATAACCACTAACCATCACAAGAACCTCTTAAGCTAGTAAGGGCCGGGTGGATATTATACTGAAGAGAATGTCTGTACTCAGCTAGTATGCTAGAATATTACATTATAATGTAATTAATAATTACAGAATGTGGCCGAAGTCTCCCGATATTGCTGTTACGCCACTGATTATGGTCCTTAATTAGAACTATCTGAATGGGGATTTGGGCGAATAGCGCTGTTATGTCCGTAACTTTGGATACAAGGGTGAATATTTTCATATTGTACACCTTCGAGCTGAAAATATATTTCCGTTGCATTATTTGATACGAATGCATCATTCTCGATTACAAACAACTCGGTTTATTTATATTGTTCTTTCACATAAGGCGGAAGTTTACTTTAGAACATTGACGCTTCGCTGTCGGGGAGAACTGAAAAGACATGTGTGCATACCTTTTGTGATGTACAAGTTTACTGAGAGTAAAAGTACTGCGAGACTTCTTCCATAATGAATAAGTAAAGAATTTCTTTTTTCCTAAGACTAATGAATACGTAATGAATACATTAACATTGTAACGCGGGGAAATCCACAAATGATCAACCCCCAGTTGTCAGTAAACGAGCTTCTTGTTAAGTTTTTTTTCAAAGAACATAGATGTTGTTTGGGTGTGCTGGCGTAATAATTAGTTGCAGATTGTTTAGTTGCCAGGTAAGGTCAATATGACTGAAGTCCCCTTAACATACAATAAATTGTGTTATTTTATCCCTGCCGTCGCTGAGAATCAGCTTGGCCGCTTATGTACCTAGAAGGTGGCGTTTTGTTAGGTAGAATTAACCCTATCTAGATATTTTTTTTCAAACTGCTTGCGCACTGACAAGGGTTCGCAAGGTATTTGCTATAAGTGTAATGTGGCTATACCTATACCTATCAATAATAATTTTGGCTTTATTTTTGTGGAGAGAGGCAATGCAATGCGGTGGCTGCGTAGCATTATTACTTGATTGTATACACGCTAAAAACTAAAGTGTTAAAAACTACACTTGAAGTGCTGTATTTAACTCTTACTAAGTGCTGAACTAGCACTTTGTTCAAGTGTAGATATCCCAGAACTTAACAGGTGTTACAATAATACCACTTGACAAGTGTAATGTCGCGACATATAAAAGGAAACAACGCAGATGATGCGGATCAGGCTCGAACTCTCGAGCCTGATCCGCGTCATTTGCATTGTGTCCTTTTAATTATGTACCCACCAAGCGCAAATCAAATTATGGACGATTCTGGAAGAACCACCAACGCTAGACACATGGGAAGTGCTATCCATTCAAGTTTCAGATGTCTGACGATTGTAATGTCTAAGTGCTTAAAGCATTGCACTTTGAGCGTTAAAATCAAACCCTAAGAGTTAGAATGCGTTTAACACCTTGAAAGTGTCAGTTTTAACACTTTAGTCTTTAGTGTGTATGCTACCATATGTATCCACCAAAACCTACCACTGCTATTCGTCAAAACCGTCGTTCAAATATGATTTTTATTTTTTGGTATCAAAAACATAGCTTCTGTCTTCTCGTTGCGGTCGCCTGGTGAGGAGTAATCGGCCGTATTCTAAAGGCATAAACTAAAAAGTTTTATTTGTATAAGAAGGTCGTTTTCTATTTATGCAAGGTAATGATTGGAGCTACACAGATTTGTTATCGGGGGGTCTATTAATATACCAAGATATAAATCTCTAATGTTTTCCCTCTTAATCATGCTCTTAAATTTTCTTTATTTCCTCCCAACAGAGACAGATATAATCTAACACACCGTTTGGCACTTCGAAGCAGAAGTAATAGTTTTATGAAGGCATGACCACCCGCGCGTCATTTTGATTTCGTCGGCGGTGTCTAAAATTGATTACAGCAAATTTAAAAGATTCTCGGATAACAATGAACATGAGCTCAAGTGGAAGGGAATTCGAGATATGGTTTAGATGATTTCACAACTCAAAAAGAGGAAGGCGATAGCACGTACTACTCATTCCGCAGTAATCCGCACTCGCCGTATGCTTCGAAACTAAATACAACATGGCAAAAGAAAAATACCGTTAAAAATATGGTACAAGCACTAGCAACCAGCTTCCAGCACTTCTACCGTAAAATATTAGTGAAAATACCATATTTATTAAATTACTTTTGGAAATGCCGACCTATATTTAGTTCGATCTTGGGACACAACCGAGGAAGTGATAATTGGTTTCTCTTCATTATACGAGAAGGTTGTTGATTTGTCATAGGGTTGCAGATTAACGAAATTAATTAGTGTACCTTAACCCGCTGAGTATTTGCAAACTATTTTTCGTCAGATCTAGTCGTGGTTCCTCCACAGCAGCCATGACTAGATTTGTTGAAAAATTCATCTGAATTGATCTCAACGAATGTTGGTGAAAAAGCCCATACAATTTGCAGAAGCAAAATCTGATCAACTATGTCCAGATTATACTTATTCCTTTGGTACGAGAAATCCTATCCGAGGAGAAAATATCTGCCAGCTGATGGCAAGCAAGAAGTTAAAAACTGACTCTTTAATCCCCTGCACACTGATGTAAAAATATCTAAATTTCAGGCAGAAAAAAATGTCCCATAATGCAACTAGAAATTTAACCAATTCAATCTCGTTTGACAGAGCTCAATGAGCTCTGTCAAACGAGATTGAATTGGTTAAATTTCTAGATGCATTATGGGGAAAAACAGCTTCCTGAAATTTTGGTATTTTGACATCAGCGTGAAGGGGGTTAAAATTATGTAACTTTCGAAATGGACGGTGACATTTTACAAACGCGGTAATTAAAGAGTCGAGTGTGTTCAGTCTGAAACAAAAACAGCTTTGCTTCTCCGCACATGAACACTCCTCTCTTCGGGTTCCTTTGATGGAACATTTTAAGGGGAATCGGTCATTACCGCAACATTTTTGGTATAAATAACAAGTGGTTGCCGATACATTTACCGAAAATTTAACGGTTACTTTTTAAAGTTAAATGAGGAAACTAAAATATACAAGATGATGCCTGCCATGAAAATGTGTATTTGAAGTGAAGTGTACTGCATTCGGTAAATAATTTAAATCAGCAACCAGTCCACCCCACACACACATCTATAGTGGGGGACTGTGATTCACTCGGGTGCCTCTCTCTTTTTTGCGACATTTGTTATATTACTACTTCATTTCCACGAGGAAGGTCGTTACTCTTTCGCGCCGCTGAGTATTAAAGACAGATCAGCAATGAAGCAGTCGTAATTGCATCCCTTCATGAAGTAATATCTGAATTCATTTGCCTTTTATTGTCTCTTTTTATAGTTGTATTTCCGTCCGAACGGACAACTGACGCAAACTACTGGAGAGTCAGGCGTTACACTGCACCAATTCGACCTCTATTAACCAACTTAAACTGAGAACAGTTCATTAGTGTACTGCGCAGTGAGCGCACATGCTGTCAAACGAGATCAGGTGCGGGCAGTGTTTACGTTTTATTAAAGGCCTCTACACACAAGACACGACGCGAGTGTTCCGTGTTCATGTAATATAGTAATTATTAAAAATTGTCTTCTCAAATTGGACTTTCTACAAATAAAATGATGCTTCTGATTAGATCATTGATCTTTGACAAAGGCAACAGGTAATTGAACTGGGTCTAAAGTGCAAAGTGAAACTACAATCACTGAATGTAATGTTGGCTGTCAACATAACTATTATTACAGACGTGGCCTCTTCCATCGCTATCAGATCGCGATTTGCCAATTAAACACAAAAATGAGTCGAGTACCCCATCAATAATATCCTGCAAGAACGATACCGAACCAAGAAAAAATAGAAACGAATATTGCATCTGAATATATGTTATATAATTTCTTATCCGAAAGGTGGGATTCTACAACTTGAATGTTGTGTTGAGAAAACCGGACAGAAATTCTTTGTCCCCTTTTGTACTCAGAGTGCTGTAATAGCACCATCCTCATCACCACTACGATTGTGTACCATCATTGCTACTCGTTTAATTACTACCGCTGTCTCATAAAACTACCCTCATTACTGCTCCATTGATTTCTGCTACAGTCTTCTTCCATTGCCAGTGCCACTATGTCGCTGCCAATATCGCTACCGAATCCGCAGCAGCACCTTGTCTGGGTGTGCTATATTTTTTGTTATAAAACACAATAGGGACACAGCATATTGAGCACATAAACTTTCAGCATCAACGAGTTTGCCCATGTCTGGGAACCCGTTCTGTTTCAAAGTATTCCCATGTATAAGGCTATGAGCACTCGTTCAAACTTGGGTAATTAAGCTAGTCTTTCATTTATTTTAGCTTGGATGGCGATCCTGACGAGGCGTTCCGCTGGCACGCAACTGATTAGCTTTCAAAATTGACGGCAACTTGAGGTTGGATGGATGGTGTGGTGCATTGTCCAGCTAAACTAAATTAACTGTCCGTCATAAGGACAGGATTAATAGTGCCTCCAAATCCAATCAGGCGTCTGTAGAGATATATTTCAAACTAGACAACGATCCAAATCAACTACACGACCCTTGGGCGTTCTTGGTGTCTCCCTCGGTCACGCTTTTTGCGTAATCACATCTTTCTGATCAATAACTTTAGATTCACGAGCAAACATTGAAAGCCTATAGATTGCATCATGTTCAAGGTAGGGGTCACCTATCATCTTTTCAAAGACTCCTGAAAATTTCATTCTCAAGAAAAGTTATTACACTATATGTTATACGAAACTGAGGTCGTGATACGTAACACACTGCATACGATCGAGAAAGCGATTCTTGAGCCCTGTGGAGTTTTCTTGAAAACGTTTGCTCGCCAGTGGAAGGAAATAGTTGACCACGTTAAAAAGAAAGAGTGGAAACAAGCTCTTCGTCCCGTTGAAAGCAAGATCACTAGTTTAGTGGGGCAAAAGGTTTTTGGGTTAATCTAAACCATTGCGTTAATTTTCTGTCAGGCGCATTGTTAATGGATTACAACATATAAAATAGGTTGTAATAATTAACGTAGTTGATATGTGGAAATATAGATCCGGCGTCCAGTTGGGCGTGCGAGTTTGTGTTTGAAGCGAAGATAATTTTAAAATGTTTGAATATAAGATAAACCTGGGTTGACACAGTTTGTTATTTGTGTACATGCTTTGGCGTTCATCGAGAGAAGGTTAACTGGTATCTTATATATCATCCTGGAGAGGAACAAGGCGTTATCGGCAATGTTAATGGCGCCACTTTCCGTTCGAGAGAAATAACAAGAAATAAATAAACTAGGACCAATACTATAAAACTTTTACAATTGTATTTTATAGAAATTTATCTTCTACTCATTAATATAACTGACTAGAATGAATTATTAACATTTTAAAACGTATGGCAACTTGCCAACAGCCAAATTGCCACATCTTTGAAAATGCTAATGGTTCATTTCAACCCATTTAAAGTTTTAACTAGAAAATACAATTTTAGAAAATACAGTTGTAAAACTTTTATAGTACAGTATAGTAGCCCTGGTCTCGATGGAAATACCGTGGTTTACCTCGCCGTGGTTTGTAACCTGAATTGTCAATACAGCCTGAAAACACGAAAGCTGCGACATTTCAAACAATTCCATCGTTGTTAAATATTTGTTCACCGTTAAGTGTCGTGGCTTCTATAATTACAGTAATCACACAAAATAGGTAGTCAAACAAAAATCTCTCAAGCTCTTCAGCAATGTGAATGACAGAGACAAGAATGTGTCGATTTATTGGTTTCTGAAGTGTCCAATGTCCTAATAAGAAAGAGTGGATTTTGTTGTAGGGTATTTTCGATCATTGTCAAATGGAATTACAATACTTAATATCTCAATTATGTTCCTTTATTACACATTACCCACTTGCTCTCGGGAATTTGTTAATTTATTCCCAAATACCGACAACAGTTACTGTAGTGAATCAGAAAAGCGGAGTTGTGAACACGAGAACTGACTGCATTCGAGTGCAGGGGTGGGTGTGGAATTTGGGTAAGAATGGGCTTAAACCCCGACTTGTAAACTCGAGAGGTAAAACCTCTACCCAACAAACACATAATTTTATTCGCTGTTAATATTTTTAGCGTTCACACACATAGATACACATCACATAGATGATCAGTAGAACATATAGCAATGTGCCTCTGTGTGGGAAAGTTATGCCGCACCGAGAGTTCGCTGATGTTTCAACAGGTCTTTGTGCTTTACACTTAACCAGGGGCGTAAATCTTGGGGGGAGGGGGTGTATTCGGATCTTCTGGTCGTAGGGCAGGTTACACGGTTACCAAGGTCCGTGACTCATGCAACTACTGCCATGCCAAGGAATTATTTGCCAAAATGTTGCCCTGCCTAACAGCATAGAGCTGAACAGCTAAGGCACGCTGGGCACCTGATATATCATGGTCTTGTACAATTTCCATCTCAGTTCATATGCCCTGCTGTCCATGCAAAAGAAGGCCAGGGTGTCCTTGTAAACTCAACAATTCTATTTAGAAAATATACTACTCAAAGTTTGCTAAGCACCAAATAGTTGACACATCATTATGAAATTTGCTTGTGACATATTTACGATATTTTTGGTGGATATGATTGAGGAATGTATTGAGATGGCCTCCATTGTTTACATTGGCTCTCTTGACAGGCATAATTTTCGTGACAGTCATCGAAAGCATGTACCCCTTGGTTTTCATGATGTTTTCGTGTACTGTATACATGTACATGACATGTGTAGGGTATTCAAACCCTTGTGATGTAATGATTGAATATGGCAAATGCAAATGCAAGAAGACATTTGTCCGAAGCAGAAATGCGGCGGGCTGTAGGGATGGTGGAGCAAGGGGCTACTCATCGTCAGATTGGTGAAGCCCTTGGTGTGCCGCATACGGTGATCACCAGAGCCTCGGCAAGATGTCATCAGTATTCCACACCAGTAAGACGGCATGGTGGTGGCAGAGACAGGGCAACATCTGTAGCTGAAGACCGGTGTTTGATCATTCAGGCCCGTAGGAACCGCTTTGCCACAGTAACCCATTTTCGCAGTGACCTTCAGAATGCATCCGGGGTAAATGTTTTGACGCAGACTATCTGGGCAAAGGTTGCACGAAGGTGGTCTCCGATCGAGAAGACCATGTATTCGCATTCCACTGTCCCAGAACCACCGACAGGCGCGATATGAGTGGGCCATGGATCACGTTGGATAGACCAGAGAAGATTGGCGACCTGTCCTTTTTACAGATGAGTCAAGGTACTGCCTAGACCACACAAATGGGCGTTCTAGGGTATGTAGAAGACCAGGAGAGCGATTCCATGCAGCCAACATTGCTGAGCATGACCGCTGTGGTGGAGGGTCAATCATGGTCCGGGGCGGCATCAGCTGGGATGGGCGTACAGAGCTCTGTGTCCTTGAGCGTGTACATTGACTATACAGCGGTATATTGATGTGATCCTGGATGTCCACGGCAGATTGTATGCAGGTGCAGTGGGTGATAGATTCACTCTGATGGCCGATAATGCCCATCCTCATGTTGCCTATGCTGTCGGGGAGTACCGACAGAGGGAGGAGACTGAGCGTATGGACTGGCCAGCAGGATCCCCTAAACCTCAATCCAATCGAACATGTCTGGAATGAGTTGCAGCTTGCAATTTCAGCACGTCCAGTCCAGCCAGGAAGTGTCCAGGGGCTTGGTGTCATGCTGATCCAAGAATGGAACAACATCCCACAAAGGACCACCAGGAACCGGATTTGGGAGCATGAGAGAGCGTTGTCAATCTGTAATTAAAAGTAATGGGTCTCATACTCGATATTGAAGCTATACCAGTTCGCTCCGTCAACATTTTGGCAAATTTGAAAAATTTCCTCTTTTACCAATAATATCCATTTTCCATGGTTATCGTATTCAAAAGCTAAAAAATAATGTCAAACACAAATAAAATCTTAATTTCTATACTTAAATCATTAAAGATATAATTAAATAAAAAATATATACATTTTTCGTAAGACTATTTCAACTAAAACGTAAAACAGGTAGTTGGATGTACTTGGTGCTTAACAAACTTTGAGTAGTATATTTATTTATCTTCCTGTGTAGAGTGGCCTGCCCTACCCCACAGGACACCTGATATCATATGCTATATTCTGTTGAAAGCACTTGAAAAGGTTATATATATAACCCGGGCAATGTGCGCTGACAGTGGGGCAGAATGATGATACACGTCCCCCCCCCCCCTAATAGTTTCGATAGTTACGGGCCTGCACTTAAGTACAAAAAAAATGTTCACCTAATTCCAAAGCAGGAGGCAATTCCAATGAGACCACGCCCCTCCCCCGATCAAATACCACTAATTCGCTGGTTCCAATGGAAAATCGTGCACCAATAAATAAGAGCGCATGAAAGGAAATGGGATCAATACTATAAAACTTTTACAGTCGTATTTTCTAGAATTGTATTTTCTGGTTATGACTTTAAATGGGTTGAATGAAGAATTAGCATTTTCAAAGATGTGACAATTTGCAAGTTGGCAAATTGCCATATCTTTTAAAATGGTAATGATTCATTTTTGTCAGTTATATTAATAGGTAGAAAATACAATTCTAGAAAATACAATTATACACGTTTTATAGTATTGGCTCCTGGACGTAGCACTACACAGTCTCAACTAAGCATAATTTGGAATTGCAAAATCGTGCCTTCTGACAGTTGCTCGTCATTGTTCGGTGGTTCTCTCCGGGTACTCCTGCTTCCTCCACCTTAAAAATTTCTGACACGAGGTGACCCTGCCTGTTGAAAATGTCATTAAATCCCAATGAATAAACAGATAAATAAATTCAAATTAATTAAACATGAGTAATAATATCAGCTGTACTATTGCAAGGATGTTTAGTGTGAAAATGTTTTCTTGTGGAAACACTAAAGGTACAGATAACACATAAAACATTAACCATTTATCTGACGCAATGAGTTAAGCTCGTCCCAATTAGGTGTTAAGAGATAAGTTTTTGAGACAAAATATGAAAATGTTTAGTTACTCGAGAAATGTATTTGTTAGTGTTGTCTTCAATTCGTGCTGCTTAACCCTTTACCCAGCGTAAAGGCCAAAACCGGCCAGCGCTATTCTCAAAAATCGCCAATTAATTTTTATTATTTTTTCATTTTTTGTCTCAAAAACATAGGTTATGACCCCTCGTTGGAACGAGCTCGCCGAGCTCGTTCCAATGAGGGGTCATAACCTATGTTTTTGAGACAAAAAATGAAAAAAATTTAGTTATTGAAGAATTGTTTTTGCAAGTGTCGTCTGCTTTTCATGTTAGGTAAAGAGTTAAAGCGTTAAGAAATTTAAGCCAATTTCCCATGTTCACCCTTTGATAAGAATCACCACAAAATTATTCGTATAATAAATTTAACTTTAGAGTTAAATTAATTTTATCGTCTAGAGCTAATCAAAATTTCAACTAACCTGATAAGAGGCGCACTTTGTTTATGATGGAACTATGACCTGAAGATGGAGCACAAATATCGATTTACGGTAAATCGTAGAAGAACGATTGCAGGGTTTCTTTTCTTGCCAACGTTATTAGAAAATTTAAGGCATATTTAGTCACAATTGAACTTACGAAAGGTTGTCCTGACTTAGAGCATAATTTATGAGCTTATTCAATCTTTTGCAATTTAGGAGTTTTAAAAAGCGAGCGCGGTTATGGTAATTGCTTTGATGAAATCGGCAAAATTATATTTTACATCTCCGGGTACTCCGGATTCCTCCACCCGTAAAACTGTCGGGGTCACGATTGGCCTTTGGGCATAAGTATGTGACCTTAAATAAATAATAAATAAATAACAGACATTGAAACATAATTTACCGTTTTTACTCATTCATTCAGGGTTTTGTTTAATTTAACGAAACTGCAAAAGTAATGATCAGAACATCTGAGTTTGAATCCCTTTACCTGGTACGCATAACATTTTGTTTAACCCTTTACCCAACGTAACGTCCAAACCCGACCAGCTTATTCTAAAAACACGTCGATTAATTTTCATCATTTTTTTCATTTTTTTGTCTCAAAAACATAGGTTATGACACCTCATTGGAACGAGCTCGTCGAGCTCGTTCCAATAAGGCGTCATAACCTATGTTTTTGAGACAAAAAAAAATGTAAAAATGAGTTATTCAAGAATTTGTTTTACAAGTGTCGTCTGCTTTTCATGTCAGGTAAAGGGTTAATGCAAAGTTCCGTTGTCCATGAGTTGACTGTATAATAAACCCTTAACTGTATAGTAAGATCAGATAATTTCTTCTGCATTGCAGATGGCGCCTTGTTGCACACAAGCGACGATTCAATCCAATAGCCGTGTAAGGCTGTGGGATTAAATTATTTCTAAACCTCCCCACGAAAAACATTATGGATTCAATAATTCCGTTGTCGACAGTCGTGTATCAGCCTCAACATTCAGGGCATTAGGGTTGAATGGTTCAAGTAAATGATAAAACAACCACGAAGACAAAAAGTTATTAACCTTTTAACAAGTGTGTTTAATCCGAGAGAATTGCTATTCAAACTTTGACCCTACAAATTGATGAAGATGCAGTTGTTGTTTGAATATAAGGCATCTTACACGGGGTGATCATAAACAATAAGATCTCGGATGTTTTCTGAGGTGCGCACCAAAAATACATGTGGTCCCCATTACGGAAGGAAGGTTCCCCCTCCCCAAGGATGATGTATGCCAACCCATAGCATTTGTACACGCCGGACTATTTAGAACTAAAAGTCACAGTGTTCTGTCTGTAGCTAATTGACAATAACATTTATTTGCCAACTATCTTGCAAATGTATGTAAACTACTAAACTGTGCGCTTGCGGCATCTTAGTTGGGGACCAATGGTGCCCCTCCCCCACCCTTAAGCCAAAATCTTAGTTGGGGACTAATGGTGACCCCCCATCCGCCTCCTCACCCCCTCACCCTCCTTAGGCCATGTTCCCAATGTATTTCATAACGGTATGTATACAAGTGATCGATGGATTGTGTGATCAAACTAACGGTGATCGCAGTGTATTTATTTATTTATTCATTTGTTGGTGTGAAGGCCACATTCAACATCTATGAATATCATGATCGTAGCATAGGTATGAAGTTAAGTTCAACCAATTGTTGTTTTTTTTTCGTCTTTGCACACTTTTCAGGACTTTAATCCCAGGCGTATTTTACCAGTAAAGCAGAACTTGTTTACAACAATAAACAAACATTGCTCCACATCCAGGTGATTCCCTCGTGGGTTAATGAACGTGGTGACAAACTAACAAATTCTTTCGTTATAACAGACATCTGTCAGTTGTTTATGGGGTGACCTTTTTACTTTCTCCACTAATATTACATGCATATACGGACCTAGAAAGAGTTATCAAAATTCTATCGGAAATAAATGTCCTAGTAACGATAAAATTCGGCGATGGAAGCTTATGTATCGTTATTTAAGTAACAATAAAAATCACATAGCGACGAGGGAAACAAACGCCTGAGCGTCTGGTGGGCTGTTTCAGTTGTGTAGCCGCAGGGGCGCCGGAACGGTCCAAACATTGGCCCGACCATAACACCCAGATCCCTATTTTTTCGAACTGTTGCCATCGATTATGTGGGGGAGAGAAAAAAATGACAGTGCATGCAGCTCGTCTTTCGAGGAGCATAATATGACAAAGTTCCCTGCCAAATTGCCAAAGGCAATTTGGCAGGGTATTTTGTCATATTATGTTCCTCGAAAGACGAACTTTAATGTGCAGGGCTCCCACAAATGTGGGGGCCCTGGGCGTCCGTTCAGTCTGCCAATTTGTAAATCCGGCCCTGCCCCCCAAAAATGTTTGAAAGAAGAGCTCTCTCAGACCAATTTTGGGGCTACTTCTTTACTATTCCAACCGCTTCTGAAGCGGTTGGAATACTAAAGAAGTAGCCCCAAAAATCTCCTCATCTTACGTTAACTCGTCATTAATAGCCGACATTGTGTGTCCAATATTAAAGAAACAAGACGGTCTATGCGGGCACTATTTTGGGATATCCGCAGAACAAAATAAGAAAATCATAACCTAGTTATTTGATGTGAATGACGTTCGGCTGAAGATCGATCACAAAAATGTCATGATCGGCAAATTTTTTGCCCCGACATTGGTCGGGGTGGTCGGGGCGGCTCCGGCGCCACAGGTGGGTGATCACAAAACCGACAATACTGCAACGAAGGATGCATCTAGATTCCGTCAACATATAATCCATGTTGCGGCGAATTGACCGATCTACGCAGTATACAAACAAGAAAACGTTTCAGTGCAAGCACAAGCGTGCGAGAAAATGCCAATGACACACTCTTATTTTGTGCATATATCATGCAATTTGTTCGTATTAGAACTTACACCAGAAACATTCTGTAAACAAACTTGAATCTCTCTCACTAAAAGAAGATGAGTATCACATCTCAAAGCGTTGTGACTGGTGCTTCACAACAAAACATATTTTAAAATAATTGCAAGTTTATGGGACAGGGTTCCAAACTATGGTGGGTCAATATATTCATTCAAAAACACTTGAAAGCCCCCACCCCACCCCAAAAGGGAAAAGATCTGCATTTTTGGACGAATCATCCCCGTACGGAACTCGATTTGAGACAAAAGGACCATGTGGAGATTGTGTTGAGAGTAAATGCCCCGGCACCATATCCAAGTACTGTCATTGGTGGTGCTCGAAACTTCTGTTTTAAGAATTTCAAGCTTATCGGACAAAGGGGTGAGGGTGACTACACTTTGAGGGTTAAGATCTCCATGCGGAAAAACACTTGGAAAACTACCCCCATCCCGCCACACAAAAAACAATGCAGAATGCTTAAATGTAGGCTGTAGGCATATCGCGAATTGGGGGAAAATATTCACGCAGACATATCATCTAATATAATCGAGCGTGGATGTATCACAACAAAATGGTTTGAAAAAGTACTTCTTATACGGAAATAGGTAATATGAAATCTTAAGCCATCGCATTGCTGACAACAGAGGTTTCGTCGCAGAACACACACAGCTGATTTTGTGGCGTACTGACCGAGTTATTGCACTAAATAGATTGATTGTTTTTAGCTGCACTTCTCAATCCTGCATTTTTAGGAGAGAACCGTGACTTGCTAAAAGGAACCAACCCAAGTGACACCGCGTTTCCTTCTAAAAATGTCGATGAGATTTCTGCACGGAATGTACTGCAGACATGGTTCCAAAATACGGAAGTACGCCATAATATCAGACATATTTATGCGAGCTTATAATGTTTGCGCCCTATGGAAACAGTTTATATAAAAGGAATATAATAGTAAAAATGAAAACGAGGAATAATAATGAATTCCGCATATTAGTGGATCCAGTATATATACGGTTCCATTTTCCTTTTTTTCAAGTCAGTTGAATCGACCTGAGAATTCACTACTGCATGATCTGGATCAATTATGGTGCACTCACGCGTGCGCTAGACAAACGACCATGCCAAACCATGAAACAAACAAAAAATGATGATGAATCGGAATAATTTCACGTGACATCAACTACAAAAATACAATTTCCAATTTGTTTTCGCAAACGAGTGAAGCACCCACCTATTCCTTGACTGACCTTTTGGACTGAATTGGATTTGGGAGGAGTTTGATTATGTTTTTCATTATGTATAATTTCATTTATGTTGAAGAATTACCTCACGTGCCGTTTGGCTGAAAGGACTAAAAATGGGGACCCTTTGAAACACGTTGGGGTGGACATTGTCCACCCCAACGTGTTTGATAGGGTCCCCATTTTAAGTTGGGTTGGTTCCTTTTAGCAAGTCACGGTTCTCTCCTAAAAATGCAGGATTGAGAAGAAGCACAGATAAAAAAGAATCAATATGTTTGGTGCAATAACTCGGTCAGTACGCCACATTGTCCATCCCAACGTGTTTCAAAGGGTCCCCATTTTAAGTCCTTTCAACCAAACGGCACGTGGGGTAATTCTTCAACATAAATGAAATCCACTGGAGATAAGACAGTTATGGTCGCCCTAGAGCTCGGCCGTACTCAGAAAATACCACCCAGTCTTTGAGTGAACATACGCTTTAACACTTCGCTGTGTTTTTGTGGTAGATTCGTCATCTGGATATATCTATGACTTGGTATTTAAAAAGATAATTCACGGGTATATGAATATAATTTAATGAAAAAATAAAACAACATTTCCTCACATGCCAGCAACAAGAATGGTCCATGAAAATAGAATTATGCACAACACAAATCACAATGCCTCTCGCCACGTATAACTACTTTTGGGTCACTCAGCACAACAACTCATTCCGACGCCCATCGCCTTAACTCTTTACCCAACGCAGACGATTCAAAATTTATTATTTTAAATATCATTTTTTCAAATTTTTCAGAAAATTTCAACGAAACTATATCATGTGACCCCTCGTTGGAACGAGCACGACGAGCTCGTTCCAACGAGGGGTCACATGATATGGTTTTGTTGAAATTTTTTGAAAAATAATATTTTTTCACCTGCTGAATTTGCATATTACGCGGGCGGATGCGGCCGATTTTGGGTAAAGGGTTAACAGCCTCTCGCTGTACTTCCAATATTTCTTTTTAGCGGGTACTGAAGTGGACAGTCACGGACAGAAACTCCCAACGAAATCTCCCTAGCGTTAAATACCAAACAGAAATTTCCAAAAGACGGTCGAACTGTGCTTCTTTTAAGGACGTAATAATTATTGTTTTCTTTGAGTTGTATAAAAAAAACTGTATAATGTGTGACAGCATCCCACTGCTTTAGCTCGCAATGTTAATATGACCCATTCTCTATGCCTAATCCCCCTTCCCTCGCATGGCTTTTAGGTGCACAGCAGAGACGTTTTCAGTACCCTTTATATCGCTGATTCGCTATACCTAATTTATATTTCGGTGAGGCGTATATACCCCTTGTATGGCCGCATCTGTCGCTCTGATGGATAAAGTATCGATAGACTGAGGCAAGATTTGATTAATGAGTTACCTGGCCAACGACAGACTGAAACAAATATACTTATTTACTTATCTACATATCAATTTCGAATCGATCGTGAGAGGCCCCATCATTTTATGGTACTCTTTTATCGCGACTCAACTCGTTTTCTGGGCGGTATAACGACTCGCTGAACAAACAGGATTCGTAGCAAAACGCGCCCGTAAAGAGTCTTGTCACGACAAAAGATTCTGTATACAAATACACCAAGAAAACTTTTTGCGCAAGCACAAGCGCGCGAGAAAATACCCATAAAACACTCTTGTTTTATTAATACATCATGCAATCGCTTGGTATTACTACATGAACAAAAAACATTCTGTGAACAAAGTTGAATCTCTCTCACTGAAAAAAGGTGAATACCACATTTTAAAGCCTAGTGCCTGGTGATTCACAAGAAATTAGTTTAAAATAATTTCAAGTTTATTGAACAGGGTTCCGGGATATGGAGGCTAATATCTCCATTCGAAAGCACTTGAAAGGGCACCCCTCAACAGGGGTGAGAACTGATAGATTTGATATATTGTGACGCAGGGAAAAAAGTGTGAAAGTTTTGAAAATATGTTAATGAAGCCCATGTTCACAAAAACCGCTGATGTTGCGAACAGTTTCTGTCTTGAAGATATAGTGAGACAGTCCAGTCAATAATGTTTTCTGTGATAGTATTAACTCAGTCCACGTACCGTTATGCTGGAGACGACTCAGTCCTAAAAATACTCAGATACTGCTCCCGGAACGTGATCTGAATAAACTTGATTTGGCAAGGAGCGTACCAATAAATACCATTTAAATGTGCCAGTTGAACTAGAGGAGAAATGTTGCTTAATATTTACTGAGTCAAAAAAGAAAGTACAATCAACTTTGAGGAGCAATTGTTTTAGCAATATCGACTTTAATCCCAAACAAATTATTGTAAATTCATATTTCGAGTCTAGCTGTATGAATTTGCATAATTTCATGTTCTTACTGTTGCCAGCGTCACGCCAGGGGGCCGCAATTCAGTCATGGGGTGAAATGAAAAGTTCACACACGCAGTCATTAGCGTGTATGTGCACCGTTTGCCTCTTGGATGGCAAGGCATTAAAGGCACATGGACCTGATAAGTCACATGATGTCACCCTGTGGTATTGCGTTCCATTCCTGCCTTAGAACGATACGAAAATCGCCTAACGTCTGAAGATCGTTATGTCGTACCCGGCGGCCCAACTGATAATAATGCTTGGTCCTGTAGCCAAGCCTCCACAGCAGCAGTAAGTTCCTCATCATCTTGAAATCCTTGTCCACGAAACGGTTTCTTCAAATTTGGAAAGAGATGGTAGTCACTTTGACCACGTAAGTGTTTCTGCAAATTTGAAAAGATATGGTCGTCTCTTTCCAAATTAGAAGAAACACTTTCATGGTCAAAGATTTCAAGATGATGAGGAACTTACTTCTGCTGTGGAGACTTGGCTACAGTACCAGGATGTAGACTTCTACAGACGCGGCATCAACTACTGGCAGACCATGTGAAACAAGTGTTTTGAATTACAAGGGGACTATGTTGAAAAATCAATTTGTTCTGTACCGATATTCCAGCTTTATTTATGTTAGGCTCAAAACTTTTTGACATCCCCTCGTACAATTCACATTGGTATTGGCATGCACCCATGTATGTTGTTGACTTCGAATACGTATCGATACCGAGGTAAATCATTCTGAAAACATCGATATCGAAACCGAAGTTGACATGTTAACCCTTTACCTAACGTAACGGTCAAAACCGGCCAGCGCTATTCTCAATAATCGCCAAGTAATTTTCATTATTTTTTCATTTTTTGTCTCTAAAACATAGGTTATGACCCCTCATTGGAACGAGCTCGTCGATCTCGTTCCAATGAGGGGTTATAACCTATGTTTTTGAGATAAAAAATGAAATAATAGTTATTCAAGAATTTTTTTTTTGCAAGTGTCGTCTGCTTCTCATGTTAGGTAAAGGGTTAATACCGCCCAGCTTTAAATGAAACGATCGTTTGCCAGGGTTACACAGACCTGCATTCACAAATGTCTCTGTCTTGGACCTCACAAATGAGCGAGTTAACTTTTGAAGTTCCTTATCCTGTTATCTGCGTTATCTACGGAAGAAAATTATCTGATCAATGGAATATCTAATTCAAACGGATGCTGTTGAAAATTGACGTCTGTGTTTGTTTTATCGAATGCTGCCTTTGGATGGCATTTACATAATAACTGATTTCAATTGCCCATTCACTGACACGAACGAGGTAAACAATTGAAATAGTTTGGCACTAGTTTTAAGAATATGATATCCGGTTCATCACCAAGTGTTTTGAATATCGTGATGTGATTTATTATAGGTATGAGTTGTACATTAAACCACCCGTATTTGGCCATATGAAAGGGCTATCCGGTGTCCCACGATCTTCAAGTCTGTTAGTTGGATCAAACAAGGGTACAAGTGAACGTCGATTTGAGCTCTTCGAATCTTTCTCAAATTTAATCTCGAATCGTGTCAGGCAGACAGTTTCGAATGAAATCTCACAGCAAAATATTCTACCAATTTTTAAATGTGCACACATTGCACCCTCTTACCGACTTATAATATATCAAATTTAGTCGGACCAATCTCAAAACATGTATTTATTATTTATATATTTATTAAGGTTTTAACGACACTTTAACAGCCAAGGTCATACCATGTCGGTGACAGTTTTACGAGTGAAGGAAGCCGGAGTACCCAGAGAACCGAGCAACAACGGGCAGCTGCCAGCTCCCCAACATCGTAACTCCGCACTGCAGCACAGGCAGGGTTAGATTGGTTGAATATATGCGCACCATCGACGTGCAGTCCGCCTTAGTGCACGACGTCATCGTGCCCCATTGTGGACAATCAGGGTGGAAAACCTTGCCCAAGGACACAACGCGAGAGTCCGCATCGATCGCTCAGACGGTCACCCACCCAAGGACTAACCGGACTCGACGTTGCTTAACATCGGTGATCTAACGAGAACCGGTTACCGAAACGCCACTGCACCCCCCCCCCCCCCCCCGACATGTATTATTAGTTTTGAAACTCAAATCAGGCGATATATCGCCCCTTGTGTTGAACAAGGTGCCATATGCAATGCTGAACCGATAATACCCTTTTCGTTTCAGTGAGTCAATAAAATATGCGGAATATACCAGAAACGGAATCAGTTTCTGTTTTGACAACGGAATCTCCTTGCGATTTTCTTCCATCATCAGGTCTCTTTCACAGGAGACCGGAAGCTAGGAGAAAATGTCAAAGGGAGATACATGAAAAGATTTTGAGAATATGTCGACGATTCGAACATTTTCGAATCAGTGCGACTGGAATCTAATCTAATAAAAATTTTCAATCGAACCGAAATCCGAAGCTTTGCTGTCAGACCATTCGATACCTGAGTTCAAATCGCCCCTTGTGTACAACAGGTTCTGTTAATAAAGAGACAAATATTTTTAGAATATTGTCTGGTCACTTTGCGTATTTATTTCCAGTGTGGTAGCAGCTGATTTGTGTGTCAGGTTGGAAAATCGAATCTGGTAGATCTTAAGATTATTCTGGCAGAAACCCGAAAAGGTATGAGATGACTCAGATATTTACATTATTATTTCCGGTAAACATTGGAGTGAAAACAGTCGCTGAATAAATTATATTTCGTTCCTACAGAAACTGGGATTCCTGTTTTTGTAGATAGAAACTTGCATAACAAAAGATGTTATCGCAGTTTCTACTCTCAGAAACTGGAATTTGTGTCTCAAAGAGCAGAATTTAGGCTTCCAGCAAGCCGATTCAGTTTCGCGTCAATAACAATAGCAGAAGTTTGTCAACACACTGAGAAGAACAAAACTGGAACTTTAGCTGAATTGCGCCTACCGGCCAGCAGCATGTTGTAAACTCCAAGTTCCTCACTACAGTTCGGTTTAGAGGGATCACATCCCTTTTTATACTTGGTAATCCCACCCTTTCGTAAATAGTTGTTCCAACGAACACCCTGTTAACCCTTTACCAAACGAATCGGCCGCATCCGCCCGCGTAATATGCAAATTCAGCAGTTGAAAAAATATTATTTTTCAAAAAATTTCAAACAAAACCATATCATGTGACCCCTCGTTGGAACGAGCTCGTTCCAACGAGGGGTCACATGATATGGTTTTGTTGAATTTCTTTGAAAAATTTGAAAAAATGATATTTAAAATAATAAATTTTGATATCGTCAGCGTTGGGTAAAGGGTTAAAGCTATTTCTTCCTAGTAGTTTTAACTGATTGAGTATTCTTTTCTCCCTTGTCATAAGTGTATCCGTGTGGTTTCTGTATATGACTACCTGTGACACATAAACTCACTCCCATGTATTTATATTCACCCGTTTTCTCCGCTGCTATATCCTTGTTTTCCTCTCCAGCAATAGAGGAATTTCGTTCAGTTCAAATCATCATTTACCTCCGCGCGTTTCCGGTTGATAGTTTATGTAGTCTCGCTTTTCCCTCGACCAATCATCAAAGAATAGCCCTGAGATTTTTGTCTCTCCAACTTTGACCCCCTTTGGCTTTCTATGCGCTTGCAATCAGCCCTCTCCGAAATCTTTTATGTACAATGAAAATAGAATTGGTGACAGGATGCATCCCTGCTTAAGGCCTATCTCCACTGGAACCTTTTTTGTTGTGATGTTTCCCAGAATGAGTACACCTACATAACTGTGTACAGTACTCTCATGATTCCGACAAAACTTCCTCTGATTCTTAGGCCCTCAAGTTTCCGCACATTCACTCCATCCGTACTCTGCCGTATGCTTTTTCACATCAAGGAAGGCCATAAATGTCTTTCTTATATTGACTTTTGTTGATTATATCAGTTAGGCGTGAGTACACAGATGGTTAGTGACTCGTGTCCTTTTCCGAAACCCATTCTGGATTCCTCCCAGGAATCCTTTTTCTTCGACAAGTTCCACAAACCTTCCATAGAGATCCTCGCAAAATACCTTTCCAACAGATATTCTTCTAAAATTGTCTAAAACGTCTCGATCCCCTTGCTGTGTTTGAAGGTTACCCCGTCTTCCTCCCATGCAGTCAGCCTCTTGCTTTTTAATTGTCATGTTAAATAGTGCTGTAAGATGCTCATGTAATAGATCCGCTACTCTTTTTATTTATTTGTTTATTTATTGATGTTTAAGGTCACATATTTATGCACAATGGCTAATGATGACCGTGACAGTTTTATGGGTGGAGGAAGCCGGAGTACCCGGAGAGAACCACCGAGCAACGACGAGCAGCTGCCAGCTCCCCAACATCGTAACTCCGCACTGCAGCACATGCAGGGTTAGATGGGTTGAAGACATGCGCACCATCGACGTGCAGTGCGCCTTAGTACACGGCGTCATCGTGCCCCCACGCGGGCAATGGAGATGAAGTGTCTTGCCCAAGGACACAACGCGGTTGCCGCAGGTGGGATTCGAACCAAGGACCTCTCGGCTTGCAGCCTGCACTGCTACCTACTGAGCCACCGCGCTCCCGCTCCTCTTTTTAAAAATTTATACGAAATTTAGACTCACTTGAAAATATAACAAATTAAAGGCATTCGAGTTATTTATTGAAATAAAAAAAGAACAATGGATAGGGCAACTTCATTAGGAATGAGAAAATAGGAGGAGGTGGAGGAGGAGGAGGGGGAGGAGGGGGAGGAGGAGGGGAGGAGGGGGAGGAGGAGGGTGTAGGAGGAGGAGGAGGTGGAGGAGAGAAAGAGAGCAACGGAGAGAGAGCGATAAAGAGAGTGTGATAGAGAGAAGAAAGGGAAACACGTGGCGGGTTGGACATTGCAGAATTACAAACTTTTTTCCCGTTTGTTCCATAATCTTCTCATTAATTTTAATGCAGTTTGTTTCTATCTTTTCAGATAAACAGCAATACAAGCAGATCAACAATGGTTCCGTCAGTGGCAAATACTACTATCAATGAAACAGCTGTCCCTTTCTCCAATTTTTGTAAAACCCATTGTCCAGAGAAAGAACTGTTGGATATGTATATTACACCATTCATATATGCAATTGGATTTCCTGGAAACATAATTGCTTTCGTTATATGGATAAATCGGCGCATGCGTAATTCTTCTGGATATTATTTGGCCGCTTTGGCTGTTTCTGATTTCATATTTCTGTCTCTACATATTCTATATGAACTGCAAACACTGTGGGGAGTGCCAGTACTAAATTTTGCTGTAATTTGTGAGACGTTTACAATATTCTTTCTGGCCGGCCAGTACATGTCTCCACTGCTGGTTTTAGGATTTACAGTTGAGAGATATATTTCAATTTGCCATCCATTTAAAAGGGAGCATTACTGTACAACAAGGCGTGCAAAGCTTGTGATTCTGTGCCTTGCCTCTTTTAGTGTACTCCTGTGCGCGATACAAGGATATTTCTACACGTACACAAATGGAGTGTGTGAAATAAGAGAAGAAGTGATGAAAGGGGGTACAAATTCAATTTGGTCTGTTTGGTCATGGATTACAGAGATGCTTATTTTTCTGCTTGTACCCGTTCTTGTTCTTATGTTCAACATACTAGTGATAAAAGAAGCGAGAAGATTATCGGATTTCGGTAAGAAAGAACTCGGTGGTCCCACCAACAAGAGTTCAGCAACAACCATCATGTTGTTGGCTGTATCATTTTATCTTATTTTCACAACACTGCCTGCTACAGTCGTGTACTTGTTATCAAACAATTTTCCTATGGGTGACTGGCCCATGTCTGATTCTGAAATTAGAGAAGACTCAACATGGCAAAATTATATTAACTTTGAATTAGCAAAGACTATAATTTTTGAAATGGGCATCACACATTATGCGTGCAATTTTTACATTTACCTTATTACTGGTAAGCAGTTCAGAACTGAGTTCAAAAAATTGTTATATAAGTTGATTTGCCGAGAATATATTGACCCACTGAGAACAGAATATTCAAGTCTTCGTACAGCGAGTCTTCGGGATAGTTGTAAGTTGCCCTTCACAAGGGAGACAACCAATGGGCATGCGCCGTTGAATTCAGATGAGAATACAAGCAATCTTTGAGTTTATACTGTCAACGGTGCAGCCCTAATTACAAGCAAGCATATTGCGAGAGAGCAACGCTTGACTTTGACGGCAAAATCAGTGGAGGGATTGCAGTGGGGATTTCCCATTTTCGTCAACGAACGGTGACAAGTAGAAGCCGGACATTGTCATCGTCGAAATGACTGGAAAGGAATGGCAATAATCGATAATGAGATACCACAAAGACTGAATACTTATATATCGTGTTAAAATTTGCTTTAACACGGTATATATTTATTTGTTTATTCATAAGAGCGTTGGTTGTTTGTGGATAAAAAAATGAACATCAACAAGACAAAAATTCAAGATTCAAAGACCGACATAATGAGTTTTTATCGTTTTGCACCATAACGTGATTGTAAAGGTGTGTTGACACCATTGGCATCAAATCCACTGTAGGTACACGTTTTGTCAGTGCTTATGCCACGGAGAATGCTTTTTTTATCCCAAGGGCAGTACTATCAAACATTTACAAATGTATTTTCTAGAATTGTATTTTCTGGTTATGACTTTAAATGGTTCAAAATGAACTATTAGCATTTTCAAAGATGTGGCAATTTGCCAACCGGCAAATTGCCACATCTTTTAAAATGCTAATGATTCATTTTAGTCAGTTATATTAATAGGTAGAAAATACATACGCAGAACGACACACGCGTGTGGGTGGGTTAATCGATATGGCACGAGTGCCAGCGAGGAAGGATAAATCGAGAGGCCGCACGCGTGTGTCGTTCTGTGTTTATTCGCGCCTTCTCGTCTATAAAAGCAATTATTAGAAGGATACTCAGCAATTCGTTTGACAACTCGTCCCGAGTTCCAATGTGTTATATGTGCAAGTAGACACACAGAACACATTGGAACTCAGTGGACGAACTATCAACCAGAAGAGCACATTTTATCACCCAACCAAATCTACAAAGGGAACCGTTGTTACTATTTTTACATATTCCTAGCGATTCAGATTGTAAACGCGGTGCACGATTTCTAGAAAATTCCAGTGAAATACCGCTTCAAAACTCGCCCAAAAAAGAAAGTGTGCATTGCAGAAACTGATCAAACTCCAAAAAAATAATTTCGTAGGTGTAAAGAGTGTTAACCTGTTCGTGAATAAGTTATATTGAACACAAAAACAGCTTTCCCCGTTAAAATTGCATTAACGTTAAATGACGTGCTGCACGTTTGTGAAAAGGCATGTTTTGCACGTGGAGAGTCTGAAAATTCATGCAGCAGTGTGAATCCTTGGGTATTTAAACACTAAAGTAAGGCCTTCCTATCGTTCACATTCAAACTTGTGCTGCCTTTAAAACGACTCCACATTTGCATGCCAAGATTGACAATGAATCAACGTCTTCTTGCCCTGGGTATGAGTAGAGCTGACAGAACACACAGAGAGGTTGCCCAGCATTTGAACTGCCACCGTAACACTGTAGACAGGCTAGTCCATCGACATACACAACATGATGACGTTCAAGACCGACCCCGCTCCGGGAGACCCCGAGTTAGCACATCCCTAACCTGAGACGGATACATCCTCAAACAGTAATCAACCGGCTGAGAGAATACGGCTTACGTCCTCGAAGACCTGCAATTCGTCCGATTTTGACGTTACGTCATCGTCGTGCTCGACTGCAGTGGTGTAGACAACATCTCAGGCATCCCTTACACTGATGACGACGTGTTTTATTCACAGATGAATGTCGTTTCCATCTTTCATCATCTTTCATCATCAGATGGCCGCCAGAGAATGTACAGACGGCGAAACGAACGCTACTCAGATCCATGTGTCGTGGAGCGAAACCGTTATGGGGGAGGGTCTCTCATGGTGTGGGGTGGCATCACTGCTCGTAACAGAACTGAGCTGGTCATTATTGATGGCAATCTCAATGCAGCCAGATATCGTGACGAAGTGCTTACACCTGTTGTCCCATTTCTGCAACGTCACGCCCCCGGCGTCATTCTACAGCAGGACAACGCCCGACCCCACGCAGCTCGTGTTGTTCAACAGTATCTGCAGCAACAACAAGTGGATGTTCTTCCCTAGCCCGTAAATTCGCCCGATATCTCACCCATTGAGCACGTATGGGACGAAATGAAACGTCAGATACGCCGGCTTCCCCATGCACCGTCAACGCTTGTGGAACTCCAAAGACAGCTTATCAGAATTTGGAACAACATCCCACAACACTTCCATGCTAACTTGTTCGCTTCCATGAGGCGTAGATGCACAGCAGTAGCCGATGCAGACGGAGGTCATACCAGATATTGAGTGTGTGACTTTTGTGTTTGACCCTTAGTGTCTTTGACTCTCCATGGCACCAAGAGTATTCGTCGTAGCGTAATGAAATTTCTCGTGTTGATCACAAATTGATTCATCTGTGATTGAATAAAATTTCCATGAATGAAAATGATATATATCTTTTTTTAGTGTTATTTTTTAGCATGCACACTTTCTTTTTTTGGGAGAGTATATGAACGACTTCTGTTCCGCAGAATATGTGAGGAACAGATTTCCATTTTCCGCATGGTTTAGTGTTGCTGTAGATAAGGATTTCATGGAACAGGTGGGTAAAACAATTCTAGAAAACACAATCGTATAAGTTTTATGGTATTGGCTCCTGATAGGGGAATAAAACAGAAATGCATAATCGTGTTTTTCGATGCCGAAACTTGACGATAAGTTATGGGGGTAAATACAGATTTTTTCCTGACCGACAAGAGAGCGACTAACACACTCCTAGGAAAAGTTAGAGTGGGTGACTGCCCATAGTATAACACCAATTTCATTATGATGGTAAGGGCTGCACCTTTAACTTTTCACTAATACCGTTCATTAGAATCTAATGACCGCGAGAGGGTTTTTTCCATACTTTGATATTTGTGGTCCGAGAACAGGTATATTGATGTTGAGTCAATTAGAGGCTACGTGGACAATGTTGAATTTAGATTGGCAGTGGTTTCTAGTCAAGTCTTGCTAGAAATAATCACTGATATGGTGCTAGACTCTTGTACTGGGGAGACTGGATAATTACACAGCCCTGCAAGGGCTACAAGAGACTTTGTATATCTTCATTCGATTTATTGTGCAATCACGGACTTTAAGAGCTCCTTAGTTTATCAAGATTTTCAGGTGTGCATTCGCTGCTCTCCTTATTTACAAACCAGCCGGGGGTATAGGGGAAGCGATCGACCACCCGACTCAACACGATAGACCGTTCACAGTATGTTGATAAAAATGGTTCATTTAAGCTATCATCCGGTCGCCCATGACAAACCGAAATCAAATTTAGCTAGAGCTTTCACATCAACCAGTCGACAGCTGGACGAGTGCATTTTCCAGAATAGTAATGCTGCCTTGTTAACTATTGTTCTATTTAATTTTACAACAGAAGGTGAAATAAAATAGGTCTATACACAAAAATAAATATGCACAACAATTCTAATTTATTACTGACGTGTCAGCAAGTCAACAATGTCCCAAGGTAATGATTAAAATTATATTACAGAGCTCGAGCTTTTGTTTTGACAGCGTCAAACCATTCAATGCGGTCTTACTCCATACTTCGATGGTATGGTCTAAATTGATTGCAGTTTGGTACTGGAAAACGGACGAACTTTACCAAAATGTATTTTATCGCCTTTCGTCCAAGTTTGGACTTGTATGAACCAGTCTTACTTTCGGTTAAATTTTAATATTATTCGGGAGAGGATACTTTACCCCTTTATCCACCTTGATGGCAATATACTCACAGCGCTATCACACAAGTCGTCATTCAAGTCTATGATTTATACGATTTTGCCTTCAGAATATGATTTATGAAACCTCCTTTGAACGAGCTCGTGACAAGAAGTCACAAGATATGTTCTGGGATACAAAAAGGAATTAAAACAAGTTATAAACCACGATTCGTCTCGACGAGTGTTTCGTTTTCTAGTTGGAATAGTTTTATTTAATCTTATTTGTCTATTTAATCTTATTTGTTTTACAAGGATTGGCGAACAAGTTATGCAACTTATATTAACGTCTCTCCTTGGCCCAATGGCGTAGGTGTGCGAGATGACCTTCATAGCCGCAACTTCGTGGCCTAGCTCTTCTCGAACACTACGAAGGGACCTTTAGCCTGCACGGAGTGTGTCTCTCTCCGCACAGAGGACAGCCATTTTACGTCCCCACCCGATGGGACGGTACGCTGTGACAGCATCAACCCCACAATTGATGCTGACCGAGAGTGTTCGGACACCTCGAGAACTTTCCGCGACCGGTGATCGGTTGGGGAAAGTTCTAGAGGTGTCCGAACACTCTCTGTCAGCATCAATTGTGGGGTTGATGCTGTCACAGTTTTGAGTACTTTTTGTCAGTGACTTGTCTTCTCTGCAAGAGGGTTGGAAAGTGTGTTTTTTTCCCAGAGCCCTATAATATAACAAAGGCCTGGTGATTGTGGTTGACTTAACACATCTTATCAGGACCCATTATAATCAGCAACCCTATATGCTGATCACCGATAATGGCAAAAAGGGATGCTGAAACAAACTAAATAACTGTTACAGCGCACCGTCCTATCGGGTGGGGACATCAAATGATTGTCCCCTGTGCGGAGAGAGACACACCGCATGCAGGCTAAATATCCTTTCGTAGTATTCGAGAAGAGTGAGACTACGAAGTTGCCTCTACGGGGGTCATCACACACACACAGGATTGGGCCAGTAAGACGCGTTAACATAACTTTCTCACCAAACCTTGTAAAATAATAATAAGCTTAAAACAAACAACTTTTTTTGTGGAATGTACTTAATCGACCTGACTTTAACAGGATAAATAAAACCACGAGAAACACAGCCATCTTTAGGCTTTCAACCCGCTGGTCCGTGAGCTTGAAGTTTGGCAATGACTTGCGTGCCTTTTTCTCTAAGATTGTTGATAGCAGTTGAGAATGGATGCCCACAGTGTAAAAGTGATATTGGTAGTCTGTTCTTCTCCCCAGCTATGCTGAGCATACCATCGGATCTCCCTCTATTTTGTCATACGTTGAGGTAGGATAATGTGATCTCATCAGCGGACTCATATTATTATGCTGGTTCCTGGATCTTCACAACACGTTTTTACCTCCGTAATTAGGGACTGTTCCTTTTTTTGTGGTTCACGCTTATCCAACTGGATTGAGAGAGCACTGCCGTGGTCACTGTAGGTAGTATGGATTGTACATTCTGACTACACCAGCTTGCCTTTGTGAGAGGACACTGTTCTTCTCCTTGTGGTTCATACTTTGTTCTCTATACAACTGGACTACTGGATTGACAGAATTATCACTCACCACGAAGAGAAAAGAGTCCCAGCTTTTGTCATTTATGCTTTGGGAGTGCCGCGAGATTTGTTCCAGTAGAAGACTATATAAAAAAATCGAAAATGGTCATTTTTCTGACGTCTTGCTAATAACGATTGTTTTTGAAGAATACAGTTCAATGTCTGCAAAAATTGATTGATTGGTTTATTGATGTTTAAGGTCACTTTCAGCATTTTTGGCTAAATCATGACCGCAACATAGGCATGGAGTCAGGTTTGTCCAATCGTTTACATCTATGCTTCCCACCCTAGAGGACTTCAACCCAGGCGTTGGTTCCGAGTCCTGTTTACCAAGTTAAACAAGTACTGCTCTACTTCCCGTAGTTACCACGGTTGATGTCTTTGAAGAACGAATGTATTTATGATGCATACATTTATTGCGACATTGCAAACTGAATATTCACACAGTATTTTTAGTCAAAGAATAAGTGTTGATATTGGAAAGTTGCTACGTGCTTTACTGGTGGTCAATACAATGAAGCTTGGTGATGTGAAAGGTTACTCTATGACACTCGTTATTTATCTATTTACCCAACACAGACGATATCAAAATTTATTAATTTAAATATCATGTTTTATTTTGTTTCGAAAAAAATTCTACAAAACCATATCATGTGACCTCTCATTGGAACGAGCTTCGACCCGTAGCGCTAACATCGATTCTGTTGGAAGCGATACAATTCCCTGTGAGATGCCATTCCACAAGGAGTTGGAAATAAAAATAGACAGTTGTATTCGGACAATAATATCGCTGTAGACGTTATGCTCGGAAGAGAGAGAAGCGCCAAAGTGTCAGCACGGATAGAGAGAAACTGCACATTCCCCTTCGTTAACTCTTTTTTCTGTAAGGGTGCTGATTTTCGTGTAGAGAAAACTGAACTGAATAAATATTTTTAGTTGACCGATTATTTACTACATGTAACCTTCTGTTTGCAGGCGAAATATCCTGTTTGTCATTGGCCACTGTCCAACCGTTTTATTATTGCATTACGGCCTTGCATGGTGAAGAATCACAAAAGAAGTCTGTCGAGTTAAAAATGATGAACGTCGGTTAGGAATAGCATGTGCTGAAAAACTAACTTCAGAATTTCTATAGCACAAGGCAAGATGGCACAAGACAAGAAGCCGAGTGATTGTGCTACTCGTTCAAACACGAACCACTAGAATATCAACGTGTTATACTGGGCACACTTACAGGCTCAAGTTGACATCGACTGGTAAAGATCTCTAGAAAGTATAGGAGCTCTAAATATCAAAGGTAGAAAATGATAGAAATTAAGCTGCATTGCAATTAAGCAATATTTCAAAGCCTGAACTCTTAAGAGGCGGGTTAAATCTGTGCACCCAGGTCAACTTTTTGCATGTTAAAATGCTGCCCCATTTTTTTCCGTAGCGCAGTTGGATCTTTAACAAATTACAACTTTATAACAGAGCGAAATGTCACCCGCTAAGAGGACGTAAGTGATGAATTTGTTCCTTCAGAAGGAACAAAATACTCTCTTGGTTCGAAATGTCCCTCAACCCCAGAGTGTTCTAAAGATCATCCTGCCCCAACTGTCGCTCGCTAAAGAGGTGGTGTTTGTAATTTCCAATAAGGTGGGTGAAACTGATATACCGTACCTCTAATCGTTTTGCAAACAAAACCATTGTCATCTAGACACCCTACTTCTGCCAGCTCGTCCGTCTAAGCGTCTGAAAAATTAAAAATTCGGGAAGAATCGAATCTGGCAGGGATTCTGAATTGAATCGAATCTCAAGGTAGAAATATTACACATTCTTAAAGCATGAATATTCCCAGTCTACAAAGACGTATTCAATGGTGATTCTTCTCTTTGTGTAAGTCAACTAAACAGGCGATATATTTGTGAACTGAATTAAAGAAGTAGGAAGCGAAACCTCATAGAACCCTTCTCATATCATCGGGTCTTCTATGCAAGAGACCAGACGATAGATTTAGAATAAACGTATAGTGTTTTCAAGTAAAAAATTGATTCTACGAGTAGGATTAAGAATGAAATCGAAGAGCCTCTGGCAAATCGGTTTCATTCTTAATCCTACGAGAAGAATAATTTTTTACTTGAAAATACTAGACGTTTATTTTGTTTATCCCATAAATCATTTACAGGGCAGTCACGGCGAAATCGTGTTGTTACTCGCTACAAAACACTGCGAGAAGTGAGGAGCATTGGTCCAATTCGACCGACAAGCAAAACTGCCAAAATAAACAAGGTGCAGTGATACATTTCTGTCTAAAAATAATTCCCCTACAAACTTGAGCTAAAGTTGCAAAAATACTTACATAAATGAACAATGTTTATCTTTCTTATTTTCGTTGTTCACTGTTTTTTTTTCGTCGTCGATTCAATTTGTGTAAATAAACAAAGCAGACGCCACGTGCATTTGTTTATTTACACTTTCCTAATTTGGAAAATGAAACATCACTCATCATGCCCCCGCCTTTCAGAATCGAACTTGTATGCTTTTCAACGCATGGTTTCCATTGATTTAATTTGTATTTTCGTTAATTGCTGTTCATTTTATTGTTAGGCAGAGTTGAAATGTGTCATATATTCTAAAACTAAACATTTACACGACGGTCAGCGTTTGATAAACGTCGGTTCATTACATCTCCTACAAGCATAAACCAGGTCACGACAACACGAATGCGGTAGAGGTCAGAGGTCAACAAGTTCGTCTCTACTATAAGAATAAATTCTTTCAGTTTTAAAACTGGGAAAATGTATCACCCTACTGGGCGAATAAAGCAAAAAATTATCCAAGGCTTCTATTGTTCGAATAAACGGCCAGTTATGGGATAAAAGAAGATTTCAAGTGGAGACACTTGGTAGGATTTTGAGAACATCTCAGTTTATCCGAATTATCGAAACTCAAATCAAATCCAATCATCGGAACGATTTCGAATCGAGTCGAATCTAATATCGGAGGTTCTTGAGGTTCTATATCTATGAACCCGTGCGTATCTAGGCCATCGAGTGGAAAGGTTTACACACTGAAAATCGGACATAAATTATCCGAGATAATATAAACAAATAACAGGTCTTTCTGTTGTGTTTGACCTAAAATATTTCTTGTCATCCGTTTATAACGAGATCTCCGAATTTCTTCCAAGGTGAATAGATAAGCAATAATTCTGGAATGACCAACACGATATCGGAATAATGCGGAATTAATGTTGGTGTGGTCTTGGTCCTCCGTGACTTGTGTTAGCTCTTTATCGAAAACAACTAGAAGACGACAGTAGCAAATATACAAATTTTGAATAAGGTCTAAAAAAGATAAAAATCTTTTTTACAACCAATGCAAATTTAAAAAAATAAAAATAAAGTGGTTTACGTCTGAAATTTTACCCTAGTTAACAAAACGGATACATTTGTCCCTTGAGAGCAACAGGGCTTTGTAATGCTTTATTGCAAAACCTCCTTGCACTCAAGGGACAAAATACACCACCTATGCTATTCTGTAGATTATGAGGCCTAAAACATAAACAAAGAAAATGACATTTTGGAGACCAAGAGATAATTACAAAAATAAAAAAATAAAATACAAAATCGCCTGCCCACATGCAATTTTACAAAAAATGGAACGAGAAACAGAAGATCCACTTTATGGGGCCTAAATAAATATTTTCACTTTTTGCCTCAAACGCATAATTTTGACGCATTTTGCGATTGCTCTAATGATGAATGATAAGCTTTATTTTAAAGGGGGAATTGAAAACATTAACAAATATGAATGTGTGTTAACAGCGCTGGCCAGATATTCTGTTTTACGTTCGGCGGGGTGTTACTAAGGGAGTTAAGACAAAACGTGTTCCATACATTTCAACATCATAGTATTATACCTCTAGTCATTGCCACATGAGATCAGCATTTGTGGATACATTTGAATATTCCATTGTAACGAAATTGTGTACAACGAATATGAATTCTACAGAACTTAACGAAATATGGATTTTGGGGTATGAGAATGTGGAATAGGTATCAACTGTTTTCTAACAAGAGAGTTTGGGATGAACGTTCTCTGATCTTGGTACAACTGGCTTGCCGAATAGCTTATTTGTTACAGATAGACAAAAATATCCCACGCCGCCACCATCTTGGGGATAGAGGTGGAGTGATCGGGGGATTGTTGCTAAAAAAGTCAATGCTCACGAAAACTTTTTTCTCGATAGTTTTCGCTTCTCCCACGCCTAGCAATCACAGATTGCATTTTCAAGAATACATTTTTGATGTTTAAGAAAGACAAATATGTTGGTGGTATGCAGATTTTTCACGTCAACGGAAGTTAATTATCTACAACATATTTTAGTTAAAATTGCAAAACAAGTGCTTATATTGGAAAGTTGATGCCGTGTTTCCAGTTTCCACGTTAGGCTTTCCTATGATACTTGATGATGTGAGAACTGTTACGCCGTGACTGTAGTCACAGCGCTACAGCTTTCACGTCATCAAATGTGATGGAATGGGGAAGTTACCGCATTTGTTGGCCTGGTGCCATTTTCAGGGTAAGGGAGAGGTGATGATGGGGGCACAATGACTTGGATCTTTACTTGGTGATGTTCCAACAATCCAGTTGTAGATAGATTAGTAGACACACTGATATATTATAGTATCACATGTTTAACTCTTTACCTAACATGAAAAGCAGACGACACTTGCAAAAACAATTCTTGAATAACTAATTTTTTTCATTTTCTGTCTCAAAAACATAGGTTATGACCCCTCGTTGGAACGAGCTCGACGAGCTCGTTCCAACGAGGGGTCAGAACCTATGTTTTTGAGACAAAAATGAAAAAAATAATGAAAATTAAATGGCGATTTTTGAGAATAGCGCTGGCCGGTTTGGGCCGTTACGTTGGGTAAAGGGTTAACTCTTTGTTGCTGAAGCAATCATCCAATAAACTATAATCTATGCAAAAACCAAGTTTTTCGCCCAAACACAACATCGCATAAAAACTCCAGAAAGATCCATGATTTATGTTTCCCAACTATATTAACGTCTTAGTGTGAACATAGATTTGAGGTGACAAAATTCAAGCCGCCACTGGCGGTCTAGAATGGCTAGTGACCGTGAACTAACCGCACACCATTTATTGTTCCGATGGTAAACATGTCTTCCCCTCTGTCCTTAAAGATAACAAAAGATATTCTTCAGCTGAATGTCGCTGTTTACCCATCCCGACACAAAACCCAAGCTGATATGGCACTTGCATTTATTGTCTTCAACGAAAAGAAAATTCCAGTATTTTCTTCAAAAACATTAGTTCATGTCCCATCATAAAAACGAACACAAAGAGTTCCTTCCAATGTGGTATCATTAGCTATGTTTGGAAGACAAAACATGAAGAGAAAAAATAAGAATGTCGATTTTGTGTGTACTGTGTTGGACAGATATTTCCTTAACGTTAAGCTCCGTTTTCATATGAAATTTGAAAAGAAAATCAATTGTATTTCACATTTTTCTTATTAGTCTTTTCCATTAAGGTAAATAACTCACGTGCACACAGCATATATGCACAGCTGTTCGCCTTTGCAGTGGATGAAAGACAATTCGTGCAAGTTATTTGTATTTGAACCGTGGCCATATATCCATAATACCAATAATGTGCACGAAAATCAGCGACCGGATTCTCAGGTTGATAACCCTTTACCTAACATGAAAAGCAGACGACACTTGCAAAAAAATTCTTGAATAACTAATATTTTTCATTTTTTGTCTCAAAAACATAGGTTATGAACCCTCGTTGTAACGAGCTCGACGAGCTCGTTCCAACGAGGGGTCATAACCTATGTTTTTGAGACAAAAAGTGAAAAAAATAATGAAAATTAATTGGCGATTTTTTAGAATTGCGCTGGCCGGTTTTTGCCATTACGTTGGGTAAAGGGTTAAAATAGCCGCCATAAACCTGAAAGCACCGGCATGCATCACACTGGTGTGGAGATAGGAAGTTATTTCTTTTAAATGGAGTAATATCGCATCAGTAGTCATGCACTCACTTCGGCAGTCGTAAATGCTAGTGTGCTGAGATCCCTCTCAGAGCTGCTGGGAGTACAATCTTGCCCTTTACCAAACTTATTAGTAGATGCGACAATCCATTCTTACCATAAATAACTATAACTTATCCTTAATTTTCTCTCCAAACGTTTGCTCACAAAACACAGACCACCCCAACCTCTCATCGAAACGAATTCGCCACCCGCCCCAATAAGGAGCCAACTACTATGTTCGGTATAAAAACTAAAAATAACCGAAACTGAATCGGATTGCCTTATAGGACTGGATAAAGTGGGCCATTTTGACGGGTATATGTGGTATGTTCTAATGCTTCCTATTTCACGAATAAATCTAAAAAGTTGTATAGCATTTCTCTGCAACTGTTTTTTTTTAAAAAAAAAAAACTCTGTCAATATCAACACACAGGGTCCCAATCACCCACTTATCTTGGTTTTAATCACTTTAATGGGAAGAAATTCAGAAGTGTTCTTTTGCTTATTGGTATGATTCCATTTGGACGTCGGTCTTGCTTGTTTAGAAACACAGACGAAGTTGGAGAATTTATATAAAATTCCTCCCTAAAATGTACAGATTGTGAAGCATCTTTGCAAGACCAGGAAAGCTTCCATTCTAACGTGCCCATGAATTTGACATACACATCCTTTCCGTTCATCTTTTCCAGCGGTAAGTTTCAATCGAAAGAGTTTGATACAAGAGATGACTTATTTTTTTAATTTCTCGATTTCACTCCTTAAGTGCAACAAGGCATCATCTACAATGACAAAGCATTGCAGATTGAGCCTTGCTCCACTCAAGGGACAATTTGTGAGTTTAGCCCATGAAGTGAGAAGTTTGGGTATATTAATAACCATCAGCGACATGATTCCTACTACACCAGATATACATCGCATTCAGAATTAGGTAGTTTGCCAGAAACAAACACTATTTGAGCATTTCGCCCGGTTCAAGACCTTTGAGGTTCGCTTTTCCGAACAAATAAAATAATCCCTTGGACTGAATCTACAAATTTTGATGGACTATTTTAGAGCTAGACTGATTCCAGGCCATAACAGCATCAGATTTGTTTAAAAGTTTGACTGGTGGTAAAAAGGGCAGCCACACAATTGACGTTATCAAAATCCAATGCAGATCTGCAAAACCTGTTTTGTAAGGACTGTACGCTTTGGTGATCCACGTTTTCAAAAGTAAATAACAAGCACGGATTTTCTCAATTCCTTTTGTAATTAGAGAGAGAGAGAGAGCCCGTTGATGATATTCCCTGTCACTAGGAAAGCAAAAAAATCCTTGCGGCTGTTTTATATTAAATTAACAGCGAATTTCATCTGAAATTGCTAATACACGCAATTGGTCACAATTAATATTCATTCATTCATGGATGCATGTCAAAAGGTAAATCGTTTTGAAATAAAGAAACCAGAGCAAATAACAAGCGTTTGATTGATGATGTGACTGTCCCTATGTTTTGGTACATGCACTCTTATTAAGAATGTGACCTTTTTTGCGTACTTCAAATGTGTCCTTTCTCGGTTTGTACAGAGGGTTGCGCTATGGCTATCTTACAATCTTATATATTTGCATATTATTATTTCGAATCGTGAGGTCCATGACGCCACTGATGCGCATGACACCATCTACTAAGAATGAACATCTAACAGTTTGTGGCAGGATTTGTTCGATCCTACATCTTGAGAGGGTAGGATTCAACTATTACTAATATAACAATACCGTGATGTGGAAAGGCGATTTTTAATGTGAGCAAGGCAAGAATGAATGGCAGCCTCGCATAATATTAGTGGCTCCCGTTTACAGCTACCCAAATTAGGCAAATTTGGCAATATGCTAGTTTCAGTCCTCACAAGTTATGTTTATTTGTTTATTGTGGTTCAACGACAATTTCAACAACCAGGGTACCGTTGTGTCAGATAGTTCTCACGGGTGGAGAAAGCCGGGGTATCCGGATAGAATTACTGAGCAGCAGCGAGCAGCTGCCAGACTATCCAACGAACCCAGCGCTTGAAGGCATGTGCGCCATCAACGCGCAGTATGCCATGGTACACAGCGCCGCCGTGCCCCATCATGTGCAATCGGGATTAAGTACCTCATCCAATGACAGAACACAGTTACCGTTGGTAGGGATGGAATCGTCGACATTTCGGTTTAATGCCCAATGCTCTCCTTTCCCATTGAGCCATCGCGCTCCCATCATTACAAGTGATAATGCGTTTTCCGTTAGCACTTGGAAAACAAAGTTGAGCGTAAAATGCACAATTCGAAACACAATTGACCCGAAACTCCACAGAACATGCTTTGTTGTGCCTCTGTTCCTGTAACACCTGCATACAGTTCCTAAACAAACTCGCGAAGTTTACATAACATCCTACATCGATCTGGGCATATTCTGTCGTAATTTTGTCTGTTTTCAAACATGAACAACATTATATTAGTTATCCTTGTGATTTCCAGGGTGTATGGGAATTTACACCGGTTTGGGAACTCATAAACCCTTCGGCTTTGCCTCAGGGTGTATGAGTTCTCAGACCGGTATAAACTCCCATACACCCTGAAAAACTCAAGGATAACGGATGTATTTCCAAGCATTTTGGTGCACTTAATACTTTAACCAAAATTGTGCGAAAAAAATCGGACAGAAAATTTGTACTTTGTAAGTTTCTTAATAAAACCAGATGAATATGGATGTCATTGGAACTGGCTCAGTGAGCCAGTTCCAATAACATCCATATTTATAATATTTTATTGCATATAAATATTAAATTTCTTGTATTTTTATTTTTGTTCTAAGATAACCGAGCAGAAGGTATGAATTAAATAATTAAAAATGGGTACCTTTTTAGCCATGTATCCTGCTATTGTGTATTCTTGTTTCTACACCGTGGTTAACCACTGTTTGGGCTAAAACCCCAGGTTCGAGGTTAACAGAATTGAAATAGGAAAAGAAGAGTTGAAAGTCCGATTTGAAATGATTGTTCTTTAACTTTAAGATGACAATGGTGATTTATTGCTGCATAACATTGTGTGTGTGAACATCTATCTGTATAATTATTTGCGGATGACCAGAAATCTGAGAAGCCAAAGAACAAATTTGCAATTCACGAGTCACAACTTAGTCTAAGCGGTGGTTCATGGCCTGCACATTTGGCAGTTGTGTCCCCGAGTTTTTAACTAGCACAGCATGTATCGATGTCGATTAATGTCCACCCTATGGCGATCAAAGACAAAGGCCCCCAAGTGCGTGTATGCCTGTTTGGCGAGACGTAGATGATAAGAGATAGCACATGAACCTTTCAATTGAGCCCTTTACCAATACAAAGATCAGACTAAACTTGCAATAAACTTCTTTAATAACTAAACTATTTCATTATTTGCTTCCAAGATATAGCTAGTTGGCCCTTCATTGGAACGAGCTCATCGAGCTCGTTCCAACGAGGACCATAAGCTATTTTTGGAGACAAAACTAGAATAAAATAATTTTGGGTAGCGATTTTTGTGGACAGCGCTGGTTGGATATGGCTCTCACGTAAAGTAGCATAAGAGTAAAATGACATGTCAAGCGATTTCCCTTGTATTTTTCTGTAAATGTTCAGTGTATGTTCACTTTACCCATCTTCCAATATTCACTTTGTATCGGATTATTTAATATGTTATGTAATATAAAATAATCACGCTGTACAAAAAAGCTACATTTGTACCAAACTACTATATTGTATATAAAATTTTATTTACCAAAGAGTTTTTGTAAATGTCAAAAATGGTGTTCGATACGGAAATCATTATTCACGTTTTAAATATATACTTCTACAAAACAGAGGAATGTGTTGTTATATTTATATATGAATGGTTCTGCATACAACTTTATAAACCCAAACCCAAATTTATTCTAGTCTCAGAGAATTTAAACTCCTCTTCGTGGATATATACATATTATCGCTACAGTGAAGTGATTTGGGCCGTAATATCACGTCGAGTTGCGGGGGTGAGACTGCCTGATCAAACAAACGAGCTGCCGATGGCAGCACGTTTGATCCGGCGTTCTGACCTCCTCAACGCGACATCATGCGACGACCAAGATCACTTCACTGTAGCGATAAAAGGTATATTATATGATTTATAGTTGCACATCGCATGCCAACGCTAGCATTAACAATTCCCCAACCTCTTTTTTGGTAAATTGGATTGAAGTAAAAAGGAGTTATTTTTTTTTACACTTATTCTTGTAACAGGTGCACGCTTCCGAGGAATCCTCCGATGCGCATGAATACGATAAAAATATCATGAATACTAAAAAAAAAAACGGACCGCTGTTCGAGCGCATCCATTCCGGCTCGGAGTAAAGTACTCTCTGCGACCCGAGCAGCTAATTATGCGATTTCTAACGCACCCGTAAGTAGTCCTTCATACTATAGTGACACAGAATCGGATTCCACACTGTGGATTTTCAGAAGACTAGGAAAAGATCGCCAAACAGTAGTGGTATTTAGCGGTTAAATTACATAATCATATAATATAGGTTTTCATACAATGGACACTATCCGATAAATGCATTACTAACTAACTGACTTCTCGGATTGTATAACTACTAGTCTGTTGATTGAACTTTGTTGTTGGGCGCCTGAAAGTTACGAAATTCGATTGGATTTTAAATCGTCTCTATGATTCTATTCGACACGCACAGATTCGGAGATTTTCCTCTTGTTGAGATGTTCGCAAAAATCCCACCAATTGTCTCCTTTTTAACTCTTATTTCCTTCTTTATCAGACCTGCGACAGGAGACAGATTCCTGGGGGTAGGGGTGGGGTGCGGGGGGGGGGGCTGTCTCCGAAACCAATTGGACTCTGTTCACGATTATTATGTTATGTTACTTTCCCAGACAGACGAGTCCCCGTTGGATGCACTACTTGAGTAGAGAGATATAGAAAAACGAAATTTCATCAACTTCAACTGGAAGATTCGATGCGCAATCCTTGATTAGAATTTCCACCCAACGAGTCGTTGCGTAAAAATTATCATCAGTTATATTATATTCTTTAACCCTTTACCCAACGCAGACGATTTCAAAATTTATTATTTTAAATATCATTTTTTAAATTTTTTCAAAACATTTCAACGAAACCATATCATGTGACCCCTCTTTGGAACGAGCTCGACGAGCTCGTTCCAAAGAGGGGTCACATGATATGGTTTTGTTGACATGTTTCGAAAAATAATTTTTTTTTTCAGTTGTTGAATTTGCATATTACGCGGGCGGGTGCGGGCGATTCGTTGGGTAAAGGGTTAAGCAACAAATTATAGATATCACCCTGTGTCGAAATTCCAAACTGGGAAGCAAAATTTGTAAGCCACAACTGCAACGTCCAGCACGTGTCACGTACATCGCTTTCAATGTCGAACAACATTTAATTCTAAAAGGTATGACAGCATATTTGAAGAAGGGAGGACGGAAAGCAGAAAAAGAGTTTTTGCAGATTGTATGCCAATAGGGAACGATGTGGACCTAGGCCCCTAGATATCCTTCACTGGCAGTTGTTTTCCCGGTGAACAGTTAGAATGGTGGGGGGGGGGGGGGGGGCAACAGGAGTATCTGGAGATAACAATCGAGCGGCTATGGGCAGCGATCCTTCTTTTAATGTATTAACCCTTTACCCAACGTAACGGCCAAAACCGGCCAGCGCTATTCTCAAAAATCGCCAATTAATTTTCAAAATATTTTCATTTTTTGTCTCAAAAACAAAGGTTATGACCCCTTGTTGGAACGAGCTCGACGAGCTCGTTCCAACGAGGGGTCATAACCTATGTTTTTGAGACAAACAATGAAAAACATTAGTTATTGAAGAATTTTTTTGCAAGTGTCGTCTGCTTTTCATGTTAGGTAAAGGGTTAACGGAGGTCAAGCGAAACTTTAGTCTAGATCACCTTTGTTGAAACCACAGTGCTCCAATTCGCGCCATTCAGTTTGAGTGTGAAGCTCTAAGATAGAATCAGAATCTGTTCCTCGTGACATCCTATCCCATGCAATTGTTTTTATAAGGTCCCACACGGGGTTAACATACCTTAAGTCTTTCAAGGTGCATTCCACACCCAAGTACAAATAGCTAAAAGCTGATGATGAGGAAAATTTTTGAAATGCAATCAAAACAAAAGTTCTAATCCTTTATCAAAAGTGTCTTTTTATTGCCAAGACAAATATTTTCCTAGATGGTCTGAAAGTCGTTAAATAACTATAAGCCTTTGATTAAGCTATTCAGCTGAGCAAGATGCGATTTGATTGTACAGAACGATGCAATTGTCTAGGGGAATTAGCGGTCTTACGCAAACAATTTTACCAAACAACGTCTTAAAACTGAGATTGTATTTGTTGTTGCTATCGACTTTCTCGGTTTTACAGTTTCATTAATAACCCACTAGAGTTGTCTCAATGAGATTTAAATAACCAATATTTGGCATAAGAGATGACAACGGGAACACAATTGGCATGTATCTCGAACTGGAGTGTCGAAGTATTGATAAAAGTCTAACGTCAATAGAAACATATTCGATCATGTGGTAAGTGATCGATGCTTATCGCTCGCTGATTTTAGTTCCACGCTAAAACCCTTCAGTATCCGTGAAACACGTCTCATGAGATCCGAAAGTCCATTATTCAAAATTATGTTTCTTTGTTCATTGGTGTTCAAATACACTTTCAACACCAAGGGTCGTATCTTATTGGACAATTTTAGGGGTGAAGAAGTGGTGAGTACTCGGAGGGAACCACCGAGTAGCAGTGGAGCAACTGTCAGAATCCCGAACTTATTACCACAGCACATGAAGCGCTAGCAGCGATTGAAGGCAGGTGCAGTACTTCTTTATACACAGCACCACCAATCGGCAATGAGTGTATTTTTCCCAATGGACACAACGCAGATTGTGGTTTAAAGTCCAATGGCCTAACCGACGAACCACCACTCTCCCATTAGAATTTATAGCACTCATCCAAGCTTTATGTTCCTCGTTTAATCTTCCATCATGTAGCCGATGCGCTATCCCGAATGTAGTATGTACCCTTACAGTATTGTGATGATGAAACAGAAAACGAATGTTTGACCAGGGGAGGAAAGCGTGGAGAGAACTTCAACCAGATCGCGACACAGTCGCGATCTGGTGGAAGTTCTCTCTACGCCCCCATCTCCCTACACTGCAGAATCTCAAATATCCAAAAGACATGTGAGAACATTTAATGTAATATGCCATTTTCGTTTGGTTTTGTTGATTCCGTCTTGATTTAGCAGTACCTATAAAATTTAGGGGGTGCGGTGGCGTTGCGGTAACCGGTTCTCGTCAGATCACCAAAGTTAAGCAATGTCGAACCCGGTTTGTCCTTGGATGCGTGACAGTCGCTGCGATCGATTCGGACTCCCGCGTTGTGCCCTTGGGCAAGGCACTTCACCTCGATTGTCCACATGGGGCACGATGACGCCGTGTACTAAGGCGTACTACATGTCAATGGTGCGCATGTCTTCAGCCAAACTAACCCTGCCTGTGCTGCAGTGCGGAGTTACGATGTTGGGGAGCTGGCAGCTGCTCTTCGTTGCTCGGTGGTTCTCTCCGGGTACTCCAGCTTCCTCCACCCGTAACACTGTCACCGACACGATATGATATTGGCTGTTAAAGTGTCGTTAAACCCTAATAAATAATAATCTATAAAATTTCGACCCATTCGATGACTGTGTCGTGACGACAGCGCGATCCGATCGTGAATGATGTTACAACAGTGTTCCTTTCACATATCAATCGGACTCGCTTTGAAATATAGATTAAAGGAATAAAATCGATCAATACCGGCTTTTTCTGGAAGTCTCCATCTTTTTTATTATTTTTATCAGAGTTTAAAGACACTTTCGACAGACAGGGTCCCCTCGCGTCGGACAGTGTTACTGGTGGAGGAAGCCGGAGTACCCGGTGATAACAGACACTCCAGCATACTAAATCCACACAAGCAGGGTTACCATTCGTTGAAGACAAGTGCACAATCGACACGCAGTACCTTAGTACTCGGTGCCACCGCGACCCCACGGGGCAATCGGGATTAAGTGCCTAACCAAGGAAACAATGCGGTTACCCCTGGCGGGGATTGAACCGTGTACCTTTCGATTTGAAGTCCAATGCCGTAACCATTGAGCCACCGCGTTCCCAGGATGTCTCCATCAATCCAAAGCATCGCTACATTATAGCACCCATGACTTGATATATGAAAGGAAATCAACTATACACCGACTATTTTACGGGGCAATCATTCTTCTTGTACGTGAGATCAATAGCAAAAACAATTCGAAAAATGAACGTCAAGCTGACGACATTTATCAGAATACGAGCATGATTACGAACTATCAATGATTTCCACTGGGAGTCAATAAAAATTGAAAGTCCATTCCGTATATCCATACCTGGATAAAACATTAATATTTGCTATGAATGTTTTAAAGAGTGGATCACATATGATCAACCTTTTAAAATTATACAAGCCTCCTGATTGGTCAGTAACCAATACAGCCAGTTCGGTACATTTAACACCAACGGGATGTACGATATTCAACGGAGTGTTTGAGAATATCACGTGAGAGCTAAAAGGGATGTACAGACATTCTATGGAACACTTGGCCGATTTTCCTTTCACCCATTGTCTCAAACATTTTCGTCAGTAATAATAAACATTCAGACTCAAAAGCAAAATGAGTACGATATTGTTTCATGAAAATATTCCGAAAACTTGATATAAAACATGTGTACATTCCCCTTAATGTCGGATTTTATTGCCGAGAAGAGGGATTCTGTTGTGTATCTACACTACAGATCCGTTGTGGTTTCGAGAAACATGCAACCTATCCCCTCATATAAATTGTCTCCTCAATGACACTTATTAAAGCACTTGTACAAGTTTTAATATAGTGTCCCAGGTTCTCCAAGGCACACAACGCACCAACGTATCGAATGAAACACTTATAAAGTCAACTTCTGTCCCACAATAATAACGACGCGTCATTTCACAATGTCCTTGAATTGAAGTCTCCCAAATGTTTGAGTTCAATCGAAGGGAAATAACTCCAAATCGTTCTTGTTAAATAATAAAGAAAGAAAAGTTTCTTTCAGTTTCTCTAATTATTACTTTTATCGAAGTTTCCGTCACTGGAATATCGTTTGGGGATTATATAATGAAACAAACCTCGGCACACTGAAGGGACAGGGTAATAAATTCGTCTCGCGGTGTTTCAGAAGAGTGTACGGGACTGTACTACGCTTCTGAGATTCGTATTTCCTTCGGCTTTCAGCCTCAGGAATTACGGATCTCGGAAGGGTGGTACAGTCACGTGCACCTTGCTAAAACACCGTGTACCTAATACTACTGTGGCATTTCAACCAATTGCGTGAAACAATTTCCTGTTTAAAATAGGTACATATGAACAATATCACGAGGGTGATCATTTAGTAAAAGAATGCCTGCTGTTGTTTTGATGAGATCATGTATACAATGAATGCAATAATCTAACACGTTAACTATCTGTTGCCGCCACTAGCATCAGCATCCAGTATTATGATCTGATAACTCGATAAATGCAAGATATATTTTGTTATAAATAACATGATTCCTTATTAGGAATTTAGTACATTCTCGCGAAACATGAGCAAAACACATATAAACAGAAGTTTCAAGAGACACGAAATTGACTGTTAACTGTGGAATTTACAATCACTCGAATTGTCAAGTTTTGTTATTCTAACGTGGTAACTACTCACATAATTGGGGTGCGTGTAATATAGACACCTAAGGTCTTTGCACACGGGATGCGATGCCTGTGTTCCAAGCATTGTGACGAAGTAATATTTGTCTTCTCATGTTGGACAGAATATTTTGGTCAGAGCAAAAACAATAATAAACAAGACTTGTTTGTTTGCTTGCTTATTGGGGTTTAACACTTTACCCAACGCAGACGGTATCAGAATATATTATTTTAAATATCATTTTTTAAAAAGTTTCCCAAAATTTCAACAAAACCATATCATGTGACCTCTCATTGGAACGAGCTCCACGTGGGCAAACGGGATTAAGCGTCTTAAAGACAAAAGGCAGCTACTGCTGGTCGGAATCGAACCGTCGACCATTCAGTTTAAAGTCCAGTGCTCAAACCTGGGCCACCGCGCTCCCTAATAAATTGGACTTAGTTCAATGTCAGATATGAAATATATATTCAATCTTATCTTATCTTATTTATTCAATGAATTTAATTTTGACGCAACGCTTCGTTGCGTCATAATTATATTCAGTGATTTAATACTTCACTCTGCCTGCTAGGCTCACTGTAGTTAGTATTTGTGTTTGTTGTACAGGGTGAGTCAAATTAGAAATATCACACCACGAAGAAATTGCAAAATTATATGAAAATTTGGTAATTATTACTTTAATTCATCGCATCGTTCAGATTTTTCGCATCGCAACTGGTGAGGACATGACTTTACGCCATGTGTGCGCACCATTCCATTACGAACCATTCTATTAACCCTTTATCCAACGCAGACGATATCAAAATTTATTATTTTAAATATCATTTTTTAATTTTTAAAAAAAAATTCAACAAAACCATATCATGTGACCCCTCTTTGGAACGAGCTCGACGAGCTCGTTCCAAAGAGGGGTCACATGATATGGTTTTGTTGAAATGTTTCGAAAAATAATATTTTTTCAGCTGCTGAATTTGCATATTACGCGGGCGGATGCGGGCGATTCGTTGGGTAAAGGGTTAAAAGGAAATGATGCGATTAATGCTGCTTATTGCAGCCATCATTTATAATATAACCGGTCTGTTACCGATGTGGCCAATATTCAATATGGGAAGAGTACACGGTATTACCAAGCATGGCGGAGAGATTTATTAAATTGAGTTTTATATCGATCAGAATTAAAATGTGACGCGCCATTTCACTTGACATGGCATTGCACTTAGAAAAGTTCGAACGCAACTCAAGTGCAGCAATTGAAATCAAAATACAAAAGACTAAAGCGATGTTAATATTTGAGTTAACACGCGAAAGTAAGAGTGGTTATCCGGTTCTAGGTTTAGGTTCCAATAATATTGCGGGGAAAGACACTTTTTGTGTACTTTGAAATTTTACAAAAGAAAGCAGGACATGAACCAACGGAATTCAATTGGATGGTTCTAACATCAATGCTCGGTAACGGGATATATTCGAGGATGTAAATGTCACTTTTTACGAATACACGTTAAAAAATGCTTAGCGCCTAAAAGCTAGCAAAAGTGCAGTTCAGATGACGCTATACTCACCTTTGGTGCGAGTAATGCTCATACTAGTTGGCAGTCGAACAGTGGCGTGTTTAAACATTTGAAATCGCACGACCTCGCTTCCGATCCAGGTTCAAACGGTCTAGTTTCATACAGTTAATGCCTGCTTGAATTTGTAATTTGAATGTAAGGGTAGACCATTCAATATTTTCAACGTGTGTCCCTAAGGCTGCACGTTGAAAATATTAATTGGACCACTCCCAAATAATGGATATGAACTCCTCGAATTGAAGCAATTAAACTGACATGTAAGATGCCATGGGGATTTAACGGTCACGTATACAAAGTAGTGTCAAAATGCCCTGTGAAACAACACATCCTCACATGAACTAATATAGAGTGCAATTATTCTATTTAGGAACACTAAATATCTGGTGGACCGTTTTTTTTTTTTGGCGATGAGAATTAGAAACAAACATATTTGTTTGCATTTTTAAACATATATATCAAAATCCTCTTCCAGAAACAACCTCGTTTTAGCGTGTTGTCAATGTCAAGGTGATAGCTAAAAGTTGCGATTTTTTGGTTTAAAAGTGTAAATATTTTCGATAATCTTTCTGACTGGGTTAAACATAAAACGTAAAGATAGGTATATGACGGACCCCGAAAACCGATTTGTCACTTAAACAGACCAGCAATAATTCAATCGTTGCTTACTAAGCATGAAATTTTATGTCCATTATTGAGCATTTGTTGAACGCCACATGAGCGGTCTGGATAAAACATTAAAGGTAGTAAACGCCAGTTTCCTCATGCAGTCATTATCTGTGTAATTATGGCCAGTTAATGTGTAATTGTTGTGAAAACAATACATCGCGCATGTTCTGGACACACACCCATATTTCGCATCTAGCTTGTCAGCGAATGTCAAAAGATACCAAAATTAGAGTCTTTCAAAGGAATTTTAAGCGAATATTAAATTAAGTTAGATGTAAGCGGCCAAGTTCAAGAGAAGCGATTAAACTGAGAATTAATGTTCTGGCTATCTAAATAAAAATCGGGGAATTTCTCGTAAAATTCATTCCAGTCTGAAGATGTGTCAGGCTGTGGGTCGTTGCGAGTAGATGGGGATGTCCCGTGCTATAGGTTAGAGGAGGTGCCGCATCGGTGAGAAAGTATAGGCACGTTGTGATGTAGGGGAGCCACAGAGCTCATATTTAGAATAGGAGCAGTCGCGGGCCAAGTCGGTGGCCATATATGAGAATAGGATCAGAAACACGAAATACGAGCTCAGGGAGCTATTCGCATTTAAGTAAACGGCATTATCAGTTTTAGAAGGCAAGCCATCCGTAGGCAGAGTAGGCTTTTCCTGTATAAACATTATTCTGAGACAGACTTAGGGGAGCGTTTAACTCCATTGGTGGCGACTGCTTGAGTGAAAAGCGTCAAGTGAAGTGACAATAAGCCAGTGGCCGTGCGACGGCAGTGGAAGAGTGACATTCCGTCACTTGTTGGATGGAATGCGATATACTGTTGTGACAATACGTTAGCGGCCGTGCGATGGCAGGCGTAGAGTGACATTCCGTCACATGTTGAGTAAAAACGTCCTGTAAAGTGACAATAAGCTTGTGGACGTGCGACATCAGTGAAAGAGTGAAGTGAAGAGGCGACCAAAGAACACACACCAGCGAGAAGGAGGAAAACCAGTGACAACAGAAAATGCGGGCCCGCAAGTGACTCAAAAACTGTGTGGGCAGGGGGCGATTGACGTTTTGTTTATCATATTCATTGGATTCCATATAAGTCACAAATTACCATATTTATTTATATGTTTTTGTTTTAAAATTGTTGTTTTCAGTGAACCCCTGTTGATTTATGCTTTTCGAGGAAAAGTTATTAACCCCTTCAGGATAAGAACCACCCCAACAAAAGTGAAACGGGCCGCTTCGTTATGGTGAGACAAACGTTCACGCACGGATTCAGGCGACACTCCTTGAGTTTTGGCTGAATACGCGGCGTGAATCTATTTCCCCCAGCGGCGACAAACCCCGGTTTCCGACAGTCAAACGTTTACATTTTGAGGAAAAATGGGATATAAAAGGTAAAAGTTGATTGCTAATGTCTATTAACCCTTTGCCTAACGAATTGGCCGCATCCACCGTGTAATTTATAAATTAATCATTTGAAAAAAGCCCAAAACATTTCCACAAACCATTTCATGGGAAACCTCAATGGAATGAGTTCGGTGAGCTCGTTCCAATGAGGGGATCATATGATATGGTTTTGTTAAAATTTTTGAAAAATTAAAAAAAAACAACAATAATTAAAATAATAAATTTTGATATCGTGGGGTGGAGGGTTAATGCCAGTCAGTTGAGTAGTTGGATATTTTAGACAAAGGTTAATTATTAAGACTTACATGTAGTTCTCTAGTGTCACGATATTAACCCTCCAAGTTCCAACAGGCGTTTTTTGTAAAATAAAAACAGTGCTGTGCAAAATGATTCAAGTTTTGTCATCTTTCCCTTGTTAGCTTTCAAAGTAAGCTTGTGCCCCAGTCCCTTCCTGGTACGATCTCCTTCAGCTCGCTCAAATCAGAGGTTATAAACTGTTTTTTTTTTTGTTTTGGGAAAATGAAAACGTGTAGTTATTTAGAACTAAAATATTGGAAGTATTATGTCACGCTAGGTGTCGGGTTTGTTCGAGTCGCGTGTTGCGAGTTGACCCACATAATTTTCAGCATTAACCCTTTACCTAACGCAGACAATATTTTAAATATCATTTTTTTAAATTTTTCAAAAAATTTCAACAAAACCATATCATGTGACACCTCATTGGAACGAGCTCGATGAGCTCGTTCCAAAGAGGGGTCACATGATATGGTTTTGTTGAAATTGTTTGAAAAATAATATTTTTTCAGCTGCTGAATTTGCATATTACGCGGGTGGATGTGGACGATTCGTTGGGTAAAGGGTTAAACAGATACTGAATTCGCACAATGCGAATCAGAATCGATTTACATTGTCCCAGTTTGGTGTGCGGATATAAATTTGTAACGATGAATTTGAGAAGACTTTAGACTTATAAGGTGCAATCCACAAACTAGTGCAAATAGCTAAGTGCAGTACGCCTTAGTACACTGCACAGCCATGCACTCTTCTCCCTCAAACCAATAATATCTACTGTACGTTTTTGACCAGCAGACTAATATTAACCCTGTGCTCAAATAGAATACCTGACGACACGTGGAAAACAATTCTTTAAATAACGAAAAACTTTCATTTTCAGTCTCCAAAACATAGCTCTGACCTAGAACTGGAAACTCGTCATAAGTTATGTTTTTGAGACAAAACATGAAAAGCGAATAATATGTGAATGGCGACTTTCTGAAGCAGTGCTGGTCAGGCGTTTTTCCTTTACGTGTAAGGTAATGGGTTTTTGGTATATACAGACCATATAAACTCCTCTGACCCCGATTGATCTGAAAACTCAACATATCAATGGTAAAAGTCAGTATAGCCTTGAGCAGGAATTCCCAGAACATTTGATCAAAGGCTTTTAACTAATGTGTAAAGCGAAATACACTAATGTAGTGACGCAAATGTTCTTTATGGCAGCAGTGAACAATTAATATTCAACTGGTCGATAGAATTTATTGGATCTTCCTGCGCACGTCCTTTAACCTACCTCTCTGTGATCACCAAAATCGATCACTTTTGAGATCAGATCGTGAGTGGATCTCGACCAACACCAACGGGTCGAGTTTTGCTAAATACAATACTGCGAAATCAGGAAAGCGTCGATAAATATGAACGAAAATAGAATGTCGGATTCAGTGTTTTCGCATTTTTGTTTAGACTGGGGAGACTCTACAGTTGGAAGATGGACAGAGATTTTCGACCCGGTCACGATCGGGTGGAAATTCTCTATCCTTTGTGTAATTACCATACTGTAACTTGAGCTAGGGCCCAGTTTTATTCTTGAACATCTGTGGCAACAGTAAATCAGAGGGCTACATATTTAACCTTTAACCCTTTACCTAACACGAAAAGCAGACGACACTTGCAAACAAAATTTTTGAATAAGTAATTTTTTCATTTTTTTGTTTCAGAAACATAGGTTATGACCCCTCTTTGGAACGAGCTCGACGAGCTCGTTCCAAAGAGGGGTCATAACCTATGTTTTTGAGACAAAAAATGAAAAAAATAATAAAAATTAATTGGCGATTTTTGTGAATAGCGCTGGCCGGTTTTGGCCGTTACGTTGGGTAAAGGGTTAAGTTTCCCGTAATAACGTTAACTCTTTATCCAACGTAACAGCCAAAACGAGCAGCGCTATTCACAAAAAAAACACAATTCAATTTTCGTTGTTTTTTCATTTTTTTTTTATCTGAAAACATGGCCCCTCGTTTCACCGAGAAGATAATGGTCAGTTCGATAAGATAGTATGCTTACGACACGTTGAACTATATATGGGGCTAAATATGACGTATTTAGCGATATAACTATAACGCAAAGGGTAAGCTACACTCATTTGAGGGCTACTCCCAAAAGGAAATGGCTGTTACATGGAATACATTATTTGGTTAAAGGTTGGACATTTTTACCATCTCGACAAGCCAATACTGTAGTACTGCACATTGCAGCTTGTATACAAACAACGTATTGTACATGGAACGTGGTGACTCAGTGATTATAAGATAATGGACTTTACCTTTTAACCCGATGAGTATTTTCAAAATATTTTTCATCAAATCTAGTCATGGCTGCTATGTAGCAGCCATGTCTAGATTTGATAAAAAATTTATCTGATAAATATAAAGATTTAATTAAAACCACAAACAAAATGAAAATTTTAGATGCAACCATTTCGCTTTTTTTCGACATGCGTTGTACTGTAGTGTTGAGGGCTGGAAAGCTGAAAGAGAATTTCAACCAGATCATGTCCAAGTGGAAACCACCTTGAAATTATCTGTCCGCGAGAGTAATGACACGATTGTATTCACACAATTTCAGTTCTCTGAGTGGGAAAAGGTGCAAATAACGCAGATATTAGTAGGGCTGCACGATATTCAAAACTGAATACCGTTATCGGTATTCAAAAAAAAAATACCGCGGTATACCGGTTTATTGAAAACTGTTCAGATATATGAACACAAGTATCACAATCGAGACTCGAGGCATCACAGTCGGAACGAATTAGCATGCCTTGATGATGCGGTTCGAAACACTTTTACCCAACGCAGACGATATCAAAATTTATTATTTTTAAAATTAGTTTATCAGATTTTCCCCAAAGATTTCAACAAAACTATATCATGTGACCCCTCATTAGAACGAGCTCAACGAGCACGTTCCAATGAGGGGTCACATGATATGGTTTTGTTGACATTTTTGAAAATTATTTTTTCAATGGCTGAACTTGTATATTACGAGGGAACAAGCAGACGATTCATTGGATAAAGGGGTAATATTATTCATTCGGGGATACAGTTAAAAAAAACTCAAGACATCTTGAAAATTAAATTCTGGGTAAATAAATAATGACGATAAACCGATATTTTTGTAATTACACCAGTATTTGATCGATATTGGTTTGAATACTGGTATATATCGGTTTATCGATATACCGTGCAGCCCTAGATATTAGACATGATTACTGAGGATATGAGTGCGTTATTTGTGCAGGTACTGTACTCATTTGCAGTATAGGCGAAAGAGGCGAAATCTAAATCTCCAAATTAAAAATGAAAATTAAACAAATAAAAAAAGAAGAAAAACTCACATTATTAATGCAAGAAGATATTCATATATTGGAACATGAAACCACATTCATTTCGTGCAGCAATGCGATTTTCATTCTTCGGTATGCTATCTATGATTAAAATCACAACTAAAATATAATTATTCGTACCAAATTAATTTGATTTTTACGATGTGGATAAGAAATCTACAATAAGATAAATAAATAATAACAAAGTTTGTATTACCCTATTCCCAAAGCTGATTTATTCTCCAAACGCGAATGGGAGTATAAATATCTGACTGATCAATTTAAAAACATGCTGAGCATCTATTTAATGAAACAGAGATGGCATAAAATTGTAGGATAGAACACTTTTTGACGTGTTTTGATGTTATTTCGATATTTCAAGACTTTCCAACTTAAGGGAGGAGAACAGTGGATATTGATCAGATCTTGTTAAAGCGCCAAAAAACATAGTGCAGCACTGTGATCACAAAAGCGGGTCTATTTCGCGATCAGGGGCCAATACTATAACACATTTACAATTGTATTTTCTAGAATTGTATTTTCTAGGTATGATTTTAAATGGGTTGAAATAAATTAACCATTAGCATTTTCAAAGATGTGGCAATTTGCCAGTTGGCAAATGTCCACGTCAACTGGCAAATTGCCACATCTTTGAAAATGCCAATGATTCATTTTAATCAGTTATATTAATAGGTAGAAAATACATTTCTAGAAAATACAATTGTAATAGTTTTATAGTATTGTCTCCTGATCGCCATTGCATCACACAAATGATGGAGAGTTCCTGAATAAAATACTGCGAAATCAGGTCCGCATAAAGAATAACTTGAAAAAAGCATTTCGGATTCAATGTTTTCATATTTCTTTTTCAGCAAATCAGATTTCACAATGCTGGAAGTTGGAGAGGGAATTTCGCCCAGATCGCCGTCCACTCTGAGACCACAGTTAGGAACTGAAACGTTACTTATCCAAAACTCGTGATGTGTAGTTTTTATCCAGTTTTTATCCAGTTACCTACTCGTCCCCTGAGTTGCAATGTGTTCTATGTGCCAGTAGGCACATAGAACACATTGAAACTCAGGGGACGAACTGTAGAGTCACGGGAAAGTAAAACTAAGCAAAAAAAAACACATTTGAGTATAGAAGTCCAATAGACGAATCTCTGAATGTATTTCCTTTTCGGGAGAATTCCAGGGGATTCCAAGTATTTGTATTGTTGCAAAGTCTGTCTTTCTTTTCGTAGTTCATCACTCTCCCGGGAACTCCCCCACTTTGCTTCTAGTCTAGAATGTCGGTAAAGAACTGTATGGATTTCAATACTCCTTGTCTGGGAAGAACATTCACATACAAACACCTCCCCACCGACCAAGGTTTGTTGGGTTAACGTTTATCGCTTTACGTAGCAAATCTGTCGAATTTGTCTTGCGCTATATCCAAGATGTCATTTGTATTTTTTTCCTTTCTAAATAATGGTATGCCATTCAATGTGATGAGTTTCGAGCGCCAGACAAACAGATGGAGTACCTCCACCTTCTGCTTTATTTAAACAATGCTGCGCAAGTTGCTAACATTCTCTGTTAACATGTACGTTTTCGAGTATTCGTTTTAACCAATGTTTTTGCCCGTGGGAACACCGGGAAGTGAAGCAGTGTTTTTTCACTGTGGTAAACACGATTAGCCGTTGTGCAGAAATAGGTGACCTTAAACACCAATAAATATATAAATGTAACAAATGTTTTAATATTAGGAGTATATTTTTTTTTAAATTTAAACATAATAATAGTTTAGTTGAAAAAACACATGAATAGATCAACAGTCTTTTCAGATACAAAGGAATAAGATTATTCTAAAACTAAAAAAGACAAAAATGCCACATAAAAATAGGAACTCTTACTAGAAAACTGTTAAAACTCCATCTTCGAAACTGCGGAAAAGAATCATCAGCTTTTCAGAAAACTGGGAAATTGTCACGTCTTTGAAAACGATAACGATCAATTTGACCAAATTATATTCGGGTATTGAAAATGCAATTAATAATAACAGTAATAATCAAGCCTGGAAATAAGCAATCTGTCATTTACAGAATGAAGTCCCCAAAGGTTGAATTTCTAAATCTATCTCATACAGTGGTCCAATTTATCCTGTAGGTACCTCTTTCTGTTTAGGATTGAGACCTTGATTCAGACTGAGGTTCACAGAGGGTAAATTTAGTGATGCTACCCTGCTCTGAGAAGGGTAGCATCAACAAATTCACCCTCTGGGGACCTCATTTTGCAGATGACAGTCTGCTTATTTCCAGGCTTGGTAATAATTGATAAAGTCTTAAATCCACGAGAAGCTCTTTTTACTGCATAACAAAGAGATAAGACACTTAACCAACGTGCGTATATTGTTCCCGAGGACCTTTGCTCGAATACGCAGGTTTTGACCTATGTGTTGAATGATGTTAACGCAGGGCACAATTTTATTATCTGGCAGAGCTTTTCATAATTTTGTGTCGCCATTTTGCCAGCGGCAGTCTGTTCAGTCGCAGGTTGAACTAAATTGAGCTCTCCCGAAGAGCGGAGTGGTCTGACTGGCACATAGCGAATCCGACCTACGTGTTAGAACGTCATGTAAGAATGCACCATATTTGCCGCAACTCAATTGAGTGCCGTCATAACTGGAATGAAGTGCTTCGACACAGAACAGTGTCACTGGAGAATGTAAACATGCCGTCGAAGGTGATATTTTGCTTAAATAATGTCAGCCTAATTCACATAATTGCAGTCGCTATAAATACAGAACATAACTCAGGTAGAGTGCCGGATTCAGGAATCAACAACTCTTCTTGGAGTTTTTACTGTATTTCACGTGCGCCTTCGGCGTGCGTGAAATACAGAAAAAAAAACTCCAACTTGACTCATTCATTCCAGCCCCCCGTACTCCACCCCAATTATGTTCTGTCTTATTACAAGCAATCTCAGATTCACCAACATAGTTTCTCAGGTTGCTGCAAATAATTGCTTTGGTTTGCCATAGAAACTCTTTTATATAGTGTGAATGGAAAAACTCGGTCAGACACATTCAAATCCTTCAAATATTTTGATAGATTTTCGAAACAAGTTTCTCTGTTCACACATGAGGAACATGGGGACTTTGCATTGTTTAGCGATGACAAATTACAGTGATTAGCTGCCTGTTTCCTGGGTTTTTATAACACGCAATACCTTTCAGTGCATTTTCGTGTTCTTTCTCCGCCACAGTGACAGATAGATCCAATTTGATTTTAATGGCAGCCATGTATTACGTCATCTTAATTTAGTAATATCCCATTTAACCCACATTATCTCTAGTTTTAAACTTTTTCAGAAATCTAATTCGATTTCTACCAATGAAAACAATACAATTTGATCAACTTCGACTCCTATTTTTCGTTCATGGTGTTTACTTCCGGACACAGATTTTTGGATTGCATGGATATATATTTTTCTGAAATATTCTAAATTTCGATCTTATATTTTCACACATACACACACGTTACCATTATGCTCTCTTCGTTCGCGGCCTTCGGCCGCTCACTACGTTCGCTAATAGATAAAAGCGAGTATACATTATTCAATATCTAACCTCCCAAAGCTATGAGAATTCCACTGGATTTAAAACGTCACGTGCAAGCAGTGTAGAAACCATCCATAGTCTGTATATTCAAATCTATAAGCGGCTAACAGTAAGAGTGGTCTCCCCTTTGTTTATCCATCTAGCAAAGTGTGGCAGACGACAACAGCTTTATTTGAACAAGTAACATTTCTATCATGTATTATGTATAGCAATTTACTACTTCAGTGTATTACTCTCGCCCAAAATAATATTAAGTGACACCGTATATTCCATATAGGGATCACCATAAAACTATGTAAATAAAAACAGTGGAGGATGAACATTTTAGTTCAGTGTCATTTCCGTGGATGCGTAAGGAACACAAGTAAAAGTCGCCGATTCCGTTCTGCTCGCGTGCCGACTGGTACTTGATTTCATATCCATTTTTGAGAAGAAAGTCGAGTAGGCCTCCGGCATTGACGCCATCAACAGAACGGTTCATCCGGTTCTATATATGACCGCACTAATCAAATACCGATTTGTGTACATTTGGTGCGTCGATTTGGAAGAACTGCTTCATGTATGTGATTTTTTACATAGTTTTCGCCCCATCATTGAATGCAGAATAAATTCTCGTAATGCAAGTAAACGCAATATTGAAAAGGAGATACAAGAGCATAGCACGGTGTTGAGAAATATTATATGATTAAAAGCTATTAACCGTGCATTTTATGTGGACAGGTCCGTTTAAATATAATGTACGGGAACACGGTGGCTCACTGGTTAGCATATTAAACTTAAAATCGATAGGTCGTAAATTGATCTATTCTGGCCTGCGTCTTCTGTGTTGCGTCCTAGGGCAAGACACCCAATCATTATTGCCTAACCGAGAGTACGATGGCGTTGTGTGCTAAAGTGTACTGTACGTTGACGCATGCCTTCACCCTAGACTAACCTTGCTTGTACGGAGTTTGTATGTTGGTGAGTGTGTCATTTGCTCGCCGTTGATCGGTGGTTCTCTCCGAGTACTCCGTCTTCCTCCACCCGTAAAACTGTCGCCGTGATATAACCGTGGCTGTTAATAATGACATTAAACACAAATAAATAAATAAATAAATAAATAAATAAATAAATAAATAAATAAATAAATAAATAGTGTACGTTGATAGAATGGAAGATATTTCACTCTATGGGGAGCTAGAGGCGATTATTATCAAATTACAAGAAATCTACACTGATGACAAGAGTAAGTAATATTTGTAAAAAGATTTGAGAGAACACCCTATCGTGCGTTAAATGACGATAACGCCCTGTCACTCGGCTCGTACGTTTGTGGCGTACCATGTGTACTTTTTCATATTTGTTCCTCACACCCCAACAGTGAAAATCGTTTGTAACACGAACATATCAGTTCAAAAATGCCGCAGTCTGATGAAAGAGCCCGATGATGAATTGGAACAAAAAAAAATTAAATCCAACGCTGAAACTAACGAACAAACCGACGAAGATAGGAACGACCTGATGATGAGCATATTTTGTCATGCAGACTGACTGCACCGAAAATGACAGAAATAACCCGACTTTGTCCTCTTTCCACTTTGTTATTGAACTTCCACCTGTAATTACCAGCGGTGGTTTTATGTTCGAACGTCATGTTCGACCATGACCTTAAAGGTGTAGACCCGATAATTGCAGATTGGTAATTCCCGACAAATCTTCTCATCTTGACTGGGCTAAAGTTCAGATGTCCATCAGTCAGGATCGGCTGAACTCCAAGTAAATCGTGTATTTCTTCTCTTCAGCTACCACATATTCCGATTCGCTCATGACTTCCCCCAAATGTGAGGGTATTTATTCGCCGATGTATTCATACACAAAAATGTCTACATGTAATACCCAACATTTAACCCCCCTCCCCCACCCCGACACCGCCATAACACCCAAATGTGACATATACTAGGTTTAACCCTTCACCTAACGAATCGGTCGCAACCGCCCGCTTATTTAAAAAATGAAGCAGTTGAAAAAATTATATTTTAAAAAAAATTCAACAATACCATATCATGTGACACCTCGTTGGAACGAGCTCGTCAAGCTCGTTCCACTGAGTGGTCACATGCTATGGTTAGTAGATTTTTTTTTTAAATTTGAGAAAACAAAAAATAAAATAACAAATTTTGATATCATCTGCGTTGGGTATTTTTTTATTTATGTATTTATTGATGTTTAAGGTCACATATTTATGCACAATGGCTAACCATGACCGTGACAGTTTTACGGGTGGAGGAAGCCGGAGTACCCCGAGAGAACCACCGAGCAACGACGAGCAGCTGCCAGCTCCCCAACATCGTAACTCCGCACTGCAGCACAGGCAGGGTTAGATGGGTTGAAGACATGTGTACCATCGATGTGCATTACGCCTTAATACACGGCGTCATCGTGCCCCCATGCGGGCAATGGAGATGAAGTGTCTTGCCCAAGGACACAACGCGGTTGCTGCAGGTGGGATTCGAACCGAGGACCTCTCGGCTTGCAGCCTGCACCTCTACCAACTGAGCCACCGCGCTCCCATCTGCGTTGGGTAAAGGGTTAACTCTTTCAACCCAGTATCCAACGTGTTTTATGTGAACGGAATCTCATTGAACAGGAAATGGATACGGATCAAAGGGAGTTCTGTAATAAACATCCTACAACCCTTTCGCATGGGGCTACAAGGTTAATGTATCACATAGCGTCAGAGATTACAAATACAAAATAGATTTTCCCATTTTACTATTAATACAATTCTATGGACTGATACCATTCAGGTACTCGGCGTAAACAAAAATTAAATATGCAAACTGACCTCTTCCATCTTGTTGACATGTAAGCATGGTGGACAAATGAAATACGAGTGATACCAAGAACATGGTGATTATTATTATGACAAATATGTTTTCTGTAGACTAGCACTTCAATGTGAAGTGCTGGTCTACAGAAACCATATTTGTCATAATAATAATCATCCTGTTCTTGGTATCATGTTCCAATTAGCCATAAGTTCGAAAGATTGTTGTGCCTGTCAGCCATCATAATTTGCAATCTGCAATTGACAAATGCGAATATTCCGCTTACGGTGAAATCTTGAGCTATGTATAAAGACTTACCACAGAAGAGAAATGAAAAAAAATTATACCGGTCCAGGACCGTGTGTTCTGTTGTTTCTCTCCACATGTTGTTGCTAGCCATACATTACACGGATATAAAAGGACGATTTTGATTGGCTGGCATCGTCTCGATAAAAAAAAATGTGTGTACAAGTTTAAACGCATAGATTCCACGTGGGCCATACACTGAAACAGCTCAGTCACAGGGAGGTCCTGTGTTATGTGATTCTGAATTTGATATGTATAATTTACATAGTTTTATTATCCAAACATGGCAGTCGACCTTCCGTGTCACAATGACATAGAAAGGCATCGTGTTGTTTATAGCCGACGAGTATACATCACTATAAAAATGTCACTATCAAATTTATCTCCATATTAGCATTATTTAGAATGGTTCCTTTCGTGTGCCTGTGATACTTTTTATGTACTCAACCCTAGCCACCCAAGCCTAATATAATCTCACAGAGAAAACGTAAAATACTCTGAAGACAATTTAAACTTAGTACACCATGACATGGATACCGGTCAAATCACGGGCATTTGCTTGTTGCTTCTTTTTTGTATCGGCACATGCAACCCCTATCCCTACCCCCCACTCCACCCACCAACTTTGTAATTTATTCTGTTAACGAGAGAGAGAGAGAGAGAGAGAGAGAGAGAGAGAGAGAGAGAGAGAGAGAGAGAGAGAGAGAGAGAGAGAGAGAAAGAGAGACTGTATTATTCTCACTTGTATATTTTATGACTACCACAGACATGTTTTTTAACCCTTTACCTAATGTAACGGCCAAAACCGGCCAGCGCTATTCTCAAAAATCGCCTATTAATTTTCATTATTTTTTTCATTTTTTGTCTCAAAAACATAGGTTATGACCCCTCGTTGGAACGAGCTCGTCGAGCGCGTTCCAACGAGGGGTCATAACCTATGTTTTTGAGACAAAAAATGAAAAAAATTAGTTATTCAAGAATTATTTTTGCAAGTGTCGTCTGCTTTTCATGTTAGGTAAAGGGTTAATTTATGTAATATACTTCATAGTGCTTTGAATACCTTATATAAGGTAAAAGGCAGAAATAAGTCATCATCATCATGGTGCAATTAAAAGATCGGATCCACAGTGAACACATTTCTGTTATGTTCGAATGTTTAAAATAGCAAGTTGCGTCAGTCAAAGAACTTTCGGATTAGATTACTCCTCAAACACGTACACTGAAGGTTAGTTTTGGCCAACCCTGTTCCAATAAACGAAAGAAAGAAAGCAGTGTCATATCAGTAGTTTGGGGAGCCACTATGTCGTACTAGACGCTCTACACAAAGTTGGGGAACAATAGTTTAGCCCTTTACCAAACACATTTATTTATTTATTGGTGTTTAAGGTCACATACTTATGCACAATGGCTAATCGTGACCGTGACAGTTTTACGGGTGGCGGAAGCCAGAGCGTCTGGAGAGAACCACCGAGCATCGACGAGCATCAGTCAGCTTCTCAACATTCTAACTCTGTTCAAGCTCCGCTCAAGCAGGGTGACAACGGTTGAAGACATGTGCACCATCGACATGCAGTACACCTTAATACACGGCGTCATCGTTCCCCCATGTAGTCAACCGGGATAAAGTGCCTTGCCTAAGGACACAACGCGGGTCGTCCCGGACGGGGATCGAACTCGGGTCCTCTAGCATATAAGTCCAACAGTCTACCACTGAGCCACCGCGCTACCCAACACATATATCAAAATTTATTATTTCAGTAATAATATTCCTTTTTTTAAGCTTTTCAAAAAAAATCAACAAAACCATATCATGTGGCCCCTCATTGGAACGAGCTCGACGAGCTCGTTCCAATGAGTGGGGTCACATGATGTGGTTTTATTGGAATATTTTGGAACTTTTTTTTCAACTGCTTAATTTGTAAAGTACGCGGGTGGTTAGGATCTATTTGTTGAGTAAAGGGTTAATTGACTTTCTACATGAACCACTTTTTGGAGAAAAAGATTTTCTGCGTGGACCACTCTATCGTACTGGAACTTACAGCGACTCAAAAACGACTGATTTAGTCTATTCTAATACGGCGTACAAGAACAATCATACCAGGGACACAACAAACTGCAAGTTCTTGCAATCTTAAACACTAAAAACATGCATTACGGAGAGTTGTTCGTCCCATTTGTCATTCATCTTGGTTCGGAAATCATTAATATGCCAGACAGATACAATACAATTGTCGTACATGGCATGCAATTAGCGTACTAATATAGTTCGTGATATGCAAAACAGCTTCTGTACGACAAACTCTCAGTCTCATTCAAACCAGCTATTATGTTTCTTATATTTGTAAATTCCTATCGACAGTCGGAATTGAGAATAGTAACATCGTCTACATTGTAAAAAATGTCGCATTGAAACGAGAACATGTAACCCATCGCCTTGCGATATTATTTATCGAGTGTCAACAGGCAGTATATCGTCACTTGATTGCACCAAGGCACCATCTTTTTATTGGGGTTTATCGGCACTTTTGACAACCACGGTCACCTCGTGTCGGATAGTTTTGCGGGTGCAGGGAGCCGGAGCACCAGGAGAGAAAAACCGAGCAGCGGTGGGTAAGTGTCAGACCCCCCAGCGTACTAACTCCACACAAGCAAAGTTAGCATTGGTTGAAGACAACTGCACCATCGACGTGCAGTAGGATGTACTACACAGCGCCGCGTGCCCGCGTGTGGACAATCGGGATGAAGTGCCTTGCCCAATGACACACCGCGGTCAACTCTGCCACGCAGCAAACCGCGGACCTCTCGACTTGAAGTGCAATACCTTAACCACTGAGACATCGCGCTCGCAAGGCACCGTTTGCAATGCTCTAGCATTGCAGATGATGCCTTGTTGCGCTAAATGAACGACATGTTCTTTTGTTATACTACAGTTGTCTGTTCAATACGAATGTCTGAGTTAGTATTCTATATATGGAGAGTCGATTACCACCCATGCAATCGCAGGGTGGGGGAGTTTACATCCACATATGTTATCAGCAGGCATGGCTTGATTTATTTATTTATTTATTGTTGTTTAAGTTCACATACTTCTGCACAATGGCTAATCATGACCACAACATAAGATAAAGTCAAGGTCAGTCAATCGTTTATACCCCATGTTGCCTATTTCAGAGGACTTGCACCCCAAGCATTTGTGATTGGGTCCTATTTTACCAGTGAAACAGGGCTTGTTTACCACAGTAAACAAGCACTGCTTCACTTCCCGGGGTTCCCACTGGGGACATGGCTTGAATAGATGCTCAGAAATTTGTAAATACAGGCAATTTGTAAAACATATTTCAATGAAAGTTCTGGCACAGTGTTTAACCAAGTGACACTGTAGACAAAGATGTCGTTTGTCTGCCGATTCCATGTGAAAGTTTGTAATCGATGAAGCATGTTGAGGAGATATGTGTTTTAACAGTAATGGGATTCCCTATTGTTGGGTTACGTGTATTCTATCAGCTGATTGCGAGTGTTTAAGGCACAAAAACGCACTGGCAGATACATATCGTCGCCTGAGTGCTGGAATGTCCTATGTCCCCTATGGGACATAGGACATTCTAGCACTCAGGCGACGATATGTGTGTGATGCTTAGTGTATGTGCCGTTTTGCGATTGAGGGTGCACCTGTGTTGACATTCACAATATCATCAATGCATTATTTTTAGGGTGAGGAGATTAAGGCCTCTAGGGTTTTATCGCGAGCGTAATACATGAACCAAAGTGTAAAGTCAAGTTTAACCAATCCTTTATAGTTATACTGTTCGCGTAAGACAACCTTTACCAAATATGAACGTTACCTAGTTCTAATATATCAGTTAAACATAACTTATCGACCCAAGTAACCAAGCACTGCTCCAGGTCCATGGTTCCAACGGAGACCTAGCGTCATGGGAAATTCCAACATCCAGCACTGATTCACTAAGAGAACTTTGAGACAGCATCATCAAAACAGAACAAAAGTGCTTAAAAGAAAAATAATCCCCAAATTAATTTCTGCTGCTGGAAGCTAGAAAACAAGTTACCGTGAGGAACACGATTTCACAGTCAGATATAACAGCAGGGTACTAATCAGAAGAGATAATGCACACCTCGAACTTAATAACGCACCCCCTGCTTTTCTCGCAGTGGTGTTAATAGAACTGTCATTACTTTCATCTCATCTTTCAGATGGCCAACAGTAATTGTTTGTGGAAAGAATGGTCTATTGACAAATGAAAGAAAACTCAATGATGAAAATATGCAGTATTTTAATAGCGCTAATTACACATATCTGTAACTAATGTTTTTGATCGGAAAATGTTCTCTCGACAAGTATGGCACTGGAATGGTCCATGATGAAACGATACCGGTTATTACTGACAAAAAATGTAACTTGTGATCTCCTGAATACAATAGCAGTGTCTTATGCCAGTAGCGAGTGTATCCTCCACCTGCCCTGAAGACAGCCTGAACCTTCCTCCTAATGCTGCCAGTGAGCTTTCTGATATGGTCCAGAGGCAACTGCTGACACTCCTCATGCAATGCAGTTTCAAAATCGGACAAATTCTGTACAGGCGGATCCATTGCTTGTACACGACGTCCAAGGAAGTCCCAAATGTGTTCTAAGGGGTTCAAATCGGGGCTCATTGCTGGCCAAGGTAGTGTTGTAATAGCGTTGTTTTGAAGGAATGTTCTCGCAACGTGGCAACGATGTGACCTTGCATTATCGTCCATGAATACAAGGCGAGTAACCAACAGGTGGATGTCAAAATGAGGCACAAGAACCGGATTGAGAATGTCCCGGATGTACTGATGACCACTGAGATTCCTACGTACAGTCACCATATCGAGTTTACAATCATGAGAGAGGCGTCCCCAGATCATTACTGATCTTCCTCCACCACAAGAACCACAGGAAACAGTAGGTCTTGTGTTTCGGGGGACGTAAGCAGTATTTCTATGCCTCCACACCCTCATGCGACAACCTGTGACGTGAAACAGGAACCTACTCTCGTCTGACCAATGGACTCTCCCCTACGTCCTGAGATTCCAATATTGTCGTGCCATACATCACTCCACTCGTCTTTGATGCTGACCGGACAGAGCTGAACGCTTGATGACCCTCATACCTAGTGCTTTGAGACGTTTTTTTGACAGTTCTGTTGCACAAACGCCGGTTGGGGAGCCAAAGGCGTTTCAAAGCCCCACTTGAAGCAAAGGGTTCACGCCTAACAGGGCGTGTCAGACTCTGATCTTCCTGCGGAGAGGTCTTCTGGGGTTGTCCAGGCCTTGGTCGGTCCTTAACATCGTTAGTTTGTTGATGTTTTTTGACAAGTCTGCTGATGAGAGAATAACTCTAGCCATGTTGCCTACCAATAACTTTGAATGATATGCCTGTAATGCATTCCAACGATATTCCATCTTAGTGGCTCCGACAATCTCCTCCTTGCCATGTCAACATTTATTGGTAAAAGAAGTGACAACTTTTCTTGTTTTATATCCAGATTCGTCATGTGGTTGATAGTGTTTTGTGACATTCGTGGGAAGCATGCTTCACGTGGACGCGGGGATGTGTTTGAGGTACGCTATCAACCAGAAACATCATGTTTCACTAGATGAAATGTACTGCAAGACATAGCATTCATTAAAATTTAATAATCAGTAACAGCAACTTCGCTGTCATGAAACATTTTAGGGGGTGCTTAATTAAGTTCCAGGTGAATACAAAAACAACGTATGTGTCAGAAATTGGTATTTTTATGTAACCTCCATTCGCTGGGGTGGTGAGTATCTATGTTATGATATACACTGTTAAATATTACCGTTGATAATACTGTAAAGTAACTGGCACCCAACCATCGTTCATTCTTCGTAAAGTTTAAGGTAACAACTGTTGCAACAAGAAGTGTAACCATAAGTAATACTAATGTCTTTAAGGAACAATCTCTTGAAAGAAAGAAAATATTCGACACAATTAATTCTTTCATTCTTGCTTTTGCAAAATTACATGTCAAAAGCTAACTTGGCGTGGAAGAGAATTTCTCAACTCTTCGAACACTGGAAGTATCAACCATATGAGTTCAATAGCATCAGTTAGAAGAGACTATATTCATTATATGGGGTAGACCATTTATTACTTTCAATATGCAGCCGTGGGCAGCGCGTTGAATCTTTTAATTTGTACGCACACAAATTCCCCGATCAGTCATTTACCTTTTCAAAATTCTAGCGCATTATAATCCTTGACAGAAAAACGGTCTTTCGAACGTATTATGATCTTAGTCAGCAAAACGGTCTTTCAAATTCAAAGGGATAAGGTAGACTAATCAATATTTTAACCCTTTACCTAACATGAAAAGCAGACGACACTTGCAAAAAAAATTCTTGAATAACTAAATTTTTTCATTTTTTGTCTCAAAAACATAGGTTATGACCCCTCGTTGGAACGAGCTCGACGAGCTCGTTCCAACGAGGGGTCATAACCTATGTTTTTGAGACAAAAAATGAAAATATTTTGAAAATTAATTGGCGATTTTTGAGAATAGCGCTGGCCGGTTTTGGCCGTTACGTTGGGTAAAGGGTTAACCCATAGCCTAATGGCTAGATTTTAGAGAATAATTTGTTTTCTCTTTATAATTAGTTGACAGGTGTCTAGTGGAATGCGGTAAAACGAAATATCAGTTCATTTATCGTAAAATTTACGATAAACCCATTCCTTTCCACCGTCCCCACACGGTGCGGGTTAGTTTTAAAGCAGTTCAACCCTCTGCTCATTGTCATCAAATTTCCGAACTTTTTTTATTCATAATGCAACTAGGAATTTAACCACACTAGTCTTGTTTGACAAAGCCCAGTGGCATCTGCCGAATTAGACTGCATTAAATACTTTCTTGGTTGTATTACGGTAAAATTGTTTTTTGAAATATCTGTATTTTGAAATCAGTGTTCAGAGGATTAAATATTTATGAAATTGATCCTTTGTTTGTTTAGATATGGGTAAATACCCCAGTGTAATCAAGCTATTTGTCATTGTGTTCTCTACCGTCAGTGGGGAAACAATAATTATTGTACGCCTGTTCTATGAATTCCCTTCCAAGAAAAACACTAATCCATGCAGGAAATGAAAAGCCTTTCCGCACAAATGTACGGAACGGAAATCGTTGACATACTATTTTTAAACAGAAGCGAAATTTCACTGAAATATTCTACAAAACGTGCACCGCAATTACATTTTGAATCGCTAGCCATAGCTAAAAATAGTAACACTGGTTACCCTTGCAAATTTGGTAGGCGATAAATGTGTTCTTTTTGTTGATAGTTCGTCAACTGAGTTCCAATGTGTTCTATGTGCCTATTGGCACATGGAACACATAGGAACCTAGGGGACGAGTTGTAAAATGAACTGCTAAGTGTCCTTCTAATAACTGTTTTATAGACGTGGAGGCGTGTAATAAACACAGAACGGCAACCCCATGTGAATGAGTTAATCGATATGGCACTTGCGCTATCGCGGAAGTATAAAATCCGAGGCCGGAGGCCTCTCGTCTTATCCTTCCGGGCTGGCACTCGTGCCAGTCGATTAAGCCATTCACACGCGCGTGTCGTTCTGTGTATTTACTGTCATATCACTTTACATTCTTTGGGCTTGTGAATTTCAAATTTCGGGTGGAATCGAATTACGAATCAAATTAGGCAGAAGATTTTAAATCGAATCGAATCGAATCGAATCTCGGATCTCAAACCGAATATAACGGCTCCTCGAATAAGAAGATAAACGTTTCTTCTTGCTGAGTTACACATTCGGGAATTTGATTATGGAAACCCATTTGTTAACGAGCCCCGAAGGGGCGAGCTAACAAATGGTTTTCCATAGTCAAATTCTCGAATGTCTAACGAAACAAGAGACGTTTATCTCCATTGTAATTCCTGTCATCGTTAGAAGTGAAAACAATCCTCCAAACCCGTTTTATTTGAAGAAAGACAATAAAATAATGTCATTTTCGATCTCGGTCTATTTCCCATGATCGAATTTACAAGGTTAACTTCAAAGCAGGGACGCTAAGAACTGTTGCCATAGAGAACCACTCCCTGGTGTGTTCGATCTGTGATACGAACGATCTAGCGCCGTTGCTCGCGCGTTGGGGGATACAGACATGTTCGAATTGATCCGCATCCGGTAATTTGAGCACGGTATGAGTGAATTCACCTGACAGTAGAGCACGGAGCCAACCAGCCCTCAGCCAATCAAATTATGGGTTCAGAGAGAACAACGAGGTCGAACTTAACAGATGAATTACAAATGCAAATAGTGCACCTTCTAACAACCGCAAGTATTGCAAGTCTCCGCACAAGTATTGCATTCATTCAACGGCAACTCGTCTGCTTGAAAAACTCAATCGAAAAAGCGGATTATTCTAGAACAGAATCGAAGTTGATTCGAAAGTGGAATTTCCCTTAACTCTTATTCTTATTTACGTGTCCTGTGCAGGAAGCCTGATGATAGACGAAAAAGAAAAGTTCAACAGGAGACAATCGAACATATGGAGCCAATACTATAAAACGTTTACAATTGTATTTTCTAGAATTGTATTTTCTACCTATTAATCTAACTGACTAAAATGAATCATTAGCATTTTAAAACATATGCCAACTTGCCAACTGGCAAATTGCCATATCTTTGAAGAACGCTAATGGTTCATTTTAACCTATTTAAAGTCGTAACTAGAAAATACTGTTCTAGAAAATACAATTATAAAAATTTTATAATATTGGCTCATAGACGATTCGCCCATTTTCGAATCAGTGCGACTCGAATCGAATCATCGGGACGAATTCCTTTTTAATCGAATTGTGAAGCTTCGCAGCGTCCTATTACATCCGTATCTGAAAACAAGCCGATAACTGAAAAAGAATAACAACATAGGCAGTGCATTGTTGAAATATAATTATTACCTTAGATTGGAGACGGTACATGAGAAGGGAAAATCTTATCCAAAAGATATCTGGGACAGACATGCGGTGTGCACAGAGTCTAGCGCAAATCTCTTGTCTCGAATTTGAGTTCATCCCATCCAACTCCCGAAAACCACCGTGGATAATTTTCATCGCATCTATATGTCAATGTGGCATCATTTAGATCATTTGGATTCACGGACTAGTTATGCGCCATACGATCTATCTAATGGCGACTCGGTAGTTTACAGAAGGTAGTTCAACGTTCTGGAAGAGCTACGAAAATGTAACTACATAAAAGAGGAAAATATTTGGCAAACGAACGATGTATCTTGTATAAAGGGAGGGTAAACGCGTTGAAATGATGAGTCAAATTTCGACATGCACCGCAACGGAGCCAACTAAAAAGACAAATATGTCAATTATCAATTTATTGAACCTGATATAATGCTCGCATCGAGTCTAGTGTGTGGCAAACAGGCTTGACACCCTCCGCCTCAATAATTTTCCAGCCTGACATTCTCGTCATGATTGGAGTCTTCGATATAAATTCGATATAGCTGCAGTACGGCCACCGTGGTATGGCCACTTTCCACGGGTGGGCAATATTTCCACTGACGCAATAATCTTAGATTCCAAACACTAAGAGGAATAATCATCAAAGATTTAATCAATGAAGCACCGGGTACAACCCGGTTCTTCATTAATTAAAATGTTGCTGATGATGGTGTTTGTTACCTGGTAAACGCATGCGGGGACATTAATGCCAACGCGTTGATTACGACCACTCCGCGGCGACTGTACTGTAGTAGTAATCACGTACTTTCTTACAAGACAAGTTTGGAACTTGGACTGGTGTGGCAGTCGCGGTCAATCAAACAAAATGAGGGTCTGTAGTACCTGATTTGGGCTATCGGAGGCCCAGCATGAACAATTTGGAATAAGAGCACTGAATGTTTGATCTAAATTTTAAAGTTGCGTTACGACTACTACCTTTATTAGACGGCTGTTCTATGAAATACCTATCTACGGCAACACTAAACTATGCGGAAAATAAAAATCTGAACGGAAATCGTTTACGGACTATTTTTAATTGGAAGCGAAATTTCATTGGAATTCTCTACAATTCGTGCACCGCAATTACAGTTTGAATTCCTAGCGATAGCTAAAAATCGTCTCCTGAGTTCCAGTGTGTTCTATGTGCCAGTAGGCACATAGAACACATTGGAACTCAGGGGACTAAATAGTAACACGGGTTCCCCTCGCAAATTTGGTTGGCGATAAAATGTCTTCTTTTTGTTAAAAGCTGTCAAATGAATTTCTGAGTGTCCTTCTCATAATGATTTTTTATAGACGTGAAGGCGTGTAATAAACACAGAATGACACACGCGTGTGAATGGGCTAATCGATAAAGCACTTGTGCATTCGCAGACTCTCGTTTTATCCTTCCGCACTGGCACTCCTGCCATATCGATTAACCTATTCACACTCATGTATCGTTCTGTGTATGTATATTTTCTTTATTCACAAACAAATTTCCAAGAGGTATTCACTTTTTTAACTAAACTCTCGACTGACTACAATTTCAAATCCATCATAAAGGCATGCCTTCGTAGATTATCAGCCGGGGCTTGAGTCATCACAATCGAGACAAAACAGTTTTACACCACTAAATGGGAATGTTTGGGACGCCCCTGTCCACAGCATTGAGCCTATTTATCCCATAAATGGACGTTTATTCGAACAATGAAAGCTTTGGATAAATTTTTGCTTTATTCACCTAGTAGGGTGATAAATTTTCCCCATAGGGGTTTAACACTGAAATAATTTATTCCAAAAGTAGAGGCGATATTGTTGACCTCTGACCTCTACCGCAATTGTGTAGTACAATTAACAGTTCAATTGATGTTTTCGTTAAACCTTTTTGAAAGTATTACACAATGCCATAAGAAAAAACTACACATTGTTCATTTAATAAAGTATTTTTCAAGTTTAGTTCAGGTTTGTAGGGGAATTATTTTTAAACAGAAATGTATCACTGCACCTTTTTTTATTTTTGGCAGTTTTGCTTGTCATCGAATTGGACCTATGTGCACCTCACTTCTCTCTGTACTTTGTAGCAAGTAACAGCACCATTTCGTCACGACTGCCCTGTAAAGGATTTATGGGATAAACAAAATAAGCGTAGTGTTTTCAAGTAAAAAATTTATTCTACTCGTAGAATTAAAAATCAAACCGACTCGCCAGGGAATGGAGCCCGGTAGGTGATAGGTTTCACTCTTATTTTATTTCGTTTTAACGATATAATATTTCGAAATAACGAAATAATATAGCGTTTTAACGAAATAATATTTCGAAATAATGAAACATTATTTCGTTTTAACGAAATAATATTTCGAAATAACGAAATATTGTTTCGTTTTAAAGAAATAATATTTCGTTTTAACGAAATAAGTATCTGTAGCGGCAAGCAAGGCCAGATTACACGGCCTCGCTACTTTTCGATTGCAAATTCTGCTTACTTAGCTAAGTAACACGGTTGCGTATTCACATGGGCATACGGGGCTTTTGCGATATGGGGGGGGGGGGGGGGGGGGAGGGACCTTTTGATTTGCCCGAAATCCTGCAACCCAACCCCACCCTCTCTCTCTCGCTATCGTTCCTTGCCTGGATTTTTAAAGCTGGTTTGCCCGAATCTATAATTTAACAATATATTATTTGACCGATTCATATAAATTCAACAATTATTTTCCGACAGAAATGTTTGTAGCCCCCCCCCCCCCCCACCCCCCCCCCCCCAGCATCATGGGGCATGCTCTCTCGGGAGTTTGTTTTTTTTTTAAAACTGTTAGGCATGTGTATCCAAAGTCATCAGACGCGTTATCATCCTGATAAGACTGTAGTCCAAATTAGCACCCAATGTCCGTAATATAGTTTTTTGTGTGGCACGCCCTGTGCGATGTACAGCGACAAAAAAATATATTACGGAATTTGGTTCCAAGTTTGGTCTTATTTAAAGACAATAGATTGTTTGACACTACAGCTATGTCAATGAAGCTTTCCCCCCACAATTATGAAAACTGCATGAAAAAAATGATTTTCCCCGACTTCGCAGTCCCCCCGAGTCACCATGGCCTGTACGCCTATGCATCTTATAATGTCGTTCTCTGCTTTCCATTACTACTTTTGTCGGCCATTTATAGTCTATCGGTATCGGGCCTGCAATTAGAAGGGTTTTTTAAGAGGGAGGAGGTGAGGGGCGAGAAGCTATGTAAGGAGGGGGGGGGGTGGGTACCCTTGGACTTTCCGCCGCTTCATTTTCTTTCTGTACCGATAAACCACGCTATGATATACGGAACAACACCAAAAAAAAAAAAAAATCTGGTAATACACATATTGCGAAAAACGGAGAGACCGAAACGTAAGTTGATTGGAGAGTGCTTCAAGTGAATACGACCGAATCTATTTCACAATAAAGTGAAGTCATTAATTTTAATAAGTCAAATTCATGTTTTGCTAGAATACGTAACCGTGTTACTTAGCTAAGTAAGCAGAATTTGCAATCGAAAAGTAGCGAGGCGGTGTAATCTGGTCCTGCTTGCCGCTACAGATACTTATTTCGTTAAAACGAAATAATTATTTCGTTAAAACGAAATAATATTTCGTTATTTCGAAATATTATTTCGTTAAAACGAAATAATATTTCGTTAAAACGAAATAACATTTCGTTAAAACGAAATAATTATTTCGATAAAACGAAATAATATTTCGTTATTTCGAAATTTTATGTCTTCAAAACGAAATAATACTTCGTTAAAACGAAATAATTATTTCCTTAATACGAAATAATATTTCGTTATTTCGAAATATTATATCGTTAAAACGAAATAAAATAAGAGTGAAACCTGTCACCTACCGGGCTCCATACCAGGGGCACGTCGGTTTCATTCTTAATCCTACTCGTAGAATAAATTTATTATTTGAAAACACTGAATGTTATTCTATATTTACCCACTTGTGTTCATTGTGCAGCTAGTTCGCGAAAGTGTTCACTAGTCGTTTCATTTAGCATAAAACAATGCGTGGTATTGCGCAAAGTAGGGCTGCACGGTACATCGATAAACCGATATACACCGGTATTCAAACCAATATCGATTGAATACCGGTGTAATTACAAAAATATCGGTTTATCGTCACTATTTATTTACCCACAATTCAATTTTCAAGATGTCTTGAGTTTTGTAACTGTAGCCCCGAATGAATAATATTATTCCTTTATCCAAGGAATCTTCTGCTTGTGCCCTCGTAATATATAAATTCAGCAGTTGAAAAAATAAATTTCAAAACTTTCATCAAAACTATATCGTGTGACCCTCTCATTGGAACGAGCTCGTTGAGCTCGTTCCAATGAGGGGTCACACGATATAGTTATGTTGAAATATTTGGGGAAAATCTGATAAACTAATTTTGTAAATAATAAATTTTGATATCGTCTGCGTTGGGTAAAGGTTTTTCGAACCGCATCATCAAAGCAGGATAATTCGTTCCGACTGTGATGCCTCGAGTCTCGATTGTGGTACTTGTGTTCATATATCTGAACAGTTTTCGATATACCGGTATATCGCGGTATTTTTTTGAATACCGATACCGGTATTCAGTTTTGAATATCGTGCAGCCCTAGTGCAAAGGTTATTATTAGAAAACTTATTAATTTCTAATGGGAGCACGCTGGCTCAGTAGTCAGAGATGCTGGCTGCAAGCCGAGAGGTTCTCGGTTCGAATCCCATTTGCGGCAACCGCGTTACTCCTTGGGCAAGACACTTAAACCCAATTGCCCATGTGGGGCACTGTGGCGTTGTGGACGAAGGCGTACTTCGCATCGATGGTGCACTTGTCTTCAACCTGCTTGTGTGTAGTTAGTAAGTTGGGGAGTCTGACAGTTGCTCGCCGTGGCTCGGTGGTTTTCTCCGGGTACTCCGGCTTCCCGCGCCCGTAAAACTGTCCGACACGAGGTGATCCTGGCTGTTGAAAGTGTCGTTAAACCCCAATAAATGAATAAGTAAACTTATTTCTAAATACAAAAGGGGATATTCTATCGAGCCAAAATTATGCAACGCAATAATGACAATTTTATGCGGAATTTGTTTTCATAATAAAAAAATAATAAAAGCTTGATAAATAAAAAAAAACTTCAAATACAGTCAAGTCTACAGATTAGCGTCCAAACGCTACGAACGAGTGCAATGTTTTTTGTTTAACCCTTTACCTAACCTGAAAAGCAGACGACACTTGCAAACATAATTCTTGAATAACTAATGTTTTTCATTTTTTGTCTCTAAAACATAGGTTATGACCCCTCGTTGGAACGAGCTCGTTCCAACGAGGGGTCATAACCTATGTTTTTGAGACAAAAAATTGAAAGAAGTAATGAAAATTAATTGGCGATTTTTGAGAATAGCGCTGGCCGGTTTTGGCCGTTCCGTTAGGTAAAGGGTTAAAATCCCATATTTCTTTTTTTAAGCTCAAAATAGCGAGTGTTTCCTGGGTTTTATTTGCTTGTTTGTTTAGCTCAAAAGCGTGTCGAATCGCCCCGGGTTATTTTTATATTAATGGATTAATTATCATTAAAGTGTTATTCAGAGCATTCTGAAATGCGCGAATATCAACATACCTGTCGAAATTATGCTTTTTAAACGAATTTGCAAAAACGGACCGATTAGTTATAGTGAGACTAACATTGCGCATTCAGAGCAAATTTATTTATTTAATTATATGTGTTTAAGGTTACTTTCGGCAGCTTTTTCTGTCTCGTGACTGGTCGACTGGTCATCTTTTTACTTCGTCCCAGGCTTTCATCATTGACCCCAAGTTCATCAGAACAAAAGCTGATAGCGTCAATCGAGAAACACTCTGGATCGAACAGCTTTGTACTTACTGACCTTTCGATATAAACAGAACTTTTAGTAATTCTTGATTTATTGAGTGTTTCTGAAGGGTATGCTGCCTTCGGGTAACGCACAACTAGGAGTTGGGGTATATCTGGAACTTATCAATGTTAATCCGGTAACATTTTTCTCGAATTAATTTAACTTTTGCAACGGTTTTCTTCTTTCGGGCTTCAATATCACAACTATTCAGTTGGAACGTTGTTTGCGAGAGTTTTTATTTCCGAATTTCGTTGGTTTGTTATATGCGTGTTAGCTTTGTTTTTCTTTTTTTTTTTTTTTTTTTTTGTTGTTTTTTTTTTGTTCCCCTGCTCGAAATAGATCTCTTGCGTCAGATCTATAATTTGACGAGTTCAGAAATACCAAGCTTGTACATAAACATAATTTATTTTACTGTTTCCAAGTGTAATTTGTATTTGAACAATCGTATTGAATATAATGAGTTTTTAAAATTTATTTTCAGACTCCTTCCAACGATGTTTATTTTTATCGAAACTCAAACTTTCCTTTTCTCCAAATAAAACTAATGCGCGCGTTTGATCAACTTTTCGACTCGGAGAACGGGGCGCTGTGACTACCTTTTGTTTTCACTTGGGTGTTTTCAATGATTCAGATTCAGAATCCGAACCGTGAAGGTGATATCATATTTTAACCCTTTACCTTACATGAAAAGCAGACGACACTTGCAAAAAAAATTCTTGAATAATTAATTTTTTTCATTTTTTGTCTCAAAAACATAGGTTATGACCCCTCGTTGGAACGAGCTCGACGAGCTTGTTCCAACGAGGGGTCATAACCTATGTTTTTGAGACAAAAAATGAAAATAGTTTGAAAATTAATTTGCGATTTTTGAGAATAGCGCTGGCCGGTTTTGACGTTAAGTTGAGTAAAGGGTTAATAATTATAACCTATTTATTAACTCCTTTTCTTGTTTTGAGAACAGGAAAAGTGGGAACCAAGTTACATTTTCATACATAATTATTAGGATTCTCAGTTAATTGCTTTTTACGGGTGAAAACACGAGACGTTTGGCATGCTGGTATAAAAGCAATCAAACGTTAACGCAATCATACATGAAGGCGGCTTTCAAATGCTATCAAGTTTATAAAAATTAGAAGCAACCACTGAAATATCTTGGAAATTTGTTCAGCTTCACCAAACGCAGAAACTTTCAATGATGCTTGATCTCATTATATACGTGCGTGAAATACCATTATTCAAAAGAAGAAGCTAACGCTATGTGGAATATTTTTGAAATTGGATCATAGAGAAGTGGATTTGACAATTTGCCGTATGGCACTTATTGGACAGAACGGGATGAAGGTGGAGAACGAGGAACTGGAAACAACGACCCGAGTTGGAGTGTTTCATGTATTTCACGAGCGTTGAAGGCGCACTTGAATTCCAGCTCAAACTCTCCACGAGGTGTTGTCGATTCCTGTTCCCTATAATCTATCCGAGTTGTGTTCTGTATTTATACCACGATTCAAATTGATTTAAGTGAATGGGGCCGATATTTCTGAAGAAAAATATCATCTTCGGTGGTTTGCTTACATCTTGCCTGATGCTGTTTTGGGTCGGAGTATTTCATCCACGTCATAACGTCACTGAGATGTTAACAATTAATCAGTTGCATTCTAACGTGACGTTCCTACACGTAGGCCGCATTTCACGCGTGGTATTGGAGTCACATTTTCCTTTGCTGGTATTGTATTGGGTAACGTTGAATACATTGTTTTGTTTGAAAGCACGGGGACGATACAATGGATAATAAATCAGCAAATAAGATCAATACTAATTTAGTCCTACAACTTTGCAGCGTATTTACTATAAAATCATTTCCCTACATCACGAGAAAGGAAAATAGCTTTGCCCGTTTGCATTCTTTTTATCTTATCTGCACATTCAGGAATGCAGTTCGGAGGTGAATCCTTTACACAAGAAGAATTGTTGAAAAAGACTAATTAATAACCAAATTTCATGTTTGCCTCCACATCAAGAGGTCATGACACCTCAATGAAACGATATGAATGAGCTTATTCCAGTCAGCAGGGAGCGCGGTGGCTCAGTGGTAGACTGTTGGACTTCTATGCTAGAGGTCCTGAGTTAGATCCCCGTCCGGGACGACCCGCGTTGCGTCCTTGGGCAAGGCACTTTATCCCGGTTGCCTACATGGGGACACGATGACGCCGTGTACTAAGGCGTACTGCACGTCGATGGTCCGCATGTCTTTAACCGCTGTAACTCTGCTCGAACACAGTTATAATATTGAGGAGCTGACAGTTGCTCGTCGATACTCGGTGGTTTTCTTCTGGTACACCGGCGTCCGCCACAAACTGTCACGGTCACGATTAGCCATTGTGCAAAAATATGTGACCTTAAAACACCAATAAACAATAAATTCCAGTCAGGGAAGATAGTAATATTTAGGAAGCAAATATTGGAAAAATTATACAATTTGAATGCCGATTTTTTGTGAACAACGTTGATCGGTACGTTATGAATGGGGTTAAAAAACGTTGTGTTGGGTTGTTTGTCGATAATATGATAAATAAAGAGTAAAGAGCCCTTCCAATGGACGGTAAAAATTCTCAAACTACGAATTGTATATGCGGCCGACAATTCTCAGTTTTTGTTCACACATTCAAGAAGCAAATGAATTGTCTAATGTCAAATATCTAACCGAGACATGCGGTGCTGGAAGGTGAGGTGATATATAGGTAGGGTATATGAAAGTTGCAGGTCTTTAGCATACGTAATTTACTGGTTTTAACAGACCAACAACTAAATCAAGTCTGCGGTGCATTGCCCTGTAAAGAGATGCCGAGACCAAACCTGTTACTATCGTGGTCAAAAGCATCAAACCAGTGCATTTATTTACGATTTCTGCGATTTTTTTCAACTGGGAGTGAAGCGCCAAATTGGTTTGTGTGCAAAACATAATACTTACACAACGAAAAAGTGTAACCAGTCACTTGAAAAAATATGATCGATATAAAAAGTCAGAATAATACATGCTGTCAGTGCACCTGTTCTAAAAGTACTGCGTGTTCCGTAGGACGCGTTTCCGCTAGAACAAAATAGTTTTATCATCTTGACAGACACAAGTGGTTTTATGTGTAGCAAATGCATACCCATGCAACTCGTATTACCAATCGCGAACTTGCAGAACCAGTAAAGACGGAAGTTGATTCTGCGCCAAACAACCCATTGTAGCATCACTCGCGACAAAAGTACAACCCAAATGAGTTCGTTACATTAATTTAGGGTCAGTTAAGGTTTACCAAGAACACGGGTACTTTCTCCTGCGCCATTTGATAAAATGAAAATGCTGAGAAAAAATACGTATACCTGTGTAACGAAATATGAAGAAGGTATAACACTAGCAAATTCGGAAGTAAGAGAAACCCTCGCCTTAACTTTGAAAAAGTTCGTGTTTCATTCGATTGGCGGCAAATATATTATAATGTCTCACCTGTCTTGTTGTAATATATCTATCTGTCTATTTCCCAGGCGTTAATATCATTTATTAAAAGGCACGTTTTGAAAACGATCATCCATTCGACAAGGTCAGTTCCGGAAGTAATCGTCTGTTATAGGCTTCGTTCAGACGAAGGGATCTGATAAGTCAGCGCATGGAGGTGAGTTTCTATATTTATGTGACGTAAAGTAGATAGCATAGCTGGTTTTGACAGAAGAGTAATTTGGAGCATGTAATGTTATTAATTTAAGACATAATGTAGTTGTTCAGGATCAAACGAGGTGTTAATATTATCCTTGAGGTGTTAGAGATCTCCATCTCGCGCAGCTCGCCCCATCCCACCCTCCCCATGAAAAAATATGTGTTTCGCCTCGCATTAGAATGAATAATTTGCATGTTCAAAGACCTTCGTAAAGGCATAAAACTATCACAGATGGTTGCTAGTTTGGTGATATGTGAGTCAGGCCAGCCCCAAAAATTAGCCCCGGCAATCGGCAGTGTCGTACTGGAAGCTGAGTCAGATTACCATTCCTTTTACAACGACATTGCTTGTTGTCGTTGCTAATTTAGGGAGTTGTCAGAATGAAGTATAGACGTGTGTACCTCCAGTACAGTCGCCATTGATGGTCGTAATCCACACGTGGGCAGTGATGTCAACGCATGCGTTTACCAGGTAATAAAACTCATCATCAGCAACATTTTGATTAAGGAAGCACCGGGTTGTATCCCAGTCCACGGCGGCCGGTACACTGCAAAAAATATAGGTTCTCTTTAGAACAAAAACTGGTTCTAATCCTGTCCGAGATGGAACCAGTTCTGTTTAAACAGTATTTATTTCAAGTCAAATAAATTTACCAAGATTAGCGTTCAATTTTAACAGAATATTACATGAACTGAAGTAGATTCAGCAGTAAACTTGGAGCTTATTCAACGCAGTCGCCAAACATTTTGAAACAAACGAGATATGAACAGTTGGCACATCGAACCCGTTTTGGTTCTGTATAGAACCAAAACTGGTTCGATATGCCAACTGTTCATATCTCCTTTGCTTAATAATGATTTAAGACAACCTCGTATGAGCTTTAAACTTACGGCTGAAACTCCCTCAATTTATGTTTAATTCTGTTAATATTTAATGTTAATCTTTATCAGTGGCGTAGATAGCCCCCCCCCCCCCTCCCCCCCCCCCCCCCATCAGACGGTTTGTCGGAAATTTTTTGGGACCATTTTTAGGCGAATTTATGCCTAATAACATTAAAATGCTGGCTTTGGGGATAAAAACATGCCATTTTGGGTAAATTTTGGGTAAAAAAGACCAATTTTCAGTACATTTGCAGTAAACAACAGATTCTTTCTGTTTGTTTGGGTTTTTATTGTTGTTACACTGTCGGAAAATTTTCGGTCTGTCGGAAAATTTTGGGCTTGCCCCTCCGCCAGCGAAAAGCTATCTACGCCACTGATCTTTATATATATATTTGATTTGAAATAAATACTGTTTAAACAGAACTGGATCCATCTCAGGGACAAGATTAGAACCAGTTTTGGTTCTAAAGAGAACCTATATTTTTTGCAGTGTACTGTAAAAACCGTTGTGCAGATGCATGTGATGACTGGGTAAACATGTCAATGTCCACACCCATTATCTGAAGATTCTTACGGCTTTGCACATTGATGTTTGTATGAATCTGAGCTTATGGATTGTGTGTATTATGCATGCAATATCACGTCGATTTGTTTTGTCATACTCTTTATATGCTTTGCGATGAAGCGTTGTTCTCGGGTTGTAGTCCTGAATGGCCAATACATGCTTAACTTAATGAAACGAATTGTCGTTTATATTTGTAAGTATGGCCAGATATGTGGTATTACTGGGTTATAGAGACTGTATAATCGCGATGACATATAACTAACAGACTCGCAAATTGTGGTTTAAAATTATTTGGTTAACAATAAACAAAAATCATCCCGACTCAGAAGTAATTGTCCGTAATAAAAACCTTTCGACCCATTGTCTTTGTTTTTCTCTCCTCGGATGAGAAAAAGAAAAAGATGAACAAATCGACGAAGGACAGCTTCACAACTGAAACACTTAGCTGTGACACCGAAAAGGTTGCGACCAATTGCTTCTTCGTTATTTTGGACATAATACCCCCCGTCTGTGTTCGCAAGTCTCCCTTTCTTGGGCAACTGGTTCAAAAATGTACCATATTGATGAATGGGAGACAACTCTACACATAAGTTTAAACCTGCAAATCAGTTGAACAGCAGACGCGACATTTTTTCTCCACGAAAGAGAACATTCCGTCGTTGTAGATAATAATGTTACCCATGTTTTATTCCATGCAATAACATCCCCACCCTTTATCGCGATTTATGTCGCCAAATAGAATACTGTTACAATTGCGGAAACGTTTGGACAAGAGGGAAAAGTAATATTTTATCCAAGAGCGCCATCGATTAATTCGTCTCTTCAGTTGAACAATGCGCAATCTCCATGCTTTATCATTGCAGACGGTGCATTGTTTCACCCGAGGGATGAATTATTTCTGAATTATAATTGAATCTTCAAACTCAACGCAATAATTATTGTATCCATTAAAAAATATAAAACTCTTTCTGAATAGAGAAAAAATATCCAATACTGTACTTATTGTTCATTAGTTTTCAGAGGCACGTTCCTATTTGAATATAATAGTGTCGTTCGCGTATACCTCTTGAGATTTAGATCCACTATAAGTTATGGGACTTTCAGTGGGCGGATATGGTGTGATATAAGGTGAAGTGAGATCAATATTAGGCGAGGCCGAAGGCAGAGCCTAATATTGCTCTTGCTGAGCCTTATATCACACCGTATCCGCCCACTGAAAGCCCCATAACGTATTTATTATGCCAGTCCTTTGAAAGAGACACAACCATAAGTGTACCCAGATTCCTAGCGCAAATGTTCTGTTATTACTATCAAGAAATTTCCCGGTTTTACGTCATGTGAAGGTCACTCTAGTAGCAGACACTGAAACAAAGGAGTTTTCTTCTCAATAAACAGGAATTTATATTAACAATTCACAACTTTAATTCAGTGTAAAGTACTGGAAAAATAAAACAACTGGAGCAAATGGATTAACAATTCTTTCAAGAAGGTAAGGGGTAACAGTTTCATTCATTATTTGTTGTTAATGGTGATAATAATGTTTCTATACATGTCGTTTTAGTGGTTTATTTATTGTATTTATTTACATTTGTTTATTAAAATTTCTCAAAGACTGGAAGAAACGTATTATAGTTGTACGTTCCTCAACAGACACACACGCAAAATTATTTGTTGTTCGTTGAACACGCGAAATTAGGAAAAACATCGAAGCGAGCGTTGGATGTCAAAAACAAAATGTCGGAACTGACCGTATATAAGCTCTATATACGGTCAGCTCGATAATATACAGTCTCATATACGGTCACTAGATATTGAAGCTGATTGGTCAATAACAATTACCGGCATAAAATTGTTGTTGCTGTTTACTGTGGAAGGAAATTATTAGATTATCTCCCGACACATCGTGCATGTTCATCGTCTATGCATCAACAAGCAAATTTTGTCTTTTGTAAACAGTAATTAGATGTTAGATGTTGTTGACATATTTGTTCATTTGTTCATACCATAATGATGTGGTATTCTCTGTGTATCAGGTGAACATATAATAGAATATATCGCCCCTTGAAGGCGTCATCTGTAATGCAAAGGAATTGGAAATGGCGCCTGCACCACTCAAGGGACAATATGTCTCTCTTATTTTAAGTCCCATCTCAATAGATTCTACATTTATTTATTTACTATAATTTAATGACACTCTCGACAGCCAGGGTCATTTTGTGTCTTACATTTTCGGGTCGAGGAAGCCGGAGTGCGCGTAAAGAACCACCGATCAGCGGCACGTAACTGTTGGATTCCCCTACTTATTAACTTGGCACGATCAGGGTTAGTATCAGTGAAGGTATGTGTAGCAGCGACGTGCAGTACGAAGCAGCACATTATACCACCGTGCTCTCAATAAGAAAATCATGATTATGTGTCTTGAAGAAGGACACAACGCAGAGAAACTTTTTATCGGTTTGTTTGTTTATGAGTTGTCATTTGGGGACATGTTCCGCATCCACGACTAATGTTTGACTCTCTTGTAACCTACAAATATAAAGTCCAGTTGAGCCAATCGTTTATACATATATTGCCCATTGTAGGGGATTGACACCCCAGGCATTAATCGTCGGTTCTTATTGTATGTGTGAAACAACAAAAAATGTTAACAACTTTAATCATGGAATCAGTGTTTCATTTCCCGTGTTCCCCATGAGGAGTTATTTATTGATGAGGAGCTGTTGTATCAAGGCGAAGTAACAACTCCGCGAAAAATGAATTTTTGCCCGTCATCCACAGTGCTAAAGGTGTAAAATGGTAGTTAGAAAACGGAAATCAGTTATCTAAACTGAAGTGCCATGATATATAGAATAAATAGGTACTAGGGCGGGTAATCAGATTTAAACCACGAGCAGGATAAGGGTCTTAAAGACTCGGCTTTCCGAGAGGTTAAAACCCTTATTCTACGAGTGGTTTAAATCTAATTACCGGTCCTAGTAAACCATTTGTTTTATTTATACCATGCTCTTAATAAATAATCGATTTTGTCACTTAAAATGGAGAAAAACGACACTTTCTATCGCAAACACATGAGTTTGTTTTGATTACATTTGCTCCAGTGGGCAGTACTACCGGCTGCACGTGGATGCTTGATTGACAGCTAGACACATCGTCAAAGTTGATTGATTTTTTCTTGCTTTTTCAGTTAAATTATTATTAACAATTCTTAAATTTTATTTTAACTATTTAATTGTAGGTATTTTAAACTTAATAAGTCATTTACACCTAATAGATAGTACCGAAAAAATCTATGATTGAATGAAACATCGCGAAGTGTGAATGTATCGAAGTTGGCAAATTGCGCCATGTCAAAGGTCAAGCTGGATAAACCTCTGACTGCAGGTGTACATTTTTTTAAACGCAATAGAAGCTTTACGCCGGTAGTGGGGTTAAAAGCTAACATTTAACATACAGGCTTTTCACAGGTAGTAACATAGTCGAGTATGGTATACAGGATTTTTCTTTCAGAAAAAACATTAGTCCTCTCTCAATCCTCGCATCTTGAAAACATCAGCAGCGACTTTGTCGTGCCTCCATTATCAAACTGTTGACGTGGAAATGCGTCGTACTCATACTTCAGTTCTGTCTCATTTTTAAGCGTGGCATGGTACCGAATGCGGCATTTCGATTTAATTTGTTAATTCTGATTTCAGTGCTTGTCTAACCCCAAAGCCCATATTTTAGATACAGGGATCACGTCACAATTTCGTAAAGTAATGATTGTTCTGTGAAGTTTTGAAGTAGTGCAATCAATTTTATTATTATTTTATTATTATTTTATTATTATTTATTATTATTATTTATTGCTCCTCAGTTTGATATCATTTTCAGCATCTATGGCTAGATTAACCCTTTGAACTCTCAGTCTTAATCTTTTAACCCTTTGAACTCTAGTGGTATCTTCCACGCCAGTTCAATGGCAAAAATTATAAAAGTCCATATTCATTATTTGGGGTAGACCAATCAATATTTTCAACGTGCAGCATCGGAGCTGCACGTTGAAAATATTGATTGGTCTACCCCACACATTTATTGAACAGCAATCCTATACACTGACGTTATGACTTATCATGTTCCTGGCCGGAAAGGCTGCCTCTAAGGTTCAAAGGGTTAAGTTTAAACTCAATTTGCTAGATCTATGGACCATTTATAGGTAGCCGTGTCCCATCTACCACCAGTAAAACGGTACATGTTTTCGAAAGTGCTGCGCCACTCGCGGTTACCACGTAGGAAATCAATCAATATTTCCAACATGTAGCGCAAATGGTGCACATGGAAAATCGTAATTGATTCAGTCCTAAACAACGAATATGAAGCATTCCAACTGTTGCCAATGACTTTACATGGAAGATACCATTATCATTTAAAGGGTTAATGACAACGTCTGAAATTTGTTTATTTATTTGTTGGTCTGTAAGGTCATTTCCAACATATTTGGTAACATCACGACCGCAGCAAAGGTATGAAGTCAAGTTCAGCCAATCGTTAATTCCCATTAAGACTACAATGCTAGTTCCGTAGTCACATGACAAAACAACATCAATAGTGCAAAATAAAATGTCATGCAAAGTGTTAAAATTATTACACTTTCCGTTCTCTTGCTGGGATATTGGAAATACATCTTTGGGAACTCATGCGATTGTGGGTCTTCTTATATGAATTGTGCAAGTGATAAAATGACACAATACTTCAGTCAACTACAAACATCTTTTTGTCACGATGCCTTCACGCACAGCTTCGTGGAAATGATTTGGCTTTTGAGTTGTTTTCCTTTGATACAAAATATAATCTTTCTACCAATTTGATGCTTCGATTTCATAAAATAGATAGTCCGGCCTCCAAACGCCATTTTTTCACCATACCATGTTTTGTTGTATTAAGTTTTTTTCTCAACGGTTTTTATTAGTTCAGACACCCCTCTTACTAATTTTTCTTACTGGACAGCTGACAGCATTGAGCATTTTTTTTAATTGGGCCTTAAAGTGAGGTACTGTTGAAGGGGTCGAAAATTAATGTGGAAATTACAGATCCGAATGATTATTTTATCTTAACTCACTATATAAGCACAAAACGCGATGTAATTGTGTTTCGATATAGTAACTACATCCGCATTGGGTATTTGGTAGAAACTGAACGGATATTACACCGCTATTTATATCTATCAACGCTATTTATATCTAACAACGCTCTTTATATGTGAACGCGTTTGGAGATTACGTCACATAACTGTTCTTTCTCTTTGATTTCTTAGAGCGAGGACGCATTATTGCAAATGCGCAATTGTGTCTCACTACACGCCTCATAAACTTACAATTTTGTCTCGCCTTTTATCACTAGCTTTTCTATTTCTTCAACTTCACTCGATATAGCAGCAGGTTCGGGCGACCTTTGCTTTGAAACGACATAGAATAACGCCGTCAAGTCAGATGCTTGTTTTTTCTCAACCACGTTCGGTTATGCTGAATCAAGGAGCAAAGATCCTCTAATGAACGTGAAAGCAAAGCGAATTGAGAATATACTCAGGTGTAGTAGGATTTATAACGATGACTTACATATAGCTTTGCAACATGGGTACGATGCAGACCCAGATTTGACTCTGAGTTGCCATAAATACTGTGTTGAGAAGTATTTGCACCCGAAGAATGTGAAGCAAGCAAGCATTGCTCATAGCACATCCCTAGATTTTGATGCTCCGCCCGAAAAACGACCCAAACGTTCACATGACGAATTTACTTTCAGGTGTCATTGCCTATTTTGTGGTGATGACTGCATAGTTGACCGGGATACGAAGAATCCTTCAAGGTGGAGGTTCGCCTACCTGTTTCGCCAAATAGGCACACATTCACCGCATATGTCAGTTAGTGATGAAATAATTGGCATTTGTTGTCGTAGGAACGATAAATGGTCCGAAGAAGAAAAGGTTAGAGTGTGTGGTGCTGTTAGCGACTTACATGCTGCCGATGCTCGGTACCATTTTGACTGTAGGTCGAAATTTACGAATCCCAAATCGGTAGAATCAGCTGCAAAACAGAAAATTGATCTTTCGTCACCACATAGTCAGGCCATACAATCTGTCATATCTTACACGAAAAATGACACATCCCCCACGTTGGAGTTCTGTCGAATTATTTTATCTTTATCTGCAATCTGGTGGGACTTACAATTCCCGTCGATCATTTGTGTCTGATCTAGTCGATAGCTGCGGAGATGACAGTTTAGTGTTGTCTTCCCCGGGAATCGCCACCGTTTTGGCAGACAAATCCAGAGCTGGCACCTTACTTAGGCACGTTAAAGACTCGGATGATGACAATATTGACAGTTCCATAAAGATTCTCAGTAAAGCAATTGGCAAAGAAATCAAAAATATGGATCATGACAAAGATAACTACGCCACTGATGTTAACGGCGAGAGCGTATCCTCGTTTGTAAGTGGTACACTTCTCACATTACTAAGTCGTTTAGCTCCACAGTTGGACCACACAATACCTGCTCTGGTGATAGGAAACATAGTGACATCAGCGTTGAGTGGAAAATACACACCGCTTCAAATTTCGTTGGCAACGTTGTTAAGAGATTCTAAAGAGTTAGTAAAAACCATGCATGATTTTGGTGTTACATGCTCATATGACGAGCTATTGAGATTCAAAAAATCTGCGGCAGCTCTGGCTGCAAAGAATGCAAATGATACACCGATTTCGTATGCCAACAATGGCCTCATACAAGTGGTTGTTGACAACTTTGATGCTGAAATTGCTTCTCAAAATCGGAAGCTAAGCACCCATTCATTGGCAATCGTGATGGCTCAAAAGGACAATAATGATTCCGTTGAGTCTCAGACGATCCCAAGATTGAAAAAGTCAGATATGACTAAACCAACAGAGAGCGAATTGGATGTTGTGCGTTTCAATGGACCCAAACGACCCGACATACCCGCATCACATGTACGAAACACTGTTCCCCTTCTTTCAACATTGTGTCGCAGTGCAATGTCATTACGCAGAGCGATAGAACTTGACTTCGCATTTTTGAAAGATATGGTCAGTGACCAGAACTGACCGGAGTTCAATGGGTATAATACCCGCATGACGAGAGACTCGGGTCAAGCAACGAACCCAAAAACGAACGCAGCATACCTCCCTCTAATAGACATGACACCTGCTGATCCAGACACTATCATGACAGCTATGGAAAAGGCAGAGCAACTATCGTCAGATGCAGGGCAGCCGTTCACTATATTTACTGCCGATCAGCAGTTATACAAGATAGCAGTTCAGGTGTTATAGTCTTATCCAAACAAATTCGCGGCATTTGTTCCTCGATTGGGTGGTATGCATTTGCTCATGAGTTTCAATGGTTCAGTTGGAACGCTCATGGCCAATATTGGACTTTCAGATATACTTGAGTCAGTATTCGGTGGGGTTGAAAAGATGTTGACTGTGAAAAAGTTTCCAATGAATATGAGAGCCATGCGTTTGTTATCAGAAGAACTTTTGCGAACAGCTTTCGAGAATAATGATTTGCAACATGCAGAAGATTTATTTGCATTGCTAGAAGAGGACGCGTGCAAAAGTCGCACGACAAACATGTGGGTTGATGCTTTTTTGAAACTATGCTTCCTCATGATGTTGTACGTACGAGCGGAGAGAGAAGGTGACTGGCTTTTGCACATCGAAGCTGTGAAAAGCATGCTTCCTTATTTCTTTGCTTCTGGTCATGCAAATTACGCAAGATATGGGCTTTACTATCTGCGGCAGATGCAAAATATGCCACCGGATATTTTATCTCATTTCTTGAAGGGTGAACATGTGATGAGACACATACCTGGTCTATGGAATGGAATATGGAGAGATATGTATATCGAAACTACCTTCATGCGATATGGCCATGGCAAATCCGGTATAATAGGGATCACATTAAAGCCAGAAACACTAAAAACCTGGGCATTGAGTTTGCATGCATGTGGGAAGTTAGCTACCGGTATATCAAATTTGCGAGAAGATCGAGATAGTGACAAATTACAGATCGCACATAAGGAAGAGGCCAAGTCTAGAATTGCAAGTGATTCTGTCGATCGTATGCGTCTGAGAACTAAACCAGGAATGTGTATCGACCCATTGGATCCAAACGGACAACCCGAGACTATAATTAACATCGCAACTGGTAGGATAGGTCCAACGTCTGTCAATGTCGATAAGATTGTCAGCCTCGGAGTTCAGAAAATGACGGAATTTGAAGAGGCCTTCCCGAGTGGATTTTATGAGTCAATTTCGAAACCAGTACAAACTATGGCAGTCTTGAAAAAGTCGCTGAAGGTTGTGGAGGTCAAAATATATGACACTAATCTCATTTATTCCAGAGTTATCGGATTTTTATGTAGTTCACGTGAATTAGATATCAAACATATCCTTTCTTTTGAACTGTCAACACTACCAACCGCCATATTTGATGAATCCGGGGATATGCGCGTGTGCACATCCAAATCAGTATTGAAAAATCAATTGTTATCGATGGCTGTGCACTGCTCAGGATACCTCATTGGCCGTGTCTACCAAAACCAGACCGGCAACTGTTCTAGATTTCATTACAGCGTTTAAAGACAACATCAAACAGAAGTTGCGATCGAGTGATGTGTATTTGGTATTTGACAGATATGTTGACTACAGCACCAAGTGCGTGACAAGGGCACACAGAAAGGCCGATAGCTGCCGGGTGTTTCTACTTGTACCCACCTCAGTCCTATCACCACAAAAACATGTGCTGACCGTAGTGGAGAACAAAAAACAACGGATCTCCATTATATGTGATCAACTCACCACGGACAAAAGTTTTGCTCAGCAAAACACACGAACTCGCAAACTTGTAATTACTGGCCAACATGATGTTCCGGTTGAAGTTAGTTGTGGATCGGTGACGGATAGAGTAGATATGGCAACTAGTCAAGAGGAAGCTGACAACATTATCGTTCAACAGGCAATATTGTTTGCTGCAGCTGAATGTAATAACGTCTATTTGTTGTTGCTGCATCACTACCTTGAACAACACTTGACGGTTGCAATGACTATGGAATCACCAATCCATGGACGGGTGGTGATAGATACACCTGCCGCAGTTGATACACACAAGAAAATTGTTCCTCAATTGCTCGCTCCTCACGCACTTTCCGGGTGCGATACTGTAGGGGGATACTTTGGTATCGGCAAAGGGCGTGTACTGAAGGTTCTGCAAACTGGTGGGACACTGGGATCACTTGGTGAGAATAACGTGGAGATATCGGATGTTCTAGAACAAGCCACCAAGTTCATAGCATTATGCTATAGATCTCCTAGATCAGCATCAATGTCCGATGCTCGTTTGTGCATATGGAGAACACGAATTGGGAATCCGACTGCAACATCTGCTCCCAAATTGTGCAGCTTACCACCCACAACAGAGGCTTTTACTGAGAATGTCAAACGGGCCCACTTGTAAACCTGTATATGGAAGCATGCCCTTCAACCTAACCCACCGCAGATGGACCCAACTGTATTTGGATTCGAGAAAGATGTGAATACAAAATCTTTGAACCCTGTGACAGTCGCGTCCAATGTCAAGCTAGCACCTGATGAAATACTGAAGATGATTAGGTGCACATGTTCGAGTAAAACGCCATGCAAATATTCGAGGTGTAAGTGTAATGCAGCAAACATGGCGTGTACCATTTTCTGTGCGTGCAGTGTTTCAGAGGACTGCTGCAATGAACAGACATCGCTGGCAGTAATGCGTAGTGATGAGTCGATCTAAGGAACTACACAGTCATTCAACTTGATATTCACTGCATCTTGTGTGGTCCTTATAAACTACTTCACCAATGATATTTGCAAACATCTCTCTTGTTACAATTTCTCGTACATTTCAGTTCCCATCTCCTTTTGGATTCTTTAACACTACTGCTGAAAATAGCAAAATGTTACTAATTTTGGTAGCCATTTTGATTTTTTTTCTGGAAACTCTGGGGATAAGCTGACCCGCTTTGTGACCAACACAATCAGTTGGAAATGGCGTGCTGTACTGAATTATTTAGTAAAGATTTTTAACTTTCAATTTCAATATTTTCAGTGGTATCGGCGGAAACTTGAATTTGGGGCCATCTTAGGTTTTGGCGGTTATAAGGAAATTGATCAACCCTGTCAGCTGCCCAGTAAAAGGAATCGCACGAGGAGACCATATAGTTATACAATATAGTGATACGATAATACATCGAGAAAAAACCAGGTTAAGTGTATTGACGACTGGACTATGGACAGATGAGTGTAGACTGTAATTGCATTGTTACTTTTCTTATTTTGGGGTCATTTTGGACGCCATATTGGGTTTCTAAAACAATTCCTTTGATCATATATAACAAAAGAGCATCACCCCATATGGCTAATTCATATCGGTAATCATGGTTGGACATTTCTAAATAATAGCGCCTAATAGCCGCCTATATTTGTAAGAAATGACGATTTTTTGCCCTATTTGCGGCCATTTTGGACGCCATCTTGGGTTTTGAGAGAATATATTTCATATGACACATGAGAGTAAAAGTAGGTTCATGAAAATGTGCCGATATGTGTAGATACCTTACATTGTTTATACATATAATATCGGTTAATTCCGACGGACATAACATAATTCGCAACTTTTTTCGGATTGACTAGGTTATACCGGCGTTTATAAATAACGTGATACAGTGAGCAACAATCCACTTCTGGTGGATATTAGAGTACCAGTGTGGTGTGTGCAGAAATGGCCCCTCTGGAACTCTGCCAACCAACCAACACTGGCCGCACTGATAACAGAAGCACGGGAACTGAGGGCGCAGTGTAATAAGCTCCAGGAAAAGTGCAAAGATGGTGATAAGCGCTCGGATGAAATCTCCAGAATGGCCAAAGATCTCATTAACAAAAGAAACCAGCAAGACCCGACAAACCCATCTCCACCACAACCACCACAAGATTCTACAAACTCTTCTCCATCACAACCACCTCCAAAGAAGAAGTCCCGCAAAAAACATAGAAGAGGATAAGCTGCTTCCTTCTACATTCCTCCTTTGCCACGCCCAGACAATCAAAATCATCTACAGTCACCGAGGCTCGAAAGGGGCTTGTTCCCCATATCGTCCCTGCGCGCCTTCGGCGCGCAAAACCATTCCTTTCGATTTCGACAACACGTCTGTGGTCTAGACGCGTGTTGACATTTACAAAACATCAGAGTTCTGATTGTTCGCAGTGATATGTTTTTTAGAAGTATGTAATCGCACATTCTTATATCTAAAGTTGTATTTATTTATTTAATTTATTTATTTATGTCTAAGGTCGCTTACGGCATCTACGACTACAGTATGACCACAACTCAAGTATACAGTAAATTTGTGCCAATCGTTCATGATTATGCTGTACATTTTTGAGGACTTCCCCCAAGGCATTTGTTGATTTGTCCTATTATTTCGGTGAAACAGAACATGTTTGCCACAGTTAAAGAATTATTGCGCACTCCACGGGGTTGTCATAGGAATCGAAAGTTTATTCCACACTAGGTAGCCCCCGAGCGTCATCATCAGAACAACAATTTCACTTTGCTGCACCCCAAACACATCATGCTTAACGTCTGGGTTCAATGCCGACATAAAAATGGAAAAGTACCACATGATAAAACATTTGCCATTCTCTTACATAATGCAGCGATAAAGAAATTTCACCCTTCCACCCTTTGCTGAGATATTTATTATTTATTTATTTATTGGTGTTTAAGGTCACGTACTCAAGCACGATGGATTTTACGGATAGAGGAAGCCGGAGTACCCGGGGAGAACCACCGAGCATCGACGAGCAACTGTCAGCTCCTCAACATTCTAACTCTGTTCAAGCTCCGCTCAAGCAGGGTTACAACGGTTGAAGACATGTGCACTATGGACGTGCAGTACGCCTCAGTGCACGTTGTCATCATGCCCCCATGTAGGCAACCGGGATAAAGTGCCTTGCTCAAGAATACAACGCGGAACGTCCCGGGCGGGGATCGAACTCGAGACCTCTAGCATAGAAGTCCTACAGTCTACCACTGAGCCACCGCGCTCCCTTTGCCGAGATGTCCACGGGACGCATATTCACTTCATTCCAGGACTCTAACCCGACTGGACTAAAACTAAGCGGGATTCTTTGGAAACTATTTGAAATAAATGGCTTTGTATCTTCCGATCTCTCGAACTTAACTGTCCTTTCAATGGTTCCTGATTTTTCGAGAGTTTTCGAAGGATCTGTCGCAATCGCGTCACGCTAAACGAGAATTACAGTTAAAGGACATTCGTTTTTCAATACCAATTTACGCGTTGACAACAATTGCATTGTCATCATTTTTATTGTAAACCTACAGACTCACACCAATACTTTCTTCCATCCAGTTGCCATTCTAAACACAACACAAGAATAATTCCTTACATTCTCGCCGTAATAATCGTTAGGGTTTCTGCTGACCCTACTGACAAAGAAGCTGCCTATTGCCTATCCAATAAGCTAGAAATTCTTTAAAAGAATGTTCGAGAACTACCACTGACAATATTTGGAAATGATACTAGGGCATTTCCTCTTAAAGCCATTTCGACACGGGTGTTTCGTCCTAAGGCAAGTTTCGTCTAAAAAGCTGAGTTTGTTGTTGTTTTTTTGTGGAGGGGGGGGGGGGGGGGGTGTTTGTGTGTGCGGGACGTGGTAGGAGGTATTGTTCCAAGTTATCAGAATCACGACTTTAACCTCCAAAGTTTAGCCCCCTCCCCCCCCCCCCCCCCCCCCCATGCCGAATAAGGTGACACTGGGGAATTTCCTCTCAAAGCCACCTCGGAACGAGTGTTTCGTCCCAGTCGAGTATCCCACAGGGACGATTCGTCCCCCAAACTGATCTTCTCTTTCGCGGGGGGGGGGGGGGGGGGGGGGGTGGGGGTGTATATGGGAGACCCTTTCAAGTGTTTACGAATGGAGGTGTGAACCTCATAGCTTGAAACTGCGTCCAGTAAACATAAAATTATTTAAAAATAATTTCTTGTTAACCACCAGTCAGAATGCTTTGAGATGTGGTATTCATCTTCCTTTTGTGACAGAGATTCAAGTTCGTTCACAAAATGTTGTTTATGTCCTAATACGAAGAGACTGCATGATGTATGAACAAAATAAAAGTGTTTTATGGGTCTTTTCTCGAGTGCTTCTGGTCGTACAAATGTTTCCTTGTTATTTACCTTAACTGAGTGTTATCGAGTGTTTGTGCTTAATCTGACAAAACCAACAAAATACGTCGGTCACCGAGTTGTTCCCCTTAGATTGCAAGTTTGATTTTTCTCATTAACTGATGCCTCAATTGCGTAAAATGTACTGTAACTGGAGGGAATGAAGACACGGGCATGAATATTATTCTATAAAGTAAGAATTGAAAATCTATAAAGTGACAACCTCGAACAGGTATAGATACTATCTTCTGTCCAACATTCACATTCCGGTAATCCAGGTTGCCCAATCATATTTGGCAACATTCAATTCGATAGCATGGACTATATTCAGGTCACCGGAACCGTCATGAGCACACCTGCGGCTCCATCTTATGTCAACATTTTACGTGGGGACTCGAGAAACTAGGTCTGTCAGCTTACAGACTCAAAACATGTCTGCTTCCATCCAGTTCCCATACTAAGAAGCTGCCTTTAATAATCCGCGAACTACACGGGTGAGACGGAATTATAGGCGGAAGCTAGTTGACATTGCTACCTCCAAAACCTTGCCACGTGGTGGGCCAATGCATTATCGCCCTACAGTTCAAATTATGTGCATTCCATTTGACACCACATTTCACACAGATGTTTCGAACCTCTGCAGCATCTTTCTGAACCACGCGGCGCTCGTTGAGAATTGTCCAGCTTTTTTCTAAGAATTTCCCTCCAAGTCATCTGTCAGTGCCTATAAACGATAAAAAATGCTCGCCACATTCTTACCCCCTGTAGCTGTAAAACACCGAACTCGGAGTCAGAAAAGCTTGTTAAAAGGCTGGTTTTTCAACTTGAGTGATCATGCCTACCACCAATTCCTGCTACAGCATCGGCAATGGAGAACAAATTAGAAGTTTATGCCGAGTAAAGTGAAAAAGCTGCAATGTGGTTTACCTTCGGCAATGTTGTGTTTGTCAAATTCAGATTGTTGGCGAAACCTGTACTTCGTTTCGTTTACAACGTGTGACCAATCGCAGGTCATTCAAGATGATGGAACGTGACTGCGCCGTCACAAGACACTACATGTCCACAGACCATCAATTCACTTCATTCCAGGACTCTAAAACGACTGGACTAATACCAAGCAGGATTCACGAGGCAGAATTTGGAACGAACAGCTTTGCACCTACAGATCCCTCGGACTTAACATAATAGACCTTCCAATAGTTCCTTAATTTCTCTCTTTGGCGTTTATTGCTTAACCTTTTGAACACAGGTTGTATCTCCCATGAAAGTTCAGTGGCAGCCGTTGGAATTTATTTATTTATTGGTGTTTAAGGTCACATATTTATGCACAATGGCTAATCATGACCGTGACAGTTTTACGGGTGGAGGAAGCCGGAGTACCCGGAGAGAACCACCGAGCAACGACGAGCAGCTGCCAGCTCCCCAACATCGTAACTCCGCACTGCAGCACAGGCAGGGTTAGATTGGTTGAAGACATGCGTACCATCGACGTGCAGTACGCCTTAGTACACGGCGTCATCGTGCCCCCACGCGGGCAATGGAGATGAAGTGTCTTGCCCAAGGACACAACGCGGTTGCCGCAGGTGGGATTCGAACCGAGGACCTCTCGGCTTGCAGCCTGCACCTCTACCTACTGAGCCACCGCGCTCCCAGCCGTTGGAAGAGTCCATATTCATTATTTGAGGGTAGACTAAGAGCTGCACGTTGAACCTATCGACTGATCTACCCCAAACATGCACTTAGCACCCTTCCTACTAAATGAAATTATGACGGACAAGTACTAGTACCGAGAAAGCGGTCTTTCAGTTTCAAAGGGTTAATATAGATGAATAATATTCCTTAAAACAAAGTGTCTGTATAGATTTGGCTTTAAGAAAAAATTTAAAGAAGGATAGCAGAATTACAATAGAAACCTACCTACAGGCCATCACTAATAATTGAATTCTACAGACACACGGGGCTGCATAACTAAAGTACTAATGACCCTCCCTATAAATACAAAATTGACTGACTTTTTTCCATTGGATGCTATGCATAGGATGAAGTTTTAAAAGAAGGTTGAAAAGCTCATAATATAGATAGATTCCATCATCGTTCAACCTAACTTGAAGAAGTGATCAATTATTTATTTATTAAGGTTTAACGACACTTTAACAGTCAAGGTCATATCATGTCAGTTACAGTTTTACGGGTGGAGGAAGCCGGAGGACCCGAAGAGAACCACCGAGCACCGACGAGCAGCTGCCAGCTTCCCTACATCGTAACTCCGCACTGGAGCATAGCAGGGGTAGATTGGTTGGAGACATGCGCACCATCGACGTGCAGTATGCCTTAGTATACGGCGTCATCGTGCCCCAATGTGGACAATCGAGTTAAGTTCCTTGTCCCAGGACACAACGCGGGAGTCCAAATCGATCGCTCAGATGGTCACCCATCCAAGGACTAACCGGCCTCGATGTCGCTTAACTTCGGTGATCTGACGAGAACTGGTTACCGCAACGCCACCACGCCGTCGCACCCCCGAAGAAGTGATCAATCAACGCTGCTGGAGGAGGACATGGGTTGTTCCTTACGGCCATTGCATTCAAATTTCAACTCACATTGATTGGTATAAAGGCGCACATACGGCCAACACCACCGTTTTTATTCTAGACGCGTGTGTACATTTACAAACGATGGTGTACTGATAGCTCCTCCTAAATGCCACAGAATGCAGGTCATGTTCGATTATGATGTCTGTGCGTCATTTTGTTTTGGAGTCAGTGCCAATTATTCCTTGGAATTTCCAGGATGTTTACACATCCAGTCCATATCTGTTTGGTATATTGCCTTATCTGCATGAAATGCTGGTCAAATTATTGGTCCTTACTTTTATAGAATTTTCAAGATTTTATGTTTCGGGATGATAAATTAATGTAAAAACAACACAGCCAGCCTAATAACATATGAAAGTACAAGAAGTTGTTTTTGCTAGAAAAACGTGGACGTGGGGTGAAGAGGGAATGTCTGATGATACCAGCTGTATGGACATTTATCGCAGAAGACAACGAAGCCAATCGACTGACTTGGGCGTCAATCTAGGACTGCAAGACCAGTGGCCTCCTTCATCCTCAGATTTCTCCCATTTAATGATATTTTTGTTTCAAAACCAGACAGAAACCAAGATTATATTAACCAGTTGCAATGGCAGTGAATTAGAGCGGTACATTTAAAGACATACTTTGGTCCAAATCTATTTATTTCATGTTTAAAAGCTCTGCAGGAATATGAAGTACAAATTGAAAAGTCCACAAGCGTATTATGCAATCTCCAGCGTTGATTTGTGTGTCAAGCTGAAACTTGTTTTCTCGGCTAGGAATAATGACGTGCACAGCAATATGCCGATGCGTCACAGTTGTGTGCTGTTACAGGTGAATCTTTCGAGAGACTTTGATAAAAGAACGATAAGAACCGAAATCATCTATAAGAAATTTCTTATTTACCCCGAACGATGGTTACGAAAGTCAGCGGCCCAGTCACAGTGCTGGGGGTTATTGGGTAAAGCGTAGAGATAGATCCCTGAAATCCCAGAAACCAGTTGAAATGATACTTCTTGGATCAATTTTCTGAAGTTTTCACGTTCTAGATACATGAACCTTTAACCCTGTACCCAACGTAACGGTCAAAACCGTCCAGCGCTATTCACAAAAATTACATTCAGGTTTCATTATCATTTCATTGTTTGATTCAAAAACATAGCCGCCTCGTTCCACTGAGAGGTCATAAGCTATGTTTTTCAACTATTTTCTCACTGTTTGCCCCCAAATCATAGCTTTTGAGCCCCCACCCCACCCCACCCCCCCCCCCCGCCACCCCCCCCCCCCCCCCCTCCCCCCCACCTCGCAATTGCACGACCTCGCGGAGTTCGTTCCAATGAGGTATGAAACAATATATTTTAGAAGCAAAAAGAAGTTTTACTGACTCGAGAATTTTTTTCTGATAGGTATCCTATACCAGTCGTGTTGATAGGTAAAGAACTGAAACGTCCCGTGCATTTAGATGTCTCACGCATGCATATGTACTCAAATGTTGATGGATGTACGTTGGCAAATCTGATAATCGGTTTGAAGTGCGTTCGATTGTTTTTCTTGCGTGAGAGGGGGTCATTGTTCCAACATGCTTAATGTAATAAAATAATCTTTCGACATACTTTTAAAAGTTTTAATAGCACCTGAATCGAACAAAGCTTACTCCTCCACTATATGTGTTCAAATCTCAAGAAAAGTCAGCACATCAAATCTATGGATTAAATTGTCTGATCCTCTATGTTAAACAATAAGTTGATTAGTGTTGGGTGACAATCTTGACAAAACACACTGCTACAAAAAGAGATTTGGATGATCGCTAATTTCTAGAAAATAAAGAGTAATAATGCGCAAATGTGTCTGAGTGTGAGCGCGACTACCCTCCAAACCAATATGAATGTTACAAGAATACGAGAACGTAGCCTTTTGCCTAATGCCAGTGGAATCTGGTAAGATCGAAACAATATTGTCTGACTAACACGCAAACAAACATAGAAACAGTCCTCGAATGTCGAAGTGTTTGTTCGAACTAATAAGTGGGTACTTTTTCGCATCAGTCATCCCTGCGGGCAGTCTGACCGGGTAGAATCTTCAGCATCCACTCTCACTTGATAGGTCGATGGATGAAACCGGCTTTCTAAAAAACAGATGGAACTGGATTTATCTCCGTTTTGTGACCGTCGAAGGAAATGACCAGGGCAGCTCCAAACCAGAGTTATTTGGGTTACCCCCGCCCCCACCACACGGTTGGAATTATTGTGTGCAAAAGCCGCTAAAGGGATCATGTAGGAAACTACTTCGAATTGGGCTTGAAGATTTGTACAGATCAAATATCTATTATTACCGATATTATTTATAACCGACTGACAGCTTTTTCAGCGTTTTAGTTCGGTAGCCGACTGTGAACCGGTTACATGGTTAACCACTTCAGAACTATGGGAAGCATTTCATTGTCCGAAATAAACTTGTCTGCTGTTCGATGGAAGCAATAAGCTTCAACTTTCCGCATAAAGATGTGAATATTCCAGTTTTTGTGAGGCGATCCACTTTTCAAAGTGTGAGAGTATTAGTTATAGACGACTTGGAGGATTCACGAACACCCAAACTGTTGATTGCACTTCTCACACTATCTGTTCGCTTTGTTGCCTCACCACTGATCTATTTTTTTCTTGACACGTCACTCTATAGATAACACAAAAAACAAAAATACTTATAGCTTTTTTTAAAATCTCCTTACATATAATAACCGTGTCAGGCTAAACAAAATTAATCTTTTGATTTTCAGGCAGCGGCGCCTTCGTTTTTTCGGCCCGCGTTCGTCATATTTATCTCGGAGGACAAATTCAAAATGTATAAAACTGTCATAGGGTGTGATTTTGAGGTATAGCATCGATTTGCGATGCAATATGTCGTATACATTGATACAGTATTGTTATTCTCTTCGCGAAATGCGACACGATTCTCTTGTCCGGCAGCCAAGGCACTGTTACGTGTTTTAGCGTCTAAAGATTTTTTTCTCAGCGAATTATGGTTGTCCACAACACCCATTTCAAGAATCAATCTGCTGGCCTTTTGTCAGCCAAAAGGAATTTGTGATATTTCGTTTACTAAAAATGGCGCACAAAATTGCGGCCATTTTTACAAACAGGAAGATTTTAACCAACGTGGAGTACTAATTGAAACAAACTAGCATCTTTCTGATCCAACTGATACATCTTTTTTAATTTTGTGCAAAAATCAGGTTCTGTCAGTGTATTTTGCACTGTCCGGATGAATTGGCACACTAGATATGCGCACTTTGACATGGGGCATTGCCCGGTGATTCTTTTGTTGAAGGTTGGCGGGAAAACCATACGTGTGCAAATTGCAGGGGTTGTGCTACATTAGTGGCCACTGAACCACTCCTTTATCAAGGATCGGTGAGCCTCCATACAAAACTGTTGATTGCTGTCTTATCGTATGACTTGGGAAATGCGGCAGCGGCCTATGGCCTTGCGTTTTATTGCCCAAATCAGATTCGATTCTCAGAGCACGCCAAGCTCTCAGTTATTGTTCTATTTGTAATGTTACACCAATATTGTCGTTAGTGGTTTCTTCGCGGGCTATAAAACACGGGGCACAGGTCATGTCTCTTGTAGCACAGGGAAGTACCGAAACCAACTCTGCGCCAATATCCCTTTTATTGTCAATGTGATCTTCCACATTTCAACAATTATGTAAAATCTGTCCGATGCACTTGGAGAAATCCTTTACTCGATCGACAAACCTACTCAAGGATGATTGCCACCGTGAACTTTTTGGTATATTTTCTCTGTACAGCATGTCATCTGGCTGGTGAAAATGACGGCTCTGACTACTACCATGACACCTTGACCCAATGACAGCCAAAACCTGGTCACTGCGTGATTCGGGAAACATTAGAGAGATTTTGAGGTTAAAGAGCGCATGGGACTGAAAACTGGTAATGGCGGGCAACATAAAATTAGACGAGATTCAGGCGCAGGGGGAATATGATTTCTTTAATCGGTATGAAGAAAGATTTCTTAATACTGATGATAACGATGAGTCCCCGTTTGGGACATTCAAGCCCCAATGCGAATACTATTCACCCGAAGAATTTCGTACTGCATTTACTAACCAAAATAAAACATTCTCCTTGTTCCATATAAACTGTCAAAGCTTAAGCGCACACTGGGATGGCCTGAATGAATTACTATTTAGTTTACTCGAGCAAAAAAATTCCTTTGATGTGATTGGGTTGACTGAAGTATTTCATATTCTCGATGACATCTCTTACACCCTCTCTGGCTACCAGCCCCTATGTTATGCAAATAGACCCGATAATGATGACCATAGAGGTGGGGTGGGACTTTTTGTCAGGGAAAATGTTGAATATAAAATTCGTGAGGATCTATCTGTCTTTATACCACATGTCTTCGAATCGATATTTATAGAACTTATGAAATCCAAAAAAATAGTCGGTATTATTTACAGACCCAATACTCCCCCTAGGGCAGATGTCGATGTGTTCATAACAAGGTTAAATGGCATAATCGATAAGTTAAACAGGGAAAGGAAAAATTCGTATATAATGGGAGACCTCAATATTGATCTCCTGAAAATGGATTCCCATACAAAAACTGAAGAATATGTTAATCTGTTGGTCAGTAATGGATTTTTGCCTTCTATTACAAAACCCACAAGAGTCACCGACCACTCGGCAACAATAATTGACCACATATTCACAAACAATTTACAAAGCACCGCTTGTTCCGGCATAGTACTTACCGATGTCTCTGACCATTTTGGAGTTGTTTATCTCAAAACCCACAATGACGAGAAAGATTACATACACACGCCCCTTAGAAGAAAAATAAATCCCCAAACTATTGAGAATTTTAAGTCATACCTCTCTGTGTGCGACTTTTCCACAGTTCTAGACGAAAGCTGCCCAAATGAAAGTTATAACAAATTTATCAACATCTACCTGCAAGCATTCAATATTTTTTCCCGTTAATCCATACCAAACCCAGAAAAAAATTCTTGAAGCGTAAACCATGGATGACTAAAGGCCTCATCAAATCCTCAATTACCAAAAGAAAATTTCACATTAAAATGTTAAAATGTCCCAATGAATGAAATAAAGTCAATTATAAACGTTATTGTAAAATATACAATAGAATAAAAAAACAGTGTAAATCCATGTACTTCCAAAAAATACTCGAGGATAACATACACAACATGAAAGCAACCTGGAGAATCCTGAATGATAGCATCAATAAGTCCAAAGCTAGAAAAGAATTACCATCCGTTTTTATTCACAACAATAAGGAATTGAATGACCCTATTGAAATCGCCAACAAATTCAACACCTTCTTTGCCGGCATTGGGTCTGCAACGGGCGAACAAATACCACAGTCTAACAAATCAGCCATGGATTACATGAAACGGAATTTCCCTAACAATTTCTTCCTTAGTCCAACGTCTCCCTGCGAAATTATTAGTATAGTAAGGAAAATGAAATCGAAGACGAGTGAAGACTGCGATAGCTTAACGTCAGCCATTATGAAACAAACAATGCATGCTATTGCTGCTCCACTAGCTCAAATAATAAATAATTCATTTGAGCAAGGTAGAGTACCCGACAAAATGAAAACAGCCAAAGTAATTCCCGTATACAAAAGCGGTGACGAGCGCTTATTTACTAACTACAGGCCCATTAGCATTATCCCTACATTCTCCAAAGTGTTAGAAAAAGTTGTGTCTCTCAGACTATTAAGCTTCCTACAAAAATTTGATATTCTCTATCACCATCAATACGGATTTCGTAAAAGACACTCCACTATTCATCCAATATTGCAGCTCATTAAGTATATTACAGAGGCTGACAATAATAATAATGCCAGAACCTTGACTGTTTTCCTCGACTTTTCTAAAGCTTTTGACACATTAAATCATAATACACTCCTGAAGAAGCTCGAATGGTATGGGTTTAGGGGGATAACTAATGACTGGTTTAAAAGTTATTTATCTAGTAGAACACAATGCATGAGATACCGGGGTCAAATGTCAAATTTAGCTACTATTACCTGTGGCGTCCCACAAGGTTCAGTTTTAGGTCCAATTTTATTTCTTTTATATATTAATGATATAAGTGAGTCAACCTCCATAAATCTTTTACTATTTGCTGATGACACGACTACGTGCACATTCGAATCTGACATAAATACGTTAACAAGTACACCAAATACCGAGCTGGATAATCTATCGAACTGGTGTTATGCAAATCGACTGGCATTAAATACAAAGAAAACAAATTACATTGTCACTAAAATTAATTCTAGTCATACAATAACAAACATTATTCGTATAAATGATCAAAATATAAATAGAGTGGGATCTGATGAAAATATCAAATCTGTAATTTTTTTAGGAACAAGACTTGACGACAAATTATCCTTCAATTGTCATGTTAATCATTTGTGCTCCAAAATCGCCTGTGTAAATTACGCTTTGAAAAAAGTAAAAAATATTTTACCATTGAAGGCTTTGAGAACTATTTATTATGCACTTATCCAAAGTCATCTTGTATACGGAATTCAGGTATGGGGTAATTCTAGATCTCTTAAAAAACTTTTTTTTAATGCAAAAACGCGCAATACGAATAATAGGCAATAAAAGGTACAACGCCCACACTGAACCACTATTTTCGAAATTTAATATTCTTACAGTATACGACTTGTTCAAATTACACAGTTTACTATTTGTTTTTGACTGGCATAAAGGAAATCTTCCATCATCGTTTAACTCATTTTTTGAAAGTGCTGATTCACATAGGCAGAGAATATCTCGACAATCGGGACTTCTCTACACTCATCGCACAAGAACTAAATCACTCGATAAACTTCCACCTTATTCCTTTGTGAAAATGTGGAATGATTTGAACCCGAAACTCCGCGTAATGGATAGCAGGAACTGTTTTAAAAAAGAACTAACTCATAGGTTTATTTCTTCATATTCTCAAATTGTAGAATGTGATAATCCATATTGTCCCGACTGTTCCACCCAGTAAATGGCCCCGATATGAATCGTAGCAAGCACTACAGTTTTATGCAATTTGGACTCCCTTGCGCCTGGTACTTTTCTCGTCACACTGTGAACGTTAGTATGTGTCTGCTCACTTTTCCCACCTGGGGCTGACACCCGTTCATTGGCCTACGATGTCTGTGCTGTGCTGAACGTAGTACTTCTATGCAGTGCGCAGTTCAGTCTGGGGTTATGACGTTTGAGAGCTGACAGGTGCTCGTCGTTGCTCGGTGGTTCTCTCCAGCTTCCTCCACCCTTAAACCTATCACCGACACGATACGACCCTGGCTGTTAAAGTGTCCCTAATCACCAATACATTTAGCCATAGTGCATAAATATGTGATCTTAAACACCAATAAATAAATATCACCAATAAATAAATTAATTAATAACGCCTGTTGTCACAACTGTACTCTTGTGACAAGGTATACGTTTGCAACTTTTAGCAATCAGGTACAGGTGGGAAACAATAATCCTAATCCCCAAGCTCTTGTCAAACCGCCATTTATTACCAATAAAACCTCCCATGCCTCTGGTTCTGATCTTAGATCTTAGCCTTCTGTTGTGATGTGTTACTGTATTTCAATAGTCTACCCTGGTTCCTTCCTTCCTTATAAGGTTGTCCACAGCATCATGTCATGGCCACCCATATTCACCACCAGATTATTATTATTATTATTATTATTATTATTATTATTATTATTATTATTATCAACTCTTTTTCTCCTTTTCTTCTTTTTTGTGTCCTTTTACTACTCCTTTTCTTTTTTTACCTTTCTTTGATTTTCTTTTACTCTTCTTCAAGGGGAAATCAGGAAGACAGCCAATATGGCTGTGACTTTCCCTAGCAATATACTCTTATATACTATGTAATGATCTTTGTGACTTGTTAGATATTCTTGTGTTACTTTGTTATTGTAAACATATGTATGTAATTATGGATATTGCTGAATAAAATCAATCAATCAATCAATCAGACTGCCTAAATCCGACATGACGGGCAAAATGGCGACACAAATCAGAAAAAATCGATCTTTTTCAGAAGTTTCACCAATTTGTTCCAGATTACTAGTGCAATGATAGTCGTAGTGATCAGTGTTTGTGATGGACAACCACCTGGCAGTAATGTTTAGGCAATTCCGTAGAATTGTACAAGCTCTATCGGTTCAGGTATCAAGTTCGGAATTGACACTAATATATCGCCCGTAAATTCTGATATTAAGAATATTAGAAGCAGAGAGTCCTGGTATATGGTATGACAAGAAAGATTATGTAGACCACTAGGTAGTTTCAAAAATTGGTAAGTATCCAATAATATAACAGAAAAGGCGGCCAAATGTAATGTCCAATATGGTATTTTCTAAAAGTTTAGGCAATGATCAGTCTTCATTTTCAGCAGACTCGCCGGTAACCCCGCTCTTCTGTTCGTTACAGCACTCAGTTGTTGCCTAGTAAGTGCAGAAAACAGTGCATGCTGACACTGAGGCAACACAGCTGCTCCTAGACGTCGAGCATGCTTGTTTGCTGGATCACGAACATCGAATCAGTTTTAAGATATTGTCAGGCGCTATCAATACATTGTGAGGCAGAGTGAATTGGAGAAGTGACTTCGTCTGCTCGTAATTTGTAGGTTCCATTTTGGGTGGGTCCGAATGCAGTGCATGTTCTAAATGCACGGTTGCATGTGACCTCGTTTGACGTTCTCTGCAAACGACTCAGTACTTGGAGGGAAGGTACATCGTTTAGGGACTTTTGTTGCTCCTGGTCGTCCTACGTTGGATGTCCAGCTACTGACTCTTGCATCAGATATTTATTTGGAAGTAGGACACCCATAACATGCAGCCATGAACTGTGTAGCTTCATGAAAGACGTCGTCCCAAGAAGCATCATTTTTCCCAACTGACTCTAGTGATATACAATCCTCTTTCAATACTTTAAGGACACGACCTTTACCTGTTTCAAAGCACCCCGCGACGGTACCACACCCACAGATACCACAGATAGCATGCGTGGTAAGGATTCTTGGGATAATGTCACGCCGCTTCTTAACTGGTAGGGTTCTAAATTTTATTTGGCCACCAAAATATTTTCACATGTCTTTGCCTTGTTACAATTTATAGGAGAGTGCCCACAGGCACTCGCCTATACATTGTAACAAGGCAAATCTTAATAGACTAAATAATATCACTTCAAAGATAATATGATGCACAGCCACTGAATTTTAAGCCTTTAAGTTGCAGTACCTGCTCTTCAGAATAAAGCCCAAATATGGGCTTCCAGCACTCTACCAGTCAAGAGTGGCACCAATATCGATCACAGACCTATCCGTAATGCGTGAATCCATACATATTGGAGATGATATTCTGTTCCAGATAGTGGTGCAAGCGTAGGTTATGCACATCTATGTCGTCTGTAAGAACGGCAACCTGCTTTTTGTCATCCATAGCAAGTTTTCTACCTGTTGAACTGTAATATTACCAGCTTCGTCGTGACTGGTTTTCTTGTCACGCCTTTCTATGAGGACGCCGTTGTTAATTTGAGATGGAACGTTGCCTTGGCCAGTAACGACAAGTTTGTGCCCCTTAGAACTTTCACCGCCAAAACTCTTATTTGATTTGAAATACTGACAAATTATACTGATATTGTGCACGCAGTTTTTAGGTTTGATTTCGATTTTGGTATACGCAAATCACCAGCTTCATTGAACAGTGCAGTCGGAGCTGGCGCACACTCATAACAGATCACTTCCTTGATGTCAATATCGCTTATACTTGATTGAAGACCCATTAGCCTTGAATAAAGCAAGTTGCAATCATGAGTGTCACCTACTTTATGACCTTTCTCATGACGGACATTGTCACCACTAGTGTGAAAAATGTGTCATAAAACCCGGCTGGTAACCTCCTCTCGAACTCAATCATCTTCTCTTGACCCATGGCTATGACGTTGTAGACATTTATGAACGCTGGCCCCATTCCACCAGTGGTGATATTCACGACTTCTCTCGGGTGTTGCTTCGAATTCAAGGGATAGATAACTATGTCCAGTTTTCTCCTAGGGCCATATCGATCAAGTTTATCAGCGGCAATTCTACTCTTGGCTCCTTTGTGAAACGGATTTAAACTCGAATTCACACTGAATTCCCTGAATCGAGAAAGGTCACTCACCAAACGGCCTCTCGTATGAAGACTGAGAGCCCAAACTTTGAGAGTTTCGGATTTCAAAGTGATGCCTCTTATTCCAGATTTACCATGTCCATAACGCATGGGTGTGGTTTCGATGTACATGTCGCTCCAAATTCCATTCCAAATTCCATCTATATGTTTCATTACATGATTCCCTTTCATGAAATGTTCGAGAATGTCTTGGGACAGAGCTTGCATCTCCCGTAAATAGTTAAGGCCACATCTAGCATAGTTAACACTCTTTATGTAACGATTTCCGCGTTTCCGCAACATTGTATTGATTAGGAAATGATACGGGTGGGTTTTACATCATTTTGGGTGGTCCTGAAATTCGCGCTGAATGGTTCAAATGTTCGGAACGTGATTTTTTTCGCTCATTTTGCAGCCATGTTATTCGGGCCCAATATTTAAAATTCCTCAAGGCTGGCAGGAGGCTAGCCGACAGAATATTGATGGGGGTTGTCTAAACTATCGGAAACCACCGAGAAAAAAACTTTTGACGCCAAAACAGGCACGAGTGAAAATAAGTGGGTTTGGCTGCCGGACTATCATATGTATGTACAACATAAATATTTAATAAACTGGTTGAGGGCTAAATAATTTATGGTGGTCTGAATCAGTTCATCAAAAACAGTCAAAAATTGTTTTGTTTCAAATTATTGGAGACTGCCAATATGCACTCTCCAAAATTTTGTAATAAAACAAATTAGTATGAACAAACTATTACTTACGTTTGACTGAATACGAAACATGGAAAATGTTGGCTTTTGCACCTTCATTCTTTTGAAAGGCCTGATTGTGGCTTGTAGCACTCATCCAGTTAGAAAAATCTCCTTATTATTTTTGGTCTCCATTTTAGTTGTTCTATATTGATTTTGTGTTTTGTGATCACTGTTACAAAAAAAAAACTATCAGTGAAATCAACATGGAAGCTCTAGTATTTAATTATAGACTCTCACGATTGGATTTTGGGCATCGGCGACAAAAAAACGCCCCTCCCCCCCCCCCCCCCATTCGTTTAAAAAAAAAATGCCGAAGAAGCAATTCTTTAATTTGTTTGGCCATACCAGAAGCTAGATAAATATACATTCTTACACATATAAATTCAAGCAGACGAGACATAATATATGCAGTAGAAGAATCCAAAAACGCTTATGTTCTGAAACAGATCAGTACGAGGAAATAGTTAGGAAGTATTGTTTTTTCTGTCTCTCAGAGAGAGCTGGGGAGTGCGTAATTATCGGAGAAATATAAATTTTATAGTAAATTTCCTTTCTTATTTTACCTACCTCAATTGTTTACTACAGGCTTGCACTACAGTGGAAGACTCTAACTCGGATAAAATACTCTCTATTTTAATCTTTCCCAAGAGATTTGGGAAAGAAAAGTGGTGTAAAAAACACCACGAAAAAATAAGCCAAAACTGGGTCGAGCGCAATCGGCGCACACCCAGTAGGAGACGCTCTTCTCTTAGTACAATTCCACGACTTCCGTTAACCAGAGTGCACGGCAGTCATCAAGTCATTCTTTTGAGTCCGCCAACATAGGAGTTATGTGATCAGCGGGGAGGAAGGATTCTTACCCGAATAAGAAGACGGGAGGGCCTCCATGTAAAAAATTGCGGTAGGTATAATAAGAAAGAAGGAAATTTACTATAAAATTTATATTTCTTATCAACCTATCTTACAATTGTTTGCTGCAGGCTGAATAGACAATAGGATGGAGGGAATCACATAACCAACCCACACATAACTCAACTGCACTGGAACCGTGGACAGAGGAAGGGGTCCCTAGGCCTATCAAACCATAGCATCACAAACATTAGTAAAAGACAATGAGAGATGAGGAGTATGGTGATGTGCGACGCACAGACAGAAAGGGTAGTAACAGCACGGAGCTGGAACTGACCTTGTAAGAAGCTGAAAGGCTGGGATAGACAACGGCCTGAGCAGAAGAAAGGGGGCTCGTAGCACAAAGGTCATCTGCCTGCCCCTGCAACTGCCGCAGAGAAGTGGAGAAAGTAGTATTTCTCCAGTAGGCTGCCAGAATAACATCCGACAATATGACGGAGTTAGTATAAGACCCGAGAGGTAGACAATGCACGCACCTCGTGGCAGACAAACGCTTGGAAATACAATTGCCAGTCACTAGACGAGCGGAAACTGCACGAATAGCAAGACAGATCCACCGAGAAATGGATTTAGGAGAGATCTCCTGTCAACCAGAAACAAGAGACAGAAAATCGATCCTACCCTTCCAAATGAACAGAGCAAAGGGTGTTAACCCTCAACAGAAGGAAGAGTCCGGATACAGATAGAAGGCAGAGTAGTTTCCGGTACCTGATTCTTGGCCAGAAAGGAGCAATCACTGGGAAAACATAACACTCGTGGGAGAGCTCCAGAAAAAGGCCAGGTCAACGAGAGGGAGTGAAGCTCACTAACCCGCCTGGTTGAGGCAAAAGCCATCAGAAACTCCGCAGTCTGTGTGATCGAAGGAGTGACAGAAGCAACAGAGTGATCCGCACACCATCGACAGAAGACCTTCCATTTAGCCGCAGGGGCCAAACCAGTAGGGTGAGTGCTTCCTTGAAGAAAAGCAACTCCACTGCTCGTCTCGAAAAAAAACCCACTACGGAGGAGACAAGACCTGACAAAAGATATGCGTGAAGGCACAATGAAGTCGGGCGACCTTGGCAAAGAAAGTCGCGACGTACAGGGAGACGTGCCGGAACCGCCGCTAACAGATAGTGGAGCAGATTGATCCACCCCCTCTGAGGCGACAGGGTGCGATCGAAAGGATTCGACAACTTCAGGTTCGTATCTGGGCTAGAATCGGAACCAGCAGGAAGGCGTAGCCGACAAGACCGTTCCAAAGGAGGGACAGAGCGCCCACAGCGGAAGCCAGAGCATCTGGACACGGAGACACACAAGTGCCCACCTGATTGTTCCAACGAGCCGCAAAGAGATCGATGTGGGGACGACCCCAAAGAGACTGGAACACCGCCATGTTGAGCATCCACTCGGAAAAGAATCTGCCCCGTCGGGACAGGGAGTCGGCTAGGACGTTCAGACGACCGAGAAAGTGACGAACCACCACTCCGGCGTTGACATCCTGAGCGAGCAGTAGAAGATCTTGAACCAATTCGTACATGGGAACATAGTGCGTGCCGCCCTGGTTCCGAATGTAAACAACCACCGTCGAATTATCGGACAACAGAAGGACCTGACAATTCGAAAGGCAGAGTATTCACTGCCGGAAACTCAGAAGAAGAGCAAGAAGCTCCTTCTGGTTGACGTGAAGAGTTGCTAGATCCTGGTCCCATGAGCCGTGAAGGAAAAGACCTAGACGATCTAACGTCACACCCCATCCGAGATCGCTGGCGACTGCCGTCGGAACACGATCGGATATGGGGAAGTCCAACGGAACTCCCTGCATAACCCACTGAACATCGGTCAGGGGAAAAGGTGACGAGGAAGAGACTCCGGTAACTGATGCACCAGAACCAGAGGATCGACATTCGGCCTCCAACGAGTGACCAAAAAGTGATGGAGAGGTCAGACATGCAGCCGACCTAGAGGAATGAGATCCGTCGCCGAACCGCCCCGACCGAGCAGCCGGGAAAGACTTCGAGCTGTTGCGGACGTAGACTGGGACAGAGTCAGGGCAAAAGGCTGCGAAAACCACAGTCCTTGCCTGTGAAACCGTCACCGTATCCATCTGAGTACGGAAGTCCATCCCAGATGACAAAACGACGGAGAAGGTACCAGGTCCGACTTCTCCCCGTTGACTCTGAACCCGAGTGACGTGAGTAAGCTCAACAATGTGAGACATCAGATTACAGAAAGGCAGCATTGGAATGCCTTTTGAGGATATCAACTAGATAAGCATGGCCTTGAACTGGAAAACATCTTGGGGAGTGGAGCGGCGAACCGACCTGAAAGCCTCCATGCTGAACTGGAGAGCAATGGTAGACTGCGTCAGGGTACTCAGATCGAAAACCTGTCTGAGTCGGCCGTCCTTCTTCGGCACCAAGAACAGGCGGGAATAAAATCCCACTGAAAGAAAGTTCTTGATGACCTCGATCGCCCCCTTTGACAGGAGATTGTCTATCTCCGTGATCAAAAGTTCCCAACGTGTAACGTTGAAAGGGACCCATGTTAGAAGAGGCACTCTCGACCGAGTGGAATGCCTCAACCCGGGACAAAATCGAGGTGACGACTGCCGATGCCTACCCTTACCCTGCAAGTGAGTAGAAGTGGCGGCAGGAGGATCAGCCCGTAGCTTCGCAGAGGAAGCAGAAGGGTACTTGTTAGGCTTTGGACGGCCCCTGCCTCCAACAGAAGGCTGACTAAACTGACTAAACAGCAGCAGATCAATGGAATGACAAAGGGAGTCATCCCGGACCATTGCCACGGAAGCATGGAATAGTCGCGGACCCGCCGATAGAGGCAGATCGAAGAGAAGCGCACTGCCCCTCAAGAACGGAACGTCTTTTGTCCAGCATAGCGTCCCTGCGAACTGATTCCATGTTAGCCGTGTTACAGGCATGTGTGTGAGAAGATGCATGAGCGCCTTGGACAGCACACACAAAAAACCTGTTTGTCGCCACCTGGGAGCAGATAAGCAGCAAAGCAGGGAGCTAATTTGCATTTAGGTAAACGGCATTACCTCTTTCGGAAAGCAAGCCATACGTAGGCAGAGTCGGCTTTTCCTGTATGAACATTATTCTGAGACAAACGTAAGGGAGAGTTTAACCCCATTGGTGGCGATTGCTTGAGTGAAAAGCGTCAAGTAAAGTGACAATAAGCTAGTGGCCGTGCGACGGCAGTGGTAGAGTGACATCCCGTCACTTGTTGGAGGAAAGGCGTCCCGATAACGTGACAGTACGTTAGTGGCAGCGCGACAGCAGTGAAAGGGTGAAGTGAAGAGGCGCCCAAGGAACAAATACCAGCGAAAAGGCGGAAAAACCAGCGAGAACAGAGAATGCGGGCCCGCAAGTGACTCAAAAACTGTGTGGGTAGGGGGTGATTGACGTTTTGTTTTCTTATTCTTTAGGATTCAATGTAAGTCACAAATTATCATATTCATTTTTATATATATGTATTAAAATTGTTGTTTTCAGTGAATCCCTGTTGATTTATGCTTTTCGAGGAAAAGTTTTTAACCCCTTCATGATAAGAACCACCCCAACAAAAGAGAAACGGGTGGGTTCGTCTCGGTGAGACATACGTTCACGCGCGGATTCAGGCGACACTCCTTGAATTTGGCTGAATACGCGGCGTGAATCTATTTCTTCCAGCAGCGACGGAGCCCCGGTTTCCGATAAACAAACTCTTTCATCTCGGGAAGACACAGATACATTCCCTATTTTCGCAAGTTCACGCAACTATACAACCAAAAAGTTCAAGCAACCGACGAAGACGAATCTCGTCGTTGGTTAACCCTTTACTCAACGAATCAGCCGCATCCGCCTCGTAATATTCGAATTCAGCAAAAATGTAATTTTTCAAAACATTTCAACAAAACCATATCATGTGACCCCTCGTTGCAACAAGCTCGTCGAGCTCGTTCCAGCGAGGGGGTCACATGATATGGTTTTGTTGAAAACTTTTGAAACATTTAAAAAAATGATATTTAAAATAATAAATTTTGATATCGTCTGCGTTGGGTACAGGGTTAAACAACATACCAAAACGTGGTTAAATTAAGATGGAATCAAACACTGCGATATCTATGATAGGTTATAATGCCCAGAATAATATGTTTTACTCCAATCATTTATTGAATAAATTAGCGGATCAGAATATATCAGCGAATGTAAGGCACATCCGCTACTGTAGTGTCGACGTGTACGTTTGGTTACATAGTTTCCACTTCATGCCTAAAATTTCAATAAAATGATCTCAGCAAGCTTTCGTATATCTTGAACTGGTCAGGTCATCTTTGGATTTCGTGTTCAAAATATCAAATGTTCAATTTGTTCTTTCTGAAAATAAGAGTCGTGCCTTATTTTAGTTCCCTGGTTAATAACACTCTTCTTGACAAATGTAAACCACAGTTGTAAATAGAGTGTGGACGAACTTCCAATTAGAACAAGATCCCCACACCTGCAGCCTCCCACTTCTAAGTTCGAGCTCATTTTTCTAACACTAGAATTTCCGTTTTCCGTCTATGTTATGACTGGGAATAATATCACAGTATCCAATACTATAAAACCTTTACAATTGTATTATCTATTATTATATTTTCTAGTTATGACTTTAAACGGGTTGAAAGGAAGCATTAGCATTTTCAAATTGCCGGATTGACCTGAACGGGGATTGGCTTTTCCGACCAACTGAAAAATTTCACACGAGTGAATCTGAACATAGGCGATTGACTCTTTGAGGGCTAAACTGGTTCCAGGCCATAAAAGTGTCGAATTCCTAACTGGTTAGAATTAGACTGGTGGTCTGAGAGCGTGAAATTACCATTTTCTCGAAATGTTCAGTTTACCGATGCCTGGCTATCGCAAACTATTTATTTATTTATTGGTGTTTAAGGTCATATATTTCTGCACAATGACCAATCCTGACCACAACAATGATATAACTTCAAGTTCAGCCCATCGTTTATATATAGAATATACCCATAGTAGCATGGTGTACCAAATGTTCACCAGGAGTGGTGAAGTGGTGTTAACCGCGAGCCTTCGGCGCGCGGTTAACACACTTCACCACGAGTGGTGAACATTTGGTACACCAAGCTACTTTGGGCATATGTTATTTAAACCATGATCTTCAGATTATTAAGAGTCGCTATTATTTTTTCTCGATTTTACTGAGCACCATAAGAACATACGAGCGAATCTGTTTTTGTTTACACGAGCATCGGTGGGCGTACTTCCGCTCTCAATTTTATCGCCGAAACGAAATGAAAAAAAGAAACTGAGCCCTTTTCGTTTTATTAACATAATAACATACTATTTCGAGTTATAAATGCTTTATTAACATGAGACAATGCATGTTTGTTAATTTTTGGCATCTTATGAGGTAAACCCATTTAAAAACGTAATAAATAATGGCCACTTCCATTTCACTCTTCGCGAGGCGACGTGCGATAAATTTAGACAAGTTCGAATTCAGGTCGATGTCACCAAAGGTCAACGGGGATGTAGTTCTACTTACATGTAAATTTTTACTATTGAAAATCCCATTGCTGGCGTGTTCATCACGGTTGGTGTGTAAAGCTAAAATGTATGTCATAGGCTTTTCATATGTATTAGAATAGGTAACCATGGTATAAATACATGTTGCCCATTTTAGATGGCTTTCACCCCAGAAATTGGTGGCCGTGTCCTATTTTATCAGTACAACAGAACCTGTTTATCGCTGTAAATAAACAGCGTTTTACTTCCCAGTGTCCCCACTGGGACTACCGCAAACTTCTTTTAATCTATATTATTAGTTACACAGTTTGTTGGTGACCTAATATGGTATATATGTTGTCAGTTAATTTCATATTGGACGAGAGCGAAGCCACCAACAAACAGTGTAACGAGGCCACCAACAAACTGTGTAACGAATATATCTTACCGACTGCTGCATCGATGCACAGAACTAATAACAACAGCGATCAAAATTAAATGAGAGAATTCTCACAATGTGTTCACGTGTCTTTGCCTTGTTACAATTTATGAGAGAGGCACTCTCCCATAAATTGTAACAAGACAAATTCATACATACCAAGCAGTTTCATTTCGAAGGTAACATGACACACATCCACAGAATATGAAACCTTTTAAGTTGCCTAACCTACACTTCAGACCAAATGTGGGCTTCCAACACTCAATCTTTCAACTTGAAGCGTTTATCGGCTGTCGCCATTTTGAATAATCAATGAACAAAGGGGAGATTACCCATGTCAACGTATATTGATGTTGACAGGCAGTATATGGTTTTATATGCAGTCTACATGTGACGTCTTTGAACCAATGCAATTCCCAGATACTTGTAGGAGGTAAGATACTGCTTGATATCAGCGAAAATGGGTATGTTGATGATATGCGCAGTTTCCTCGACTGTGAAAATTAAATATTTAGTGAACATTTTAGTTATCATTAACAATAACAAATGCTGTTTTGCAAAAGATGGTACTGTTTTATTAGTATTCGTACATTCACAGCAAGACTTCGAAAAACTTCAATGACGTCAGAGTCACGATGGAACATCTTCCAGGTAATCAAATGCCACCATGGGTAATAAGAGTTGCGACGTTTTTCGCTGACGTTTGTGCAATCAAGTTTTTTGAAGATCAGAGGTAACCATAGGCTGTTCACATTGCAGGAAGACGTGTTAGGCTTGATCACGTTTATTTGATGATATTTATGAGGTCGTTTGAACAGGGTTCAGCGACTCTCCAACTGCATACAAAGCGCGAGCAACACACACGGAAAGACAGAACGTGAATGAATGTGGCGAATTTGGAGTCAAAATTTGGAATCGTGATTTTGGCAGACTCGATTGCACAATGTTCAGAATCCAGATTTCTTTGATAAAGTGTTGGATGACTGGTAACCTTGGCTTTTTAACCCTTTACCCAACGTAACGGACAAAACCGGCCAGCGCTATTCACAAAAATAGCCAATTAATTTTCATTAGTTTTTTCATTTTTTGTCTCAAAAACATAGGTTATGACCCGTCTTTGGAACGAGCTCGCCGAGTTCGTTCCATAGAGGGGCCATAACCTATGTTTTTGAGACAAAAAAAATAGTTATTCAAGAATTTTGTTTGCAAGTGTCGTCTGCTTTTCATGTTAGGTAAAAAGGTTAAAACCACATATTAGTCAATGCTTGATGTGACGGGCTGCGTTTCCTGTCTGGTTCGACAGCCGAGTACAGATAGGCCGAAGGTGGATCATATGTGTCTGTTGGGGAGGGACAAAGACATAGTATATAGTGGTGGCAGACTATACATGCCTGATTCGCAAAATCTACAAAACCGCTAGGGTAACCAAAAAAGAAGCCAGCCTACTTCCGATATCTTGAACTGATGCATTTCGTCTCAGAAAACATATTTCATCTAATGAGTTACACAGTTTTAATGGCGTTCCCTTGGCGGGAACTTTGTTTTCAATTCTTAAGTTTTTATTACACTACATGATTAATATTACTGCCTTGGTGACCCCCCCCCCCCACCCCCACCCCGTGTGTCCTGGCAAATATATACTCAGCACGTATACGCTGTGTAAAATACAAAAAAACACAGTCTATTGGGTTTAGAGTAACATTTCAGATATTCTCCTTCCTTGATCGCATAAAGGCACCAACTGCAAAGCTGGAGCATTGCAGCTGGCGTGTCTATACATTCAAGGTGCGATATATGCATGCTTTGCTTGAGACGATGAGAAACTGCCAATTGCAATTATTTAGTGTCTAAATATCGTTTGGAAATAATTAATACAGATTAAAAGAAATAATCACAAACAATGTCAAAACTTTATTCTCCATTAGTTCCAACGAAGTAAATCCTATCTTTTATTTCCAGAGGTTCAGAAAAGCTTTATGCACATTTTTAACGGGAATTAAAGAGATCGATCGGACCGAATGCGATCTTTCAATATTATCTTTACAAATAACTGAAAATAAATTGCATACCCATAATTCACTTATACGTCACGAAAAACCCTCGTTTAAATAAAATCATCCTAATTAATTGGATTTCATGGCAAATTAATTGAGTTCTCGAAATCTGCGTAGTTTCAAACATGTTTCATTTTGCTCTGTGAAAGATAGCTTTTCCGATCAGTTATTATGTGTCAAGCGAAGTGTATTGCATGGGAACAGACTGCTTCGCTCGTGAATCCATCCTACATATATAGGTAGTATGATGGTTGGCTTGTTGGGATTTAACAACACGTTCAACGACCAGGGTCAAATCATGTCGACCAGTATTACGGGTTGAGGAAGCAGTAGTACACAGACAGAACTACCAAGCAGCAGCGAACAACTGTCAAACTCTCCAACATACTACAGTACAAGTCATAATAAGTTGTAGCATAACCACAATAAACTAAGTATACAGCTCCTTCTGTACTGATAAAATCAGAATCCGATATCATTTTCTGGAAAGCTCTCAGTGAGAGCTTTCCAGAAAATGGTGTCAGCTTCTGGTCTGATCAGTGTTATTTATTGGTGTTTAAGGTCACATACTTATGCACAAAGGCTAATCGTGATCGTGACAGTTTTACGGGTGGAGGAAGCCGGGGTACCCGTAGAGAACCACCGAGATTCGTCTAGCAACTGTCAGCTCCTCAACATTCTAACTCGGTTGAAGACATGTGCACCATCGACGTGCAGTACGCCTCAGTACACGGAATCATCTTGCCCCCATGTTGGCGACCGGGATAAACTGCGTTGCCCAAGGACACAACGCGGGTTGTCCCGGACGGGGATCGAACTCAGGACCTCTGTCATAGAAGTACAACAGGCTACCATGGAACCACCTCGCTCCCTGAAGAGAAAAATACATAGTTTATAGTGGTTATCCTACAACTTATTTTGGTTGTACTGTAATCTGTAAATGCAGTGTTCGCAGCGGTTAAAGATAAGTGCACCATCGACGTGCAGTACACATTAGAACAAAGGAGCCACCGTGCCGCCACGAATTCAGTCAGTTGAAGTGTCTTTCCCCAGAAGACAATACAGTTACCGCTGGATTAGTGTCGAACCGTCGATCTTTCGGTTCAACGTCCAGTGCTCTAACCACTGAGTAACTGCGCTCCACATCTTAGTACTATTAAGGCACTGTATAGGCACCTCCTTTTCGGAGCACCATGAGTACACCAAACGGGAATTTACTATACAAAAAAATACAGCGTCTTTTAAACAAACTTCCCGCTTTTTAAAATCGAACACACTTCAATGGGATTATTCCATGGGCGAAGTTATAAAATTTGTAATTAAATTACTTTTGTTTGCCTTCGAAATCTGATTAACACTTCCACAAATCTCAAAACCTTTTTTTTTTTATTTTCACTTATTTCCACATTTATTTCCAAAGTTAATACACAAATTGAGATCCCTTTATAAATGCATACTACTTCCTTCTTTCATATGACCATGTTGAGCTACCTTGCAATTATTTTTATTCGCAGCTGTGTTGTATGTTTGAAGAAGCACACCTTAAAATAAGAGAGCGTTTTTTAAGGAGAGTGGATGTTCCCATTATGTACAATTTTTTAGAAAAAGTACAATGGCCATGGACTGCCAGATGACACCACGTGGTCACTGATCATGAAGTTGTCCAGTGTTTTTTATTATTTATTTATTTATTTATTTATTTATTTATTTATTTATTTATTTATTATTTTTTTCTTTCTCTTTCTTTGTTTTCTTTTTTTCATTTTGTTCTTCATTTTGTTTTGGGCTTGTGTGTTTTGTTTCTTTTTTTTTTTTTCTTGCTCAGAAATATACTACAGTAATGTGGGGTATTTTATTTCAGAAAACTCGATCACTGGTATAAGCGTGTCCCGACAGAGTCGCGATCTAATCTAACTTATTTTCAAATTCATTTTTACCGCTTCAAACTGAACCGAATTTGATGAGCTAGTCCAAACAAGAAAGGATCTGGGACGCTTGGAAGGGAAGTTCTGAGGGTTTACAACCAGTTTAATTTATGTGTTTTGCCTCAGAAAGGATAGGTTGCATTGTTAGAGAGTTTTGAGTTCAGTAAAAATAGAAAGAACTACGGTTTTTAATTTGGCGATGTATTTGTCACCAGCACCTCATTTGTTTCATTTTTAAAATATTATTTTATCACACATGGAATATTTATTATTTATTTATTTACTGGGGTTTAAGGTCACATATTTCTGCACAATGGCTAATCATGACCTCGGCAGTTTTACGGGTGGAGGAAGCCGGAGTACCCGGAGAGAACCACCGAGCAACGGCGAGCAACTGTCAGCTCCCCAACATACTAACTCCGCACAAGCGGGATTAGCATTGGTTGAAGACAGTGCACCACCGCCGTGCAGTACGCCTTAATACACAACGTCACCGTGCCCCCACGTGGGCAAAGGGGGTGAAGTGTCTTGCCCAAGGACACAACGCGGTTGCCGCAGGTGGGATTCGAACCGAGGACCTCTCCACTTGCAGCCTGCACCTCTACCTTCTGAGTCATCGCGCCCCCTACAGAATGGCTAATCATGACCACAACAGTTTTACGGGTGGAGGAAGCCAGAGTACCCGGAGAGAACTACCGAGCAACGGCGAGCAACTGTCAGCTCCTCAACATACTAACTCCACACAATCAGGGTTAGCATTGGTTGAAGACAGGTGCACCATCGACGTGCAGTATGCATTAGTGCACAGCGTCACCGTGCCCCCCACATGGGCAATGGGCACACATGGAATCGATGTATAAATCACTTCAATCTTTTAGGGGAAATTTTAAAAATGTATTCCACGTTTATTTTTTTTTTTTTCACCTTTAACCCTTTGAAAATGTGAGCTTGCTTTGACAACCCAGGAACACGATACGTCATCATTTGATTAAGTAGAATGGCTGCTAAGTGAATGTGTGGGGAAGACCAATCAATATTTTCAACGTGCAGCCTCAAGGCTGCACGTTGAAAATATGAATTGATCTACCCACACATATTGAATATGTACTTTTCCAGTTCCAACCATTGAAATAACATGGAAGATACCACCACACTTCAAATGGTTAATGCTTCAACATTCTTTTACGATATATTGTAATCTTTACTGGTGTGATGACGCTCAACTTCTATAAACCAACCAGTAAGCAGTTTTTTTTCACGACGAAACCACGTACATGCTCTATTGTTCAATAGACTATTCGATCAAGAGGCCTATGGCTTAAAAGGGAGGACAAGTTAGAACGACGTCCACATACGTATAATAGAGACAACTGTGTGGCTATCTCCGCGTCCATTTACAAACATGATTTCGTCGGGGACTTGAAATGTTGGTCCACTTTCGGGAAGGTCAATTTTCGATAGAAATAATCGCAAGTGTCATTTAGAGTAAATGAGATTGCAGATTTTTTAATCATACTTCTAAATTTTCAGGTCAATAGGAAAGCATTCCCTTTTAATAAGGTATTTGAGCCCATTAAACTTCCGAGGGGAATTGGCGATGCAGAACATAACCCTGTGCCTCAAGAGGCAAGCGGCGATGACATGTTTACTTCCTTGGCACCCTCACATCCCAACAGAGAACAATGTTATTCACGCAAGAGTGCACGCTCTGTTAGATCAACCACGACCCTCTCTATTTGTCATACAAAGCTAGTTATTCAAATGAAGGTAAGTAAGCACAGACGAAAACCCAGCAGTGAAGACAATCAGTCTTAATCAGGACAGAGAAATGTCACCAGCCTGAAGGAAGACTGTCCGAATCTTTAACGTCTATGTCATTTTTCATATATTCGCCTTGATTTTCATTGCTATATTTGAATAATGGCTCTGGCGAATAAAAAAGCTAATCAAACGTATAAGCGTAAATAGACTTGTTGAGTTTGGATGAAGGACGAGTTGATTTGTTTCGGTATAAAGGTTAATTCAATCTCATGGTAGAAGGCAATCAGTGACGGGTTCGACTTGACACTTCATATTGAAATACAAACGTAGCAAGAATAATATGCTGGATCTATCGAAATCGAATTATCTCGGCAGATTGTAGAAGTTTTAGACTGGTCTCCGTCCAATCTATTTTCGAATAATCAAGTTATGAACCACTGTGTAAATTAACGTATTGATCCAGCAACTAATATTATATCAACAATATTAATACGGTTAGTTTCGATAAAATTATTCATTACATTTGGCGTTTATTTATTGCTTTCTGCCTCAGATTTCATTTACGGCCACACTGCGTTATTAGCGCTAGAATTCACACATGTATTGGTGTGTTCATGGAGACGTCACATCCGAATAATGCAAGGTGTACTAAATTTCTAGGGTCGCCCGGAAAACTCCATATTATATAATAATTACACTGTTCTGTTGATCAGACTTAGATTTAGATATTAACACTCTGTACACTGATATAAAAAAAATAATTAGACCAAACTTCAAATTTCTGCCATTTTGCAACCAGAAATTTTAACCAATTCAATCTTGTTTGACAGAGCCCATGAGCTCTGCCAGGCAAGACTAAACTGGATAAATGACTGCCAAGTTGCATTATGGGAGAAAAGTGCTACATGAAATACGGTATTTTGACATCAGTGTAACGGTTTAGCTACATTGAGTGAGTGAGTGAAGAGTGGTTTCCCACCAATGCAAATGAGGAAAGAAATAATTTTCAGCTCTACAGATAATTGCATTTTTGTGGAAAAGATAGATCATGAGATTTCATCCGACAGTGCGTGTGGTAAAGATTGTAAATGGTTTTTGAAACTTTGATTGCAGATTTTATGAGGGATCGTCAGTCATGTCGTGTTCCAGTTGTGACTCACTATACTCGTTATGTTTACCCGGACAAAGACCAGTGAGTAGGCATCGGAAACTCCAGGCATATCTATCTTTTTGTGTCCACTTTTGATAATATTTTAGTTTAGAGTTGCCGCCCTCAATCAGTGTTCATTTACCAGACGAAATTATTGATTTAGATCAAGCGCGAATTGGGAATCTGAACCCTGTAGTACGATGGTCCCGAGTTATCGGTTAGGAGTATATTACAGGGTTAAGGAGAAGTGAGTTTACACTAGGTTTCTTCACTTATCAAAACTTCTTTACTCGAAGCAGTTGGTGTTTAAACCATTTACCAAACGTAACGGCCAAAACCGGCCAGCGTTATTCTCAAAAATCGCCAATTAATTTTCATTATTTTTTCATTTTTGTCTCAAAAACATAGGTTATGACCCCTCGTCGAGCTCGTTCCAATGAGGGGTCATAACCTATATTTTTGAAACAAAAAATGAAAAAAATCAGTTGTTCAAGATTTTTTTGGCAAGTCTCGTCTGCTTTTCATGTTAGGTAAAGGATTAACAGTTATTGTCCAGCATACCTTTCGCAAAACATTCAAATAACATAAAGTGTCGTCTGCTTTTCATGTTAGGTGAAGAATTAAGGCACAACACTGTTGCCATGCACAATGATTTGGAATAAAAGGAACCAGTAATTTGCAGACTAAATATGCTAGACTCATGAGGACTCTCTATCTGTTATCTATAAAAATTAATTAATTTCGGACTGGGATTCTAGGAAATGGCGAGAACATGTTTTACACGTTGAGACAGAGACTTTCAATTGGCACGGGAATGGTAACTAATTGACCACGGGGCACCGAAATTCCTCCCTCTGGCACGGTACACGGAGACTACTGAAATACGAATTGTAAGATATTATTGGTTGGTAAATGTTCTAGACTATTATAGAGTGGCCCCTCACATCCGCTTTGAGACTTGCACAGAGCATAAATGTTTATCTTTCTTGAGAAATTCTAGTTGATGAGGGATTAGATATAAGGGGGGAGCTTATTTTTCCCCTTTTATTGCTGTTGATCTCGTTCAGAAGCCACCAGTGATTTAAAATCAACAAACTCATTTTCGTTTGTTGACACTAATGTGCGATTATATTGGGTCTTCTTATGTTTTGAAGAAGGACGGAGCTGTACGAAAAAGGTGATATGGACCTGTTATTATTTATTTATTTATTTATTGGTGTTTAAGGTCACATATTTCCGCACAATGGCTATTCGTGAACGCAACATGGATATGAAGTCAAGTCCAGCCAATTGTTTCTATTCATGTTGCCCATTCAAGAGGACTTCCACCCCAGGAATTGGTTACCGGGTCCTCTTTTACAAGTAAAATCAAGCTTATTTATTACAGTGAACAAGCAATGCTTCCCTTCCCAGGGGTCCCACGGGGAGATACGAACCTGTACACACGATCAAACTCCGAACAAATACGTGGTTCTCATGATATGTTTTCAATCTCCGAAACAAGGCCTTTATGTGACTGTACCATAAAAACAGGAACAGAACTGTTCCTTGCAGAGAGATTCTTGCAGGAGAAAATAACAGTACCGTGACCACAAAAACGGTCTCTTTCGCGATCAGATCGCGACACAATTTCAACTTGTGGGTCGAGTATCTCATTTCCACCTGACGTGATTATGCAATGGTGTTTGGTGGCAGGAAGACATAGGAGTTCGACCGAATAGCGACTGTAGTCGCGATTTGGTTGAAATTCCATTCCTGTTTTTTTGTGATTATAATATTAAATTGTTTGTGGTTATTGTTGTCTGAGATCACTTTCGGCAATACCGTGACCAGTGTAAACTTATTATCAGTATATCCAATCGTTTATACCAATGCAGCACAGTTCAGACGACTCACACTTCAGGCGTTAGTTTAGGTGTTCTTTATCGTGCAAGAAAAGTATAATTTGTCTACCACAGTATACAAGCACTGCTCAGCAGTACAGTTTCAGTGGGGATGTTTGTTTCTGAGCTGTGTTATGTTATAACACTCTGCATACGAGTTGCAACAATAAAGAGCTAATATCACTATGGGTCCCTCACTACATTTTGTATCCATAAGTGTACACACTGAGTAGATCCTTTTTCGGGGACCCTCGATATTCTAGGAGCATGATTTTATGTTTTTGATGTGGACATTAACCTGACCTGTTTATTTCAGTGTTTCTCTGCGTCGAGGAGCCAGTAGCAGAATATATATATATATATATTTCGGCGTTGTCAGTACTGTACTTTGTACGGAAGTATTTTGATTGTTAATTAGCGTGTTTAATCAGGCATCAACACTCTGTAGTATAATACACTTGCTGAATCTTGTTTTTCAAACATGCATTCGTTGTACTATTTTATATTGAGATGTTACTCTATTACACCAGAACCCGATGTCTAAATTTCCTATTAAAGTAATTGGATGATTGAGTCTTTTAATTATATCACAAAACTACTCATGCCAATTCTCTTGCACTCGTCTTTATGATGCAAACACAAAGAACATGTAATTAGAACATTCATGACTACCATATCCGTACCATACAATTAATTTGATCGAGCGGTAACAATGGGGAGAGATGTAGGAGAAGCAATTCTACTCTCATTAACCGGTGCGGAGAGGGAGTAACAATCGAATGTCTGGTAGTCGCGTGTCGTCCCTCACAGCAGTAAGACGTTCGTACTTAATTATACATGTACAACCACTCGGTGTCTAATTCCCACTTGAAACTGAATGCAAATGTCACTTGAAGATTGGTTTGAGTGGGTTCAACTTCTCATTGCTAGTGTTGGCAGATGAACCATGAATTACTGATACAATGCTGATAATATCATAAACTCGTCATCCGTCTGAGATTTCTATTTTTCGCTGAATAATGAAAAAATCAAATCCGTGCATTTTGACCTGAACAGAAGAGTAAAGTCTTGCAATACAGTATTACTGAATAGGCTCGTCCTATAAACTTATAGGGATGGCAAGTTGTTGAAGCAGGGTTCACGCTCTTGGCTGCCAGTTTAGCTAACCGCACTTTGATTTGGCACATAAAAATCCTCGTTGGCTGAAATTGTGGCACTAAAACGTTTCTTTACACGTGAAGGAAAGATATTGCAACAATGAAGAGCACAAGCGATTACTAAACAAACATAAAATATGTTATTACTTCTTTTGACAATAAGATGTTGGAAATTAGGTTTGGACAAACTTCCAACATTAATTGTCAGTATGTGGTAATTAGAAGGTAAACGTCTCTAATTGAGTTAGACATTCGGTAATTTGACTATGGAAAGCCATTTGTTAACGAGCCCCGAATATGACTATGGAAAGCCATTTGTTAACGCGCCCCGAATATGACTATGGAAAGCCATTTGTTAAAGAGACCCGAAGAGACGAGTCAACAAATGGTTTTCCATAGTGAAATTACCGAATGTCTAACGAAACAAGAGTAGTTCATCTCCATTGTAATTCCTGTTATTGTTAGAAATGAAAAATTCTCCAAAGCCGTTTTATTTGAAGAAAAACAATTTAAAAAATGTCATTTTCGATCTCGGTCTATTTGCCATAATCGAATTTACAGAACGTGTTCGATTCGTGACTCGGGTGACGTAAGAATTCATAAGAGAGAATGGAGATCGCGCGTGGATACAAACATGTTCGAATTGACCCGCTACCGGCAATTAGAGCACGGTAAGAGTGAATGTACCTGAGATTAGAGCACCGAGCCGACCGGCTCTAAACCAATGAAATTACGGGTTCAGACTGAATAACGAGGACAAATTTAACTGATAATTTACAATACACATTGTTTTTTCTTCAATAAAACATTGTAGGTTATCAACTTTATAAAAGTCCACATTTAATTATTTAATTGGATAAATATTTCATACCGTCTCGAGTGACTCGCGACGGTATGAAGTATTCATCTAATTAAATATCGCATTTTGTGAAAAGCACAAGGTATCACAGAACTAAATATTTTCCCATAGGCGACCATTATAACGTTCAGGCGGAAAAATATGATCGCATCACTTTAATTTTGGCATTCAAATATCTCTGTCAAGTATAGCCCTTCAGACAACTTTTTTCTGATCTGAACACAGGGGGTCATGCAACAAATAAGAGAGAAAAACTGACACAACGGGAAGTACCGGTCACGTGCACATATTTTTCAGGGAATTCCCTACAAAAACACACAAAAGGTAAATTGTATTTTTTAGGTCCAAAATCATCAAATCAGCCTCTTTTTTATCAGGAATATTCAACAATAATGCAAGATGTCAATAGAATGTTTCAAACGTTTATTGAAACAAATGGATTTTCCCAAGACTGTTTATTTTCAGAGATTGCATCATTTCCGAGTGCAACATTTTAAGGCGGTTCACTCTAATTTCAATATTTTGTTCCGCGGTACCTATAATCATCCCCAACCCCACCAAAGAGACATTTTACCACTTCCATGAGATAAAAGAGTCATTTCTGCATTAGAATCCAACTTTTGGCTTTGGCTGAGTCAAAAACATGGAAAATTTGCTCTTTTAAGGAAAAGTGTCCCAACTTTGTCGAGTGGGCTTGAAAACTGGTATTGCTTCCAAAAGATTTTTCTATCCTGTTACTTTATAAATTAACTGAGAAGGATGAGAATTTACAGCTTTCTTTAAAAAAAACTACCCTGATCCCAAAATAAAACTAAAATCTGCATCAGCACAAAATATTTTAAGAAGAAATCTGTCTCATTTATCCATACTGCAAGCAAAACAGTGGCCCAACCCCCATGGAACAATATGGATGTCAATTTTGTTTCCAAAATTGGGGATGCAACTATATATTTCACCAATATGAAAGGACTCTACCAGTTTGTCCTAACAACTGATGTCAAATTTTATTCTACCATCTGATGTAGTAAAGTTTTGCCCTGAATAGGACCCCCCCCCCCCCCCCCCGGTGTGCCCCTTTTCATCAAAATCTATGATATAATTCATAATTTAATTGATATTGACCCAAAACAAACCTACTGTGATATGAACTTTCCCATCTGTAATAGTTTTTAAATCAGTCTGGCTTCTGAAGACATTTCACATTGTATTTGATGAATATTTTGCAATTTTTGTAAAGGAAAAGCCTCAGTTTTCTAAGTAAAGGCACATAGAGTCATTGGTATGGCACTGACAAAACATAAAACAGTGTTTTTTCCAAAAGAATGACCAGTACCTACTACTGTGATATCTCATAACACTGGTAAGATGCCTAAAACCATCAAATATTGATTCTATAGTGCTATGCTTATGCTGCAAGTTCCCATAAGTGCACTTTCATAACCTTTGTATTAATCCCCACAGACACCCATTCTGGAAAAAAGATTGAAATTGTTGAAAACATGTTTCCAAAGAGGCTGAATCAGACATTTGCTTCAAGAATATAGTGGTATTTGATGTTTAATATACTTGTGTGTGTGTGTGTGTGTGTCGGGGGGGGGGGGGTGAAAGTTAGTCAGCTGTCAATTATTGAAAATGTAGATCCAGGCAAGTGAAAAGCAAAGAAACACCATGTCCGATGAAGAGACAGACACACAGCCAGACAGATAGGTTTGCAGTCACACATGTAGGAGGTCTACATGAGAGTACTGAGTGACATTCAATGAAAAATATAGTGGAAGAGCCAGGGCAAGGTTGTTAAATTGAAAAATAACTCAGTGGACCATGAGTGCTGAAGCCTCAAAGTAAATCATAAGAAACTGAAAGTGTATGATACTAACTTCAGTCTCTAAAAACATGCTGTTCAGTCTTTCCAAATGTTTATCATCAGCAGAAGGGTTAAATATGTGTGGGAGGGAGGACTTGGTTCAGGGAAAGAGCAATATTTCACAACTGTCACTGTAAATTTATGCTGTATCATGGGAACCATGACATCACTAGTACTAGACAACTATATTGGTATTGCCATTCACTCACATTTGTAATTTTATTATGTTATTTTCCACTGTAGCCCCACCCCCTCCTCAAATTTGTGTTCCAGGATACTCTTTCAATGAAGGAATTGTTTTCCAACATTTTGAAGAGCATAATATAGAAGAGAAAAACTTCTAAATACTAGTGAATAGAAGGGCAGTGTAGGTTTTCTGTCTGTGTTTAAATGGTGATTTGGGAGGGGGTTGGAAGATTTGGAATCCTCCCTGCCCCTAGTAATATGAGGGGAAACCATGATTTAAATAAATATGTTAATAAGGTAAGATAGGCTGTTAGTTAGCAGCTGCCAGAGGTTAAAGAGTGCTCCTGGGGAATACACTTGCTCAAGATGTGAATTTGCTTGCATAGACAGCCTTAGTTTTGGAATATATAGCTTTTATTGCTGACTGTGACAAAAATGTAACTTTTCAAAACAATAAAATGGTTCGATAAGGTGTGTGGTCCTCAAATAAATATGTAAATGTGAAATAATCCCCCAAAATAATAATTGAATCTGGTTTGGAAGCCAAAGAACATATTTCCTATAGGTATCACAGAACTAAATATTTTCCCATAGGCGAAATATATAGAGGATATTCACGAAAATTTGATGAATACCGAAAATATCTCGTGAGTGGCTACAAAGAAATATGAGGATCTTCACGAGCGACGCAGATCCTCATATTTCTTGTAGCCACGAACGAGATATTTTCGGTATTCATCAAATTTTCGTGAATTTTCTTTTTATTTAATGCTCTACGACTATAAACTCTCCAATTTGTGGCCTTTATTTGCCATTAAGGCGCAAAATTTATGTGCCGAACGAGCGTCCATACAAAAATTACAACAACCAAACTCCAACCATTGGAATGATTGAATATCCGCACAAAAAGTAGTCCCGTCTTATTTCTCCCCTAACTTTACGATTTACCAAGGCTGGCGAATTGAAATAATCGCAATGTGTTTCGAAGAAATAGAACAATAACAAAAAACACCACTTTCTTATTTTCAATAACAAGACACGTCATTTTATTTTTTTTGAACTCAATGCACTGAAGACGTGTGAAGTTGAACTGAAGAAATTTGAAAGTGATTTCGGCTTTTCGCTGGAAGGTGAATGAGAAAGTCAAACTTTGAAACCGCTGATTTAATGAATTGATTTAGTCACTATCACTATCAATTATTCGAATTCGTTTGTATTTGGGACTCTGGAATTCATTACTGATGTGCTGACTCGTTTAAAGTACATGTGATTCGTCATCCGAACCTACGATGAAATATCGATTTCTAAATATCATTTTGATATTTCGTTTTGCCGACCGACAGGGGAATATGACTTAATTTTTCAGCGTGAATTGATGCCTGAGCATTAAATAAAACGTTATAACGTTCAGGCGGAAAAAAATATGATCGCATCACTTTAATTTTGGCATTCAAATATCTCTGTCAAGTATAGCCCTTCAGACAACTTTTTTTCTGATCTGAAAACAGGGGGTCATGCAACAAATAAGAGAGAAAAACTGACACAAAGGGAAGTACCGGTCACGTGCACATATTTTTCAGGGAATTCCCTACAAAAACACACAAAAGGTAAATTGTATTTTTTAGGTCCAAAATCATCAAATCAGCCTCTTTTTTATCAGGAATATTCAACAATAATGCAAGATGTCAATAGAATGTTTCAAACGTTTATTGAAACAAATGGATTTTCCCAAGACTGTTTATTTTCAGAGATTGCATCATTTCCGAGTGCAACATTTTAAGGCGGTTCACTCTAATTTCAATATTTTGTTCCGCGGTACCTATAATCATCCCCAACCCCACCAAAGAGACATTTTACCACTTCCATGAGATAAAAGAGTCATTTCTGCATTAGAATCCAACTTTTGGCTTTGGCTGAGTCAAAAACATGGAAAATTTGCTCTTTTAAGGAAAAGTGTCCCAACTTTGTCGAGTGGGCTTGAAAACTGGTATTGCTTCCAAAAGATTTTTCTATCCTGTTACTTTATAAATTAACTGAGAAGGATGAGAATTTACAGCTTTCTTTAAAAAAAACTACCCTGATCCCAAAATAAAACTAAAATCTGCATCAGCACAAAATATTTTAAGAAGAAATCTGTCTCATTTATCCATACTGCAAGCAAAACAGTGGCCCAACCCCCATGGAACAATATGGATGTCAATTTTGTTTCCAAAATTGGGGATGCAACTATATATTTCACCAATATGAAAGGACTCTACCAGTTTGTCCTAACAACTGATGTCAAATTTTATTCTACCATCTGATGTAGTAAAGTTTTGCCCTGAATAGGACCCCCCCCCCCCCCGGTGTGCCCCTTTTCATCAAAATCTATGATATAATTCATAATTTAATTGATATTGACCCAAAACAAACCTACTGTGATATGAACTTTCCCATCTGTAATAGTTTTTAAATCAGTCTGGCTTCTGAAGACATTTCACATTGTATTTGATGAATATTTTGCAATTTTTGTAAAGGAAAAGCCTCAGTTTTCTAAGTAAAGGCACATAGAGTCATTGGTATGGCACTGACAAAACATAAAACAGTGTTTTTTCCAAAAGAATGACCAGTACCTACTACTGTGATATCTCATAACACTGGTAAGATGCCTAAAACCATCAAATATTGATTCTATAGTGCTATGCTTATGCTGCAAGTTCCCATAAGTGCACTTTCATAACCTTTGTATTAATCCCCACAGACACCCATTCTGGAAAAAAGATTGAAATTGTTGAAAACATGTTTCCAAAGAGGCTGAATCAGACATTTGCTTCAAGAATATAGTGGTATTTGATGTTTAATATACTTGTGTGTGTGTGTGTGTGTGTCGGGGGGGGGGGGGGTGAAAGTTAGTCAGCTGTCAATTATTGAAAATGTAGATCCAGGCAAGTGAAAAGCAAAGAAACACCATGTCCGATGAAGAGACAGACACACAGCCAGACAGATAGGTTTGCAGTCACACATGTAGGAGGTCTACATGAGAGTACTGAGTGACATTCAATGAAAAATATAGTGGAAGAGCCAGGGCAAGGTTGTTAAATTGAAAAATAACTCAGTGGACCATGAGTGCTGAAGCCTCAAAGTAAATCATAAGAAACTGAAAGTGTATGATACTAACTTCAGTCTCTAAAAACATGCTGTTCAGTCTTTCCAAATGTTTATCATCAGCAGAAGGGTTAAATATGTGTGGGAGGGAGGACTTGGTTCAGGGAAAGAGCAATATTTCACAACTGTCACTGTAAATTTATGCTGTATCATGGGAACCATGACATCACTAGTACTAGACAACTATATTGGTATTGCCATTCACTCACATTTGTAATTTTATTATGTTATTTTCCACTGTAGCCCCACCCCCTCCTCAAATTTGTGTTCCAGGATACTCTTTCAATGAAGGAATTGTTTTCCAACATTTTGAAGAGCATAATATAGAAGAGAAAAACTTCTAAATACTAGTGAATAGAAGGGCAGTGTAGGTTTTCTGTCTGTGTTTAAATGGTGATTTGGGAGGGGGTTGGAAGATTTGGAATCCTCCCTGCCCCTAGTAATATGAGGGGAAACCATGATTTAAATAAATATGTTAATAAGGTAAGATAGGCTGTTAGTTAGCAGCTGCCAGAGGTTAAAGAGTGCTCCTGGGGAATACACTTGCTCAAGATGTGAATTTGCTTGCATAGACAGCCTTAGTTTTGGAATATATAGCTTTTATTGCTGACTGTGACAAAAATGTAACTTTTCAAAACAATAAAATGGTTCGATAAGGTGTGTGGTCCTCAAATAAATATGTAAATGTGAAATAATCCCCCAAAATAATAATTGAATCTGGTTTGGAAGCCAAAGAACATATTTCCTATAGGTATCACAGAACTAAATATTTTCCCATAGGCGAAATATATAGAGGATATTCACGAAAATTTGATGAATACCGAAAATATCTCGTGAGTGGCTACAAAGAAATATGAGGATCTTCACGAGCGACGCAGATCCTCATATTTCTTGTAGCCACGAACGAGATATTTTCGGTATTCATCAAATTTTCGTGAATTTTCTTTTTATTTAATGCTCTACGACTATAAACTCTCCAATTTGTGGCCTTTATTTGCCATTAAGGCGCAAAATTTATGTGCCGAACGAGCGTCCATACAAAAATTACAACAACCAAACTCCAACCATTGGAATGATTGAATATCCGCACAAAAAGTAGTCCCGTCTTATTTCTCCCCTAACTTTACGATTTACCAAGGCTGGCGAATTGAAATAATCGCAATGTGTTTCGAAGAAATAGAACAATAACAAAAAACACCACTTTCTTATTTTCAATAACAAGACACGTCATTTTATTTTTTTTGAACTCAATGCACTGAAGACGTGTGAAGTTGAACTGAAGAAATTTGAAAGTGATTTCGGCTTTTCGCTGGAAGGTGAATGAGAAAGTCAAACTTTGAAACCGCTGATTTAATGAATTGATTTAGTCACTATCACTATCAATTATTCGAATTCGTTTGTATTTGGGACTCTGGAATTCATTACTGATGTGCTGACTCGTTTAAAGTACATGTGATTCGTCATCCGAACCTACGATGAAATATCGATTTCTAAATATCATTTTGATATTTCGTTTTGCCGACCGACAGGGGAATATGACTTAATTTTTCAGCGTGAATTGATGCCTGAGCATTAAATAAAACGTTATAACGTTCAGGCGGAAAAAAATATGATCGCATCACTTTAATTTTGGCATTCAAATATCTCTGTCAAGTATAGCCCTTCAGACAACTTTTTTTCTGATCTGAAAACAGGGGGTCATGCAACAAATAAGAGAGAAAAACTGACACAAAGGGAAGTACCGGTCACGTGCACATATTTTTCAGGGAATTCCCTACAAAAACACACAAAAGGTAAATTGTATTTTTTAGGTCCAAAAGTCATCAAATCACCCTCTTTTTTATCAGGAATATTCAACAATAATGCAAGATGTCAATAGAATGTTTCAAACGTTTATTGAAACAATGGATTTTCCCAAGACTGTTTATTTTTAGAGATTGCATCATTTCCGAGTGCAACATTTTAAGGCGGTTCACTCTAATTTCAATATTTTGTTCCGCGGTACCTATAATCATCCCCAACCCCACCAAAGAGACATTTTACCACTTCCATGAGATAAAAGAGTCATTTCTGCATTAGAATCCAACTTTTGGCTTTGGCTGAGTCAAAAACATGGAAAATTTGCTCTTTTAAGGAAAAGTGTCCCAACTTTGTCGAGTGGGCTTGAAAACTGGTATTGCTTCCAAAAGATTTTTCTATCCTGTTACTTTATAAATTAACTGAGAAGGATGAGAATTTACAGCTTTCTTTAAAAAAAACTACCCTGATCCCAAAATAAAACTAAAATCTGCATCAGCACAAAATATTTTAAGAAGAAATCTGTCTCATTTATCCATACTGCAAGCAAAACAGTGGCCCAACCCCCATGGAACAATATGGATGTCAATTTTGTTTCCAAAATTGGGGATGCAACTATATATTTCACCAATATGAAAGGACTCTACCAGTTTGTCCTAACAACTGATGTCAAATTTTATTCTACCATCTGATGTAGTAAAGTTTTGCCCTGAATAGGACCCCCCCCCCCCCCCCCGGTGTGCCCCTTTTCATCAAAATCTATGATATAATTCATAATTTAATTGATATTGACCCAAAACAAACCTACTGTGATATGAACTTTCCCATCTGTAATAGTTTTTAAATCAGTCTGGCTTCTGAAGACATTTCACATTGTATTTGATGAATATTTTGCAATTTTTGTAAAGGAAAAGCCTCAGTTTTCTAAGTAAAGGCACATAGAGTCATTGGTATGGCACTGACAAAACATAAAACAGTGTTTTTTCCAAAAGAATGACCAGTACCTACTACTGTGATATCTCATAACACTGGTAAGATGCCTAAAACCATCAAATATTGATTCTATAGTGCTATGCTTATGCTGCAAGTTCCCATAAGTGCACTTTCATAACCTTTGTATTAATCCCCACAGACACCCATTCTGGAAAAAAGATTGAAATTGTTGAAAACATGTTTCCAAAGAGGCTGAATCAGACATTTGCTTCAAGAATATAGTGGTATTTGATGTTTAATATACTTGTGTGTGTGTGTGTGTGTGTCGGGGGGGGGGGGGGTGAAAGTTAGTCAGCTGTCAATTATTGAAAATGTAGATCCAGGCAAGTGAAAAGCAAAGAAACACCATGTCCGATGAAGAGACAGACACACAGCCAGACAGATAGGTTTGCAGTCACACATGTAGGAGGTCTACATGAGAGTACTGAGTGACATTCAATGAAAAATATAGTGGAAGAGCCAGGGCAAGGTTGTTAAATTGAAAAATAACTCAGTGGACCATGAGTGCTGAAGCCTCAAAGTAAATCATAAGAAACTGAAAGTGTATGATACTAACTTCAGTCTCTAAAAACATGCTGTTCAGTCTTTCCAAATGTTTATCATCAGCAGAAGGGTTAAATATGTGTGGGAGGGAGGACTTGGTTCAGGGAAAGAGCAATATTTCACAACTGTCACTGTAAATTTATGCTGTATCATGGGAACCATGACATCACTAGTACTAGACAACTATATTGGTATTGCCATTCACTCACATTTGTAATTTTATTATGTTATTTTCCACTGTAGCCCCACCCCCTCCTCAAATTTGTGTTCCAGGATACTCTTTCAATGAAGGAATTGTTTTCCAACATTTTGAAGAGCATAATATAGAAGAGAAAAACTTCTAAATACTAGTGAATAGAAGGGCAGTGTAGGTTTTCTGTCTGTATTTAAATGGTGATTTGGGAGGGGGTTGGAAGATTTGGAATCCTCCCTGCCCCTAGTAATATGAGGGGAAACCATGATTTAAATAAATATGTTAATAAGGTAAGATAGGCTGTTAGTTAGCAGCTGCCAGAGGTTAAAGAGTGCTCCTGGGGAATACACTTGCTCAAGATGTGACTTTGCTTGCATAGACAGCCTTAGTTTTGGAATATATAGCTTTTATTGCTGACTGTGACAAAAATGTAACTTTTCAAAACAATAAAATGGTTCGATAAGGTGTGTGGTCCTCAAATAAATATGTAAATGTGAAATAATCCCCCAAAATAATAATTGAATCTGGTTTGGAAGCCAAAGAACATATTTCCTATAGGTATCACAGAACTAAATATTTTCCCATAGGCGAAATATATAGAGGATATTCACGAAAATTTGATGAATACCGAAAATATCTCGTGAGTGGCTACAAAGAAATATGAGGATCTTCACGAGCGACGCAGATCCTCATATTTCTTGTAGCCACGAACGAGATATTTTCGGTATTCATCAAATTTTCGTGAATTTTCTTTTTATTTAATGCTCTACGACTATAAACTCTCCAATTTGTGGCCTTTATTTGCCATTAAGGCGCAAAATTTATGTGCCGAACGAGCGTCCATACAAAAATTACAACAACCAAACTCCAACCATTGGAATGATTGAATATCCGCACAAAAAGTAGTCCCGTCTTATTTCTCCCCTAACTTTACGATTTACCAAGGCTGGCGAATTGAAATAATCGCAATGTGTTTCGAAGAAATAGAACAATAACAAAAAACACCACTTTCTTATTTTCAATAACAAGACACGTCATTTTATTTTTTTTGAACTCAATGCACTGAAGACGTGTGAAGTTGAACTGAAGAAATTTGAAAGTGATTTCGGCTTTTCGCTGGAAGGTGAATGAGAAAGTCAAACTTTGAAACCGCTGATTTAATGAATTGATTTAGTCACTATCACTATCAATTATTCGAATTCGTTTGTATTTGGGACTCTGGAATTCATTACTGATGTGCTGACTCGTTTAAAGTACATGTGATTCGTCATCCGAACCTACGATGAAATATCGATTTCTAAATATCATTTTGATATTTCGTTTTGCCGACCGACAGGGGAATATGACTTAATTTTTCAGCGTGAATTGATGCCTGAGCATTAAATAAAACGTTATAACGTTCAGGCGGAAAAAAATATGATCGCATCACTTTAATTTTGGCATTCAAATATCTCTGTCAAGTATAGCCCTTCAGACAACTTTTTTTCTGATCTGAAAACAGGGGGTCATGCAACAAATAAGAGAGAAAAACTGTCACAAAGGGAAGTACCGGTCACGTGTACATATTTTTCAGGGAATTCCCTACAAAAACACACAAAAGGTAAATTGTATTTTTTAGGTCCAAAAGTCATCAAATCACCCTCTTTTTTATCAGGAATATTCAACAATAATGCAAGATGTCAATAGAATGTTTCAAACGTTTATTGAAACAATGGATTTTACCAAGACTGTTTATTTTTAGAGATTGCATCATTTCCGAGTGCAACATTTTAAGGCGGTTCACTCTAATTTCAATATTTAGTTCCGCGATACCATAAATAGTGCATAGTCTGTTATCATCTAAGGATAACAACATGTATATGTACCGACCTCATTCAGATCGTTAATTGGATCAGTGACAAAGATATATCTAAGGTGAACGCCTTTTCGCCTATCGAGGATTTCGTCAGAACTTTCGTGTTCTGTCGGTTTTTTTCAGGGACCTTGGCTCTGTTCATTCTTGAAATAATAGACAGTTCATTTTACAAAACTCGATCAATTTATTTGGATCAGACAGCGACGTGCACCCCCTCCACTCACATTAACGTTTTGGCACCAAAACATTTACGTGGCATTAAAATACCCAGAATGGATAAAAAAAAATGTGGCACCAGATAGTTTCGGTCCATCGTGAACACTAAGTTGAAGGTGTAGCACAGGTTATTTATTTATTTATTTATTTATTTATTTATTTATTTATTTATTTATTTATAACGGTTTAACGATACTTTAACAGCCAAGGTCATATCGTGTCGGTGACAGTTTTACGGGTGGAGGAAGCCGGAGTACCCGGAGAGAACCACTCAGCAACGACGAGCAGCTGCCAGCTCCCCAACATCGTGACTCCAGCACATACAGAGTTAGATTGGTTGACGACATGTGCACCATCGACGTGCAGATCACCTTAGTGCACGTCGTCATCATGCCCCCATGTGGACAATCGGGGTTAAGTGCCTTACTCAAGGACACAACGCAGGAGTCCGAATGAATCGGTTATCGCAACGCCACCGACCCCCCCCCCCCCTCCCACACACACACACAGGGTCTGCAATACTTAGCTGTCTGACTTGACTGTTACACTAAAAGTTTAGGGGATGAACATGCCGTCCAATGAGTGAATCAAGGCTCAATCTGCAATGGTAAAGCATTGACGATGGGGCCTTGTTCCAATCAAGGGACGATACCATTCGCTAAATATTACATTGTATGTTTGAAAAAGTTTGAGATGCGCCTGCTACATTTTATCTCATCAGCCATTGGGTTCTTTGAAGTGATAGAAGCCTTGAAAGTAAAACTGAATTTTCTGAACAGCGTTTTGAAGATTGGTGATTAACCTATTATTTCTGGTTAAGTGCCGTTTGGCTATTCATGCAAACAACATTTGACTAGAAACAACTGCTGGTGCTGTACGACTTTTTTCCGCCCACTAATATTCTAAATATTACGATCAGAAAACTTTCTCATAAAACATCGGTTTCGAGTGGACTCAACTTCATGTTTCTAGGTGTTTATAATTTCTTTCGTGTGTCTCGAAGTGGAAGTTGATACAAGGTGATTAGAAGTATTTTCTGCCCACTAATGAGGCTTCACGGTTTCTCTTCGGATGAACGATATTCAAAGTTGAAATACCACTATTTTGAAAATGTTGGGTCTTTCAAGGCAGTTCTCTCTTCTTTCTCCGCTGATCAGAAATGCAATAGTTTCAAAGTAATGTTGTTTGGTGATTGCGCGTTTCGGTATGTTACGCTATGCACTTAAATCTCTTCCTTTGCGTAATTCGAAAGGATCGTACAATTGTTTCGATTTTAACAAACATTCAAACACCAGTGTTGCTTGGCCAGATTTTCTGCAGTCATTGGATTTTGAGTGATCAGGTCTGTTTTCAAGGTTGCACGAGCTACGCAAATTCGACTACCTTGATATTACATGAACTGTACAGCAATCTTGCACGGCAATTTGTGAGATGTCAAACTTTTGATTTGATATAGATTTTTTCCGTAGTCCATGATGGTCATCTTTTACGAACTTGGCAGTCAAGGTGTATAAGATCAAAAAAGCGAAACTTGACAATTCATAAAGCAGTTATACAGAAACTAAAACTTGGGAAAAATAGTAATAAAAAATTGAATCTAATTTTTCTGTGTAAATCTTTGGAAGCATTGACCAGTTTCTCAACCCAATAAGCAAAGTATATCCAAGATAATGGAAGCACTTGTCACGATTTGTGCACAACGGCGTGGCGTATCGACATACATGACTTAACACAAATGTATTTGGACACATAAGTGGCTTCAGGATATTTCAGTTTTTGAAGTGGATTTCTAAACATGTGCTCGTCACGTGTGCTCGCTGTTTGTTGATTGATTGCCACATATAAACAAAGGGACGCTAATCAGACACTAGAGGCTAAATTATTGATACAAAAAAAAAAACATTGTTTGGTCATGCAGAATTAGCCGTCTGTTACTGTCGTTACTTAATCAAGGAAACACGCGACAGCGTACAATTACGCAACTGCTGTCTATAGAGACTCACTGACGCCACATAAACATAATTTTATTAATATGAGACCATTGATGAAGAATATCGGAACTATCCGTCCTACGTAAGTGGATGTCATTTTGTCAACACATGGGGGTGGGGGAGGAAAAATTTATGGTCACCCTAGAAGTCGACCATACTCAGAGAGTATCGTTTGTCCCTGAGTGAATATACGTCTCACCACCTCGTTTTGTTGTTAGGATAGATTCGTCACATGGGCGGCATTGACTTCATATTTAAAAAGATAACTGGCGGGTATCACCTGAATATAATTTAATGATACAAAAACAAAACAACGATTTACTCACATGCCCTCGTCAAGAATGTTCCATGACAATATATTCACAACACAAATCTCAACGAATTAACCGCCCCCCCCCCCCCTTCATCCCCCACGAATATTCGAATTCTCTTCGAGGCCTCCAGGTCTCTAGTCGATGTTGTCGCATGTCGCCGCTCCGCTTCGCCCCTTGTTTTTGTCTCGATCTACTGACACAGCGTACTGTCTGTTTGCTCTTTCCATTCATTAGGTATAATAGTTTGCACTTTTCACGTTGATTGTCTTCCTGTGTCACTGACTACCAATGTCTGTCGACTCCCTTGACGTGTACTTTACTTGTTTCAACTATATATCCTCACCTTATCTTTTTTTCGGGTGCACTTCGTAGTCTCATTGAATCAACCATTCTCCGTCATTTTTTGAAACATATAATGCCCATTAATAGAGTTGGAATGGCTTTTATTTAGCCAGTCTACTTCAGTGGCCCTGCCCGACTTGAATATACGAGCTCTTGATAGCCTCCATCCAGACAATTTTACTTCTGCGTTGTACGGCAATGTCAAACCCAGGCAACCAATTCACCTGATAACTTCTACTGCCTAAACAGTCGCTCTCGAAATAAACTGGTTTTGTGTTTACTTAGCCCAAATAACTCCTCGTATATTGCCGTAAACGGTCTATCGCCAAATAAAAATAATATTGGATTTATTTAGCCCAACCACTCGTTCCGACTCACATTGCTGAAACAGCCCATGGCTGGAGTTTCAAACTTCCTTTCAAGTGGACACCGACTACCGAATATTATGTAATCTTTATATATCATACACATATCCCCAGGAGTCGTTTCAGCGGTCTTTTTTGAAGGACATAATTGTTATTAACGGGTGTTTTGAGTTCTACAGAAGAGGCCATTATGAGTCAACTACACATTGATTTCATATATGAACGGTTCGCTAATTTGCATTTCGCGGGATCTAGGGGATGGGGGTCAGCTGTTACAGTCTATACACGTGTCGAGGGAGGGATAAGGTGATGATCGCCAGAGGCAATGTTTAATTAATAGCCTCCCTCGTCTATCAACAAACCAAAGATTGTGAGTGATTGTTAACCTAAATTAAAAACTAAGCAGGCCTATCTCCAAATTGTCCTTGAAATGAAATGGAGCTTCCCCCCAAAAGAAACCAAGAGAAAAGTTAAACACCGAGGTCAGAATACCCGAATTTCAAGAAGTCGTTTTGGTGTTATGCAACTAGGAATTTAATCAACCCAATCATGTTTGACCGAGTTTAGTGAGCTCTGTCAATCATGGACTGAATTAGTTAAATCCTTGTTTGCATTATGGGAAATATTTGCTGCTTGAAACTTCGCTTTTTGGTATTGGTGGACAGTGGGTTAACTTGATGGTAGTCATTGTTGTGCTACTATTGACCGTGATGTGAAATTTCCAAGAGAAATCATGTAAATTATCAATTAACTTCTGAAAGTTTGACGCGCTTTGCAAAATTAATATTAAGATCTTCTGGGGCCATGCGAAGCTTCGAAAATTGATTCGATTTGCAATCGTCCCGATGACTCGATTTGAATCGAGTCGCACTGATTCTGAAATTTTCGAATCGTGGAGATGTTATCAAAATCTCACCAAACGCCTCCTCCTGAACGCTTCTTCAATCGTCAGGTCCAATGTATGGAGACATGATGGCTGAATAAGAGGCTAAGGCGGTTTCACACCCGAATTATTATATTATTATTTATTGGTTTTTAAGGTCACATACTTATGCACAATGGCTAATCATGACCGTGACAGTTTTACGGGTGGAGGAATCCGAGGTACCCGGAGAGAACCACCGAGCAACGACGAGCAGCTGCCAGCTCCCCAAAATCGTAACGCCGCACTGCAGCACAGGCAGGGTTAGATTGGTTGAAGACACGCGCACCATCGACGTGCAGTACGCCTCAGTACACGGCGTCACCGTGCCCCCATGTGGACAATCGGGGTTAAGTGTCTTGCCCAAGGACACAACGCGGTAGTCCGAATCAAACGCTCAGACGGTCACCCATCCGAGGATTAACCGGGCTCGACATTGCTTAACTTCGGCGATCTGACGAGAACCGGTTACTGCAATGCCACCGCGCCCCCTTTTCACACCCGAAACAACTTTGATTCTGTTTGGGATATTTCCCTGTTTTTTTATTGATATTCCCAAATAGACTGTTTGCTGTTGCATACAATGCGTGAACTCAGACTGACAATCTTTTAATACTTACGCTGCCGAAGACGACGTTTGTCACCTATTTTCTGATGATTATCTGTATGATGTATCATTATGATATTATGCTGTATTATCCTGGTATTCGCAGATCTTACCTGCCATCTGATTAATTGTTGGAAAGGGCTCAGAGAGCCCTTTCCAATAATTAATCAGATGGTAGAGTTTCAAGTATGTCATAAATCTTATTAAACTATCTCGCATACAGGCGTACATAGAGGTCCTCCATATATATTGTTGGCGTGGCAGTGAGATTCGATTGAAATCGATACGAAATCCTCCGTTTGAGGCATGGAATCGGGATATACTTGACCATAACAAGATCGTATTCTATGTTCATAAGCATCGGCGGAATGTCACATGTATAAATACTGAAACAGCCGTTTCCTAGCATTAGGCCTACTTGGACGTTTACTTGGTTTACCAGGCGATTTCCATTTTCACTCTAGTCCTGTTATTGATCAATAACGAGTTGCTTGAATCATACATATTTTTTCTTTCACTTGTTTAATTACTGGGTTTAACGATACTTTCAATAGTGGATATCTACATCGTGTCAGGCAGAGTTTTATGGACGAGAAAGCCGGAGTACCCGGAAAGACACAGTGCAGATTACCTCTGCACGAGCAGATTGAGGGCAAATTCACCATCGACATGCAATACGCCTTATTACACAGTCCCACCGCGCGCCTACGTGGGCAATCGGAATTAAGTGTCTTGTTCAAATACACAACACAGTCACCGGTGGTTGGGGTTGGGTTCGGGTAAAAGTCCATTTAACTAACCACAGTGCCACTTCCCCTCCCCCCCCCCCACCCCCTGTTTTAGCTCACCTGACTGAAAGTCGTCTCTCGCCCGTCGTCCCTCGTCCGTGAACATGGTACTTGCGACTTCTCCTCCAAAACCGCTGACTCGATTTAAGTGAAATTTGAGATGGTTGTTTATTATGACATCGCATTTTGATTTTGTTAAAATCAAGTTGCCCCGCCCTTGGGTGGGGCCACGCCCAAAAAGTGTGCCTAAATTTTTAAAAATCTTCATCTCATGAACCATCAGTAGCAGAGACTTGATATTTCATGTGCAGCTTCCGCTTAAGGTGACTCAGGTTTGTTCAAGAGAAGTTCGAGGGGCTATATTTGCCGTCGTTAATGGAGGGGCAAGAATTTTCGCCCCGCCCCAAATTTCTATTTTTCAAACCGTGAGGTTGATTTGAACCAAATTTGATATGAGGGCTTATTCGGTCATCAGTACTTAATTTATGCCAAAATTTTTCTTCCGTCGCCCCATGAGAACCACAGGAGCTAAAATTAGAAACAAATTAAAATCCACATATCTGCAAAACTACACGGCACTGAGATTTGCTATTTGGTATGAAGCCTCATTAGGACCAGCAGAAAGGAATAGTCCAAAAAAAATTTCCATCGGTTTTATCAGAGGGTACTTTTCCGGGACTTTGAAAAATTGTTGAGTCTTCATTTTTTAACACTGTGGGTAATGGGAAAAACATTAAAGAATCTTCTTCTTCCAAACCACTGCTCTGAAAGCTTTCATATTTCACATTTTACATCTTTGGAAAATTGATTCACATATTTGTTGAAATCAGTTCCCTGGGTCCACACTTAGGCTCTCTATGGGAGCCCAAATGTTCAAATTAGTGCAATATGAGGAATATTCTTTAAAAATCTTCTTCTTCAGATCCACTAATCAGAATCGTTTGATATTTGGCATGCAGCATCCTTAGGGGGGGGGGGGAGTTTCAGGTTTGTTCAAGCCAAATTCCTGGGTTCATATTTGGGCTCCCTGTGGTCCAAGGTAAACGTTCAGTTCTTTAACGAACATTTGTCGTTGAAATGTCGCTAATGTCCTTGTCTTCGCACACAGCACAGATCATTGCGCGTAATTGGACCGGGCTCCTTTCAAAATGTGAAATTATGGGTGAGTTTTCGCTGACTTATCTGGAAATAGTCTACCCAAATAACGGGTACCGGTGTCCCTAACCTCATTGTCTGCAATACAGCCCTGAAATTGCATGAGAGTTCTGACGAAGTCAATCTGTTAGTCAACGATTTAATGGCCACTTCAATTATCTGGAACACAGTAGAGTATTATTGTCATACAGTGATAATCACTTGGAAGGCAAAGAATCAATAATACCCACTTCAGTACAAACGGTCGCCTATTCAACACTCCCCTCTGTTCCGCAGTTGCATCAACCACAGACACTTGGACACGGTACTGCGTGATATGAGCACTCTACATATCTCTATAATTGGTGGAAAGCTTAACGTATCGTACAAATCTTTACGAGAAGTCATGTGAAGAGTGGTGAAAAATCATTGTTTAGACAAAAATATTGATTTTTCCATATTTTGGAAATATTAATCACCCTCCTAGACTTAATTTGCTCCAGTGTCAAGCGTAAATAAGATACGAAGGATGATACCTTAATGTATGTTAGCACAACACAGTTATTTACAAAACCAGTTGACATTGATCGTGAAGAAGATATCTAAGCATGTTCTCGGTACAGGTGTTCTGGCTAGAAGAGCTCATGGTGAGAGCATGTAGCAACGCGGTTATTGTTTCCACAATGAGATATGGCACACGCTGCAGGTACTTATGGTGAACGTTTACCTGACGATTCGACCGTATCCGTCCAAGTAAGTTACAAACTGAGCACTTGAAAAAACAAACCTTTCAAAAAATTCAACAAAACCATATCATGTGATCCCATTGGAACGAGCTCACCGAGCTCGTTCCAATGGGGTCACATGTTATGATTTTGTTGAAATTTTGTCGAAAAATCTGAAGAATATTAGCGGTTTTTTATATCGGATGCGTTGAGTAAAGGGTTAACTGTCCCAATAAAAAGGCCGTTATACACAAAACGCAAGGTAATAATGAGTTTTCTTCTGAGTTTTAATTTTTTGGTATGCGATTGCACTGGTGCAAGCCGTACTGTAAAACAAAGACAAAAATATTAAATTTGCGGAGTTCAAAGTGCAACAGAAAAATTTAATCACCGATTATGATTCAGTGCGTCAGTGACTGTGTTTCACTTTGGACACTGGACTCGGTTCAGCTAATTATTGTCTTTGTTCTGATGCAATTTTGAAATGAGTACCATTACAATACGTCAACATTTCGAAAAGAAATATGCAACACACGGACACACTAAAGTACTTTATTCTGAGTAGAAGTTGACACAGTCGTCGGCATGTTTTCTTGGATGAAAGCTGGTTCGCCAAGTTGAAACAATAATTGCAGTGTGAACATTCAACCAGCATGCACTATTCTCAAAAATCTCCATTCAGATATTTTTATGTCCTTCATTTTTGCTCCAAATCTTAGCTTATGACCCAACATTGAAATGAGCTCGTTGTGCTGGTTCTAATGATGTGGCATAAGTTATGTTTGTTAAGCAAAAAGTAAAATTATTTATTTATTGGTGTTTAAGGTCACATACTTCTGCACAATAGCTAACTGTGACCGCAACATGGAGATAAAGTCAACTTTAGTCAATCGTTGATATCTATGTTGCCCACCCCAAGCATTGGTGACTGGGTGCTATTTTACCAGTAAAACAGAGGTTGTTTGCCACAATAAACAACTGCTTCACTACCCGGGGTTCCCAGGTTCATGCAATCACGCCCAGATAATGATTCTTGTCTTGAAAATTGATGATATCCCTTTAAGACTATGTTGCTTGTTGACAGAACTAGTGAACACATCTTGAACTTTCTACGAATTTATTTATTGTTCTTCCATGTCACCTTCATCATCTGTGGCTGTATCATAACCGTAACACAAGTAGAAAATCAAGTTTAACCACTGGTTTATTTTCGTGAAAACTCAAGTCTTACTGTCTGATGATGGTTGAAGAACAAGAAACAGACTGAAGCAAGAACAGCTACAGTACGTGGAGAGTGTATATCACTAAATTACCCACAGAGTGGAGATTCCACCCAAGCTATAATTGTAAATTTGTTGCAAAGCATAACCAGCACAAGCAAAGTTTCAACCAATGGACCTCCATGGAGGTCCATTGGCTGAAACATTGCTTGTGTTTTTTTTCTCAATATGTACAAAATTTTAAATTATAGCTTGGGTGATAACTCCACTCCACGGGTGATTTAGTTACAATCCACTCTCCAGGTACTGTAGTTGCAACAAAATAGACTTAGGTTGAAAATTATATTATATTTTTATAATACAAAATATCAGGGTCACAAAACAAACAATATAACGATTCAGCAGCAGAATACAATATAAGGAGTATAACTAGTTTAACGGCGGTCAAATTGCCTGAAAAGTGAGCGATTGGACCGAAAGTTCATAGCTTATGTAAATCGACGCCCTAAGACCTGCGTAAATTTGTACATTTGGTGACATGCAAATACTACCTGAAGCGCCACTGGCATCACCCAAAATGACGTTGTCAGCTGTTTCGAAGGCATAGTATATTTAACATACTTCTGAATTGAGCATCACTCAAAACAATTTTATCACCTTGTGTTGCTCGCATCAGTATTGAGAAGCATTTTCTGTGGATCCATCTTTTAAGTGTTTTCCCAACGTGACGATCGATGGTAGACTCGGGGCTAATACCATAAAACCTTTACAGCTGTATTTTTTAGAATGGTATATTTCTAGTCATGAGTTTAAATGAGTTGAAATGAACCATCAGCATTTTCAAAGATTGACAAATTGCCATATCTTTTAAAATGCCAATGATTCAGTTTAGTCAGTTGTATTAATAGGTAGAAAATACAATTCTAGAAAATAGAATTGTAACAGATTTATCGTATTTGCTACCTGTGTGTCATGGAAACTTATACCCCAAACTTCAAGTGCACTGTCTTGTTTTATCTGGCTGATCTCGTGTCGTCAACTCTACTCAGACCAATTGATTGTTGTAATAATTTGTATATCCGCTATGTTTTGAAACAACAAACCGGTAGAGCACGGGAAGTATATGCGCGATAACGTGTTAACATGATGTCGAATAGAAAATAATTTATCTAAGATCCACCACAAAAAGAATCAGGAACGTTCAATTGCTCTTTGCTATGGATGAGAATACAACCTTGGTATCAAATTTGGTTAATTTATTACTTTTTTTCATCGTAGCAGACGTCGTAGGACGTTACTTACAGCGGAAATGACACAAATGGGAAAAGTAAAAATGTGAAAAATGCTCGATAACGACATATCCCAAGGTAAAACTGACATACAAGTACCATGCAGACTGTAACAAGTACCATGCAGACTGTAACACTGACATAACGAGACCGTGGAGGGCTGTTTTACAAGCAACGAAACTACTTGTGAAAGTGTAAGTTCTGTTAATGACAATGAATTTCAGCGTGCATCGCCTTCTCGTCCTTTTATTTTATTGCATACGTCTCTTCAGAAAGTCGGTAGCTTCATTTTTAATTTTCTTTCTGTCATATTTTTTAAAGTTATGCCGTAAACAGGTGGTGTAGGTGGCAGGGAAACATTTCAGACAAAACGGGGAATTTTTTTCTGTTTCTCACGCCTCGGACCCACACAGCTCTACATGAATTTTTTCACAAATTGTTGGACAAGCACCCTTCCTGAAAAATAACTCTGCTTTCCTAGCATTCACAGAGTAAGTAAATTGTTGGAATTTCCAATATACCCACAAGGCCTCTGCGCAAAGAATAATTGCTAAATGAAACATGAGTGACCCAACTATTATTTGTGGAGTAAGACAATCAGACAGATGATGGAATAATGGATGGAAGAATAAGATGGACGCATGCAATCCAGTATACCCCCAGTTCCTTCGAGAGTTCAGTCTAGAAGATAACTCCACCAAAAAAGATATTTGGATTTTCAGTATGGCATGCTCTTTCAGGCACATAACAACAGATGGTGTCAACACATTCTGCTGATGAGTTAGTGTCCTTCTTTCATTACTAATTAAATTTTCTGTCTGTCCTACTCACCTTTGATAATGCCAAACTGTGAGGTATGTCACGGGATGGGGGTATACCCAGGGCAGATGCACACTTCTTGTTTTACATCACCCATATTAATATAAAGCATGAGCAATATTGCTTGTACGTATATGCGTACATTTAGGTCATATTTAACGATTAAATCATTTGTATAATTTTTTTGTTTGGAATGGTGGTTGTTGATTACATCAACCAGACCACTCAGAGGATACCGAACTGTGATATCGAGACTGAGACTATAAGAACAAAAAAGATACGCCACAATTATTTTCATTTGTTATTTTGATTTTCACATTGACTGTGGTCTCAAAAGAGGCGAAATTGCTGTCTGCTGAGCTGCAGTATTAACTACAAGGTCAGAAAAGTTTTGTGATAATACACAAGTTGTTACTATACACTCACACATACTGGTACGTCGTTTGTTGAACGTGCTTTCTGTGACCCTCGGAGATTGGTAACACAAGTTTTGTTTGGCTCAGGTAGAGCACAAATACATTTATTGATAATGTCACGCGATATTTCTATTCCTATTTATTCCTATCTTTTCTGTTGGATTCAATAATATGAAATGTCACATAATCCTCTATAATGGAGCATGAGAAGGCATTTGTGCCCTTGCACCAAAACATGGTAAAATACTGAGTACAACTTGGGTGAGATAGCAAAACAGGGTCAATGTCACATGTGACCATAGCTGATTAAACCTTTACCTAACACGAAAGGCAGACGACACATGCAAACAAAATTCCCGAATAACTATGTTTTCGTTAAAAGTATAGGTTATGCCCCCTCGTTGGAACGAGCTCAACGAGCTCGTTCCAATGAGGTGTCATAAGCTATGTGTTTGAGTCAAAAAATAGAAAAAAATAATGAAAACTGAAAGGTTATTTTTGGCCGGTTTTCACGACCATAGTATATAATTCGCATGGCTCCAAAAAACAGCACGCGTTCTGGTTTAAAATACAATAGCACTGAAAAAAACAATTTCGGCAGTTTAGGCCTTTGGTCACTCGGTATATATCACATACAACCTCACTTAGACACATAATTACACCCTCACGCACGTGCATTCTACTAAACATCGTATGACTGATGCATATTCGAGAAGTTATCAGGGCCAGATCCCTTTCCAATCACTGCGATTTCTCGCTTTATGTCCACTTGCTGTGAGTCCGGCATTGCGACAAACCATGTCAATTACTCGAATGTTTTAGTGTGTCGTTTTAGCCTGCAATACTGCTTGTTTCTGATATGTAATTAAACAACTGACCAAAAACAAACAACATTACCAAAAAGCTGTCAAAACTGCCCATGAAACAAGATACGATTAACCCATCGGGAACCATTCAGTTAACTTATTAAGTGGTAGAACCTCATAAGACAAACAACAGTGTTGTGGAATAGTATGAACGTCACAAGTGTTACAGTGTCCGCTTTCTTTCATCTCCTGATATGCCAGTAGATTTTCATTTTTTACAACAGCATCTAACCTGTTGCAAACTAGTTTACATTACATTTTAATAGAAAATGAAGACCATTTGTACCAGTTGTATAGAGATCAGTGGAGCTGAAGCGAGTACAGCCAAGTACCAGGAGATATGACGAGATGAAGATCTATGAACTCATAACGAATGGCAATATCTAAAACTGTTTATTTGATTTGAAGTCAAGGAGTAATTTTGAGTAATGTTTATATTTATGTAAATAAATTGTTTTTGGTGAACAATCGTCGTAAATACCTCTTTTCATACTTTAACGTCATTTACAGCTAGAGGTGTGAATCCACAGCCCCAAATTAACAAAGATGGCCGGGATACGTTTATGTGATATACGGTCGTGCAGGTTATCTCAGAGTACCGAGAGTGCACCTCTCTGATCGTGACTCTCCCCACCGTATATTAGCCAATATTAACCTTACATTAAAAAAATAGAAACGTTAGTACCAAAACTTGGTGGTCGTAGGCTGCACAAGTAAACCAGTGTCATCATTGTTTGTCATGGTTTGACAAAGAACAGGCTGAGATGCAAATATACTGTCCACACACAAATGAACCGGTTGGATGTACAAAGTCTTATGAATGGATATTACCTATGGATTAGTATCAAACATTAAATATATACATGCTCGGGTCCTTGGTTTTCTCAGTGACTAAGATGTTCGATAATCCAGCCTTTCTAGTGGTGTTCACTGTTGTTTGTAACCAATCCACTTTGCCATCTTGTCCCAGTTTCTAGATGTGTACGTACTCCTTGTTGAATATATTAAATAGAATATATACACCTGGAACTTAATTAAGCACCCCCTTGAAATGTTTAATGAGAGTGAAGTTGCTGTTTCTGATTATTATGTTTTGATGATTGCTATGTCTTGCAGTATATTTCATCTTGTGAAACATGGTGTTTCTGGTTGATGGCATATCCCGAACACATCCCCTCGTCCACGTGAAGCATCCTTCCCATGAATGTCAAAGAAAACACTATCATCCACATGCAATATCTGGTTATAAAACAAAAACAAAAACATTTGTCACTTCTTTTATCAATAAATGTTGACATGGCAAGGTTAAGACTATCAGAGGCATTAAGATGGCAAATCGTTGTCATGCATGCAAGAGGCATGTCATCCAAAGCTATTGGGGGGCAACTTGGCAAAAGTCATTCTGTCATCAGCAGGCTTGTCCGAAAACATCAACAAAACAACGATGTTAAGGACTGACCAAGGCCTGGACAACCCGAAAAGATCTCTCTGCGGGGAGATCGGAGTCTAGCACGCCTCGTTAGGCGTGAACCCCTTGCATCAAGTGGGGTTTTGAAACGCCTTTGGCTCCCCAACAGACGTTTGTGCAACAGAACTGTCTCAGAGCACTAGGTATGGGGTACATAATGGTCATCAAGCGTCCAGCTCTGCCCGATTAGCATCAAATACGACGGTTGGAGTGTTGTATGGCACGACAACATTGGAATATCAGGACGTGGAGGTGAGTCAATTGGTCAGAAGAGAGCAGGTTCCTGCTTCATATCACAGATGGTCGCATGAGGGTGTGGAGGAATAGAAATACTGCTCAAGTGCCCAGGAACATAAGACCCACTGTTTCTTGTGGTGGAGGATCAGTAATGATCTGGAGATGACTCTCTCATGATTGTAAACTTGATATTGTGACTGTACGTGGAAATCTCAATGGTCCTCAGTACATCCGGGACATTCTCAATCCGGTTGTCGTGTCTCATTTTGACAGCCACCCGTTGGCTACTCGCCCGGTATTCATGGGCGACAATGCAAGACCACATCGTTCCTTCAGAACAACGCTATTACAGCACTACCTTGGCCTGCAATGAGCCCCGATTTGAATCCCTTAGAACATATCTGGGACTTTCGTGGACGTCGTGTGCAAGCAAAGGATTCGCCTGTACAGAATTTGGCCGATTTGGAGGCTGCATCGCATAAGGGATGCCAGCAGTTGCCTCTGGGCAGCATCAGAAGGCTCACTGGTAGCATTAGGATGAGAGTTCAGGCTGCCATCCGGGCACCTGGTGGATACACTCGCTACTGACGTCAGGCACTGCTATTGTGTTCAGTAGATCACAAGTTACATTTTTGTCAGTAATTACCGGTATTGTTTCATCATGGAACGTTCCAGCACCATACTTGTCGAGAGAAGATTTTTCCATCAAAACCATTAGTGTCAGATATATGTAATTAGCGACATTAAAATACGGCATATTTTCATCATTGTGTTGTCTTTAACTTGTCAATAGGCCATTCTTTCCGCAATCACTTTTGGCCCCTGGAAGATAGCATGAAAGTAATGACAGTTTCTATTAACACCGCTGCAATAAAAAACACAGGGGTGCTAATTAAGTTCCAGGTGTATATTACAAATATCAGCAGAACCACCACTTTGACAACACAAACAGAAAAGAACAAAACTGAACAAATAAAATAAAAATGTGTCCTTCGTTATGATGTAAAGGTGTTCACGGGGCTGCTGGGAGGCCGGGGGCCTGGGTAGTAACCCCAGGGATACTGCGGATCAGGGTTGGCCCAGAACTATCAACACAAGTTGTCTATTGCATTGACATAAAAGCCGTCAGTCAGTTAGAGACGAAATCCCGGGGCTTCATGGAGACAATGAATCTGTTATTAAAACATTTCATACATTTCCACCAGGTATTCGAGGGAATGACGAATGTAGTCGTGCAAATTGTGCAAACATCACGGGATGAGACAATTTTTCGAATTTGCACTGGAAAGAGTTGCGGATGTTTGTCTTGTCTCCAGTTACCACCTCTCATAATCTCCCCTTGTCGCTTCGAAACTCTGATCAGATGCTCGACAACATAAGCTAACACGCTGCTGTGTACTAAGGCACTCTACGCGTCGGCCCTGGTACTATGGCTTGGCTCCCCTCAACCGTAAAACTGTCCGGCACAAGTTGACACTGGGTTTCGAAGGGGTCGTTAACCCCCCACCCCCGCCAAAAATAGAGATTATTAAATGGGCGTGCCCAGATACACAGTTCTACCCGGTCCAGAAGCTGGTGATTTATACGAATATTATGTATAAACCAATCAAATGACAAGGCCCAAACTCTCATTAAATTCGGAAAACGATATTCTTTCTTCGTTGGAGAAAGTCCTTTCCTATCAGTTGTTCTATCAGTTGCTTTATGTTTCGTTCTCCGCTATTGGAATTTCGCTAGTGGTAATTCACTAATATCAATGTGTACTGACACCAATGAGTACAATGCAACAATGGCGAGTTACTTCATTTCCAGTTGAGCAATTCTTATTCGACCCACAACCGATGCATCACCATTCAAATTCAGATATGATGAGAAAGGTCGTCTGAATATCTATGAAAATATGCGCATGACAAATAGGTTTATTACAAAAGTCAGGCAAGCGACAAATAAACAGCATCATCTGCAATCCATCATAACTGTTAATGTCTGTTTTTTCCACATTTAATCATCACCACAGAAGGCACGCAACGTTCCGACGTCTTGATTGTGTTAATACTACGAGAAAACAAAGTACCTTAGAAGCAAGCGCTCAGGGGCCAATACCATATAAAACTTTTACAGTTGTACTTTCTAGAACTGTATTTTCTAATTAAGACTTTACATGGGTTGAAGTGAACCATTAGCATTTTCAAAGTTGTGGCAATTTACCAGTTGGCAAATTGCCATAACTTTTAAACTGCTCATGATTCATTTTAGTGAATTATATTAAGAGGCAGAAAATACAATTCTAGAAAATACAGTTGTAAACGTTTTATAGTATTGGTTCCAGGCCATCAGTCAAATTCTGTAAAGAATTCGACTCTGATATGGGCTATTTGTTTACTCATTTTTCGTGGAGTTTGCGCGCAGATTACCGTTGAAGCAGTGTGGTGTCCCTTTGCTCACAAAATATAGGTATTCCTTCGTGCTTCAATTATATATATACTAGTAAATAAGTATTTAATTCATAATATTTAGTACCAAACAGGCATCAAAGATTCGGCCAGATTAAATCTAGTTTGAGAACCATTTCTTGCGTTGATTCAAAGAAAATGAACGTTTATGATATTGTCAGGTTCAATGGGATGGAATAGTTCAGTTGGTCGGAAAAGCGAACCGTGCAGGCTCGCTTTTCCGACCAACTGTCCTATTCCATTCCATTGAATATAAAATTGACGATGAACTATTCAATAGCAAGTCTGGTGTCAGGCCATAGCAGCATCACAATTTGACTGGTGGCTTAACAGTGGGCTTCTGAGCCGTAATTATCCTTCAGATATTTGGGAGGGGAACCGTGTTTGCCAGATCATGACTTTAATTTGCCAGACGGTTCTTAGGTAGACTCAACTATAATTCTTGAACAGGTATTCAGATAAAGAGTCTACGTCACCGTAATTAGCCACGATAATAGGAAATGTTGTGACGAAAATCGTGGCAGACCGTTGCTGCTTTTATCATGGCAATGTTGATTGCAGTGGCTAAGTTTTAGGACAAATGCCAATCACATACCAGCAAACTTACAACCGTATGTCACAGTTTTTGCCCATCTTGACCATGCAAATTATTGAGAGGTGGTACTCTGTTCAACTAATGCCCGGTGACACCAAGAATTTTGGGGTTACGACACCCTCTCCCATAATTTTCCGTGTTTTCGGTGACTGATTGTTTTCGGGGTTTGCGTTGGAATATGCACGTACACGTAACCTTGTGACGAAGAAAAATCTATTTCAAATTCCTCAGACGATCCGCAGTAATATTTGTGTTGCTTAACACTCTCGATAAATGTATTTCCCAATTACTTGAAAACATTGATGTCTGCATCGAATGAGCAAAACAAAGTGGAGGGCGTGGGTTTGTTTGTGTGTAAGGTTACATTCAGCATCTATGAGACCAGGTGTCAATACTTTAAAACGATTATAACTGTATTTTCTGGAGTTGTGTTTTCTACCTATGACTGACTAAAATGACTCATAGCATTTTTAAAGTTGGCAAATTGCCACATCTTTGAAATTACTAATGGTTCATTTCAACCCATTTATAGTCTACCGAGAAAATACAATTCTAGAAAGTACATCTGCAAAAGTTTTATAGTATTGGCTCCATGTGATGACCACGACACAGATACAAAGTATCTTACTTATAACCATGCTATCTACTTCTTAGGACATACAGCCATACCCATTCTATTCCAACGGATCAGAACTTGTCATTCACGATAAAAAAGTACTGCTCCGCCTGGTGGAGATTTATTTATTTATTTATTTATTTATTTATTTATTTATTTATTGATGGTTAAGGGCACTGTCAGCATATATGGCTATATCGTGACATCAGTTTAGGTATAAAGTCAAGTTGAGCCTATTACTTACAGCTATGCTGCCCTCTTTGGAGGTTTTCTACCCAGGTTATCAGGTCATATTTTACCAAAAAGCAGAACTTCATTACTACAGAAAACAAGGAGAGTCGCCATGGGGAACTTGTCGGAGATCCCTGGGGGAAACTGGGACTTACAGAAACGCTCAGTAATAAGTGATCGCTACACACTGAAGAACGGATCAGAAATAACTTAATAATACATAAAGTGCTACAGTAAAGCCTCTCTGAACTGGTAACTTTCCACGGGTGAACAATATTTCCACGGACGCTATAATATAAGATTTCAAACACCAATTATAGGAATAATCATCAAAATTTTATTTAATGAAGCACCGGGTTCAACCCGGTTCGTCATTAATTATTTTTTGCTGATGATGATTATTATTACCTGCTAAAAGCATGCGTGGACATCACTGCTCACGCGTGTATTACGACCAGTCCACGGCGACTGTAGTGTATTTGTCTAAATAATTAAATAATTAAAACCCTTTGATACTTGTGTATGTCTTATGACGTACGAAATCAAACAGCGTGTTGATACGTTGTGGGCATTTGTTTTGTTATTTTTTTCGATTTTTAAAAATTTTAACCTCAATTCCTATTTTCTCCTGAATAGTGTTCAGTGACAACCGTTGAGCCAAATGTTATCGCAGCTTAAAATACTAATATAATCCTGCTGTCAAGACTTCTGAACTGGTTGAGTGCTAGAAGCCTCTATCAGGTCTTTCAAAAAATGAGGATACCAGAGCAAAAGCCAACACTTTCCTTGCTTATATTTCATATTCAGTCAAACATAAATAATATTTTGTTTATATAAATTTGTTTTATTACAATTTATTGGAGAGTGCCTGAGTCACTCTCCAATAAGTTGTAATAAAACAAGTTTTGAGTAACAAATTCAGACCACCAAAAATAATCTAGCCCTCAACCAGTTAATCACTAATTTGAAAAAATATCTTGTTATCTTTATTTCCCGACGTTTGACGGCGCATTAAAAACGTTGAAGAAACTGAATTCCCAGTGACGTTTGAACGTCAAGATAATTGAAGTCTCAATGGATTAAATCCTTTGTCATTCTCTCTACAGATAAAGTTTACTCTTCGTGTCGTTTTCTCGCAAATGGTAAAGAACTCGTCCCTTCAAAGAAAAGTGCATCGAGGTTTCAGAAATAAAATATTTCGAAATGAAGACCGAATTATAAAGAACAAAAACACAAATAGTATATTAGATTCATTGCGCTCGCACAATTGTTTTTCGCCAAGTGTTGTGTGCTTGGGGAGAGGGGGGCAGTTACAGAATTTCGACCAAATCGCGATCCGGACAAAATTTTAAGTCCTCTTCTTTAATCACACTTCTGTATATACGTGTTTTTTCTAAGTTGCTCTGACTGGGGTCCATTTTGACACTAGTAAAAATGTAATAAAAATAAGCGTAAAAGGTGTTATGATCCCCATTCGACATCATTTGAACAAATTATTTTAATTCTCAATGATTAACCCTCAACTAAAAATCCACCATGACATGTTGGTGGAGAGACTGAAAGCGTCTGCAAGTGTACTACAGTCTACAGCATTAGTTATATCTGGCTGTTGTCTTATGATATTCTGAAGCTGTCGTCTTCCAACATTCGGTACCCGAAACTGTCATATTTCTCCGTGCAAAGGAATTGTCAGCGACCTGTTCATTATGTTGTTGCTGATTCAAATGGGCGCGACCCCATCCACGCCCCCGAGGCCGGTTCTCCGCATTTTTTGCTAATTATTTATCTGAGGATCCCGATTTACATTATTTTGATTAGAGGGATGATTGGAGAGCTGGTTTCCATCAGTTTGGTTGTCGAAGGTTGTGTCAATTGTTTCAATTCACTGTGGATGGGTGGGCTGAAAATGTGGTCAGAGTCTGTGTTCGAAGTGTCAGAATCTTACACTTGTGATTCTTCCTGGTCCTCAAATATGGCCTTAAGAAGCTTAAATGTGGTATTTTCGCGTTTCTAGCGTTTGCTGCAATCATTTACGAAAAAAACGATCAAAAACTATTAACTCAAATGGCACTAAGCTCAGTCTCCTATCTGGGGTCCATTTGGACCCCAAATAATATGTATTTCACAATTACACCAAACATATCTGTAGATAGGCGACAAACCAGCTACAACATACGTGAAGGTTCACAAAGTCACAAAAGCCAAGCCCTGGTATATTCCTAATTTCGAGGCTGTAAACAAAAAAATACAAGTGCGGTCCGTTTGGACCCCCACTTAGTAGGATGAAGGTTACTCCTCTGCACTGCACACTGATGATAAAATTACGAAATTGCGAGCAGTCAAATTTTCCCATAATGCATCTACAATTTTCCTCTATTCAATCTTGTTTGTTAAACAAGACTGAACTGGTTAAATTCCAAGTTGCATTCTAAGAAACATTTGAAGCTTGAAATATTGATAGTTCATCGCCAGTGTGGAGAGACTTAACTTCTGTAACAGAAAGCGCCACATGTAAATCCTTTGGCTATACTGTATCATTTACTAGATGAATGGAAATCTTGACATTCTGTCACGGACGCGTTGCGTTGACTATAACTGGCTTGGAAGCTGCGAAGTTAAACTTCATATAATGTGCTACCCGTGTCATGTTCTTTGAGTGGATTTATTCGTAAGAAACAAATCAATTCCAATTGATGCATAAATGATTGTGTTAAATCGTTCTCAATATCCAATCGCATTACAATCAATTTGGTAATTATGTGCCTCAGACATTCTGCCTATAACAGTAACGAAGTTTGGTCATTGTCTTATTGCCAAGGTTCATATATATAGTTATCACATTATTCAATTGGCGACTGACGTTTGTTTATCTCTCTTAGAGGATTAGACGAATAAATATATCATTAATTCTGACACAGACACTGAATACGTCAGAATACCAGGTATTGTATGATATGATGCCACGATAGTGCATCGATTTTCTTCCTGCTAAAAGGTGGCATCGCGTATGAATAGGTCCCCCTTCCAGACAAAACTACTGCACTCAAAAAAAAACAGTTGGGCTAAAAATTAACCCAAATCAACTGGGTTGAGTGAATATGAACCCAAATGGGTTCATATTCACTCATCCCAGATGATTTGGGTTGATTTTCAATCCAACTTATTTCGGAGTGTGATCGTTCCACAAGATGAATACGTTGTAATACCATAGTAACATATGATGTTAAAGGCGTAGTTTTTGCAATGACGATATATTTGTTCGATCAAGAGGATAGATCTAAGAACTGATACTTGTTCCAACATATTTATACAAGAGGATTACTAAATGGGCACTGAGAGAAGATCAATTAACGTTATGAAACTAGTCGTATGACTTGGTATAAGCAATATCAACTGTTTGTTTATTGTTTATTGGGGTTTTAACTACACTTTCAACAGTCAGGGTCACATCGTCGGAGACGTTTATTGGTGGAGGAATACTAGTACCACGGAGCAGAGGTTCTCAATTTTACTAACTCTGCACAAACAGGTTAAGCAGCGGTTGAAGGCATTGCACAATCGACGTGCAGTACACCTTACTACACACCGCCACCGTACCACCATTATAGACATTCGGGATTACGTACTTTGTCCAAGGATACAACTCAGGTACCGCTGGTAAGAATCGAACCTGATCCACCGCGCCCCCAGAAATATTAATTGGTCTTCGTAAAAAGGATAGTCTTACAAGACGAGTCATCTTCAGCCATGGATGAAACTATCCTTGAAAAACTGAAGCTGAAGCTTCAATTGGTTAAGTGTCAGAAGCTACTGTCTTGGCTCTATTGAGACGCGTTGAAAGCCACGCCAATGGCTTTACACTGTATGTATAGTATGTTGTTTGCGCGGCAGTAGAAAGAAGTTTATGTCAACTTGTAAAAGAACTACTTTTCATGAACAGTATGCTGCCAAAATAAATACCCATGTTACAAATCATCTTCGATAAAAAAATTCAGCACACTACCATAGAGCGGGGCGGTTTTGTTTCTTCAGATTCGGTTTTCGCTTCAATTCGGTTTCAGGAGAAAAACTCGGTTTCGGTTCAGTTTTGCTAAAGTCATATAGTAAACAACACTTCAGGCCCAGCAATAGTTTATACGACTCCATAAAACGTCCCGTCTGTAAGTATCTCAGTTGGGTTCTGCCTAACGTCCTATTAATCATTCCTATGGAATCTAGAGGATAAGTTGCTAAGCCAATTGAGCCAGAAAAAAACTAAATTCGGGTAACAACTAATCAAGTTCATCTAATCTATGTTGTGTTCAGAGTGTTACATTTTCTCCCTTATTGACTCGTCCGGTGGACGAGTCAACAAGGGACAAAATGTTGCAGTGGGAACACGGCGTGTATACCCCTGTGCCCGACAGACTAAGTAACGAGAGTACATATGGGCCACTAGTCCATTCCCTCCGAGAAAGATAGTTTAATCAGTTTAGGCACAAACCCAGTAAAACTGTTAGGTTGGCTTTTGCTTGGACTTACGGTTCATTTTTTCCGGTTTGCTTCAAAGGCAGGAACCGAACATGAAAAACGAAAAACGTCCCAGCTCTACACTATACCAGTTAAATGTGTTTATTCTGGTAAAGGCTAGCCTAACTTAACATGACGATTTCTCTATTATAATTTCGTCCTATAACATTTTGAGCAGGAACGCTTGTCGTGTAAAATTCAACGTGATAGCACTGCACAGGTGATAACCAGTATTTTTTCGTCTACTAGTCGCACGTTATACATCGACTTGTTATTATCCGACTCAATGTACGAACATAAACGCCCAAAGTACCCCATCACAATTTACATGGTACTGACATCCGTTTGCTTCAGTATTATATTCGATTTTGAATCGGTATGTAGAATCGATTCGATTCGAATCAAATCTGCAAGTTTTTATGATTTTCGATAACGAAAAAGCTTGTAGGCAGTCTATAACGGATTAATCCATTAATCGTTTCAACACCAACTGATGAAAGGAAAATGTACGTTACGCCCCTTTCTGTCATACAACAAACGATTTTAACATTCTTGGGTTGGTGTTCATTTTCATGAAATATTTGGAGTTGGACATTTGTACAACGAAGATGTACAACGAATGAAGAGGTACCTCAAACGAATAACATTATCTTGATTTGTTTATTTCCTTCATTGTTATTTTTGATGGGCATACTTCCAGTTGCATAGAAACGATTAGGACAATTTGAATTATTGCGCATTCTAAACAAAATGCAGTTAACGTCTAAACTACAATGAAAGGAATTGGAATGTGATGGGGTTAATGGAGGTTCAGTCTCCTCACATTTAAAGTGAAGCCCAGTCTGGCTCCTTTTGTTTTTACTGAAAAACATAGGGTTTACTTTGTAGTCAGCTGATAGATCGGATTATGACGTCAATGGAGAGACTGAATAATAAGCTATAAGTACTCAGCTTCAGAAATGATGTGCAACCCAAGTCCCAGTGTGGCCTTAGCACTGCTTAAAAATACATTTCTAACATCAGGTTAACCCTTTGAACCAAAGATGCAACATTTCCGGCCCGGGAACATGATACGTCCTTTCATTAAGTGGGATGGCTGTTAAGTGAATGTGTCTGGTAGCTCAATCTATATTTTCAACGTGCAGCCCAAGGCTGCACGTTGAAAATATACAACTCAAAGTTTGCTACGCACCTAGTATATCCAACAACCTGTTTTACGTTTTAGTTGAAATATTGTAATGAAAAGTGTATATATTTTTTATTTAATTATATCTTTAATGATTTAAGTACAGAAATTAAGATTTTATTTGTGTTTGGCACTATTTTCTAGTTTTTGAATACGATAACCATGGAAATGGATATTATTGGTAAAAGACGAAATTTTTCAATTTGCCAAAAAGTTGACGGAGCGAACTGGTATGGGTTCAATATTGAGTTTGAGACCCATTACTGTTAATTACAGTATGACAACGCCTTCCCATTCTCCCAGCCAGGTTCCTGGTGGTCCTTTGTGGGATGTTGTTCCATTCGTGGACCAGCATGGCACCAAGCTCCTGGACACTTCTTGGCTGGAATGGACGGGCTGAAATTGCAAGCTGCAACTCATTTCAGACATGTTCGATTGGATTGGGGTCAGGAGACCTTGCTGGTCAGTCCATACACTCAATTCCCTCCATCTGTCGGTACTCCCCGACAGCATGCGCAACATGAGGACGGGCATTATCGTCCATCAGAATGAATCTATCACCCACTGCACATGCATACAATCTGACGTGGTCATCCAGGATCTGATCAATATACCGCTGTACAGTCAATGTACCGCGTACTGTACGTCCAACCCTGCTGATGCCTCCCCAGACCATGATTGATCCTCCACCATAGCGGTCATGCTCCGCAATGTTGGCTGCATTGAATCGCTCTCCCGGTCTTCTCCATACCGTAGAACGCCTATCTGTGTGGTCTAGGCAGTACCTTGACTCATCTGTAAAAAGGACAGGTCGCCAATCTTCTCTGGTTCATCCAATGTGGTCCATGGCCCATTCATATCGTGCCTGGCGGTGTTTCTGGGATAGCAGAATACGAATACATGGTCTTCTCGATCGGAGACCACCTTAGTGCAACCTTGCCCGGATAGTCGGCGTCGAAACATTTACCCCGGATGCATTGTGAAGGTCACTGCGAAGCTGTGTTGCTGTGGCAAAGCTGTTCCTACAGACCTGAATGATCAAAAACCGGTCTTCAGCTGCAGATGTTGCTCTGTCTCTGCCACCACCATGCCGACTTACTGGTGTGCCATACTGCTGAAATTTTGCACAGGCTCTGGTGATCACCGTATGGTGCATACCAAGGACTTCACCAACCTGGCGATGGGTAGTCCCTTGCACCACCATCCCTACAGCCCGTCATATTTCTGCTTTAGAAAAATGTCTTCTTACATTTGCATTTGCCATATTCAATCATTAAAATACAAGGGTTTGTGTTGAAATGAATACCCTACACATGTCATGTACATGTAGACAGTACACGAAAACGTCATGAAAATCAAGGGGTACATGCTTTCCATGACTGTCACGAAAAGTCTGCCTGTCAGGAGAGCTAATGTAAACACTGGGGACCATCTCAATACATTCATCAATCATATCCACTAAACATATCGCAAATATGTCACAAGCAAATTTCACAATGATGTGTCAAATATTTGGTGATTAGCAAACTTTGAGTAGTATATTACTTCGTCGACTTCAAAATAATAAATATGGACTCTTCCTATTGATGCCATTGAACTGATACGGAAGATGCAACCAGTGTCCAAAGCGTTAAACTCAAAACAGAAACAAAAAACATTCGAGTAATAAAGTTATTCCTGGCTCGTTCCGACTGGGGCTTTTCAATCATTACTCCGCCTCTCACTCCCTGGAAGTGAAGTGAGTCATGGGCGAAACAAACGAAATGCCCCAGTTAGAATAACCTGACATACTCCAGGCCCTCTGTCCCCGCTACAAATGACTTCGTTGACAGTGTGAAACACGGATTACAATTACCTATCATTTTTTTGTTTGTTTTGATCCGTCGTAACTGGTTGAAACTAATTAATGGTTAATCACCGATAATTAATGGTTAAAAACCGAGAACACGTTTCCGTGTTTCCTATTTTTCTTCAACTGTACTTTTTGACGGCAACTGCTCTACTAAAACACGATGTAGTGAGCTTTCGGGTCAGCAGCAGTTACTGACTTGAGATAATGTATCGATATTGTCTGGTTTGTCTCAGCCATAAAAAATGAAAATTGTGACAAAAGTTTTGTTGATCAAATTTGGCAAAATAGTTCAAGCTGTGACAGGCGATCTGTTACTGGAAGATAGAATGCAACAAACTATGTTGAACATGTTTAGCTAATTATTTTAACAGTCATACAATTGTGAATTGTTAATCAATAAAACGACACCAGACCAAGAATATAATGTGAACATTTGAAAGCAAGTGGTGTGATATATCCTGGTAAAGCTTCATTGGGTTCTTTCTGTTTACCACCGCATTACAACACTACTAATTGTACACTCAGCAGATATATATCTGTTTACCCCCGCATTACAACACTTCTAATTGTACATTCGTATCTAAATGAGCGATTCGAAAGTAACTTATTTATTTATTTATTTATTTATTTATTTATTTATTTATTTATTTATTTTAAAAAAAAAGTTATCTGAATACTAAATAATGTCCCAAAAAATGATGATACCAACAAACACTGAGACAGATAGAAAAAATAAAATATTTGTCCTAAATCCCTATCCAGTACAAGTTGGTTGTACATAACACGAAGTCTTTTTACCAAAGCTTACAGTGCCATTAAACGTAGACAATGTTAACTGTGCCTGCGGATAATAGCAATCCACTATAACTACATCAAAAGTGATGGATTTACAAAGTTCAATGAAACTGCAAATCAAACATCAGGGGTCTATACTATAGAACTTTTACAATTGTATTTTCTAGAATAGTATTTTCTAGTTATGACTTTAAAAGAGTTGATATGAATCGTTAGCATTTGCTAAGATGCGGCAATATGCCAGTTGGCAAATTGCCATGCCTTTTAAAATTCTAATGATTGATTTTAGTCAGTTGTATAAATAGATATACAATACAATTCTAATAAATTACAATTGTAGAAGTTTCAAGTGTTGGCTGAAGGTTGTATAAAATCGGACATGTAAGTTGACGACGATGCCAGTGGGTTTTACACCTTACCTCGATACTTCCTCGAAGTGAGCTGAAGAAGGGAACCGCCGCTACATGAAAATGATAGCGAACGTAAACAAACGACAAGTGGAGTTTCCGAGACAGTCAAAGCTGGTAAAGTCAAATCAAGATTTAACCCTTCACCCAGACGATATCAAAATTTATTATTTTAAATACCATTTTTAAAAATAAATATTTCAACAAAACCATATCATGTGACCCCCTCACTGGATCGAGCTCAATGAGCTCGTTCCAATGAGGGGTCATATGATATGGTTTTGTTGAAATATTTTGAAAAAAATATTTTTATCAACTGCTCAATTTGCATATTACGCGGGCAGATGCGGGCGATTCGTTAGGTAAAGGGTTAAGAATAAAGATCAATAACAAAATGTACATCGCCATCCATTTGAAAATCATATATCCGTTAATAATTAGAATCGGGAAGTAGAATTCACTTGCAACGATACCGATTATGTATAACTGTTGGTCTAACATTGACGGTTCGCATAAAGTTGAACGGGAAAATCGCATAAACTAAGTGGTTGCTTTCTCGTCAAGGGTCGTCTGCCTGAACAGGGAGACGACGCTTGACTAGTATCGGAAACCGGGCGTGGTCGTTACTTAGAGAAATAGATTCACGCCTCGTCTTCGGCCTAAGCATCTGAGTGTCACCTGAATCTGTGCGTGAAAGTATATCTCACCGTGTCGAACCCACCTGTTTCGCTTTTGTTGGGGTGATTCTTATCCTGAAAATATCAAAACTATATACACTTTTAAAACAACAAAATCGTAAATTCAAGCTATCACCTTGATAACTAGAAACAAATGCTAACCTCAAGTCTTCTAGTTTTGTATGTTCAATAGATCCACGTTTTTTTCTCAGGCTGAATGAGATTAAATTTTATGTAATTAAATTTGAAAGATTACTGACAGGGATGCTTATTCTGTTTCTCATTTTTATTTCACAGAGCTGAACGCTATTGTTGGGGAAGAAAATTTACTCCACAAGTGTTGCCACAGTCAACCGCCGCCTTTGTGCTACACAAACTTAGCGACCGAGTGTTGTCGATCTCTGTAACCTATTTGAGGCGAATCAGTGAAACACCAATGTTTCCCAACACCAAACTGAAATGGCACTGCTGAAACCAGTCAGCATTTACTGTACAACTTGGAGTCCAGCAGACTGCTTAAAAAGTCGTGGTTAATTCAGCAACAACCGCAGGCAATCTGGAAGTAATGAATAGAGGTGCTGCTAATGAAGCAAGACGAGTGAAGAAATTACGAGTGATGTTGGTATTTGCTGACTTTTAACACATGTTTGACATTCATTAGTGTTTCGCTTCGTGTTTAAAATACATTGTTTTCATCTGCTATGTGTGTACAGTCGGGAGTTTGTGCAGATTGTCGGAAACCGGGCTTCGTCGTTGCTGGGGAAAATAGATTCACGCCGCGTATTCAGCGAAAACTCAGGGAGTGTCACCTGGATCCGTGCGTGAACGTATGTCTCGACGTCACGAACTCGCCCGTTTCACTTGTGTTGGGGTGGTTTTTATCCTGAAGGGGTCGGTGACTTTTCGTAAAAAAAAACACGAATCAACAGGGGTCACTATAAACAACAATTTTAATACATATATATAAAAATAAATATGGTAATTTGTGACTTACATGGAATCCAATGAATATGAAAAACAAAACGTCAATCACCCCCTACCCACACAGTTTTTGAGTCACTTGCGGGCCCGCATATTTGTTTTTTTTTGGTCGCCTCTTCACTTCACCCTTTCACGGTCGTCGCATGGCCACTAACGTTTTGTCACTTTATCCGGACGCCTTTGCTCTAACAAGTGACGGAATGTCACTCTACCTCTGCCGTCGCACGGCCACTAACGTATTGCCACTTCACTATTTCGCATTTCCGCCAACAAGTGACGGAATGTCACTCTACCACTGCCGTTGCGCGGCCACTAGCTTATTGTCACTTTACTATGTCGCCTTCCCTCTAACAAGAGGCGGAATGTCACTCTTCCACTGCCGTCGCGCGGCCATTAGCTTATTGTCACTTTACTGGACGCTTTTCACTCAAGCAGTCGCCACCAATGGGGTTAAACTCTCCCCACCATTTATCTCCTAATAATATTCATACAGGCAAGCCTACTCTGCCTATGTATGTCTCGCCTTCTACAACAGGTATTCCGCCTTCCTAAATACTAATAGCTCCCTGAGCTTGCACTTTCTATTTCTGATTCCATACTCAGATATGGCCACAGACTTGGTCCGCGACTGCCCCTATTCCAGATATGAGCTCTGTGGCTACCCTACACTACAACGTGCCTATACTTTCGCACCGATGCGACACCTCCTCTAACCTATAGCATGGGGCATCCCCAACACTACAACGTGCCTATAGTTTCGCACCGATGCGACACCTCCTCTAACCTATAGCATGGGGCATCCCCATCTCCTCGCCGAGATCCACAGTCTCACACACCTTCAGACTGGAATGAATTTTTCGAGAAATTCCCCGATTTTTATTTCGATAGCCAGAACAATAATTCTCATTTTAATTGCTTCTCTTGTACTTGGCCGCTTAGATCTATCTTAATTTAACATTCGCTTTAAAGTTCCTTTGAAAGTGTCGCATTTTGGTATATTGTGACAGACCATGCAAGTAATATGGGTGTGTGTTCGGAATCTGTGGGATGTACTGTTTTTACAACAATTACCTATTAACTGGACATGATTACACGGATAATGACCGCAGGAGGACACTGGCTTTTACTACCTCTAATGTTTTATCCAGATCGCCCATGTGGCGGTCTGCAAATGTTCAGTAATGGACATTAAATTTAATGCTTAATTAGCAGCGTGTGAATTATTGTCGGTCTGTTTAAGTGACAAATCGGTTTTCGGGGTTCGACATACACCTATCTTTACACTTCATATTTAGCCCAGTGAGAAAGATTATCGAAAAATTCAAGCTACCACCTTGACACAGGTCGTTGGCTGATTTGCCTTTTCTAACTCGACCAGATCTTCCGAAGATTCAGTCATCAACATCATTTCCATTACCCATCTAATATCTTTCAGTGTGCGTCCAACCCGACGTGGATGTCTATACTTGTCCCCAATTGCATACCCCAGAAAGAATAAACTCAAGTTCCGAGGTGCAGGAAGGACTCAACCTAAATATTAATGCTGAATACATAATGAGGGAGCGGGCATATGTTGCATAATTATGGAAGGAGGTTGAACGGTAATTTAATTCTACAGCCCTATGAGCGTCTTACATGAGCCCAGTAGGTAGAGGTGCTGGCTGCAAGCCGAGAGGTCCTCGGTTCGAATCCCACCTGCGGCAACCGCATTGTGTCCTTGGGCAAGACACTTCCTCTCCATTGCCCGCGTGGGGGCACGATGACGCCGTGTACTAAGGCGTACTGCACGTCGATGGTATGCATGTCTTCAACCAATCTAACCCTGCCTGTGCTGCAGTGTGGAGTTACGATGTTGGGGAGCTGGCAGTTGTTCGTCGTTGCTCGGTGGTACTCTCCGGGTACTCCGGCTTCCTCCACCCGTAAAACTGTCACGGTCATGATTAGCCATTGTGCATAAATATGTGACCTTAAACATCGATAAATAAATAAATAAATAAATAAATAAATAAATAACATGAGCCCATGATATTTGAAGACAAGATGGAACCAAGAACAAACTTTGTGTTCCTCGGCTCAAGGTGTATCAGTTTCCAAACCAGTGTAAATGTCCGTACAACCTAGAATAGACACGGATAACGAATGTATTTCCACACTAACTCCTACTTTGAACCCTTTACCCAACGTAACAGCCAAAACCGGCCAGCGTTATTCTCAAAAATCGCCGATTAATTTTCATTATATTTTCATTTTTTGTCTCAAAAACATATGTTATGACCCCTCTGCGGGACGAGCTCGTCGAACTCGTTCCAATGAGGGGTCATAACCTATGTTTTTGAGACAAAAAATGAAAAAATTAGTTATTCAAGAAGTTTGTTTGCAAGTGTCCTCTGCTTTTCATGTTAGGTAAGGGTTAAACGAATTTCAGTTCAGTGGAAGAACAAAACCCAGTATATATTGATTGACATGATTCGAAGAGCTCTGTCAAACAAAATACTAGAGTGATGTCACGCATGCAGCCCGACTGTCCCAGCAATGGCAATGCTTAGACACAAAATAGTCTGAGCCATTTGTTAAGCGTTTACCTAATGAATCTGTCATATCTGCACTCGTGATATACAGAAACTGATATTCAAATTTTATTTTTTCATTTCCGTACCCCAAAACATACCTCATGACCTATTAATGGAACAAGCTTGATGAGCTTGTTCCAATAAGGACTAATAAGCAAAGGTTAGAAGTAAAAAATGAAAAAATCTGATGTTCCAGAAAAATAATTTGTACTGTTGGCTTCAACTTGTGTTAGATAAAGGGTTGAAGATGCAGTACATAAAACATTGTTGGGCTATAGGAGTCATTTTTTTTTTTTTTGCATGTAATAACTCTCAATCCTTCAAAATGCATTTTGGGAATAATTGCCTAAACTGGAGTTATCAGTCGGAAGGAAACCAATTGACGGACGGACGGACGGACGGACGGACGGACGGACGGACGGACGGACGGACGGACGGACGGACGGACGGATGGATGGATGGACAGACCGACAGACCATTTACATAATATGACCGTTTTTACAAATGGGCGTATAACAATGTAATATCAAATTTGAAGAGAATCGTATAATTAGAACTGGATTTATCTTCTGAATAACATGGGGAGGAGGGAGGGGTGGATTGATTCCACCCATCTCCTCCGAAGTTTTGGAGACAGCATCAAAGTCCCTCACTCTCATTTCCTTCCAATCTGTATTGCTTTTGTAAAAGAACAGAGGTATGCTGCAGAAGGCACTTCTTTATATTTCAAACTGTGAAGCTCAGGTAATGAGAAAAAAGCTGCATACAAGTGAAAGAAATCAGGTCTGTAAATGCTATTATTAAAAGGTGTATTGATTATGTAAGAACAAAAAGTGACAAAGTATGTGTTAGAAGCCCAATTTCAAATTTAAAGAAACTAAATTCGAAACCCGTTTTGAAAAGGGTTAAATTAACGCAAATATTAATTGAAAGCACTGTATACAGCGTCAGTAGACCTTGCCCCAAATGAAAAACAATGACGTTGTAACACAGTGTTTGAAGAATAAAAGGTAAAACCTTGAAAAGCAAAACTTTAATCCGAAACTTTAAGATGGGAATACTAAGTAAAACCGAGAGACAAAAATGGTTAAATATTTTCTTAAACCGATAAAAGAAATCAATGATGTAAATGCAATCATTAAGTTGTATTGACTTTAACCTTCACTTAAAAATTTTAACCACAAACTTTAACCAAAACTCTAAATGTTAACAGACGGACGGACAGACAGACGGACGGAAGTCATGACTATACCCCTGACTGTAAACAGTCAGGCTAATAATGGCTTGTATTTGTAGTTATTTCCTTCCGAGGTGTTCCAAAGATAAGCGACTTATTTAATAATAGGAACTTTAGAATCATCATTGTTTTTCTTTGCATTTTGGAGCATGTGAAGACAGTATGAGTGCATGCTAAATAGATTTTAACTGAATTATAGAACAACAGACGAAATACAACAGTTGCCACCCAATTACATATAAATGAAACAAAATGTTTGTTAAATGTTACTCGCAACTAAATATAAAAGCTTCACTTTTATTTAATTTTGCCCTGAATAAAAGTAAAAGGTTAATTTTGATTTTTTTTTTTCGAGGCATAGCATTTTTAATTTTCAAACATATATCATTATCCTGTTCTATTTCTTTAACAATTTGAAAGGAAGATCACATTGACTGTATACTCGTGTTTTTTCACACTTTGATTTATTCATTTATTGGGATTTAACGACACTTTACTTTCGACAGCAAGGGTCAACTCGTGTCGGACAGTTTTATGGGTGGAGGAAGCCCGAGTACCAGGAGAGAACCACCGAGCAACTGTCAGCCTCCCCGACGTACTAACTCCACACAAGCGGGTTTAGCATTGGTTGAAGACAAGAGCACCATAAACGTGTAGTACGCCTTAGTTCACAGCGCGTGGGAAAATGGGATGATTAAGTGTCTTGCCCAAGGACACAACGCAGTTGCCGCAGATGGAATTCGAACCGAGGACCTCTTGGAGTTCAGCATGCATCTCTACCTACTGAGTCACTACACTTTGATAAACCAGGGTGTAGATAGTTCATAGTATGAGGGTTTTATTTACATCGCACCTTTTAACCAATCAAGTCACTAGATTTCAGGCTGTCAGGAAATACAGATCTTTATATCTAGTGTTGGATCATAGGTTCATTCGATATCCCTCTGACAAGCATAACGGCGTTATTCGGCCAGTACTATTCACAAAAAATCTTCATTCAAAGTTTTTTTATTTTCGAATTCTTCCTCTAAAAGAATACTTATGGCTTATAGCCACGCATGCGTTTGCCAGGTAATAAAAATCATCATCAGCAAGATTTTAATTAATGAAGTACCGGGTTATACCCAGGGCTTCGTTAATTAAATTTTGGACGATAATTCCTAGAATTAGTGTTTGAAATCTTATATTATTGTTTCCATGGAAATATTTCCCATCCGTGGAAAGAGGCGGTGGCCGTACTGTTCAAACTGAGGTGCAACCATGTATAAACGTTGGTGTTCCCTTTGCCTGCAACTAGTCACGACTTCAGCTGTACGTAGTCCCACACTTAGTGAAACAGTTACTTGAATTGACGTGTGAGAGGAGTGTTTAAAACCACTCTGGACTACCGATCCTACTAAAATAAATCCAAGCTGAAAAGTACCCACTCTTACTCCCTCCCCTATAACTCACAATACAAACAAAATCGAACGTTATATTCAGTCCCCCAACTTTCAAAAATCGTACTGCGGACCCCGCAAATTCCAACCTTTCAATAAACTAGAACAAATATTAACTGCACCGAGAACTAGATCAGCTCTTGAGTGCAACAAGGCTGCACATACGGTAGGCGGTTCCGTGTTGTACTCAAGGGGCGAGATGTAAATTGAAACATAAAATGACTAATATAATTTTAACGTACAGACACTCTTGTGTTAGAATCATATACTGTCCAAAACAAGTTAAGCACCCCCCCCCCCCCCCCCCATAATACCTGTGGGTATACGAACAGCTCATGAGGCAACATTCTGCACTCCTCTATCGGATCGGGCATACATCTTTAAAACAGGTGAATATTTGCTGGCTATTGACCACTTCACTGCCGTGCGCTATAGAGAAATGAGACAACATTACAGTGAGAGAAATTCGGAAGGTCATGGACAGCATGCCACGCCGATTAACCCTTTACCCAACGTAACGGCCAAAACCGGCCAGTGCTATTCTCAAAAATCGCCAATTAATTTCCATAATTTTTTTCATATTTTGTCTCAAAAACATAAGTTATGACCCCTCGTTGGTACGAGCTCGTCGAGCTCGTTCCAACGAGGGGGCATAACCTATGTTTTTGAGACAAAAAAAATGAAACAAATTGGTTATTCAATAATTTTGTTTGCACGTGTCGTCTGCTTTTCATGTTAGGTAAAGGGCTAAGGTGTGTTAGATATGCTCGAGGCTGTTCCATCAGGTACTGAACAACGTGACGTTTTTCAACGTTATGATGACGTCGGCGGTGCCTAATATTCATTCAGTAAACAAGAAAGCTCTAGAAACCCTTGCTTCACTAATCCCACATATCCCCCCCCCCCCTCCTACTGCAAATAGGTTTCTCGGGAGAATTTATTTTTACTGTATACCCACTGGTATTATAGGGAGGTGGAGGGGAGGGGGGGTTAACTTTTTTGGACAGTATATTATCTCACCGTGGACGTTAGGCTCTTTTAAAACTTTTTTTAAATGTTTGTCTCTGTTCATTAATAACGTCCCAATTATACAGTACGGACGCCGTGGACTGGTCACTTTCCACAGGTTAGCGCAATATTTCCACGGACGCAATAATATTAGATTCCAAACACTAATCATAGGAATAATCATCAAAGATTTAATTAATGAAGCACCGTGTACAACCCGATGATTCATTAATTACAATTTTGCTGATGATGATTTTTATTACTCGGTAAACGCCTGGGTAGACACCACAGCTCACACGTGGATTATGACCAGTCTACGGCGACTGTACTGAAGACATGACATTATGTTGAAATCCAAAACAGAAAAGAAAACGCTTTAATTGTCGCATCACGCTCTCTGCGTCGTATATTGATCCCAACGTGATTTCTGTGTCTATTTGGTCGCAATCTGGTCGAAACACGCGCGTCGATATTTTATGACAAAAATATTTTTTTATACCATGATTACCCATTCTACTATATATGAAAAGCCTATGCCATAAATTTTTGCTTTACACGCCAACCGTGGTGAACACGCCAGCAACGGGATTTCATTTGTTAAAATTTACACCTACAGTGGAACTACATCCAAGGTGACCTTTGGTGACGTCGACCTGAATGCAAACTTGTCTAAATTTATCGCACGTCGACTCGCGAAGAGCAAAATGGAAGTAGCAATTATTTATTACGTTTTTAAATGAGTTTACCCCACAAGACATCAACAATTAACAAATATGCATTGTCTCGTATTAATAATGCACCCACAACACGAAATAGTATGTTATTATGAAAGTGTCAATGACACTGTAGCTTAAATTGTGTGTTGTGTTCCATGAAAAGGATAATGTTCAATGTTTATGAAAGGATTATGAAATAAGACAAGAATTGTGATAATTGGTAATATGTTAATTGCTGTCCCCTGTGTGCTATGTTTTGATAAAAATAATATGAGGTGTAAACTGTACTAAAGAGCTGAGGGGTGGGTTAATATGACCTCACAGTTAATGTATGCGTCCCTCACAGTTAAGGTATATCCACGAAAGTTACCGAGTTACAGTGAAATTATTCCAAAATGAGTCATCCTGTCAAGTTACATTGAAATCCCTTCATAAATATGGCCTGTAGACTGTGCTAAAGGTTTCGGGGCTTCAGGCTTGTGTAGCCATGACGGTAGACCGATTGCAACTAAACAGGGACGTCCTCATCTTGACATTATACTGAGTCATTCTACTAAGTTACAATGAAATCCCCTCACAAATACGACCTGTAGTCTGTACTAATGTTTTTCGGGTTTTGGGCTCGGGAAACCATCATGGTTGAATGATCGTGAGCAAAAGGAGGCGTTGTCATCTGGGCATAATCTGGAGTGATCCTACGAAGTTACAATGAAATCCCTTCATATATGAGACCTATAGACTGTAGGGCCCCCGAAGCCATCACAGTTGGCCAAACACGACCTTATAGGCATTATATTGAGTCAACAAGTTACAACGAAATCCTTCCATAAATACGACCTATAAACTATGCTACGGGTTTTTGCGTTTTGGGCTCGGGCAGCCATCAAGGCTGAATGATCGCGGCCAAAAGGGGACGTTCTCATCTAGACATTATTTGGAGTCATCCTACCAAGTTACAATGAAACCCCTTCACAAATATGACCTCTGGACCGTGCTAAAGGTTTTCGGGCTTCGGGCCCCTGTAGCCGTCACAGTTGCCCAATTGCATCCAAAAGGAGACGTTTTCATCTATACATTATGTGAAGTCAACCTACCAAGTTACAATGAAATCCCTTCATAAATATGACATGTAGACTGTGCTATAGGTTTTCGGGCTTTGGGCTCGGGCAGCCATCGTGCTTGAATGATCACAGCCAAAGGGAGACATTCTCATCTGGGCATCATCTTCAGTGATCCTACGAAGTTACAATGAAATCCCATCATAAATATGACCTGTAGACTGTGCTCAAGGTTTTCGGGCTTCGGGTCCCTGTAGCGGTCACAGTTGATCAATCATGACCAAAAGGGGATGTCATCATCTAGGCATTATACGGAGTCAACCTGACAAGTTACAATGAAATCCTTCCATAAATACGACCTGGAGCTTGCGCTAAAGGTTTTTGGGGTTCGGGCAGCCATCAAGGCTGAATGATCGTGACCAAAAGGGGACGTTCTCATCTAGACATTATTTCGAGTCATCCCACTAAGCTACAATGAAATATCTTCATAATTATGACCTGTAGACTGTGCTAAAGGTTTTTGGGCTTCGGGCCTCTGTTGCCGTCACAGTTGCCCAATCGTGTCCAAAAGAGGACGTTCTCATCGAGACATTATATGAAGTCAACCTACCAAGTTACAATGAACTCCCTTCATAAATATCGACTGTAGATTGTGCTAAAGGTTTTTGGGCTTCGGGCTCGGGCAGCCATCATGGCTGAATGATCGCAACCAAAAGGGACATTCTCATCTGGGCATCATCTGGAGTGATCCTACGAAGATACAATGACGTCCCTTCATAAATATGACCTGCAGACTGCGCTCAAGGTTTTCGGGCTTCAGGCACCTGTAGCCGTCACAGTTGACCAATCACGACCAAAAGGGGATGTCATCATATTGGCAATATATGGAGTCAACCTAACAATGAAATCCTTCTATAAACAAGAACTATAGACTATGCTAAAGGTTTTTGGGCTCGGGCAGCCATCAAGGCTGAATGATCGCGATCAAAAGGGGACGTTCTCATCTAGACATTATTTGGAGTCATCCTTCCAAGTTACAATGAAATTCCTTCATAAATATGACCTGTAGACTGTGCTAAAGGTTTACGGGTTTCGGGCCCCTGTAGCCGTCACAGTTGCCCAATCACGTCCAAAAGGGGACTTTCTCATCTAGACATTACATGAAGTCAACCTACCAAGTTACAATGAAATCCCTCCATAAATAAGACCTGTAGACTGTGCTAAAGATTTTCGGGATTTTGGCTCGGGCAGTCGTCACGGTTGACAGATCGCACCCAGATGGGGGAAATTCTCATCTAGACATCATACGGAGTCATCTTACCAATGAAATCCCTCCATATTAAACATGACCTGCAGACTGTGCTATAAGTTTTTAGGTTTCGGGCTTGGGCAGCCATTACGGTTGACAGATCATGGCCAAAAGGGGACGTTCTCATCTAGGCATTATACAGAGGCATCCCACCAAGTTACAATGAAATTCCTTCATAAATACGACCTGTAGACTGTGCTAATGGTTTTCGGGTTTTAGGCTCGGGCAGCCATACCGGTTGATCGATCACGACCAAAATGGGACGTTCTCATCTAGACATGACCCCAAAACTGCATATGAAATTTCGTGACGATCAAACAAGAACTACGGGGTGTAGCCTGTGCTAAAGGAAAATGTGAACAGACTCACAGACTCACAGACTAACAGACTCACAGACTAACAGACTCACAGACTAACAGACTTCCGCACGCGTGATGGCAATAGCTTATCTTGACTTTGTCAAGTTAAGCTAAAAATGAAAAATGGCCGTGATTTCCGCGTTTGCTTTTCCATTTCGTTTCGGCGATAAAATTTATAGCGGAAGTAATGCCCACCGGTGCTCAGGTAAACATGTGTAAGCATGTGTGTACGTCTGACAAAGGCGCGCGGTTAACGCTACTTCACCACTCGTGGTGAACATTTGGTACACCAAGCTACTATGGGTATATTCTATATAGAAACCTGGAACAAATCAAGAGAAACAATCAAATATAGCGGCAACTGGAGGTTCAATAATATTTTACAGTGTTGTGGAGTAATATGGACAAAGTATTTCGACTGCGTCGCGATCCTGTCGAACTCCTCCATCTGTTTTTGTAATTGCAGTACTGAAAATGTCTGAACGAATATGTAACAAAACAACAGCAAAACTGACAACAGGAAGTACTTTAGTTATAGACGCAGTTTTTTTTAGAATCCAGAGTGATACCTTTCTGATAGAGGCTTTTATATTTCTTTATCTGAGTTGTACATGTACACAGATATCTTTAGCTTTCAAGATATCGTTAAGAGATGGGTACACGGCATGCCACTGATCAAAATTAACTAAGTAGAATGCCGAATACCTGAATTGTGGTAGATAATACACCATCTGGGCCCGTGTCATATTCATCAACCAATTCCATCATAAACATCCATTGACAGGATCGACAGCTCATTGCGATAAACGCGTTTTGTTGAGTCAAGATAAGAAAATTATACCGTGCCATACCTACGAACTAACAACCGTCATCAAAATTGGAGTGGATAGAAGGTTTGACAGATTTTACAAAAATAGACTTTTCAACTCAGTTGTAGTATGTGCCGCAATTCTTCGCCTGTGTAGCAAATCAAGGGAAACATTCCAATGGATGAATGTTTACTAGAAGAAGGTGTGAGCAAGAGAGCGAGTCACTATTGACTCTGCATTCAAACAGTGAATTGACGGCGCCGTTTGGTGTGTGTATGTGTGAGAGAGGTTGCGTGTTTGTGTTACGTGTGGGGCGATATCGATGGAGGAAATAAAGGTTTTTACATTTTTCAATGTTAACAAACACATAGAACTGCCAACTAGATTTGGGTTCAAGCCAGTCTAATGCATGCCGAAGTCACAAATTCGAGCAGATGACTGAGGAGTAAGCTGAAAGCATATGTATTCTAGAAACAAATTAATGAGTCAATTCACTTAAAAAAACACCCGAAGGGTGGAGTTTCCATCCCAACACTCAATCTAACAGTCTCGACCAGCACCCAGCTAATATCTTTCAGTGAAAAGCAGACGACACTTGTAAAAAAAATGAAAAGCAGACGACACTTGTAAAAAAATTCTTGAATAACTAATTATTTTCATTTTTTGTCTCAAAAACATAGGTTATGACCCTCATTGGAACGAGCTCGACGAGCTCGTTCCAATGAGGGGTCATAAACTATGTTTTTGAGACAAAAAATGAAAAAAATAATGAAAATTAATGACGAATTTTAAGAATATCGCTGACCGGTTTTTGCCGTTACGTTAGGTAAAGGGTTAAAAGTACAAGCAAGTTTCCGGATCCTACTCAATCTTGATGTCCGCTAACTGAAACTTTACTCGTGTTTTGTTCGTTGTTTCACAGAATTCCAGTTTAATAATTACGGGATGAGAGTTGGGTGCCTCCAGGGGTGCTGAAATTAGCTGAATTTCGTTAATTTTAGGGGGGAAATTGTGAAAAATATATGCGTCTTCGAAACATAAAAGGGGGCACAGTCAACATTTTAATTTACATATCTTTTATATACTGCTTTACATTCATATGGGACTGGTTTGCAAACCATTTCAAGTTAAATAACAGAAAACTAAATTAACTTTCTGAGAGGAAATCAAGAGAAATCAGCAAATGTGTTAAAATTTCTCATTCTTGATACACAGCTAGCGAGTTCACTGCGTGTTGGTGACGTGAAAACGCCCTCCAAACTGTAGGATTAATTACATTTTTCAGTGTATTAACCCTCAACCAACGTACAAAATTTGTTATTATAATTATTTTTCCCCATTTTTTCAAGAAAATGTTAACAAAACTATATCATGTGACCCCCTTACTGGAATGAGCTCGTTCAAATGAGTGCTCTCATGATGTGGTTTGTTAACATATTTGGAAATGTAATTTCTATAAATGCTCCATTTCAAAATACTTGGGCGGATGGTGCCGATTTGTTAGAAAATGGGTTAACAGCAGTTGGTGCCATTCATAGATTGGTTTGTGTAACAAGTAAAATTTAGCTGACCTTGCTTATAGAGAGTGTAAGTAGGCAGCGCACAGCGGCAGCATACAATGCGATATAAAAACAGGCGGACGAATAGACATACGGAGGCTATGAGTGTCCTCATCTCCAATACGGAGTGAGGGTTACAAGACAAATAATGGCAAGTTTTGAGCATTAATTTTATGTGTCATGTTCAAATGGTATAAAGGCGCTAAATGTTGTATCTTTTAGCTGTGTTACTCGATAGTTTTATACTAGTTCATTGCTTGGTTATTTATTTATTTATTTATTTATTTATTTGTGTTTTAAGGTCACATATTTCTGCACAATGCCTAACCATGACCGTGACAGTTTTACGGGTGGAGGAAACCGGAGTACCCGGAGAGAACCACCGAGCAACGGCGAGCAACTGTCAGCTCCCCAACATACCAACTCCACACAAGCAGGGTTAGCATTGGTTGAAGACAGGTGCACCATCGACGTGCAGAACGCCTTAGTACACAGCGTCACCGTGCCCCCACGTGGGCAATGGGGGTGAAGTGTCTTGCCCAAGGACACAACGCGGTTGCCGCAGGTGGGATTCGAACCGAGGACCTCTCGGCTTGCAGCCTGCACCTCTACCAACTGAGCCACCGCGCCCCCTCATTGCTTGGTTATAAAGAGTATTTAGAAAACATATTCCTAATTCATCCCACAATTTAACCAAACAGGAAGCGTCGTCAGGTACTTGTTATTCATTATAACGATTTCCTACTCAAAACTCTCGAATGAAAATCAAGATGCCATCAGCACATTTGTTTTCAATTTGTTCAAGTTAATAACCCTTTACCCATCGCAGACGATATCAAAATTTATTATTTTAATTATTGATTTTTAAAATGTTTTTAAAAAAATCAATGAAACCACATCATGTGACCCCTCATTGGAACGAGCTCGTGGAGCTCGTTCCAATGAGGGGTCACATGATGTGTTTTGTTGAAATTTTTTGAAAAATGTATTTTTTTTCGACAGCTTAATTTGTAAATTACGCGGGCAGGTGCGGCTGATTCGTTAGGTAAAGGGTTAAGAAATATCTTACACAGAAAAAAAAACACATCACAACACACGAAGCTTTCAAAGAGTCGTGGTTGGTTCGTGAGCTGGGTAGATCTGCCACAGCCAAGGATATTGGAAACCAAGGTGAATGTGAATACATGACGTAATCCCAAAGTTCTCACTAAGCCTGGGAAAGCAAACCCATTCATGTTGTGCGACACAAGGAACATAGTATTTCTTCTGTACCCTCCTGATAAGAGTTGTACAGAGTAATGAAATGAAATGGCCAGAGAGATAGATAATTGTTTAACGGTATTTGCATTTACAGCACCTTACATTTCAAGATGATAAATATCCATATCAAGTATGCTTGTTTTGGAACTTTATTTCCAGTATACAGATAACAAACAGTTTACTTATTTACATTTATTTATTGGTGTTTAAGGTCACATACTTATGCACTATGGCTAATCGTGACCGTGTCAGTTTTACGGGTGGAGGAAGCCGGAGAGAACCGCCGAGCATCGACTAGCAACTGTCAGCTCTTCAACATTCTAACTCTGTTCAAGCTCCGCTCAAGCAGGGTAACAGCGGTTGAAGACATGTGCACCATCGACGTGCAGTATGCCTTAGTACACGGCGCCATCGTGCCCCATGTAGGCAACCGGGATAAAGTGCCTTGCCCAAGGACACAACGCTGGTCGTCCCGGACGGGGATCGAACTCGACACCTCTAGCATAGAAGATCAACAGTCTACCACTGAGCCATCGCACCCCTTTAACAAACAATTAATTACAAATATAGTAACAGGAAACATACAAAAAATAAATACTGCATGGAAATGACATAGCCTGAATATAACTGTCTTCTTCCCATTCCCATATAAATAACAGGTATAGAAAATTTGACAGCAGAGTTACCCGGAAATATGGTTATGCGCATTACGATAATTGAAGGGGGTGACATAAGTGCAACAGGTGGAATACCCGTCATTACGCGAAAATGCGGAGTTGAATCACAAGAAAGGTTAAAAACATTCGCCATGGCTGTCAATTTCATCGGAAGTGATTTACAGGAAAGTTACCTCCACTTAATTTTCTAAAGTTCCTTAAATATTACACTAAGGTATGGGAATTTCATATTAAAATTGTTCGAAATGTTAGTGAAGTTTGTATCATTGACGTACGAATCATCGACCAAACTTCCGGCATTTTTCTGTAGAGTAGTTTAAAAATATAGACACTGACTTTTTACAATTTTTATCCAACATTTTGAAAGTTTGATTATTATTCTCTGTTTGAACCCTTTTATAAAAAATAAGAAATAGAGGATATCTAGTGTTTTTGAGTGGATACCGAAATTATCTCATGAGTGACCCGAGACAAATGTTATTTTTCGCGAGCGTTTGAGCGAGCGAAAATAGTTATTTATCTTGGTCCCAAGTGAGATAATTTTCGGTATCCACTCAAAAACACTAGATTTTTTTTATTATACGCTTTTTATAAGAATCCGATAATTCCACTCGTTTCAACCTTGAAGTGATGCATCATGGAGGTAAACAGCGTATTGAATCATTGATAGGCGGAAGTCATTTGATCGATACTCGTAACAGATAGCGTCTTGCAATCTAATTCAGCTGGTGGTTTTGTAGTTCAAACATGGCCTGAATGTCCGTAATATAAGTTTTTGGTTTGGTACGACCTTTGAAACGGGGGTACTAACCCCAAAACTTATATTACGGACTTCCAGGCCATGTTTGGACTAGCCGATTTCATGCTTCAATTCAAAGTGTTGAATTATTGCTGGAAATGATGGTTACCCACTCAAAAACACTAGATGTTATTTTCATTATACTTTTGTAAAACAAATTGATCGTTTTCAGTGATAATTTGACTCGTACTCACATTGAAGTGATGCTTTGAAAGCCGCCATTTTGATTGACACCGAGAAAGGGAAAATTTCTATATCTTCACAGTGGGGGTACGATTTCTATCATTGTTTCGATAATCTATCGTTTAGCGTATAATAAAACGGAGTTTTCACCATCTTTTTGTGTTTTTTATCCCATTTACTGTTCATTATATGAACAATGTGCACATAGTGACATATAATACAGACCCTTTCCTTTCTATTAATATAAAAATCGAAGTGGTAAGATTTGCTAATTGTCTTCCTGGTAAGAATAAAAACTTGCAAACTAGTGTAAAATACATTCGCGAAACAAAGCGCCAATGTGGACAGTTACTTGGTTGCTTCTAATTAGCTTGCTATAAAAAGCTAAGTTTCCTTTTGTAACTTCGAGAGCTTTCTGTTGTTTTAGTTTATTAAAAGAAACAAAATGAAACTTCGCTTTAGTTTCTACTGATGTCATAGGTGTTTTCTGCACAATTACAAGCTTCGAAATTGGACCTTCCTCGCCAGTCTAATAATTTCAGGGGAGATAACTTTATCGAAAGTCGATATTCATGACGAGGTAAGTCAGGGATGCTTGTCAGGGCAAAGCCAGCCTAAATATAGGGGCAAGGGGCCTCATATGTAAAGATATTGTAAGTTCAAAATATATCCCGCATCAAGGCGAAAAACCCACGTGAATTTCACTTCTCTGTAAAGCTGGACATAGAAAAAACACACGTGGTGTATATCCAGCTTTAGCGCAGGGACCCAGGGGAGAAACGGTATGTTAGATAAGGTCTAATCTCATTTATCGTCACGGTCAATTAAGAAACGAGATTTGAAAACGATAGAAATGTCTATCGTATCGTCACCTGATCATTAGGTAACAACAAATGGCAAGAACGAATCGGTTAAGTCACGCGCGAGATGACTTGTATTGATTCTGTCTCGATATATGTCATCTTCTACCGTTTTGACAGGTGGACAGATGAGCGTCGGTCCACCTGACAGTTTAGGGTAAAAAGTATATATACCTGGAAGAGCAGAGCATTAGACACACACTTGGGGTCACACACACGTTGGTGAAGTCCAGGACAGGCGGACTCTGTTTCCTGGCATAGGGGTACCTTCGATCACAGGGCCCTGAAACGGCTGGAATCGCCAGAGAGAGCATTCCAGGATTGATTTAGCTCAAGGTCGATAGGCGGCTACAAGTGCCAAATTCGTTGAGAAAGAACACCCAAGGTGGAACGTTAAAGTTTAGATTGTCGAGTAGCAGGTATCGGCCTGCAATAGTCAGAAGTGTAGGTTAATTGTATTGTGCGTATTAACCCTTTGAAGCGTCAGACTGATTGCGTTCTGAGTAGTTTGTTTTGCTGTCGAAGCATCGTAATACCGACTGGAGATCGGTGTGAGTGACAATTTCGCCCTAGCACAAAAAGGGCATTTGTGAATCGTGAATTCAACCAGTGAATATTTCAATAGAACTTTCACGGAGGACTTTCAAAGGCACATAAGGTATGAATATACAATATCTGACCCAAATCAGAAGTACGTGTCCTTATAGATGACGAACATTGCTGGTCGGAACCCTCCGACAGCTAGAGGTACAGTTACGCGCAGACGTTGACATCTGAGCCTAAGCGGGTGAAGCTCTTATGGCGAGCTCACAGTAGTAACATTTCCAGTGTGTAGACTATAGTGCCAGTACAGGGCTATAGAATGACTATATGATTGTTTAGAATTATTTAACCATAGCGACCCATTTTCTGTGAAAAGAATCGAATTGTTGATTGTTGAAATATTGAAACGGATTTATTTTTATGTGTAAATAAAAGAATCGTTGTTACTTTAAATCATTCTCTCCATTATACATCCTAAAGTGATTAGGAATCACACCTAACGGAAATCGAACCTATTTCAGGCCAATTTGGCAGAGAAGGAATCACGGCGTCGGTCTAACTCAGCTCTCTGCGCCGAGTTCGCGACACTTGGATTCCGACCCTCCACGTTGGTCTAATTTTCCCGCAACTTCATCAGCGGGACTAAATAACCCCACGTCAGCCCAGGCCTTACGGGGCCTCAGGTGTCCCTGACATTGATTGGCGAGCGCTACCAGGATATTTCTAAAAGGTAAAAAATGGCTATATGGAAATTTTGTTTTATTTTAACGGCGGTTCTGTTTATGTTTTGACGCGTTCGGTCAGCTGATGCCGTTCAAGGGTTTAATACCGCAATACAGTAGTCCCCAAAAGGATACTTTATAGCCACTATAACTGCGGTAGGTTTCAGAATATTTGGTGCGTTTAATTACGTTAAATTACAGAGGTAAATTAGGATCAATTGCCATATTTTTTTTTCTTTCTTTCTTTTCCTTCTTCATTCTTTCTGACGAGTGTTGAAGATAGAAAGAAAAAATCAAAATGGATGTTGTTACACCCCTCGCCCAACTGGTATCATTAGGCAAGGAAATGGGCCTTGAGGGAGCTGAACTTCAGAAGTTCGTTAAAGATGAGCAGAAACGTGAGGCCAAGGAGATTACCTTACGTAATGACGCAAGGGAGAGAGAGGCCCAAGCAGTAAGGGAGGCAAAAGAGCGAGAGATTCAATTAGAACGAGAGCGTGAGAAAGACGCAAGGGAGGCGAAAGAGAGAGAGATTCAATTAGCAAATGAGGCGAGGGAGAGAGAAGCCCAATTAGAACGAGAGCGTGAGAAAGACGCAAGAGAGGCGAAAGAGAGAGAGATTCAATTAGCAAATGAGAGAGAGGGAAGCCCAATTAGCAAGGGAGGCAAGGGAGGCAGAACGGGAGCTCGAACAACAGAGGCACGAGAGAGAATTAGAGCTCCTCAGAGCAAGGGCCGATGTGGAGAATGAAAGTCGGCGCTCAGGGGATGGGAGTGCAGGGGTAGCAATTCATGCCCCACGCCCCCATCTCGCTCATTTCAATGAAAACACAGATGACTTGGACTCGTACTTGGAGAGGTTCGAGCGTTTTGCCTCCAGTCAAATGTGGCCAGAAGACACATGGGCTATGTGCCTGAGCCCTTTGTTGTCAGGTAAAGCCCTCGAGGCTTATACCAGTATGCCTCCTGCACTTCTTAACGACTACAGTGAGCTGAAGAATGCCATCCTTCGGAGATACCAGCTCACAGAAGAAGGATTCCGGACCAAGTTCCGAGAAATTAAGCAGGATAAGGGAGAAACAGTACCTCAGTATTTTGCCCGAGCTAGGCGGTACTTTGACCGCTGGACTGATCTCGCAGAAGTGAATGAGTCATATGGAGCCCTGCGAGATCTATTTCTCTGGGAGCAGTTTTTAACTACATGCTCCAAGGAGTTGGGCCTGTTCATCAAGGAAAGGGGTCCGCCCACCTATGATGAGATGGCAATTGTGGCAGAACGCTACATCGAGGCCCACGGTGGGAGTGTGAACGCACCCAAATCGGCTAGGGGTGGGGCAAACGGGTTGGCAATGGCATCCGTAAGGCAACACCACCCCGATCCTCTTGCGTCGCAGACCAGCCGGAAGGGGAGCGCTCCCAAGGACACCACTTGTTTTATCTGAAACAAGCGGGGTCATATTGCCAGGGACTGCTGGCAGAAGCAGGTAAGGACCACTGGGAACATTAGACCACCTCAGCAGGGGGCCGGGAACGCAGCGCCAAGAGGTTGGAAGCAAGCTGACCGCGTAGATCCAGGGCCCAGTAGGCAGACGGCAGCGTTCTGTCAAACTATCGGTCCAGAACATAGTCCCCTCCGGGAATGTATACAAGAGGGAGAATTAAGGCTGGAAGGCGGGAAGGTTGTCCCGATAATAAGTGACATGTGTGAGAGGCTCACAACTTCGCAGGAGAAGGTTGATATGCCAGTGTACCCAGGGTATGTGGGACAAAGGGAGATCCGTCTGCTCCGGGATTCTGGGTGCTCCTCGGCAGCGGTTAGAAAGCAACTCGTTGACGACAAGCAATTGTTGGGGCGCGATCATTTGTGTATTTTGATAGATGGGACCGTTAGAAGGTTCCCCATCGCGAGGATAACTGTGGATACCCCATTTTATTGCGGCGAAGTGGAAGCCATGTGCATTGAATCACCTGTGTATGACCTGGTCATAGGTAATATCCCAGGGGTGAGGGCAAGTCCAGGGATAGGGGGCCAAGTGAGGGCCCAACGAGTAAGGAAGGAAAGGTTCCCAGGGGGAACCAATCCGATGGTCCAGGGGATGGCCCCTACACGACGAAATGTCGGGAAGTTTCAGGAGGGACGACTCCTGTCCAATTAGGGAGAAGGGGCCGCAGGCGGTCCAGGCGAAACGCCAAACAGCGAGGGAACCTAATGGGATCATTGGGGAAAGACCCTCAAGCAAATTTGTGTGGGGGAGTTGAGCGCCCCAAGAAGTCGGTGTCACCCGGGTGGAGAGGGGAGGCCAGACCCACGCAAATGGCTGGGCAAACTTCCCCAGAACTGAGAGGGCACGGGTCAACACAAGTTGAGTATGTTAAAGTGGATGGGACCGCTAAGGTGGGCGCCCAGGGGACCGAGAAAAGGGTCCACAAATCAAAGGAGAAGCATCCTAGGTGGCGGAGACCACGTAGAGAGTGCCGGAGGCGCACAGCGCCCAATGTGCGCAAGAAGTCGTCGCAATGGACCGGGGGGTCGACGGCACAAGGGCCAAGGACGGCCAGTGTCGTTCGAACGACGGTAATCGCCGGGACGAGTGAGCCTGGGGGATATAGCGCCAAGGGAAGCTCTTGGGAATGCGACAACGACAGGGTATGGGGACCCTGGTGGAATACCCGTAGAAATAACGGGGCGAGAAGTAGGGGTGTGTCAAGGGTTACCCAAGGGGATACTGGGAACCGGGCCCCTACCAATGGTCGGTGGTTATAAAGAAGCAATAGTTGGGTGGCTGTGGGCCTGGTGTCTGGGACGGGGGCTCCAGTCGCAAATATTTTTGTTGGTGAGGTGATGGGCTTCGTAAACTCGGTGTTAAGGCCCGGAGGAACTTTCTTATTTTAGTATTATTATTGCTCTGACTGCTGTCTAGAGTTGGTTGTGAGTGCGAATGTGAGATACACTGCCCCGTCTGTCGCGTGTGGGTGGACGGGGAGCCTGTGTGTCGAGTTTTGTAAGTATGGGATGCACAAACCCGGTGTTAAGGCCTGGGGAAACCGCGCTTGTTTTTATTGACGAGAGTTTGTTGTGAGTGTGAGGCACACTAACCCCGTCTGTCGCAAAGGCGCGGTCGGGAAATCTGTGTGTTGAATGTGTGAGTGTGTGAGGCACAATTTTAATCCTCTGGTTGAGCTTTGCGAGGGTGAGGCTCAACATAATGCAGGGGTCGTTTGCTCCTTCACAAGTCGTAGAGGAACGGGAGGCGAAGTTACACTCCGTTGGAATTAACCCATCTGACGCAAAGGCGCGGACGGTGTTACTCGTCGGAGTGAGTGCCAAGTGAACGGTTTGCAAAATGGGCGAATGTGTATAAAAATGTGTATGTTTAGATGTAAATATCTAGTATTACAGAGAGAGAGGGTGCTGCAAATCTAAAAATAAGGCTACTCTCCATATGTAAACCCGCAAGACGGGAGCATGTGGTAGCGTATGTGTCGTGGGAATCGGTATGGCCGACGCATGAGCCCGGTCATGAACCCCACGACCACTAGGGTACAGTTTTGTAGTCTAGAACATGATGGTAGATCGTAAAAAGGTGTGAGAGGCGAGCGTGTGTGGCTTTGCTCCTTGCGTTTTAAGAGATACACAGGGTGTTTCTCTCGGGAAGGGAGTTGTCAGGGCAAAGCCAGCCTAAATATAGGGGCAAGGGGCCTCATATGTAAAGATATTGTAAGTTCAAAATATATTCCGCATCAAGGCGAAAAACCCACGTGAATTTCACTTCTCTGTAAAGCTGGACATAGAAAAAACACACGTGGTGTATATCCAGCTTTAGCGCAGGGACCCAGGGGAGAAACGGTATGTTAGATAAGGTCTAATCTCATTTATCGTCACGGTCAATTAAGAAACGAGATTTGAAAACGATAGAAATGTCTATCGTATCGTCACCTGATCATTAGGTAACAACAAATGGCAAGAACGAATCGGTTAAGTCACGCGCGAGATGACTTGTATTGATTCTGTCTCGATATATGTCATCTTCCACCGTTTTGACAGGTGGACAGATGAGCGTCGGTCCACCTGACAGTTTAGGGTAAAAAGTATATATACCTGGAAGAGCAGAGCATTAGACACACACTTGGGGTCACACACACGTTGGTGAAGTCCAGGACAGGCGGACTCTGTTTCCTGGCATAGGGGTACCTTCGATCACAGGACCCTGAAACGGCTGGAATCGCCAGAGAGGGCATTCCAGGATTGATTTAGCTTAAGGTCGATAGGCGGCTACAAGTGCCAAATTCGTTGAGAAAGAACACCCAAGGTGGAACGTTAAAGTTTAGATTGTCGAGTAGCAGGTATCGGCCTGCAATAGTCAGAAGTGTAGGTTAATTGTATTGTGCGTATTAACCCTTTGAAGCGTCAGACTGATTGCGTTCTGAGTAGTTTGTTTTGCTGTCGAAGCATCGTAATACCGACTGGAGATCGGTGTGAGTGACAATTTCGCCCTAGCACAAAAAGGGCATTTGTGAATCGTGAATTCAACCAGTGAATATTTCAATAGGACTTTCACGGAGGACTTTCAAAGGCACATAAGGTATGAATATACAATATCTGACCCAAATCAGAAGTACGTGTCCTTATAGATGACGAACATTGCTGGTCGGAACCCTCCGACAGCTAGAGGTACAGTTACGCGCAGACGTTGACATCTGAGCCTAAGCGGGTGAAGCTCTTATGGCGAGCTCACAGTAGTAACATTTCCAGTGTGTAGACTATAGTGCCAGTACAGGGCTATAGAATGACTATATGATTGTTTAGAATTATTTAACCATAGCGACCCATTTTCTGTGAAAAGAATCGAATTGTTGATTGTTGAAATATTGAAACGGATTTATTTTTATGTGTAAATAAAAGAATCGTTGTTACTTTAAATCATTCTTTCCATTATACAGACTAAAGTGATTAGGAATCACACCTAACGGAAATCGAACCTATTTCAGGCCAATTTGGCAGAGAAGGAATCACGGCGTCGGTCTAACTCAGCTCTCTGCGCCGAGTTCGCGACACTTGGATTCCGACCCTCCACGTTGGTCTAATTTTCCCGCAACTTCATCAGCGGGACTAAATAACCCCACGTCAGCCCAGGCCTTACGGGGCCTCAGGTGTCCCTGACAATGCTGTGTTGCTACTTTCAAGACCAAAGTACCCCAAAGTACAAACTTTGTCTTGCATGTCTTCAGCATCAAAAATACCAAAGCAGCATTACTGGTAAAGAGAGAAAGACAAAGAGAAACATTCGTGTTTACAGTACAGTGATCGTAAAAGCACACAGATCGTTGGTCTGTTCGCGAATAGGTGACAATCCGGTATAAATTATCTGCCCGCTATCCTACTTAAATCACAGCACCGTATAATCTCCCATGTCGTCCCCTGAGTTCGAATGTGTTCTATGTGCCAGTAGGCACATAGTACACATTGGAACTCGGGGGACGATGTGTCTGACAGGACGTGTGAGAACATTGAATCCCAAAAGCTATTTTCGTTTGTTTTGCTTTATTCGGTCTCGATTTCGAACTATCTATAATATAAATTGGAACTCTCTGATTCTGTGATTCAGTCCAGCTACATATTGAAACTTTGATTATCTCCCTTGAAATGCAGTGCAATACACTTTTCTGTCGCGCTTGCAGGGCTTCCCGTGAGGTCAGCTAGTTTACTTTATGAAATGTCAACTCCATGGTGAGCCTGTTATCGATATCAGATCGTGATCTAATCTCGAAAGTGTCCACTGCGATCAGGGTACTATACAGGTGCACGGTACATGGAGAGTGGAATATCACTAAATCACCCGTGGAGTAAACTTTCCACTCAGACAAAAACACCCTGCCCTGCCCTGTCTGGAAAAATCATGAGAAGGACAAGCAAAGCTTCGGTCGGTGGACCTCCGGGTTGAACCCGGAGGTTGTCAAGGTGATAACTTAAACTTTCGATTTTTTGGTTTAAAAAGTGTTTATATTTTTGATATTTGTTCTCACTTGGGCTAGGAGCGAAAAGATGGGCATATGAAGGACCCTGAAAAACCGATTTGTCACTTAAACAGACCAGCAATAATGCATGCGCTGCTACTTAAGCATGAAAATTTAATGGTCATAAAGTGCGCGTTTACTGAACACTATAAGATAAGATAAGATCATTTTTTTCAGCAAAAACACCAACGACGGGCAGATTGCATGATAAACATAACAATAACAATAAACGTGAAGATAATACATAAATATATTTTGATACGAAACGATAGTATTAACTGTTGTCGTAGTATGTCATATACAGAATTAGCCGTTATCGGCAACCATTACTGCTGATGGAGCTTCAGCTCGTGTCGTTTAATCTTTATGAGCTGTCTGATAAATATTACAAGCAAAAGAGACCAGTTGTCTCCCGCAGTCATTATCTGTGTAATTATGATCAGTTAACAGGTATTTGTTGTAAAAACAGTTCTGAACACACACCCATATTACGTGTCTGGCCTGGTAGCGAATGTTAACATATACTAAAACGCGAGACTTTCAAAGGAACTTAAAAGCGAATTTTAAATTAAGATAGATCTAAGAAAAATGGAGGGCGGGGTTTAACCCCATTGGTGGAGACTGAAAAGCGTCCAGTAAAGTGAAAATAAGCTAGTGGCTGTGCGACCGCAGTGGTAGAGTGACATTCCGTCACTTGTTAGAGGAAGGCGATATAGTAAAGTGACAATACATTAGAGGTTGTGCGACGGCAGTGAAAGAGTGAAGTGAAAAGGCGACCAAAGTTCAAACATCAGCGACAAGGAAGAGAAACCAGCGACAACAGAGAATGCGGGCCCGAAAGTGACTCAAAAATCGTGTGGGTGGGTTTGATTGACGCTTTGTTTTTCTGATTCATTGGATTTCATGTAAGTCACAAATAACCATATTTATTTATATGTATATATGTATTAAAATTGTTCTTTTCAGTGAGCCCCTGTTGATTTAAGTTTTTTGAAGAAAAGTCATTGACCCCTTCAGAATAAGAACCACCCCCAAACAAAATGAAACGGGTGGATTCTTCACGGCGCCACATACGTTCACGCATGGATTCAGGCGACATTCCTTGAGTTTTGGCTGAATAAGCGGCGTGAATCTATTTCCCAGAATAGCGACAAAGCCCGATTTCCGACAGAGGACCACTGGCTTAAACTGCGCTTGTACTTCACATGTATTACCATGGGAATATACTGTTATTGTCTGGGTGAAAACTCTACTGCAATAGTGTTTTATTGGTAATTCATTTTCCATGTACTGTATACAAAAAATAAACCAGGCAAGGCCATTATTTGAGACAAACAAATTCAACTTGAAGCAGACTGACTGTATCTGCTCCCAGCAAACCCTTTTGGCAAAGTTAATGTTCACTTTAAATCAATAAAATTTTAAACGTTAAAAATGCATACGACTTGCCGTGGTCTTAAAGAAGAATTGAAAAACTTTTAGAACACCATTTTTTCAGAAAAGTTTCCAACCGTCTCTTCTCTCTGCAGCCTCTCTCACAAATATGATGCACACGTTCAAAGCAACCAAAACACGACATCTTAAAGGTTAAACATACGTACGACCCGCTGAAGGTTTAAGGAAAGGATACGAAACCCCAGACCACACCATTTTTAGAGGAAAATTCAAATTGAAGTAGGCGGTATCTACATGTACTCTCTGAAACCTCTCTGGCAAACCCAATGTTCACTTTCAATTCAACCTGAACTGAAATTCTTAAACGATAAAAGTGTGCACGTCTCGTTGATGGCTTATACCTGCAGTAATAATGAATGTTGTACTTTCTGTGTCCATCTGTACATGTACAGATTATATACCTGCTTTCTGAATACCTTCACCTACCGCTCTTATCAAGTTTACAGTAGTATATATATCAGTCTTGTTTATCGTCGCCGCTAATGAATTAAGTGTAGATTTTTTTCTCGCTTGTTGAAATGTTTATTAATACGACAACTGGTGTTTTCATCAGGAATTGGAAAAGCACTACCATAAACAATCTCATCTCTTGATGAATACTATCTCTTACACGAACGATGTGTACTCCCAGTTATATTGATCCCTTTGACTGCAGGGATAAAAAGCATTCTGAACATTTTGTTGTCTTTTCGCGTGAGGGAAAATTCTAGTTGAAACTTGGAATCTGTGCCTCAAACATTCATGGCACGACATCAGTGGTTTTGGTGCATTGTGAGTTTTGTGAAAAGCGTACTATTGCAACGATTTTTCACTGCGTTATCAAATAGATTTGCTTTAATGAGCGGCGCGTAAAATCATTGCGTAAAGAAGAATGGACAAGCAAATATATATAGACTCTCCGAATTTAACATCTGTGTGACCCGTGTACCAAGGCATCGAAGTCTAAGAATCTACACAAACCAAGACCATTCTGCAATCGCAACTTTTCCTTCCAGATGAACATCTTAACTTTGTCCAGCCCAACTGCAAGACGACACTAGGGGGCGCGGTGGCGTTGCGGTAAACGGTTCTCGTCTGATCACCGAAGTTAAGCCACGTCGAGCCCAGTTAGTCCTCGGATGGGTGACCGTCTGAGCGTTCGATTCGGACTCCCGCGTTGTGTCCTTGGGCAAGGCACTTAACCCCGATTGTCCACATGGGGGCACGATGACCCCGTGTACTAAGGCGTACTGCACGTCAATGGTGCGCATGTCTTCAACCAATCTAACCCTGCATGTGCTGCAGTGCGGAGTTACGATGTTGAGGAGCTGGCAGCTGCTCGTCGTTGCTCGGTGGTTCTCTCCGGGTACTCCGGCTTCCTCCACCCGGTCATGATTAGCCATTGTGCATAAGTATGTGACCTTAAACACCAATAAATAAATGAACAAGAGCAACGCTAACGCGTGTGCTAATACCCCCGAAGGTAGCCAAGTCGTACTCACATGTGGATAATCAGACAACAGCTTCACTGCTGCTACATTGCAGAACACCACAGCACTAAGGAGTCAGAAATAGAGAAAAAGTTATAAAAATAATTGCAGATGACATGAATGGTGCCATATTGAATAATAACTGAAAGAGGCAAATACCTTTGTTAAAAATTCTCAAACCAGTGAAAAAGTACAACTGGTCTTGCATCTTTTCCAAGTGAAAAATGGGGCATAACTGCATCAAAAATTGCCGAGTCAAACCTCAAACTGAAACCGACCTGAACTTTGACATGAGTAATCAGAATATAAAATTTGAAACTCATCGGTTCAGCCAAACAATTTTAATTGGTAGGAAACCAGAAAATCATCAATTTTCAAAGTAAATAAGGGACATAACTCCTGTAAGATTTGTCGGACGAAACCCTAGGTACAAGGGCATCCGTCCCCCAAGCTGCCCTATCACCATACCAAAGAACATTAAAATCCGAAAACTGATGTTCGAGTTATAATACAAAATGTTCGTACGGACGGACGGACGGAAGGACGGACGGAGACCTCCACTATATACCCCTCGAAAAAATTTTTCGGGGCATAATAAGACGATACTTGCAAAAACATTTCTTGAGATGAGTAACCTGACTTTCCCACTCAGCATGCTCGCGAGAAAATCAGAGTTCAACACTGCTCACAATTTATTACAGCGCCCTATGAAGAAAAAAAAATTAAAGTTAAAGATAAATTGTTATATTTTCTGGCAGTAAAAAAAACTAGCACATAATTTAAGAAAAACAAAGACTGAACTTTATAAATCGAAAAGTAAAATAGGAGTTTATCTTTTTACTTCAATTTCTCTTTGAAAAAGAGGTTTTTTAAATCTCCGCTGAGATTGCTGAAAAGAATTTCGAATTTTCGTACCTACTAAATTAGCTGTTTTATCTGGAAGTAAGCAGGTTAAACACATCGAATATACGTTGTAATGAGGGATCATAAGCTGTGTTTTGGGTCAAAAAAATTAAGATATAATAAAATTGGAATTGGAAGTGTTTGGTAAAGGGTTGACAAAAAACCCCAAATGACACCTGCACAGATGACCCAAGACACCCAAGCGTAGTGAACGTGTTACCACACACGCAAACGAAAATAATTTGTCACGACAAATGATCGAGGAAGTGTGGATTTTTAGATATTAATCTCCGAAACGCCTTGGTACCGGTGTGATTAAAATCAAAGAACCTAGAACTTACAAGTCTACTGTACATGTATGACGTGAGATATCTCATCCTTGTAAAATGAGATCAATTTTAAAAAAAACAGACCACGCTTCAGGTTCTGTAATTTGAATAAGCTCGTGTTGAAAAATAACCTTCTCCACGGACAATAGTGACGTCAGAGAATTTTTTTTTTAAATTATGGTGAGTGGACGAGGATGGTGTAGATTTTCTGCTTGCATTACTGTTGTTTACACAGACCAGTACTTCAGATTATATCCATGGAACAGTAAATTCCAAAAACTGAAAATACTCCACCAGTGTTACTAAATTGTGTTCAGTGTAGATTATTTTGGTCAGGAATCTTCTGCTGTCGGATTTATTTATTTATTTATTTATTTATTTATTTATTTACTGTGTGTAAGGCCCATTTCAACATCTATGGCTATACCAGTACTGCAACGTGTCTATGAAGTCAAGTTTAGTCAATCGCTTATATCTATTTCGCCCACTTTGGAGTAACTCCACTCCAGAGATTGGTTTACCACAGTAAAGAAGCATCGTTCGCTTTCCGCGGTTCCTACGAGCGTGTGCTGTCAGATAGAAATGGCAGTGAAAGCCGCCACCCCGCATGGAATGTTTTAACGATTAGAAGTTTTTACTAACTCACTTTGTATAGTACGTGGACAGTGTATTATCAATAAGTCGCCCGCAGAGTGGAGATTCCACCCAAGCAATAATTGTAAATTTGCGGCAAAGTATAACCAGCACAAGCAAAGTTTCAGCCAATGGACCTCCGGGTTAAACCCAGAGGTCCATTGGCTGAATCATTGCTTGTGTTTTTTTTGTCGATGTGTACACAATTTGAAAGTTATAGATTGGGAGGGGGTGATAACCCCACTCCGCGGGTGATTTAGTTACAGTCCACTCTCCACGTACTGTACGCTGCATTTTGAGTGAAGAAGATATTCATATTATGGAGTTTGACTGAGACACCACTGAGAGAAAAAAATGAAATGAAGAAAACCAATCCGTCGCCTCTATCGAATATGACACCAGTGACTTCTAATTTAATTGCAATACATATGTAAAACTCAAACTATGACATATTGACTTCCAATTGTATTATTCAACAGAGATTGTACACGCACTAGTCCAATTAAAATACTGCCCCTGATCTGTCAGTATCAATGTTTACAAACCAGAAACAAATAATGCAGTGATCAGTGATGTCGGATTGTTTGAATTATCGACGGATGGCACAGTCACTCTATCTAAAACATTCACATTTGGTACCAAATCACTAACGGGATCTAAAAAAACATTTAGTAAATAATCACCTGGGGGTAAGTTACTTCCTCGAGTAAAGTCCAGTGTTGTGGACTTTGGTAGCAAACGGTCCACACTGAACTGCGACTGTAAAAAGCGTTCTCTTTCTCGATCTGGATTATTATCTGGTCGCGACACTTTTACGCCGATGTACAAAGATTCAATAAACGAAAGATTGAAAACTTTAGTCTGAATCAAAAATACGAACGGAACCCAGCATCAAAAATGCGACGTTTCGTGGTTCTCTCGACGGATTAGAATCTACGGGACTGAGGGCAGAAAAGAGGACAGGATTTCGACCGGATCGTGACTTTATTATGATCCGGTCGAAATTCTCGTCCTGCTCTTGTCAATATTTTAAAAATGACTCACATATACCTCTCTATCTGCCTCTATCTCCCCTCATCCGACACGAGTGGCGTTGGCTGTCGAAAATGTCGTTAAACTCCATTAAATAAATAAATAAATCCTCCCTCCCTCCCTTTCTCCCCTACTTCCCCCTCCCACTACCTCTCTCCTTCCATCATCCGTCTATCCCCCATTCCCACTAACAACCCCACACTATCCCAACCTCTCCCACCCGACACCCAAACCCTTTCACCTCCTCTCCTACCCATACTCTAAGCCCGCACCACCCCACCCCATACCTCTCCCACCCCCTTTCCCAACCATCCAAGCCCATCCCTTCTCACCCCTCGCACACTCTCTCCTCTGCGTCTCTCTCTCTCTCTCTCTCTCTCTCTCTCTCTCTCTCCTGACAGCGGATTTTCAACTTTTTACAGTTACCGTATCCCACGAGAACAAAGTTGGAATATATTTGAAGGGAAAGGGTTTTTACGGGTTTTACGATATACATGAATATGAACAATATAGGACAGGTCCCACTGACGATATTTGTCGGTTTTCAGTTAGAAAGCTAGGCGGGTGGAGGAAGCCGATACACCCGGAGAGAACCACCAAGCAACGACAAGCAGCTGTCAGGCTCACCAACGTACTGACAAGACTCATGTGGAGTCCGAGTCGTATTGCGTGAAGGCATAATGTGCCGCGCACTTCCATTTACGCAATATATGGTTAAGTGGCTTGTTCTAGAACACAAAAAACAAGTGGCGCAGGTGTGGACTGAACGCACAACTTTTCGATTACACATCCCATGTACTAACCAATGAGCGACCGCGATCTCCTTCAACTACTTACAATTTGGGTAATTTGGATGCAATGTACTATTTGAAGTTCCTCCTCGGTGTATAACAAAGTCTAATGTTCAAGTTTGAAATCACTGCAGGAGTGAGTGTCATAAGAAATGTTTTTGTGGCAAAAATGAAAAATAATGAAAATTGAATGGTGATTTTTGTGAATAGCGGTGGCCGGATATTACCGTTACGTTGTTTTAAAGGGTTAAAGCAAGACTTGAAAGGAGACTGACAATATATTCCACGTACGTGAAAAAGGTGTGATTGGACGAGATTACAGTCGAGGTTAGATTTGATTCTAAATCCTCTACCTGATTAGACTCGACCCAACATGTGAGCTTCTCGCAGGGCCTTGAAATGAAATGTACAAACGATCCGTCTTTACACACTTTTATTTGTGAAACGAGAAAACACGCAATAAGTTTCACTCTTGCGACCCCCCATTGAGTTTGTAGTTATTTTAGCGTTTGATTTTGCATGTTTACGCTTTTTGTTATCACAAATATAAGAATATTTCGCAATCTTTAATTAACACTCGTAACTAAACAAATTCTTCCAAGAACATAAGACAAGAAAACCATTAGTTTATCACTCACGTTCTTCCCGTAAGTATGTAGTGCATTACCGGTTTGTGTTATAAAAACACTTCGAAAATAACCCCTTATCAACGAAGGTTTTGCGGATACTAGAAATACACAGAAGCACATATTTCTCTTTAATCTTTTAATTGGAAAGAAGCTTATCGCATGGGTTAATATAGCGTATTGATCTCTTACTAGAGACGGTTTGCGAAGAAAGTAATGTCATCACCTACCCAAAGTATAACCGTAATATCTTGTTCTATTTACCCGGCACACAAACGACTATGCAGAAACCACATTTTAAAGCAGCTTCGGAATCCATATTACACATTTGTGGAGGAGTTAACTTAAAATTGTCTTTTCAAATTAAAAGACGTGTTACGCAAAAAAGCCATGTTTGAACGGACATAAACTAAATTCTAAAAATACAGTTAAACTACGTTAACCCTTTGGGCTCGATAGACCACTTTTACGGCCCAGGGACATGATACGTTATAATTTGATTAAGTAGGATGGCTGCTAAGGGAATGTGTGGGGTTGAGCAATAAATATTTTCAACGTGCAGCCCCAAGGCTGCACGTTGAAAATATTAATTGGTCTACTCCAATATAACGGATATGAATTCTTTGCCACGGAACTGATATGGAAGAAACCACACGGTTTTAAAGGGTAAAGAATGACAAGCAACAGTAACTGTCGGAATTATTTAAGAAAACTGTTACAAAAGTAATTTATATTTTTTTTGGCAGTGATAATCGTCTTGTTCGATCTACAAGCAGAACCTAAGATCGGATATTTGATTTGGATACCTTACTTAAGTAGGTTGTTTAATATTCACCAAGAGTGGAACGAGAAAATATGTTTAACATACAGACGCTATACTTTTAGCTAGAAGTCATTGCTAAGCTACCGGAGTCGTGAGCTGTGGCGTGGTAGAAGGTCCGATAAATATTGCCAGTCCCTTGAGAGATGAAGGAGAGGCAGTGTGTTCCCATTAGATTTTATGAGATTTGATGTCAGTCAGTTCATCAAGGAATTTTAGAGGGAGCAGAATGGCACTGTTTAGCAAATGATATATATTCTGTATCCGGGAAAACAGAGATTCTCCACTTTTTAAAACAATATATTTTTAAAGTTAAAAAAATATAGTCCCTTGAGTGGAGCAAGGCGTCATAATTATGCAATGCAGATTGAGCCTACCGCCACTCTGAGGACATTGTTGCAGTAAAAGGCCTATTTTTCATGCACAAATACATGAACTCGGGTTGAAAAACATGAACTTCCGATTTTCACGGGAAAAAATGGCGATAAGAACTTTATAGTTCTCGGTCGACGATATGGCAAAAATGTCCTGAATTAAGAAAAACAGGCCAAAATAGCGAAATATTAGATCTAACAGTTTCGTATGTCTTTTTCACCAGTGAAATTCTACAGTGTTGTGGGGGTAAAATGCGGACAGTTAATTTCGACCTGATCTCGATCAAGTTGTGATGCAAGCGAAATTCTCTTTTCGCTTTCGTTTGTAAAAAATAAATGCATCAGAGAAAATTAGAAGCTTACTCGGCTGTCGCATTCTGATTCAGAAGTTCGGTTGTGAGATGATCACTGCTATAATGTATACATTATAAACTGTAAAGAGAGAGCTTTTATTTTGATCTGGGCATACTAGTTCCCTTTTCCAGACCGGTGTTGGAGCGTCAGTTAAAGGGATTCATATTCTACGGTTGGGCTTCATATTCCCGAATAAATTCAAAGTTCCGCTTTTTTGATGTTTTCTGGTCACATTTTTATTCGAGAGTGACTTTGGGTACTGTCCAATTCATCGCGACAAGGAAAACCCATATGAACAAAATCTCACAATCAAAATTAACCCTTTGAACTCTGGTGGTATCTGCCATGTCAGTTCAATGAAGCAACTGGATCAGTCGATTATTCTAAGATAGACCAGTTAATATTTTCAACGTGCAGTCTTGGTGCTGGGGGGGGGGGGGGGGGGGGCTCTCGTGTTCAAATGGTTAGCCTATAGCACTCCACCATTTAACTAAATTCTGCACGATGCTATCAGATTTCCTGGGAAATGTAGTCGCTTGTATTATCAACGATAAAAATGGTAATATTTTTACAGGTAAAAAAATAAAGTCGGTAAATATGGTTTCACACATGAAGTTTATAAGTGGAGATGGCTAGAACCACCTATCGCATGGAGGACCATAAATTAGTTCCTATTTTACTTGTGACTTTTGTACGAGGTAGGTAAAAAGTGGAGACTTCAACAAAGTTCAACAGTGTACTTTTATCTATATAATAAATGCACTCGGTAAAATGTGTAGAAATTTCAAAATGATGATGGTAACGTTTTTATAACTCATTGCTCAGTTCCTCGAAATACAGTTTGATGGAGCAAAAAGAAAATAAGAGAAGAAAGAGAACTTTTAATTTGCAAAACAACGAATGCTTTGTCGGTTTTCTTTGATATCAGGTTCGATATCATGCGTTTAGTACGAAGCAGAAAAAATAGCCATTTCGATAGTACATGCGTACTGGTAAATGTTTTGTCGGAAATGCGTGTCTGTATTGAAAAGTTATTTATTTGTTTATTGGGGTTCAACGACACGTTCGACAGCCAGGGTCACCTCGTTCCAGACAGTTTTACGGATGGAGGAAACCGGAGTACAAGGAGAGAACCACCGAGTAACATGAGAGGTCACATGATATGGTTTAGTTGAAATTTTTTAATTTTTTTTTCAACTGCTGAATTTACAGAGGCGGGCGGATGCGGCCGATTCATTAGGTAGATAGAATGTTAATAATTATATCAATTTAGTTCTATGTTTACTGGTGTTTCAGATCGCGTTCAGCATCTATGCCTGTGACCACAACATAAGCATTAAGTTTTGCAGTTAAGACAATAGTCTGTATGCTTCTCAAAAAGAGGATCCTAACCCCGGTCGTTGGTTACAGCTGTAAATATATGCTGCCTCATTTTCCGAGATTTATTGACAATATTGACAATATTAATATAGCTCTTGTTTTTATTGAATGAAACAACAGAGTGGGAAGAAATTAGATTCTACCTGCTGCATAAAGCAACCTGCGAACAATATTTGATGAGCCACTCACATCAGACATGTACTTTGCCTATACAGGTGACAGAGGTAACATGGATTACGTCATGCAATAGCATCACGGATAGGAAGAGAAAGAACAAAATGCGAAATATGCCATGGATACGCCTAGCAAGAACGACAAGTGCACACGCGGAAAGCTTGAATGTTACGTTGTTGACTCTTTGACTCTGTCCTTTTATATTGGTTAGCAAATTCATTGGTTGTCCAGAACTTACAACTCAGCAGTGCACACACACACACGGACCAGATCATTCATTATTGATAGCAGTGTCTTGTCGTTTAAATTGCAAATACACAGGCGCAATGTGATATTTAATTTACTTATTTATTAGTATTTAAGGTCACTTTCGGCATTTTTGCCACATCATGAACACAGCATGTGTATGAAGTCAAGTGTAGCTAATTGTTAACGCACTGGGATAAAAACATTTAGACACTACCGAAAACCATATCCACGTCCACGACCCCGAAAGGAAGAGAAAGAAATACACGCACTTATAAAACCAGCGGACGGGGACTTTGTACAGTTAAATTTTCAAAGTATACCAGGAAATTCAGGGTAAACACTCGCAACATTTTAACCTGTGAACCATCCTTGGTCATCGACACAACATAATTCACGTCACAACGGCCATTCATCCAGCACTATTCACAATTTATTTATTTGTTGGTGTTTAAGATAATTTTCAGCATTTTGACTACATCATAACCGCAACAAAAGTTTGAAGTCCAGTTTATCCAATGATTTATACCTATGCTGCCCACTTTAGAGGATTTCCAAACCACGCGTTAGATTGGGGTCCTATTTTACCAACAAAACATAACTTGTTTATCGCGGTAAACAAGCACATCTGCACTCGCCTGGTTCCCATGGGAACATTATTCACAAAAAATCGTCATTCAGATTTTATTATTTTTATAGTTTTTACGCTCAAAACATAGCATAGAACATTTCACTGAAACGCGTTCGTTCCGATGAAAGGTTTTAAGTTATGTTTTTTGGAGTCAAACAATGAAAATATTTATTTATTCAGGAATAGTATTTTGCAAATGTCGTCCACGAGTCGTGTTGGATGAATGGTTAAGATGTGTACTACGAAACTAGTCTGGGCCAATACTATAAAATTTTACAATTGTATTTTCTAGGAATGTATTTTCTATTCGTGAGTTTAAATAGAGTGAAATGAACCATTAGCATTTTCAAAGATGTGGCAATTTGCCAGTTGGCAAATTGCCATGTTTTTTAAAAATGCTAATAATTCATTTTAGTGAGTTATATTAGCAGGTAGAAAATACAATTCCAGAAAATAGTGTTGGTTCATGGTCGGATATAAGAGTGAAGTAAGGGCTTAGATAAGACGTAAAGACTACAATTCAAAGGAGGAAAGAACATGAACAAAATTCCACAGGAAGTAGATGAAATAGTTTGGCAGCCGGTACTTGAGCCATCACAGCCCGGATAAATCAGATTTTCCACCCTCATGTATGGTGTGCCTGCCACAGTTTGAGTGAATGTCTCTTCATTTTGATTTTTGATTTTTCGCGTGTCGTAGATTAGAGAAAAATATATGTCTGTGCGTATACGGAAATATTTTCCGCGCTTTTTTCGCGCGGTACTTTCTTATTGGTCGGCGTATTTCGACGCCAACCATTGAGACGTATTGCATGCTTTGGAATTTTGTGACTTGTAATTATTCTAGCCAGAGTCCAGTGGAAGAAATATATACGTATATGTATGTATATCGCCCATGTCAAGCAGGAATTCCACCAGGCATAGTCCTAGCACCGCACCACAGGATTAAAAACTGTAAAGTTTTTCGGAAGGGAGTCCATCCCGGGTCTACGACACCCAAGCAGCTTGTTCCAATATGTCTGTATATATTGGTTATATTTATATATAGATATATATTTCTGTAGAAGTTCATGCATGTTGTATATAGGTAGATGTTAAACTTTCTCCCTTCTTCCCTATGTATGTATAAAATGCGAGGTCGAACGCCTTCCCTGAAGGTGATTTAAGCACCGAGTTTTTTCGTAAAATTATAAATTTTTATCTCTGTTTTTTTCCTGGTCGGCTATTTGACCGCTACTGGGGGATTATTGTGTATTTCAAGCCTGCAATAATTATAATAATCATAATTTTTGTATTTCATGAAAATAAAATATCCTGCTTCTAGCTGACTCTGTGGCTATTGGCTTCAGTTAAAACTTGAGTTTTTATTTGATGAGAGTTAACCATAGACTTACTAAATACAACACGACAGGGAAAATCCCAACTAAATCACGATTAGGTAGTTTTCCACGAACATTTACAATTGTTGCTAACAAAGCAGACAAAGCAAGGAAAAACTCACCTCGAGAACCAACAAGGTGAATGATCAGCTGAAAATGTACTTCTGCACCTTGCGCCTTTTTCAGAAACTGAAAATGAATGTTAGCTTAGAGTGACGTCATAGTGACCCTCATCACCCGCGAACTGTATGTGTGTGAGCTTGTTTCAATCTGGCACCGAAGGCAGAGTCAACTGAAACGTGAGGTTATTTTGTTGCAAACTGAGAGAACAAACTTCGACAGAGATCACTGATCAGAGACGTTTCTTTGTTGACGTGTAGAACAAGAAACTTGCATTTTGAACACAACAAAGAACTATTCACGGCTTTTTCTTAGTTGCTAAATATCTCTAAAAATAAACACATTAAGCTGATTTACTGATAAACGAGAATATGTTTATGACAGAAAATGTCGACAGTTGCGATTATAAATCTCAAGGAAACACATAATAATATTTATTCTCTTCATACAGTCACTATGTTCAACGTTCCCATTAGTGTTTTGTGCCTAATTGCCACAATGAATTGAGCCAAGTACAAGCGCAGGCAACAATATCAATGTCTATATAATATTTGAATTAGTTCCGTTTCCCACACACATGAACAACCGAAAGAAAGAGAATACATCAAACTTGTTCCAATGTGACAAAAATACGAAAGATAACGACAGGTTTCGCAGTTCCTTTGTATTTAATTAGGCGGGTTAAATCGCTTCATGTGAGGCAACAGTTCAAAATGTCTCAAAGCATTTATACACGATCCGATAAAGTACAGCATTGTGCTCACAAAAGTCGTATTTGTCTTGATATCGGGCCAAGACTATACGCAAAGAAAAAAAAAGAGTTAAGCCCCCCCCCCCCCCCCCCCCCCCCCAAATATAATGAATGATAACATGCCACTGTTCATTGAAAGTATGTTGCTGGTTATTTGTATGATTATATTGATGATCCAACAAATGTTTGTGAACGTGCATGACTGAATAAACAATCCCATAAACAGGTCCTGGGATCCACGCGCACAATGCAACCCAAGAATTTTCCAAAATACCGTTTCTGCATGTGTTTGAATTGTGTATTTATCGTGCCTATTTTTAAATATTCAGTCACTATCTATCACCATGACATGAACAAGGATGACATACGCGCAAAGATGGCAAATTATTGGTATGCATTCAACCGTTTATGTCCTTTAAAGCAATTGCTCGTCAAATCGACATCCATTACACAGTCATCAGTTGTTTGGTGAGAAAACACATGTAAACCAATGAGGTTAAGGATCGTCCATGGTCAGAAATACCCCCATGTAACAACATTACAATGTGAAAACAGGGTACCCCTAAGATTGGTGCGACGACAGCCATTCACCTCAAGTATTGTCCTAAACTTGCATGTTTCTAACAAATCGACGGATCGGTACACGAACAGTCAGGATTGGCCTGAGAAAAGCCATATTGAGATCCAGCAGGGCATCAAACGTTCTCAACTAAGAGATCATCACCAGTGAATACGTTTAGCTTGGTAATTAGCATATCCCTGGGTCCTGTTCTGAATCCACTGGAACACATTTAGAATATTCTAGGACGTCGAACACGAGCACAGAAACCTCCACTACAAACTCTGGAAGAATTGGAAGCAGCTTTGCGTCTGGAATGACAGACGGCGACAGTTATCTCTGCAAAGAATACTACGATTGACTGGAGGATGCGTGCAGGATAGAAGCTGTTATCCGAGCACATGGGGGATACAGCAAATAATGAACAGTAACACTGGCTGGTGTTCTCTAGAAGTTATAAATTACATTTTTATGCATTTATAGCTAAATAATGTTGCTTTGTTGACTCTCCAGCTCCATACTAAAACGAGTATTGTATTGAGCTCTAGCACTTACTTTTTTGGTTCATGAATGCTGAGATTGAAATGATGGTGAAGATGATGACTGTTGTGTGTTCGTATAGCGCAAATATGTTCTGTCAAGATAGCAATCGGTTTCTGAAGTTTACTTTGAGAGACCTTTACTGTTATCAAGCAATACATATACCATCGTAAAATATCCAGGGGATCCTTGACTTTTTTCTTTGTGAATATAACACTTTTACAATTGTATTTTGTAGAATTGTATTTTCTAGTTATGACTTTAAATTGGTTGAAATAAACTATTAGCATTATAAAAGATGTGGCAATTTGCCAGTTGGCAAATTGCCATATCTTTTAAAATGCTAATGATTCATTTTAGTCAGTTATCTTAATAGATAGATCTATTTATTTATTTATTGGGGTTTAAGGTCACATACTTGTGTACAATGGCTAATCATGACCACGACAGTTTTACGGGTGGCGGAAGTCGGAGTACCCGGAGAGAACCACCGAGCAATGGTGAGCAACTGTCAGATCCCCAACATTCTAATTCCACACAAGCAGGGTTAGCACTGGTTGAAGACAGGGGCACCATCGAAGTGCATTACGCCTTACTGCACAACGCCACCGTGTCCCCACGTGGGCAATGGGTCTTGCCCAAGGACACAAGGCTGTTGTCGCAGGTGGGATTCGAGTCGAAGACCTCTCGGCTTGCATTTCAGTATAGATAGAAAATACAATTCTAAAAAACTGCAATTGGGAAAGTTTTATAATGTTAGGCCCTGATCGTGGCGAACTTACACATCGGGGGGGGGGGGGGGGGGGTCAAGATTTCACAATGAAAGATCATGCAAAATGAAGACCGAATCAAGAAAAACAAACGAAAACAGCATCTCGGAATCAATGTTTTCGCATTTATTTTATACTGATGAGATTCTATGGTACAGTAGGGAGAAAAGAGAAAAGATAATTTCGACATGTATCCTGCCCTGACACATAAATCCACAGGCCATAATACCTCCCTCATATACCTTCCACCAGATTAACCACTATCCTTTTACCAGTAGAGTGGTGGTTGTCATTGGCGTTTAAGACAAGGGATCGGGTAGAGAGTCGGCTCTCGGTTCGGTGAATTTAGAAATTCTCAGATCAAAGATGGCGCATTTACAGGTCAAATCAAACGTAATTAGGGACATGTTTGTTTTATATTTTTGGCATTGCCATGGCATGAACATAGAATTTCAGGGGTCTTCAAGGCAAACTCTTGCCTGGGCCCGTTAAGGCCATTTATTTAAAATGTTCGGGTCAGAGTTCGACAACACACCCTTCCAATATTAAACTTATTTACAGAAAACTATTCATATTGGTCTAAAAATCATATTTTAATTTTCCAGTCTGGTTTGCAATTCCAAAATTCAGCAGGAGGGTATATCGTTTGCTCTGTTTGGGTTTCAATGTAGCGTAATTGTCATTTGGCTCATTTCGACAACTCCCTCTTCAACTGAACGCCGAAGCAGTACTGCTTATAATAATAAACATGTTAGTGTACCTGCATGGCAGGTTTGATATTTCGAGGAAAAGTCCAATTGATGAAAATTAGAATGCTACAGTTTGGCACACAATCTGACCGAGAAAAACATGGGGATTGATGAAAACACAGTCTCACCTGCCAGGAGAAGAACGTCGGTTGATGGGGTGGTGAAACTTGGCCATGAAATGGATCAAGCTTGAAGCGCGATACTGATACTGCCGATAAGGAAAGAATGTGAGTTTCAAAATGCGCATCGCGGTAAAAAAAAATTCAACTAGGTGTGAAATTACAGCAATCTAGCCCCTGCCTTTCCCAAAATACTAAGTTTAAAGTATAACGCAATATTCTTCAAAGCGTTTATCAAGCAACATAACGCTATCCCCACCCAATAATCATAAATTCATGTTATTTATTTATTAGGGTTTAAAGACACTTTAATAGCAAAGGTCATATCGTGTCGGTGATAGTTTTACGGATGGAGGAAGCCGAAGTACCTAAAGAGAACCACCAAGCAACGACGAGCAGCTGTCAGCTCCCCAACGTTGTAACTCCGCACTGCTGCACAGGCAGGGTTAGATTGGTTGAAGACATGCGCACTATCGACGTGCAGTACGCCTTAGAACACGGCGTCATCGTGCCCCCGTGTGGACAATCGGGGTTAAGTGCCTTGTCCAAGGACACAACGCGGGAGTCCGAATCGATCGCTCAGACAGTCACCCATCCAAGGACTAATCGGGCTCGACGTTATTTAACTTCGGTGATCTGACGAGAACCAGTTACCGCAACGCCACCGCGCTCACAGAAATTCATATAAGTATCCATGCAGATACACGTGTGCTACCTTGGAAAAGAGAATTTCTCCTCACAATTGCCTTCATAATTGGTTGTTTGACAATGACGACTCGTGGTCATTATTGGTATGTTCCGTTTATCTGGGTTGCTCGGTATTACTAGAGCGAGGACATTAGAATGTCTGCATTAGCTTATTCCATTTATTACTTCGAGATACCCTAACGTGATTTAGTCAACACTTTGGCTCCTTAAGTTTTATACTAACTCTGTATTGCCAAATTGTAGCTTGGTCATTAGTATCCGAATGATAAGGAGCAAGCCAGAAAATAAGCAGACTGTCATCTGCAAAATGAGGTCCCCAGAGGGTGAATTTAGTGATGCTACCCTGCATAGCAGGATAGCATCACTAAATTCACCCTCTGTGAACCTCATACTGAATCAGGGTCTCAAAACGGAACAGAAAAAGGCACCCAGAGGATAAATTGGTCAACTGTATGGAATAGCATCATCAAATTCACCCTCTGGGGACCTCATTTTGCAAATGTCAGACTGCTTATTTTCAGGCCTGGTAAGAAGCGTACAGTACGCTGTAGGTTTGACGTGATCGCTGCAGCCTGCTTTCGAATTCAGCTGGTACCTTGAATGCATGTAGTATCTATGTAGAACACCCCCATTTCCTAATTTAGTTAGATAAGCAAGTACGTAATACAATCATAGAGCGGCAACCGAAAATATTTTCTACACTTCAGTCTTTCCACGGGTACAAATAACTCTATTCGGGGCCATCTTACCGTTTGAACCAACTTCCCCATTGCATTTGATGGATGTAAACATACGTAAGCTTTATGACCACTTGCAAATTAATTTCGATTTACCGAACGATAACAACGAAGAACGACACCCATGGTAACACCACTACTCCTTATTCCACCACAGAGACGCACCGGGAATACACACGTAAAATCATACCAAGTGCCACCATGCCGGAGTGATTGCAGAACACGATAAACAGACATTTGCAATAATATTTTCTGATAACATTTATTTATTAAGGTTTAAAGACACTTTAACAGCCAAGGTCACATCGTGTTGGTGACAGTTTTACGGGTGGGTGAAGCCGGAGTACCCGGAGAGAACCACCGAGCAACGACGAGCAACTGCCAGCTCCCCAACATTGTAACTCCGCACTGCTGCACAGGCAGGGTTAGATTGGTTGGAGACATGCACGCCATCGACGTGCAATACGCCTTAGTACACAGCGTCATCGTGCTCCCCACGTGGATAATCCGAATCTATCGCACAGACGGTCACCCATCCAACAAATAACCGGGCTCGACGTTGCTTAACTTCGGTGATCTGACAAGAACCGGTTACCGCAACGCCACCGCACCCCCTTTATAAATAACAAATAAATTATTTATAGTCTCGAAATATAGCGTAAGACTCCACGTTGGAAGGAGCTCGATGTTCTCGTTCCAATGAGGGGTTATAGGCTATGTTTTCGAGACAAAAATCTAAAAAATAATAACATTCGGTGAGCAATTTTGTGAATAACGCACTGTCCGGTTTACGTTAGGTAAATGGTTAAACTACTCGTGATAAAAAGAACCACATATTCGTTATGATTTGACGTGGAATTTCTGAATTTAGTTCTTTGAAATCAATCGGAACCTCGGTAAACCTCGGCCCAGATCGATTTTAGACAACTCGATTCAGAAATTGCATATGAGATCGTCACTCACCTGAGATCCTCTGTATAACTTTATTTGCATGATGTTTCTATCAGTGTAATATCGATCAAATTTTGATGTGAGCATCAAAACCTTATAATGTGTGTTATAAGCAAACGACGCGTGTACATTTTGTTTCAGAACATCGCATTTTATGGTTGTTTATATTATCTTACCACTGAACTGTTATATTGCAAATCACTCATGCTGTAAATGACAATAGACACAACTATATATTTATTGCTTTTCGCTGTGATTTCTTAACACATATAACAGTTTACTGACAGCAAATTTGTGTAACTTTTTATGGGGTGATGGAATGGAACAGCCAGAGAATTGACGGGTGTAACTCTTCAGTAAACACACCGGGCATTCTGTAGGAGGATAGAAAATATGTGATCATAGGCCAAAATCAAGGTTATTTTGTCGGAACGGAAATGGAAACAGCATATGGACACACTGGTGTCTAGCTGGTGTAATTAAAGCTATTTTATTACTTTCCAAAGTGCAATTTACTGGGATTTCCGAGTTTGATTATAAACGATAACTTCACAAGTGAATTATGCAATCAACAATTGGGCCATGTATCCGTGCGCGCAAAAGAAGACGCTTTGCCGTGGGTGTAATGGGGACTTCATTGTTTTTAGTTTTTTTAACCCTTTACCTAATATGAAAAGCAGACGACACTTGCAAAACAATTCTTGAATAGCTATTATTTTAATTTTTTTGTCTCAAAAACATAGGTTATGACACCTCATTGGAACGATCTCGACGAGATCGTTCCAATGAGGGGTCATAACCTATGTTTTGGAGACAAAAAATGAAAAAATAATGAAAATTAATTGGCGATTTTTGAGAATAGCTCTGGTCGGTTTTGGCTGTTACGTTAAGTAAAGGGTTAAATAATATAATTATCGTTAATAATGAAAAGTAATAAACAGAGTAATCGCTAGACTGGGCTGCTTACGTGAAATAATTCATTCGAGGCACATGCGCGCACTCGTGTTTGTACAACGTCCCTCACCTCTTATCAATTATTTCACGTAACCAATCCAGTCAAGCGATTACTCTCTTTATATTATGCAACTCTCTCACCCTGAGCTTAACACTGTTACAAAGGCTCCAAACAATATCATCTTCATAATTTTAAACAATTCGACTCGGAATCATTCGCACAATATCAAACTGGAAGGTTTGTTGAGAACTTCCGTCACAAATCCTTTGAACACAAAACACTTTTTGAATTTCATTTGATCAGGAAATGAGTCGAAGGACAGCAAATTTTATTTTGAGGCTGATTACAATTTAACCATTTCGAAAAATAACCCTAAATGTTTGCGTAAAGCAAAAATTGGCATCCCTTGAGCGCACATCACAATAAACACATCACTGGAGATGAGGATTAATGATAATTTAATCCTCCAGCCCTGCAGGGTTGTGGGAATAAATTATTACTGCGTGTAATAAATTTGCTGCGGCTTGATTATGACGTTATAGAGTTATTGGTCTTTGCGTTCTATTGTACCAACAGCATGAATAACTTTTGTGAGGCGACGTCTACTAAATTGCTCAAGATATTGCTTTGAAGCGCAATATACATGTTCCACATCAAGTGCAGATGTACGTGACGTGAATTTTCTGCTGCTCAGTAGAAGAGTTACAGTGTTATTGCTCTTGAGTCTAGTGTAATAAAGTATGGGGACATCTGGTGGAGCAAAGTACTACATTTCGTAATATGTTTGTTTGAAATTCAATATATCATCATCGATGTCACTTCCAGATGTGAGTAATATTTGCTGAGGCTCGATTTAAGCATTACAGAGTTATTTCCCTTGAATCCTGCAGTTGTTATAATTTGTGATACCCTTGTGGCGAGAACCTCTTCTCCGAGCCTTAGGATATTGATTTAAAACTTGGTTTACATGATGAATATTAAATGCAGATTTGCACAGCAGTAATATTCTGCAGCTCGATCCAAGGGTAGCAGAGTGATTGTTCTTGGACGCTTAATATTACACTCTAAATCAGTTGGGTTAAATATCAACCTAAATCAACTAAGCTGAGTGAATATAAACCCAATGGATTCATATTCAAGCAGCCAAGCTAATTTAAGTCGATTTTTAACCCAATTGATTTTAGATTATATGGGATGATCGTGTGGAGCAAGCTACTTGTACAGTTCTTAAGAGATTGCTTTGAAGCTTTGTATACTTGATCAAAACAGGTGTGGATGTGCGTTACATTAATTCGATTTAGACATTACAGAGTTATTGCCTTTGAACTAACTCAAAACTGGTGGTTCTGTTGAATCTTGTAGAACAAAATAACTTTTACATTCTAAAGATATTGGTTGTAAACTTGAACTTGGTGAAAATAACCAACTTCAAGTGCAGATGGTCTTTACACAGTTTTGTTCTGCACTGCAAAAATATTGGTTCCCTTTAGAACCAAAACTGGTTCTAATCTTGTCCCTGAGATGGAACCAGTTCCATACAGATAAAACTTCAGATGTCGAGACATGGGAAATGTACACGTGTTTCCCTTCGTAAGTAATTTTATTGAACCACAATGGTGGGTAAAAACAAAAACTCTCACGCACCGGGAAGGAGATTAGATTACATCATTTGTGCCTCATTATCCCAAAGTTTCGCTTGAGCCCATTCCCAAACTTGCTACAAATGGTTTGATGCATGACTCATCAGAACTGAAGTGCACCCTCGAGTACATTTTTTTCATTGCCAGCCCTGCTTATAACAACAACATATAGTTAAAAAGGGTTTAAAATACACTCACCAAGAAACCAATCAAAGAATAGCAGCATCCCAAAGTATTATCTTTCGTGAATGTTTATTTTCCACAGAGCTTCACTCCAGACTACGTACAAGTGTCCATCATTAATGCACCTTGATCATCATCATGGTCACTGAAGCACACATTTACTGATCCATGTCACCAGTGTGACTCATTTTTTCTAATTTCAACAATTTTCCGAGTATGTCTACACTGTTAGTTAGCAAAATAACTACGTAGACGGCTTCGAAGATCTGAAAACGGATGACAAATATAAAGCTAACGCCAATACTAAATTCCATTTTTTCACTCGCAGAATTTCTCCATATCTGAACTATCTTTTATCTTCTGTTGAACTGAAATTTTAAAACAGCGGTAATGTAATTAAACCATTCAATGAAATAATCGTGATTACATTAATGATGGATGGGATTATGGGAAACAAGGCAATAAGGTGATAGCTTTGTTCCACTTGTATTTTTGTAGTTTAACCTCAAAAGATTCTTTGATTAGCCTTTTTTAATATTGAACAACAGAGTCAATATGTTTGCTAGTTATTATTTCAAACATGAAGTTGATGCAATCAAGGTACGATGTGACAGAAAATCTAATAAAAAAACAAGCACTGAATGCATGAAAATTGCAAATTCCAAATATTAAAATGAGATGCGTGCAAAATGTGCACGTCTAATGTATCGGGCAATGAGATGCAGTGTATTTCCAATGTGTGTACTCGTGCATTATGTGATAGGCCAAGAATCGTAATTCTGAAAAAAAACTATCTGCATTTCAACTTGCGGTATGCACATTCACTCATTAAACGAAGACAGGCAGATTAATCCCTGATGGCTTCTGGGGAGAGTTTATCATGCAGACTGGCACTTGATGGGATTAAGATCTGATAATGGAGACAGACAGTGGCTTTGGTCAATGCTTTGGGGAATACTTTAGTGATTTTCGCAGGGTGTGAATGTGTTTTCTAGCTATCGATGCTGCACATACGTAAGCGGCAATACAATGGCAATACAATGGTTACATTCGGACTAACCTGTCGATATGTTACACTCAAATTGTCATCCATGACAGGATCATTCCTGTACAGTAAAACCCACCCCTCTTTTTCGCTGTAGAGACAATATGCGATTGCAAACTGTCTCTATAGCGAAACGGGGGGTGGGGTGGGGTGGATTTTTCTGCACCCAGGTCTGTATATCGTTGTATTGTCATATTATGCGTTTGAAGCTGAAATACGAGGCATCATACACCACACCTAACCCACACCTACGTACAAGCGATAGCAAGCAGTGTCAAAGTTGATTGAGTACATGTAAATCATAGTCTAGACGCATCCGTCCCACAATAGAGTCGACAATATTGCTTTACAATACCTCCCAAATACCGAAAGACAGACTGGAAATTCCGGTTTCCACCGGCGACTGGTATGGGATTTTCTGTCGTAGTGTCTTTCGGATGAAGACATTTACGTACTTAATGGGGCATGAGTTTCACCGGAGTTGCGGTAAAAAAAGAAATATCAACTTCTCAACCCATTTTGCAGTTTCTGCATAGCAAATTGGCCTTATGTGAGCCTCACTATACAAAAACAACTAGAACGATGCCATTTGTGTGCAAAGCATACTAAGGTTTATCCCCCGCATTTTCAGTTTGCCACCACGATGGTTACAAATCAATTCACGATCTCCAACGACAAAAGTGGCACTACGGGCGCCACATGGGGCAGGATCAAAAATCATAAACCGTTATGCACATATAGACACTCTACTGGAACATATGAACACACTCTCAACGTTTCGAATTAAAACCCCAAGGAGCCTTTCGCAGGGAACCGATTGTCTTACAACTAAAATTGAGCTACGGGCGCCACTTGAGGCCGAATAAAAAATCCGAAACCTTTATGCACATCTAGTAACCCTACTAGAACATATGAATACACACTCAACGTTCCGAATTAAAACCCTTAGGAGCCTTTCGCCGGAAAACAATTCTCTAATGACAAAGTGGCGCTATGGGCGCCTCATGAGGCCGAATCGAAAATCCGAAACTGCTATGCACATCTAGAGACCGTACCTAAAATGATGAACACACTTTCAATGTTTCGAATTAAAACCTCCAGGAGCCTTTCGCCGAAACCGATTCTCTAACGACAAAAGTGGAGCTACGGGCGCCACATGGGGACGAATGAAAAATCCAAAACTTTTATGGACATCTAGACACCTAACCGAAACATATGAACACATTTCCAACGTTTCGAATTGAAGCCCTTAGCAGCCTTTCGTCGCATCCGATTCTCTAACATTTCGAATTAAAATCCCTAGGAGCCTTTCGCCGGAAAACGATTCTCTATTGACAAAAGTTACTACGGGCGTCACAATGGACCGAATCTAAAATCCGAAACATTTAGGCACATCTACAGACCTTACCGGAACATATGAACACACTTTAAACTTTTCAAATTAAAACCCCTATAACCCATTCGCCGGAAACGGATTCTCTAACGACAAAAGTGGCACTACGGGCGCCACATGGGTCCAAATCAAATATAGGAAACCTTTATACACATCTAAACACCCTACCGAAACATATGAACACACTTTTAACGTTTTTGAATTAAAACCCTAGGAGCCTTTCGTCGGAAACAATTTCTCTAACGACAAAAGTGGCTACAGGCGCCACATGGGGCCGAATAAAAAAATCCGAAACCTTTATGCACATCTAAACACCCTACGGAATATATGAACACACGTTCAGTGCATCGAAATAAAACTCCTAGGAGCCTTATGTTGGAAACCGATTATTAACGACAAACGTGACGCTACATGCGCCACATGAGGCCGAATCAAACATCCGAACCTTTATGCACATCTAGAGACCCTACCGGAACATATGAACACAGATCGAAGTGCAGTATGCCTTAGTACACGGCGTCATCGTGCCCCCATGTAGGCAACCGGAATAAAGTGTCTTGCCCAAGGATACAACGCGGGTCGTCCCGGAATCGAACTCGGAACCTATAGCATAGAAATCCAACAGTGTACCACTGAGCCATCGCGCTCCCTACCTGAACATATGGACACACTTGAAACAATCAAACTTAAATATTCTATGAGCCTTTCGCCGGAAAGCAGTATTTTAGCTCAGTCTTCAAGTGGGGCCACTGGCACCACCTGGTGACAAAAAGTCAAACTAAATCTATTTCTGTCATTTCTATATCATACTTAAGAAGTATGGTAAGTTTCGAAATTATAGCTCTAAAAATGGACGTAAGGACGTTCGGGCGGAGATCATCACTATAATCTCCAAAGCCATGTGCAAACTGGAATATAAAATCACCGAATATAATGTTGACGAACAAATGCGTCAAAATTAAATTCATCCATTATATACTATTCAAAAAAAGTTGGGGATATTTGATAAAAGTGAGATATATGAAGAAATATATTTATGTTTTCATCAAAAGCACAGTTGAGGCATTGCACTGTGGCATCTGGTGAATGGTGTAAGCGACTGTTGGGTGTCTCACAATCAAACATTCCACGCACTCAGCTGTAGAAGACATGGACGATCAGTCAGAGAATTTACTACATTCAGTCCAAGATGTCAATACCTTGTAAATCCTCCTCGCTTCGCGGAACAAGCGCGGATCCCACGTGGCATACACCTCACCAAACGTCCAATATCAGCTTGGCTGATGTTCTTCCATTCTTCCCGCAGTGCAGCGGCGAGTTCCTGGACATTGATAAGGGGCTGTTGGCGTTGTCGCAGGCGCCTGCCAAGCATATCCCAGACATGCTCAATTGGTGAAAGGTCTGGACTTAGTGCTGGCCAAGACAGTGTAGTGATGTTCTGCTCCTAGAGGAACTATGTAGCGACACGGCCCTGTGTTCTCATGCATTGTCATCTTGGAAAATGAATCAACGGCCGTGATCGAGAAGGATCGTGCTGCCTAACGGCTACGTCATGGTATCGTTCGATTCGCCGCCGTCACCCTCTGTTTCGCCTGTCGTGGAAGTCGAGAGTGAACCTCGATTCATCGGAAAACATGACGTTGCTCCACCGACGTTTGTCCCAGCGCTGTCGTGCTCCACACCAATTAAGCATTGCTGCCATGTGACATTCAGTCAAACGTGGAATTATTCGAGGTCACCGAGCGTACATATTCCAGCTGTGTAGGCGATTTCGCATAGTCTGACCACTGACTCGCACATCTGCCCCTCAGTGCAGCTGCTGTCCGATTTCGGAGGTACTTTCATGGCGTTTACGTAATGCCGTGGTTCTGATGAAACGATCCTGGTTAACAGTTGTCGCCCTTGGACGACTTGACAGACGTCAGTCATCAACATTGCCTGTCTGACTGACGATAGAATGACCACAACCTGCTAATCACGGATTGAATAACATTGAGAATTTGAGCCACTGCAGTCTGTGGGTTGCCAGCGTCCAACATGTCAACGACACGTAAAGGTTCGTCTCGTGTCAGTCTTCGCATACCTCAAAGGTTACGTTTCGACCAGAAACTATTGATGAACGAGTTTATACCAAGAAAGGAACGATGAGACCCCCGAAAAAAACCTGTTCAGTACAAACGAAAATTTCAAAACGTACCCCACAGACATTAAGGCGGCGCTCGTGCGAAAAACCTTCAAGAAGGTTTCGTGGGCCGGTGACATTCATGATCCACACTAAATTTGGTAACATACTGATGTGTCCATTCACGCGTATCCAATACCATTTTCCTAAAATATCAACATCAGTTTGGATATCCCCTACATTTTATGAATAGTATATGTTCAATATCTGACACTGGGCTAAGTTCAGATGGTTAGTGTCTTTCGTCCACATGAAAGTAAATCTCAGACCCTAAACATTCTGCCAAAAAGGTCATTATTTATTACCTGAACGCGACGCTTGGTATTATCGATTTGCATCTAGAATGTAAAGGCCTTTTCACGCCCCTGGTCGATGGTTAGGTACTTTTGACTTGCCTATTAGTGATGACGGCCATCAAGACAACGAATTATTGTTAGACATACAAAAAATAGTGTTGCAAATAAACGGTCCTCTACCAGTCCTGACCGGATCGCTCCTGCTATAGCGGTATACAAACTATCAACACTTTTCCTAGGCGGTCAAATGCTGTTCAGAGGGGCACTGTAATATGTCACATTATATCTAGTTCGAGAAACAATGCTCGGTTTTTGTCTTTATCTTCTTGGTTAACCTGTGAAATAAATTGGAGATTCGTTCTGGGAACATGCTTCTCTCACAGTCTAAGATCCAAGTCGTTCCAGAAAGGAAACGCATGCCCATTATGACCGAAGGTATAAGTGATACAATATATCGTCCCTTGACTGCAACAAAGCGCCTTCTCCAGAGCTGAAGCATTGTAGATGGTTCCTTGTTGCAATAAGTGTCACCACGAGAAGATATAACAATTCGAAACAAAACTATATTGCGTTAACTCTTTACCTAACACGAACAGCAGACGACACTTGCAAAAAACATTCTTGAATAACTATTTTTTTTTCATTTTTTGTCTCAAAAACATAGGTTATGAAACTTCGTTGGAACGAGCTCGACGAGTCATAACCTATGTTTTTGAGACAAAAAAATGAAAAAATAATGAAAATTAACTAGCGATTTTTGAGAATAGCGCTTGCCTTTTTTGGCCGTTACGTTGGGTAAAGGGTTAAAGAATATATCATTTTGCTGGCAGTTTATCAAACATGCCTGGTATCCACTAAAAACCTTCTGTAACCCTTCACCATCAAAAACATACACGAAATGCGTCAAAAAGCCCATTATTGGTTTAAAACCGAAACCACTGCAATGGGCAGCCTTGAACCTGTTGAACACGCATCAATAAAAAGTGACTGAGCCGTCTGTATTATGCCGACCAACATTACATCCAGAATACCACCTCTTGTTCTCTTGGTGTGGAACGTGGTATATTTCTAAAATGGATTCGGTCCAGGGAGGGTGGCTTTAGATGTTTGAAGTAACTAACACACTTAGTCACTGAAAGTGGAATATTTGTGTAGTGTTTTGATGGTTAGAACCCAGAAGGAGCACCGTTTTGGAGTCAAACCGTGCAAATATAACATTAATAGCTCTTTCTCTCAAATCAAATTATCTAAAGTGTTGCGGACTGCTTTTATAAATTATAAGGAACAAGTTGATAAAATCCATTATGTGTTTTGAAAGTGCAAGAGAACTGAGACTTTACTTTGATACTATGCTAAAATCTTTTCAGAAAAAAAGTGATTTTTATATCAAGTTAGTCACAAGTTTATGTAGCAGAATAGATATTAAATATGATGGTTCGAAATTAGATTCGATTTGTCCCAATTACTCGATTCAATCCGCACTGACTCGGAAATTTTCGAATCAGTGAGGTGTTCTAAAAATCCTACAAAGTGTCTCCGTTGAACTTTACTTCTATCACCAGGTTACTTGTACAGGAGACCTGGTGACATAAGGGCTCAAGGAAGTTCCGCTTTTGACACTACTTTGATTCCGTTCTGGACTATTCCGACTTTTTGATTGAACTGCCCAAACGGACGAGTCGCCCTTGTTTACAATACTTGAGTGTATACTGGCTATGTTTACGGTTGTAAGAAGGTGAACTGTCTACAATCGGGAATAACATTGAGATTCAATTAGATTCGAAATCATCAACCTGATTCGATTCAGGACTGCAAGGGGGTTTATGATCAGGGTATTGTTTATATGCTTGCGGGTTTCTCGAAGTCCGTAAAACATGGGTGGTGAAAAACCTCACTTGAAGTGCTTTCTTTAATAGTAATCCATACTGCCTCTAATAAATCACTATCTTTCGCGATTGGATTGCGTGACATTTGCAACTGCAGGTCGAGTTTTCCTTAACTCATTTGGCGCGACAGGCGACTAAAGTCGACAGACGGTAGACCGCGGAAAGGTACTGCAGTAGTCATTTTAGCCAACTGTGTGTGTCCATTTCCAAGTGTTTTTAACCCTTTACCCAACGCAGACGATATCAAAATTTATTATTTTAAATACCATTTGTTTCAAATTTTTCAAAACATTTAAAAAAAAACATATCATGTGACCCCTCGTTGGAACGAGCTCGACGAGCTCGTTCCAACGAGGGGTCACATGATATGGTTTTGTTAAAATGTTTTGAATTTTTTTTTTTTTTTTCAACTGGTGAAGTTGCATATTACGCGGAGGAGGGGGGGGGGGGGGGCTTGTCCGGCCGTTTCGTTTGGTAAAACATGCGTATTCCTATGTTTCATGCACTATTTATGTCCTATCCCTGAACAACGATATCGTCCCTTGAAAGTATAAATGTGCCATTTGAATATATACAGAAAATCATTTGAAAAACTGTCAATGAGATCATTAGAACATTTTTAAAAATAATAACGCTTTAGTCTAACAACCTATACTTTTTGTAAAATTCCTGATGAATATCAGGCGCTAAGAATTCTGTTTCTCTGATTATTCCGCGCCAAAAGAGTTAATAAAATACCTGGGCCGTATCACGCAAAACAAACGAAGATAGCGTTATAGATTCAATATTTTTGCATTTCATTTTCGACAGGTGTGATTCGTGTTTGCGAGGAAAAGGCGGATACGAAATTTCGACCGGATCACGACCCGAACGCGATCTGGTCGAAATTATCTGTCCGCTTCTGTGATCACAGCGCTAGTTATAGTTAATTATTTATTTATTGGGATTTAACGACACTTTGGACAGCCAGTTTACCTCGGTTCGGGCAGCTTTACGGATGGAGGAAGCCGGATAAACCGAGCAACGGCGAGCAACTGTCAGACTCCCCAATGTACTAAATCCAAACAAGCATGTTTAGCATTAGTTGAAGACAAGTGCACCATCGACGGGCAGTACGCCTTAGTACACAGCGACACAGTGCCCCCACGTGGTCAATCAGGATTAAGTGCATTGCCCAACGGCACAATGCAGTTACCTCTCGCGTATCACAGTACTGCATACCCGAGTCCAATGATGTTGCGACCACTCAGCAAACGTTCTCGTTTGAGGCTCTGGGCATTCGATCAGCCACACTTACTTTTAAATACGATTAACTTTGAACACTCGTTATATTCTCTACCGTATATAACCAATGTGCAGATGCAAAGCTCACTGGTGTAAACACGCTAGGCACCGATTTAGCCCTTCCTCCTCCTCGGTTTCACAGCCCCGACACTGAGACCGAAGGTAGTTTGGAAGCAGGGCTGTAAATTGTATATGCACGCGCAACTGATTCAGTTTTCTGGATAAGTTTTAGATTGATTTTATTTTTAACGTGTGGAATAACATTTTTTTTTTTTTGCTGTTCACAAGTTTTCGTCGACGCCATAGCTTTTAAACATCATTCTTTCTGGTGGATTAGTTTTTTTTTAGTTTTAGAAGCACAATAGAGGATCCTTTGAAGAACGTAATTACGACATACTTCGAAACAATACGAAATTCCTGAACGTAATTAACAAATGGGTGTGATTGTGTTTAGACAGACCTGAAATAACAAAAGTTGTAAAATGATGCAAATTACCTCCAACAGGTGTTTAGCTGTTAAACAGTTATAACATTACGGTACTGAATGGTAGACACCTGAACTCAGCAGAACAAAATATCATTCGTACTTTTATGTATTAAAATGCTTTTGGAACACACTGAAAACATGGGGACAATGGGGAGAAGCTAACACCACCCCCCCCCCCCCCCAGCTATTTTACCCTTGCTTAACACGACTCTCAGACGACTCAACGATCGTTTCTTCTATTTCATTACTAACCAAACTTCTAAAACATTTCTCACAAACCATTGCTTATGGCCCATCGATGAGCTTTTTTCCAGGGAATGGTCATGTGATATGTTTTTGGCAGCAAACATTAAAAAAAAATTTTCCGAGACGATTGTTCTTCTATTTGCTTCTGACGCAGCTAAAGATAGGACACTGAGACACGGAATGCAAGGTGTAATGAAAACCTGATATGGGTCATTGGGTTTCCATGCCGGGACCCTCATCATGTTATCGATTTTGTTTCCAACGTTATATATGAGTGGAAAAATAGAGTAAAATATCCTTTTGAAACCCCTTGTTACCTCAAATGCTTCCGGTGTAGGAAACAATGGTGGGGCTGCTGGAAGGTATGGAGAGCATTTGCCCAAACCCTCCATATCCACACAGTCGGTGTATTAACTTTGAACTCTTTACCTACTCTAACTTATCGTTATGCTCATTTTGCTCGATCCTCGACATGAGCTATATACATATTTTAACAAAAAATATGTTAACCTTTATTTTTGGTTATTCACGAAATGTGTTTGTTTTTATACAGAATAAATACGTACTAGGGTCGGTGATCAGATTTAAACTACGAGTAGGATAAGGGTTTTAACCACTCGGCTTGTCGTGGGTTTGTTTTGTTCACACGAAACTTGGTAACATATTGATGTGTCCAATCACGCATATCCAATACCATTTTCGGAAAATATCAACATCAGTTTGGATATCCCCTACTTTTTTTTAGTAGTATATATACCGAGTTTCAATAAAATCCACCGAGAGCTGTAGAAGAAGATGCCGTGACAACTTCTTGACTATTTCTCAAGGGTTTTTACTCAAGAAGAGTGCCAAACCGCGATCAGGGGCCAATAATGTAAACCTTTTCAGTTGTATTTTTTTATGTTATTTTATATTTTTAGAAATAACTAATTGAAATGAAGCATTGGTATTTCCAAAGATATGGCAATTTGCCATTTGGCAAATTGCCATATCTTTTGAAAAGCTAATGATTCATTTCCGTCATTTATATTCACTTGTAGAAAATACAATTCGGGAAAATACAGTTGCAAACGTTTTATAGTATTATTTTATTATTATTATTATTTATTTCGTTTGACCATTTCTGGTCATAAACCACAAATCAAATATATAAATATTTCATCAACATTCACATTTTATCGCTATACCTAGGTATACAGAGTTTCAATTCGTCTTTCTAGGGCTTTCATGACAAACCTACATAAATTGTTTAAGATATTCTTATTACGCGACTGCAAGAGGCTGATTAGTTTCATCATGCTAGGCCTTAAAATATAGTAACGTCTTATATAATACTGAAGAAGCTGGTTATAACAAGGACAAACAAGGATGAAGTGATACTCATCCTCTACCTCATTTAATGGGTAAAACTGGCAAACACGTTCATTATGCGGTAGTCTCCCTTGGCCATATCGGCCCGTTTCAACTCTCAAACTATGCGAAAACAATCGTAAACGCGTTAAAGCATATCGGAGTTTATTACTTGTTATCGAATCTAAATACTTTTCATACCAAAAATCTACTTTTCTACTTTTGTAAAGATACAATGATGGATTATTACTATATACACATGTACCCATCATACCGTCGATGTATACAATCGATTGCTTGTTTGCTTGCATCTTTTTATCTTTTTATAGAAGTTTCTACACGATTTGAACATCTATTATGACTACTGCGGACCACGATATCACTACATTGTCCAGTTTAGCGAATCGTACACACGATGGCCACTGAATTGTAATACCTGCATATAACTATTTCAAAAAAACTTTTTTTCATTTTTTTGTTGACTCTGTGCTTACATGTGAAGTTTGGTTGGTTTTACATGAACACTTCGTGGCATACATTTATGTATAGAAATGTGGGGTAAGTAAGCTGTTCCGTCAGCTCCGAATTGTTAATTGGTTCATGTTTTGAAGAATTTGCCGTGTACTCGGTTCTAGAATGCTCCCGGCAGAAACCCGCATTTCAGTGTCCACGAGTAAGGCCCGCAATTCCTATTTCTATTATCAGAATTTGAGGTTCAACAAGCAGGAAATGCCATTTCTATTCACAGAAATTGGAATTCGAGATTCTATCTCTCAAAGCAAGATATCATGAGACCTGTTGAAATGTCTTAGAATTATGAATTTATTTTTTTGATGGAAATTCGTGGTATCAAGTGATTTGCGCATGTCTGAATTTTCAACTCAAATATATAGACAGGGGGTGATCCAAGTGAGGGAAATAATAGAGTACTACTCATTGGAGATTTCGGACCGTTACGTTGGGGCAAACCAGGGTAAAACAATCGTCAGAGAAAGAGTTATGGAGGATGGTAACCTTAATTGGCGAGAAGGGGGTCAAATCAAAGAGGTCTTTGGGTGGCCTGTGCGATAAAGAGAAGCCTGGTTTTGAAGAGTACCTTGATGGCACCTTTGGGGGTCACTGTTGTTCAAGCTGAGGTCGCGGTTCCTGGAGTTGAGGGGGTGGGGGAATTGGGGAAAACAGTGAACAGTAGTGCCAGATGTGTAATTTGGGCGTGATGGAGACCCTGGAACACTTTCTTCTAGAATGCCCAAAATACCAGTCTAAAAGAATAAGATTCACTGGATGTATAATGGAGAAGTGGGATGGGAGAATGAAGGACATGTGGTTAATGGGAGACTCAAAGGAGGGGGTTAATCGGAGAGATTGGAAAATGGGGCTAGGGATGTCATCAAGCAGTTCGTCTCAGAGTGTTGGGGAGAGAAGAAGCGTGGGAATAGGGAGGCAGTTGGGAGTACAGGGGTACCGCGACAAATCAGCGGTCGGCCAGAGTGTTATTATTATTAAAAGGAACATGGAATCCATCTTCAATAAAAAATGCAGAGAGTTTAGTCCTATTCCCAAATGCAGTTCTATCGTCGCATCCCAAAGTGTTTTGAATGCCTAGCTTTGTTCTTGGATATGTGAAGCACATTTGGCCACAAGTTGTTCTTAGGAAATATTATTGTATTATCAGTTCTGGTACGAATATGGTAGCAGACTTTTAGGAACCAGTGGTGCCTGCTGTCAACTCTATGAGTTGATTTCTTATATTTTTCGTTTTCTATACCTCCCGACCTTCATTTTGATGTATTATTTGTGCATACTGAATTTGAATTTAAGGAATATCAGAGGTGGGAATTTCAAAATAAACAAAATTCCATAACTTATATAGCACCTTAAAGTCATAATTAGAAAATACAATTCTAGAAAATACAATAGTAAAAGTTTTATTGTATTGGTCAATGATTTTAGGTAATAATTTTTTCAAACATAATGTCACAAGGTATTTGTTTCATTTATTCATAAGTTTTTATTTATTTATTGGGGTTTTACGACACTTTCGATAGCCAGGGTCACCTCTTGTCGGACAGTTTTACGAGTGAGGGCAGCCAGAGCACCCGGGGAGAACCACCGAGAAACGGCGAGCAACTGGCAGACTCCCCAACGTACTAAATCCGCACGCACAAGCAGGTTGAGCATTGGCTGAAGAAAAGTGCACCATCGATGTGCAATAGGCCTTAGTACACATCGCTACCGTGCATCCACATGGGCAATCGGGATGAAGTAACTTGCCCAAGGAAACACCGCAGTAATTTCTGGCGAGGATCGAACTGTGGATGTTTCGGGTTGAAGTCCAGTCCGTAACCACTGAGCCATCGCGCTCCCATGTATTCATACAGTACGTGGAGAGTGTATTATCACTAAATCACCCGCAGAGTGGAGAATCCACTCAAGCAATAATTGCAAATTTGTTGCAAAGCATAACCAGCACAAGCAAAGTTTCAGCTAATGGACCTCCGGGTTAAACCCGGAGGTCCATTAGCTGAAACATTGTTTGTGTTTTTTGTCGATATGTACAAAATTTGAAAGTTATAGCATGGGTGATAACTCCACTCCGCCGATGTTTTACTTACAATACTCTCGCCACGTACTGTAGGTTCCATCTGACAAAATCTTCTGTGGTGTGGAAAGTCAAAATACATATTTTTTGAAATCGAAAATGTACAATTTCAACTTTTGTACCACCGAACGCCCATTTGGTCTTTCTAAAAGAATTGGACAGAAAAAAAACATTCTCACCAAGATTTAAGTAAAGTACCTCAAAAAATATATATCTGTTCACCCAAAACAAGTCTGGCAAGATCGCATTTTACTGACTCGGGAGTTTTTTTTTTAATGGTCTTGCGCAACTTGAATCCGACTGTCGCAAAACAAACTTAAGGGGCTATATAAGTTATGGAATTTTGTTTATTTGTAATTCTCACCTCTGATATTCCTTAAATTCTGATTAAATATACACAAATTATATATCAAGATATTTATTTATTTATTGGTGTTTTAAGGTCACATACTTATGCACAATGGCTAATCGTGACCGTGACAGTTTTACGGGTGGAGGAAGCCGGAGTACCCGGAGAGAACCACCGAGCAACGACGAGCAGCTGTCAGCTCTCCAACATCGTAACTCTGAACTCTGCACCACAGCAGAGGCAGGGTTAGATTGGTTGAAGACATGCGCACCATCGACGTGCAGTACGCCTCAGTACACAGCGTCATCGTGCCCCCATGTAGGCAATCGGGGTGAAGTGTCTTGCCCAAGGACACAACGCGGTTGCCGCAGGTGGGATTCGAACCGAGGACCTCTCGGCTTGCAGCCTGCACCATATATATATCAAGATGAAGATTGGGATGTATAGAACTCGAAACACATATGTAATCAACCCATAGAGTTGACAGCAGGCACTACGGTTCCATGATGTCTGCTATCGTATTCGTACCAGAACTGATAAGAAAATAATATTTCACAAGAACAACTCGTGGCCGAATGTGCTTCAGATATTCAATAACAAAGCTAGGCATTCAAAACACATTCGGGTGCAGCGATAGGACTGCATTTTGTAAAGGACAACACTGTCTGCATTTTTTTTTATTGAAGATGATTTCCATGGTCGACAGACATGCTCAAATCACTCGATACCACGAATTTACATCGAAAAACAAAATCGTAATTCTAAGAAATTTCAACAGGTACCATGATACCTTGCATTGAATGAGGCAACTGTGCAGTCTCTATATAATAATAGTATACTGTATTAAGGCAATCTTTCTCATTATTTGATTTTAGACGACGTTGTATATCGATGCTTTTTTCCGTCCGACGACGTCGCCAGGAAATCGAAAATAAATTCTTTTGTAAACAAAAGCAAAGGTTTTGGAATTTACCCCCATGCATCTCTGTCGCTATGTTTTGAAGAATTTTGATACTCTAGCTTTGTTCTTGGATATGTCAAGTTCATTTGGCCACAAGTTGTTCTAGTGAAATATTATTAAGGGCCTATATAAGTAATGAAATTTTGTTTATTTTGAAAATTCTCACCTCTGATATTCCTTCAATTCAAATTAAATATACACAAAATGTACATCAAAATGAAGGTTGGGATGTATAGAATACGAAACACATACCATACGTAATCAACTCACTGAGTCGACTGTAGGCACCACTGGTTCCTGGAAGTCTGCTGCCGTATTCGCACCAGAACTGATAATTTAATAATATTTCACGAAAACAACTTGTGGCCAAATGTGCTTTATATACCCAAGAACAAAGCTAGGGGATAAAAATTCTTCAAAACACGGCGACAGAGCTACATTGGGGACAATTCCAAAGCCCTTGCTTTTGTTTACGTATGAGTCTACTTTCGATTTCCGGTCGACGTCATCGGACAAAAAAAGCATGTAAAAACAACGCCGTCTAAAATCAAATAATGAAAAAGATCGCCTTCATACAGTATACTGTTATTAGATAGAGATTGCATAGTTGCCATATTCAGTGCAAGGTATCATGATACCTGTAGAAATTTCTTAGAATTACGATTTTGTTTTTGGATGGAAATTCGTGGTAACGAGTGATTTGCGCATGTCTGTCGAGCATGGAAACCATCTTCAATAAAAAATGCAGACAGTGTTGTCCTTTTCTAAAATGCAGTCCTGCCAGTGTATTCGAAAGTGTTTTGAATGCCTAGCTTTGTTCTTGGATATATGAAGCACATTTGGCCACAAGTTGTTCTGATGAAATATTATTTTATTATCAATTCTGGTGCGAATACGGTAGCAGACTTCCAGGAACCAGTGGTGCCTACAGTCGACTCTATGGGTTGATTACATATGTGTTTCGTGTGCTATACATCCCAACCTTCATTTTGATGTATAATTTGTGTATATTTAATCTGAATTTAAGGAATATGAGAGGTGAGAATTTCAAAATAAACAAAATTCCATTACTCATATAGTCCCTTAAATTATCAGTTCTAGTACGAATACGGTAGCAGACTTCCAGGACACAATTGTGTCTATGATGGACTCTATGAGTTAATTACACACGTGTTTCGTGTTCTTTTCATCCCAATCTTCATTTTGATGTACATTTTGAGTATATTTAATTTGAATTGAAGGAATATCAGAGGTGATAATTTTCAAAATAAACAAAATTCCATTATTTACATGTATATAGCCCCTCAATGGTCTTGCGCAACGTGAATCCGACTGGCGCAAAACAAACTTATATTCCACTTGAAACATAAAATGTATTCACGAATAAAAGTATATTTCAAATGTTAAGAAACACTACCTTAAAGTATTCCTGGTCACAGATATATTTCACAGACTGTTGTGGTTATGATTATTGAGTGACATTGATAAACAGTGGTTGTTATTGTTTGAAAAGGGAACAGCTTTCCTCAACATCGTTGATGCATGTCGGTCATGGGGAATCACTGAAGACGGACAACAATTAACACACTGACAGTGTTACAGGGATTGCAAAATTAATAGGGTGACGGAATGCTATTGAAAATTGTATCATTTCTCTCCGCATCCAAACATCGTTTATTCAATAGAAACTTTTGATCAGAGGCTGGAAAACATTCATGTACTGGTATTTGTGTTGATATCTTGATTTTATCAATCCTCTTTCTGTCCATGATGAAATATTAATTTCGACTCCTACTGTAGTACTGCTTTTCTGTTAAGGCATTTGCACACTGATTGCGGCTCAGAGGTTGCACGCGATGTAATAAAATTTAGTTAATACTTTCTCTTTCCAATTAGCATTTTCGACAAAGCCCATGCATCCAGTTTGGGCATTGATGTAGAACAAGGACAACAGGAAAGGAAATTGAGTGCAATGTACAAAGTGAACCATACAAAAACTGAATATTATTTTGACGCAAAGATTATTTACGTCAAAGTTATAATCATTGATTTTATGTTGCCATTCACACATTCTTGTCAGTGTGGACCATATTTTGGGTTGTTTTACAAGAATATTCTAATTTCGAACTCAGGTGTGCAGCGAAGGAGAGTTACATGATGTCCCCCCCCCCCCCCCCCCCTAATAATTTGTTTTCCAGTTGCGACATTTTCGTCTGGATTGGAGTCTTTGTTAACGATTTTTTTTTTCTTTTGCTAGTACAGTACAGTCGCCGTGGACTGGTAGTAATCCACGCGTGGGTAATTAGGTCTGCGCATGCGTTTAACAGGTAATAAAAACCACCAGCAGCAAAATGTTAATTAATGAAGCGCCGGTTTGTACCCGGTGCTTCAGTAACTAATTTTTTGATGGTTATTTCTATAATAAGTGTTTGGAATCCAATATTATTGCCCACTCGTGGAAAGTGACCAGTCCCCGTCGGTCGTACTGTAATTATGTATGAGACGAGATTTGATAATTTAATTTGTCCCATGTAAAGTCGATCATACAAATAGATGGCCGTGGTACTCGTTTCGGGCAGTTGGATTAACCCACGCATGACCAATTTTGAGTACAGTACGTGTTAAATCATTAAGAAATTGCATCTTGGTTGCTACATATACATTTCATTTACCTGCAAATAAACTTCCAAGAAGTCTTGAACGTTGTGTTACTATGATCCCGACTGACTAATATTCCAACTTGTTTGATTATTGGGGTTTTAGTGATACATTCAACGACATATCTTGTCGGATAGTTTTGCGAGGTTGCCGGGGAACCACCTTACAGTCGTACCGGTGATATGTGCTAGTGATGACCGCACGAAACACAGATGCGGTACTATACCACCTCATAATTGTTATAATTGTTAATTGTGGTCAGTGATATCTACAGAAAAATAGGTATCGTTGTGACGACCGTATGCCCTTAGACCTGTGACGTTGAGAGGTGTTTGTGATGAACTTACCAATATGGTATTTTATCAGCTGATAGTTGTTTTCCAGTGTAGTGGTATCTACAATGGAGCAATCCGTGGTTGTGACGAACCCTTGAACTTACAGCTATGCACGTGATGTGTGTGTGCCTGTGACCTCCATATAGCCAAGCAGTTGAGGTACTGCATGGCATTACAGTATTTTCCAGTGCCCTATCATTTGAAGACAAAACGAGGTGTGGTTGTGACGACCATTTGGCCTGACAGCTGTTACACTGTGCTCCCCAACGCCTGCACAGAATTGATGTATGATTCAGACAACCATAGATCGTTACAGGTGACCTTGTTTATTCCTCAAATCGTTTGCTCCTACAGATGTATGATGAATATTGTGTACGACCGTTTGGCAGTTGTTGCGGCACTGGATGACGTTGTAGTTGTTCATTAAACCACTTGCATTTACAGATGGTCGATTGTGGTAAACGCCTGATCTTACAATTGTGACACCATGTGACCTTCAGCGGTTAACATTCTTGCATCTACAATGAAGCGATGGGTGGTTGCTTCGTAAGTTTGGCCCCACTGCTGTTGCACGGTATGACCTTACAGCTGTTACCCAAAACTTTCGATCAACAAAAAAGAGTGAATGAGTGTAACGACCATACGATCTTACAGCTATTACACTGTTGTGTGTCTTAGAGTTGCTCCCCAAATTCTACACGTCTACAGGAAAGCAAATAAGTTATACGAATAGTGATTTTTCTTGTTATTTTTTTTTACAAATTTTGTAGCAACAGTTATCTTCCGAAACAATACCTGAAGGATGCCATAACTGTTTTTGAGTAGGTTTCAGAATATTCTCATTCGTGACTGCAAGGAAATCTAAGTTTTCACAAGTGAAAATTTAGATCTCCTTGCAGTCACGAATGAGACAGTTTTTATGGGATCTACTCAAAAACAGCAGAATTCATTATTATATGCATTGCGATGTTTTAATTGCAACTAAAACACCCGAACGCCGAAAACTCGCAGTGATATAGATTTAAACTTATTGGGTAAACAGCGTCACTTCCTGGAAGATAGTATCTAATATCTATTATGACAGCTAAAAATGTACGTTATAAATTTCCCACTATCTTATTTGGTATAAAAAATAAATAATATTTATTTACAATTTTCTTCGAACACATTACTTCGACAACAATCGATAGCAGACAATAAACGTCCTTAACCCCTTGAACACGAGAGACCGCTTTTCCGGACCAGGAGCATTATACGCTGTACTTTCATTAAGTTGGGTGGCTGTTAAGTTAACTGGTAGAGTGCTGGAAGCCCATATTTGGGCTTTATTCTGAAGTGCTGGTACCAAAATTTAAAGGCTTCATATTCTGTGGATGCGCTTCATATTATCTTTCAAGTGATATTATTTTATCTGTTAGGATTTGTCTGGTACTCTCCCATAAATTGTAACAAGACCAAGATGCATAAAGAAATTTTAAGGACCAAAAATAATTTAGCACTCTGCCAGTTAAAGTGTGGGGTAGAACCATCAATATTTTCAGCCAACAGCCCCAAGACTGCACGTTGAAAATATTAATTGGTCTACCCTCAAAATACTAAATATGGACTCTTGCGCTTGCTTCAACTGAACTGACATGGACGATACCACCAGGATTCAAAGGGTTAGTACCCAGACGCACTGACCATATAAAACAGTTGTTGTAATAATTTCTCAATACAAACTTTTAGATATTAGTATATTAGTACAGCCACGTTGGCAAGAACAAAGGAATATACGCATCGTCTTTTTTATGAATGTTGACAAGGATGGGTTTATTGTTATAACGAGACGTATTCATTGCTTCAGTAAAAACAAAATCCATCATAAAGTTATTTCCAATCAATGAAACTCGGGAAAAGATATGTAACACAGCCTATTGTATGGACACGGACAAGATAACATGTTGATAAGGCGGAAATAAACCGAACACACATAAAAATGCTCTTTCTATTTCAGTTTACTTCGTAACGGCATAATAAAGTTTAACAATGTTACAATAACGCTACTAGGAATGTGGAGTCTATTCATCAGTTCTTGTCCGCTTAGGCGTGACATTTGGTATATCACAGGAGAGCACCCAACGTTTTCCTGGGACAAAGCTCTAAACGGTGACTGTCGCAATAGTACAAGAGGCATTTCCACTGCCTGATCCCATTGTTTTTTGTTTAATTCCATCCATTTGAGCCCGATTAACCGTGAACGGTCTTTATCTGATATTGACAAATTGTGTGGTCTCAGAACAGGTACTTTAACATACAATAGAGAAGAGGTCCTGAAAGATTGTCCCTGGAGGACGCCAAAATTTGACAAGAAATCGTGATGAACTAGTAGACACACAGGGTGCGGTATAGAAAAAATGCTGGTAAATCATAAAACCCTAACGGGTAAAGAAGGCTTGGTATTTTCTCATTACATTTATTGTGCGAACACGGATTTTAGAATCTCTCAGATTACCACGATTGTCTAGGTGGACCGCTCCCCTTATTTTTTTAAATCAGACGGACTTTGAAGGGTCGGTCGATGGCTCCTCTAAAAACGACAGGTCTGGCGGGGACACAAATTTTTGCCGGAATGAAAATTCTGTGGTCGGTTTGCAAAGAAATACAACGGGAATAGAGTAGATAAGGAGGATCAGTACTAATGTTACCCTTTGAACCCGAGAGACCGCTTTTCTGGTCCAGAAAAATAATTTCATTAAGTAGGATGGGTTTTATGTGCATGTGTGGGGTAGACCAATTAATATTTTCAACGTGCAGCCTCAAGGCTGCACGTTAAAAATATTAATTGATCTACCCCTAAGTAATGAATATGGACTTTTCCTCTTGCTGCCATTGAACTGACATGGAAGATACCACCAGGGTTTAAAGGATTAATCCAGCAGCCCCCAAATACATTCGCCAGCTCACTACAGCCAGTGTTGTCTATAACAATCTCATTCAGGAATTCAGTGGTGAAAGATTTAATGCATTTTAACACTAACGCGAGGCAAGCTTTGCGCACGAAGCGAAAAGTAATAATGATTCTTCATCTGAGCTGAGGACTATTGATATAGTGTGTGTGTTGATATAGCCTCTATTCAGAGACTTCTTATCGAAAGTGTCCAGTTTACAAAGGCAGACACTCAACTAGAGAAACAGAATTTACTGCAACCTGTAATTCGAGTCTGTGTGAAAATGGTGAAAGCATTATAACTAAATTATATAGAAAAATAATTTATGAAGACTTGTTTTCAGGACTAAAATATCTTTACAGAATTCAGAAACAGATTTTTGTAAATTTGGATTCAGATACAATTTTTCAAGAAACTGGAAATAACTTCTGTGCATAACATTAAATGTGTTCTATAAAGGAATCAGCAATGGATATTTTTTTATTCTTTTTCGTGTAAGAATGCATGTATGAACTTCTGGAATGCATTAAGGGGTCCAAAATGTGATTACCAGCAATTCTGAAAAATGCACTCATTGACCCCCTGGGTGACCTCAGTGACCTTGACCCATGTTTTGAACGTCCATTGAGTTTCGACTCATTTTCTGTTGGTCCCAGATCGATATGTCATACAATACTTGAGATATGAGCATGACCCCCTTTCAAAATTCGTGGCCATGTCCACATTTTTTCGTATAAAAATGGAGGATATATGAACTTCAGGACTGCATTGGGGGGGGGGGGGGGGGTCAAAAATGTGATTTTCAGCAATTCTGAAAAAATGCATGCAGTGACCCCTGTTGGTCCCAGGTCCATATGTCATACCATTTTTGAGATATGAGGCTATCCCACTTTCAAATTTGTTGGCCACGCCCACTTTTTTGAGTGTAAACATGCATGTATGAACTTCGGGAATGTACTAGGGCGCCAAAAATGTGATTTTCAGCAGTTCTGAAAAATGCCGTCAATGACCTCTCGGTGGCCTCAGTGACCTTGACCCATATTTTGAACCTCTATTGGGTTTCGCCTCATTTGCTTTTCGTCCCAGGTCCATACGTCATACCATGTTTGAGATATGAGCGTGACCCACTTTCAAAATATATGGTCACGCCCTCTTTTTCATGTACAAAAATGCATGTAGGAACTTCGGAAATGCATTAGGGGGTCAGAAATGTGATTTTCAGCAATTCTGAAAAAATGCATTCAGTGACCCATGGGTGACCCCAGTGACACTTTTAAATGAGCTTGTTGCATTATCTCGATCAATTATAATCGTATATTACTATATGTACGATTGCCCTGTGCCTCTCCACTGGTTCCGCCACCTTTGTGTAGACCAAATTTAAAGGATTTGCACGCCAACAAATATTTTCAGGGTTTAGAAAAATGATTTTTGAATCCACGAGCTTTCATGTTAACTCACTGCACTCTGATGTCGAAATGGCAAAGTTTTCAGCAGCAAATACTTCTCATAATGCAGTTTGATATTTAACCAAATATATCTTGTTTGATAGAGGTGAGCTCTGTCAAACAAGATACATTTGGTTAAATTCATAGATAAACAAGAGAAAAACAGAGTGTTGGAGGTTGAAGATATCAATTGGACTGCTCTGTATTAGAAATCACAGTCTCCGGATGAAGAATGGAGAAAAAACAGATACCACGATACCACTTTTTCGGTTTGATTCCAAGATCGAACAAAAGATAAAAAGGGTCGGCATTGCCAAACATAGTCCAATATGGTATTTTCATCGTGATATTTCACCTTAGAAATACCGGGAGATGGTTCCCAATTTGTTTGCTTATTGAGGTTTAACGACACTTTCAATATCTGTGTCACATCATGTTGGACAGTATTGCGGGTGAGGGAAGTCGGAGTAGCCGGTGAGAACCACCGAGCTGCGACGAACAACTGTCAGACTCGCCAGCTTGCAAACTCTGCAAAGAGTTAGCAGCGATTGAAGACAAGTCACCATCGACGTGCAGTGGACCTTAGCACGTGGGACCACGGGCCCCCAGATGGGCAATCGGGAGAACGTGTCTTACATAAGGACACAACGCAGTTACTGTTGGTCAGGATCGAACCATCGACCGGTTTCCAGTACTTTTATCATTTTATAAGGGCATTTGTTTAAAGTACACCTCGAATTACCATCATATGTGTGTATTAGCGGGCCGATGGCTCAGTGGTTACGGAATTGGGCTTCAAACCGAAAGGTCTTCGGTTCGATCCCTGCCAGGTGTAACTGCGTTCTGTCCTTGGGCAAGGCACTTCACCCAGATCCGATTGCCCACGTGTGGGCACCGTGTACTAAGGTGTACTGCGCGTCGATGGTGCACTTGTCTTCAACCAATGTTAACCCTGCTTGTGTGGTGTTAGTACGTTGGGGAGTCTGGCAGTTGCTCACCGTTGCTCAGTGACTCTCTCCAAGTACTCCGACTTTCTCCACCCGCAAAACTGTCCTACACGAGAAAACCCTGGCTGTCGAAATTGTCGTTAAGCACCAATAAAATAATTAAATAAATGTGTGTATTAGTAAATTGTCTCGGGAACTTAAATATCGAATTTCAGGAAGGCGTATGTTTTACTACCCATATGTTGATAATAGTAAATGTGTGCATGGAGTCTTTGAAACAGTGCCCCGCTGAGTAGAATATGTACTCCATCCAAGGTCATCTGTGTGTGTGTCTCAACGAATTACTACAATAACGAGCCGCGTTTCATCACTCTTCCAACCATTGTTATTATACAATACGTCTAAAGAGTTTTTAACTCGTTCGTTATGAAAATACTTATTGGACCTCTTCTACTTATCACTCTTTGTCTAGTACAATGTATATTCACACTTGAGTAAACAATAAGGCGCTTTCTGAGTAAATTTAAAAGTGTTGGGAAATATAGTGGAAATATCGTTTTGTAACGGCATGATATTTTAAAGTCATTATGTGTTGTCTAAAATTGTATTATCCATTATACTTGTAGGTCATTGATACTTTTGTACTGTGATCACAAAAGCGATCTGTTTCGCGATCAGGGGCCAACACTAAATATTTTACAATTGTATTTTCCAGAAATGCATTTTCTACCTGTGAATATGGATGGTCAAAATGAATCATTAGTGTTCTAAAAGACGTGGCAATTTATTGCCACGTCTTTTAAAACGCTAATGATTTGTTTCGACTATTTCTGGCCATAGATAGGAAACACAATTCTTGAAAAATACAATTGTAAATTGTTTATAATATTAGCCCCAGATCGCGGTTCGAACTCGACACGCAGCAGTGGGACGAAATTTCCTAAACAAAATACTGAGAAATGAATTTATTTATTGGTGTTTAAGGTCACATATTTTCGCACAATGGCTAATCGTAACCGCAATAGTGATACAAAGTCAATTCTAGCCAATCTTTTATAACCATGTTGCCCATTTTAGAAGACTTTTATCTCTGGTATTGGTTATCGGGTCCTATTTTATCAGCAAAACAAGGCTTGTTTATCACAGTAAACAAGCACTTCCTCACTTACCGGAACACCCATGGGAATATTGCGAAGGAAAGACCACACCAAGAAAATCAATGGAAAACAGCATTTCAGGTTCAGTGTTGTCGCCTTCCTTTTTCTACATTGCTGCGTGCAAGAAAGCGGACAGAGAATTCCGAACGGATCACGACCTTATCGCGATCCGATCGAAATTCTCTGCTAGTATTTATAATCGCAGTATTGTATAATTTGTTCATGTCCATAGCTAACTTCAGATACTGGTGTAGAGTGGGGGGGGGGGGGGGGGGGGTGACTCATGTTTACCGGACCATGACACTGATTTGCCCGACGGATCTTATGTGCACAAACCTTTGGGACTCTGGTATACAGTCAACAATCGCCGTAATTGGTCACAACAAATGACTGTGGAGTGGTGAAAGCCGGAAAAATGCTACGTCTTTCAGCCTGTCGTTGCCGATTGCCTTTATCGCCGCATATCAACAAACTTGCTATCATCTTGGACCCTTTGAAAAGGTTTTTGAACATGCCAGTTATCGGGATATAGAACTCTGCTCGACGAGACATACAATGTTTGAGGTGGGGGTGGAGGGGGGGGGGGGGGCACTCCATTGATTTATTTATTGTTTTTAAGGTCACTTTGAACATCTGTGACTGTATCATGTTTGCAACTTGGATATGAAGTCAAGTTTAGCCTATCATTTATATCTATTCCTCATACTTTAGCGGACTCCCACCACTGGTGTTGGTCACCGAGTCATATTTCATCAGTAACGCAGATATTGTCTACCACAGTAAACAAGCAGTGATTCACCTCCTGGGGCCATCGCGAAGGTACACCACATGCCCCATACACATCCCAAGGATTTACGTAATGTATCATACAGCGAATAGAGAAAGTAAAATGAAAGAAAATAAAATAAACTTAGGGCAAAAAGGGGCATTTGCGAGAATATATTTTAGATAGTTTATCGCTATGTCTGTGACATCCTTGGATATAAATAAGTACATTTTGTTGGATACAGTGTTGTACTGTATTCACTTTTCAACTGTAGATTAACCCTTTAACCAACGCAACGGCCAAAACCGGCCAGCGCTATTCTCAAAAATCGCCAATTAATTTTCACTATTTTTTTGCTTTTTGTCTCAAAAACATAGGTCATGACCCCTCAGTTGAACGAGCTCGTCGAGCTCGTTGCAATGAGGGATCATAACCTATGTTGTTGAGACAAACAAAATGAAAAAAAGTAGTTATTCAAGAATTCAAGAATTTTCCAAGTGTCGTCTGCTTTTCATGTTAGGTAAAGGGTTAACAAGAACACCAGGAGACTCTATTTCTAAGACGCCTTTTCAGTTATTTTCCTGTTAACCCCTCTCAAACCAGTCCAATTACCATGTGCTCCCGACACGTATGTTTTCCTTCTTTTTTGGCCACTTGGTGCCTCAAGGACACATGTGACCAGGCAGATTTATTTTCAGACAAACCCAATACGACGCCCATGATGCAAACTGGCTCAAATGAGATAGGTTGTTATTGGCGCGATTAAAAGTTCTGAACAAGATTTTTACCGACAATTTATCACATATATAGAGGATATGGAATGAGTGTTTTTCTCATATAATATTTATGAAACGAGTCTAAGATTTTTCCGTTTGGGCGAGCCTCTGGCTCGCCCAAACGGAAAATTCGGACGAGTTTCATAAATATTATATAAGAAAAACACTCATTTCATATTCTATTTATCATATGACACACACTCGCACAAATTAGCCACTTAGTATGACTTTTTAACCCATCACCTAACTTGAGTTATAGACTGCACTTGGAAAAAAACATCCTCGTGTAACTAAAAAAATTCATTTTTTGCTTCCAAAACATAGGTTACGAACCCTCATTGGAACGAGCGCGACACGCTAGTGCCAATATGGGTCATAACCTATGTTTTGGAAGCAAAAAGTGAAAATATAAAAAAAATGAATGGCGTTTTTCTTGTATTGCGCGAGACGGTTTTTGCCGTTACGTTAGGTAAAAGATTAATACAATATAACCCACCCTAAATAGGACAGATAACGTAAATTCTCCCTACTGAAATTATGCAAATGTGACCCAGTTGTATTTTGTTTAGCCAATCAAATTGTCCAGTTTTGAAATTGACCAATGAAAGCTCCCAACTTTAATTATGCAAATTATGAAAATGTGGCCCAGTTGTATTTTGTTCAGCCAATCAAATTGTCTAGTTTTGAAATTGACCAATGAAATTGACGGAAGGCTTTATTTATCACTGATTAATATGAAAACAAAATATCAAATGTTCTAAAGTGAACAAAACGGACGAGTCATATGATAAATTACTTTATGGTTTTCAAGAGCAATTAAATCATCATTCATCTGACTTTTACGTAAAGGCGGTAATAAAACAACAACGATACAGATCGTTTTAATATATTTATATCAACAAGCTTGTTATGTAAAATGTACATCGACATTTGGGAACAAAATTGTTTTCACAAATAAATATAACAAATCTACAGATGGTGATAACACAAAAACAATCATACCTTTGCAAGACGTATATACATTCTACCAGTAGAAAATTGATTTAAACATTGTAAACGGGAAATGTAACACGGATACAAAACAAACTTACTGTTCAGAGTACCAATGAAAAAAACGTGTAGCAAGACTTAGTCCTGGAAAGAACGACACGCACATTTTATAACCTGTCAGTTTGAGCGTGGTTGGGGAGACTTATACCTTCAATATTTCCGAGCAAATATTCTGTGATGTATGAAGTTCTTTTCATGAGAGAACAGAGGGATCAGGATCTCCCGACAGAAGTTATGGATGCAAAGCAACGCCGCCTGCCACAAGCAATGTCCTGCATAGTCAACTCTTGTCAGAAATGTTAAAGGTTCGAACCTCCATTCTTGACGGCCCTCACATCTTGACCTTGGAAATTGAATGGCATTTGCAGCGTATATTAGATTGCATGGGCTATCTGCTGAGAAAAACAATCCCACTGTGCATCGACTTTTCTAAGAAGTGCTTGTTTTTGAGGTGGCGCAGCCCCCAAACTCTCACATCTACATAATAATCAGAGGTCTCGGATTATTATGATCCCCGATGAGTCTGGAGGTGGGATGGGGAAATCTCACCCTCGGGGCAAGATATTTGAACCAGACCCGAGGCTTGCCGAGGGTCTGGTTCAAATATCTTGCCCCGAGAGAGAAATTTCCCCATTCACACCTTCAGGCTCATCGAGGATGATTTCCCCCCCCCCCACCATGCAGCGATTACGTTAGCCAGAGGTAATCGGGAGTCACGTGCTGATTCAATCAACTCATTTTGTATTCGTGGTTTTGAGAAACTGATGACACCATCGGAAAGAGCATGCACAGGTTATGTATATACCAAAGGTATATACCACGAAATCGATTAGGAACGGTGGCAGCTTGAGGGTTGAAGAGTTTTAGAGCATCGAACTTTGATCACACTGCATTCCCATGACGTCAATATGAATTAGCTGGTAGCAAGAAACTGATATGATATGCATAACTTCACAATAACGTTATAAATGTATAACGTCACGTGGATGGGTGGGATACATCTGTCTCTCCATGTAATCTCACCCGGGACACACGTATGTTGCACATGCAGTGGGGGAGAAAAAATCATCTATATCTTACGTACTTCAAGTTTTTGAGAATGTCGTTGGTTTTAAAATATCGCCTACATGATGCGCATAAACCATACAGTCAGTTTAAGTCTATCATTTATTATTCATCGCAATTGTTTGTTCAGTATATGCCAATGCAATTGGTCGGAAATGTTAGAAAAAGTGATTGTTGGTGTCCTGATATGGTATATACGGAGTCAGTTAATCCCACAATTATGGGAGTAACTGACATCCTATATACCATATCATGTCACTAACAAATTGTTTAGTTAATAATATGAAGTAGTTGAGACCTATGCATTCTTAACGAATGGCATTGGCGACGCGATAAAGACAGAGCAACGATTTTGTTTTTACACTTTGCAACTTGGAAGAGAAAATTACGCAAGAAGGTTGCAGTTCTGACTGGCAGATGATGTGTAGAACAAAATAAGAGAAGTATAACGATCCACTCTTGGATTATTGCACAAGTGTCACATATATATAAACATTGGGTTAAAACATGAAAACTTGAAGAAATATAAACATAAATCTGACAAAAATTATTGTTTTTCAGTGAAGCACTGAAAACAAACGTCTTTACAGAGACAAATAAATGAATTTTCTTGTACGGTCCTGTCGGTTTGGTGGGCTTAAATCAATTATTCCTCAAATTAAATACTAATGCCTTAATTGTGATGACGTGTGTAGATGAGGATAAATGGGCGATCGTCAATAGACGACCTGTCAAAATTATCAGTGGCGCGTTAAATATGTCACCACCTTCCAAGCCCCGCCTTGTCAAAAGCTATACAATTGTGTCATTCGCTGTTTTTGTGCAGGTGCACTTTAATCTGTCCTGTGTTATTTGTTCGTTACATAAGGCGATACAATACTGAGTTGACTCTTTAACTGCTAAACTTATTCAAAATAAGACAAACTTGCAGCAAATACATGACTGTGTGCGACCTAACAATAACGATTTCTGAACATTTTGTTTTCGTAGCCCGCCACTTGGGTTAAGAAAGTTGTCCTAAAATCACAAAATTTAGCCCCTTAGAACACGTTGAAAAATATCACAATTATTGCTTCACTAAACGATCATTCCAGGGTTAAAATTCAAGAAATGTCCATAACCATAAATATGCAGTTCGGAATTTCAGCAGTTGTATAACCATCGCTGATTTGACCCGTTACCTAACGTAACGAACGTATCTAACCAGAGTTATTCATACGAATCGCCATTCATATTGTATTCTATTTTCCAACGTTCGTCACGGAAACATAGATTATGACATCTCCATTTGGGATGAAATCTTTGCAAGCGTTCCAATCATGTGTCATAAGAGAGGTTTTGTTACCACGTGTCGCTTATTTAATTATTTGTTTATTGGTGTTTAAGGTCACTTTTAGCATATTTGACTATATCAAGACGGCAGCATCGGTGTGAAGTCAAGTTTAACCCTTTACCTAAGGAATCGACGGCATCCGCCCGCGTAATATGCAAATTCCAGCAGTTGAAAAAATAGTATTTTTCACAAAAATGCAACAAAACCATATCATGTGACCCCTCGTTGGAACGAGCTCGTCGAGCTCGTTCCAACGAGTGGTCACATGATATGGTTTTGTTGAAATTTTTGGAAAAAAATTAAAAAATGATATTTAAAATAATAAATTTTGATATCTTCTGCGTTGGGTAAAGGGGTAAATTGTTTTACCCATGCTTCCCACTTTAGAGGACCTCCACCACAGGCGTTGGTTCAGGGACCTATTTTATCAGTAGAGAAGAATTTGTTCACTATAGTAAACACGCACGGCTCCACTCCCCGGGGTTCCCGCGGGAAATCAAGTGTCCTCTGCTAGTCGCGTTAAGCAAAGATTGGAACATCCAGGATACTCATTTTCAGGAAGCTGATAGAATAAATTATGCGGCGCACTGTTGTTCAAAAACAAGTTAGCCCTTTGAACACTGGTGGTATCCTCCACGCTGGTTCAGTGTCATCAGTTGGAAGAGTCTATATTCGTTACTTGGGGGAAGACCAATCAATATTTTCAACGTGCATGTCTGGGGCTGCACGTTGAAAATCTTGATTGGTCGACCACTCAAATTCACCGAGCAACAATCTACTTAATGAAGATAGGTCATGTCACGATCTTGGGCCGGAAAAGCGGTCTTTCGGGTTCAAAGTGTTAAAAATTCGGTGGCGCTTGCTTACAGTAATAGCAAAGTTAATAAACGTCTTCTTTCCATTTCAGTTCTTCAATCTAGACATGGAACCTCTTTCATTATTTCGTTTGTGCGGTCCTCATTTGAGTGGTGTTTCAGTCTCTCTTGCCATACGCACAGCTACGGAACAAAGAAATCGTTATCTAAAATTAAACCCTACCAACATACCAGCCGCATTGTATTCGTTTCAGAATTAGCAAGACAGTCAATTTATCTTACTTCTTGAATGGCAAATATCTCGATAACATTGTTTTGTTCACCATAGTTATTTTCTGAACTTCAAAATTACCTCACTTCGATTCAACAAAATGTTTTGTCACTTTAGCCTGTCACCGCCACTTTTTGATTAAAAATATAATTATTGCTAACGTGATTTGTACGCCCATGCGACACATGAAACTGGTCCACGAAAGGCGTCCATGATGTGTACAAACAAACGTTATAAAAATAAATCAGTTCCACTTATTGAACACCGTTCCTCAAAAACAAAATGTAAACTAAAGTTATATTCTTGAAAAAACTAATGTTCGTCAAATGTTTCCAAGTACGACCAGACAGCGTCCAATGGGAAGTCAAATTTCGTTTAGATTGGCGTTATACGAATATAGTCCCCGGAACATCTAAAAAACCGAGAACACACAATCAAATTTCACTACAAGGTGAAGTTTCAAACCCAGCTATCGATGCAGTGTGTAAAGACCGAAATGCACTGTGCTGTAATTTTTTAATATTTGAGCTGCTTAAAACACAAGCCACATTTGGATTGCAACAAATTCACATCACGGTCATCCATTAGCATCTAATATACAAAATGGTAGTGAAGGAGAGGCATACTAGAACCAATACTATAAAGCTTTTACAATTGTATTTTCTAGAATTGTATTTTCTACCTATTAATATAACTGACTAAAATGAATCATTAGCATTTTAAAAGATATGGCAATTTGCCAGCTGGCAAATTGCCACATTTCTGAAAATGCTAATGGTTCATTTCAACCCATTTAAAGTCATAACTAGAAAATTGAATTCTAGAAAATACAATTGTAAAAGTTTTATAGTATTGGATCCTGGGTGAACCATGGTTGAAGGTTTACTGTCTAATAAACTATTTTCTTGTTTCTCTTATCGGGACCTCAATATGAGCCCAAAGATATTTAACGTGTGATTTTCTCGAGTGGTGAGACTTATAAAGCGCACAACGCATAACAGATACGCCGACAACACACTGACAATTATGCAATACATCTTAACTATTTTACACCAATATTGACATTGCATGCCAGGTAGTTCTTAATTACAGGCGCCCATATAATGGCGTACACTTTATATTGACCCTTGTGTACATCGTGTAGATTGTAGGGGGTACCCCAGTATTAACTCTTTACCCAGCGCAGACGGCATCACAATTCTTGAGTTTAAGTATTATTTTTTTCAAATTCTTCAAACTATTTCAGCTAAAACATATCGTGATACCCCTCGTTGGAAAAGCTTGTTGTGCTCGTCCCCGTGAGGAGTCACATGATATGGATTTGTTGAATTTTTCGAAAAATAATTTTTCAACTGCTGAATTTGTACATTACGCGTGCTGATATGGATGAAATGGTAGGTAAAGGGTTAAGAAAACACGTTTTATATGAACTGGAACTTTTCAGTACTGGGCATATTTTGTGCCTCTCGGCATCGGGGGTCAGTAGAAGAACACTTCTAACAGAGTAGAGTCGTAACGCTACTCAATTACATCCCTTCCGTGTATTAAGACGCCATTTGCAGTGCTTTAGCATTGCTATTGTCGCCTTGATACACTCAAGGTCCGATATGTGTTCACTATGGAATCTACCAAAACAAGCATCATTTTGTCAATGATAAACGCATGCACATCGAAGCAAAGTTGTTAATATTTCAACAAAAGTTATTGTAACAATATGCTGCATTGATAATCACCCATACTCCCCTTCATACTTTCGAAGTCGGTGTTTAGTTTGAGTACACAACTCAAATATTTTTGCTTTATATTTTTCTTTCATCAATGACGCAAATCATTATAATTCAATGCCATGTCTGTAACGTTCTCGGCATCCAGGAAATCTTTGCCACGAATACGCAATATGCAGATACCGTGCTTTTGTCACAGATGTCACAGAACAAAATAGACATGTTCATCATATGATTCAAAATAATGCACAATGACATCCCGTCTTCATTTTAATTGAATATCACTTGCTTTAATGTTCCTTCAACGTGAAAGTGTCACACAAGTTCAAACAGTCGATGTCACCTCATAACAAATTCTATTTGTACTGTAAATGCTATGGAAAGTACCAGGGTCCACTGTAATGAAGTTTTCGTACCCGAATTGTCGGCAGCGTATTTTGTTCCAAATGGACCTGCAAAACAAAGGAACACGGATGTAAATAACACATAAAGACATAAAAAACAGAAGCCTTCAAGAAGGGTTAATTATTTTTATGTTTTTCGAAAGCCTTGCGTTTCCGCCTGATATCACCGTTTGGAATATTGGGATGGGTAAGTCCTTTTCGTATTTGTAGGAAGGAGATCAGGAGCCAACACTATAAAACGTTTACATTTATATTTTCTTGAATTGTATTTTCTACCTATTAATATAACAATAAAATGAAGCATAAACATTTTAAAAGATCTGGCAATTTGCCAGTCGGCAAATTGCCAGATCTTTAAAAATGCTAATGGTTCATTTCAACCCGTTTAAAGTCATAATTTGAAAATACTATTTTAGAAAATACAATTGTAATCATTTTATAGCATTGGCTCCAGCTGGAATGATCTAACCCTACAGCTAGCTACCTGACGATACAGATAATTCAATCATATAGCCTTCTGGAACTGTAGGATTGCATTATCACTGAGCCTCCTAAGAGATTTGATGCTGATTTTGTCGTCTACTCCTTAGCTATACCATGTTTGTCTTCACACGCGCAACTTTGTTTATCCTTTTGAATTTATTTATTTATTGGTGGTAAGGTCACATATTTCTGTACAATAGGCTAATCATGACCACGACAGTTTTACTTGTGGAAGACGATGGAGTACCCGAAGAGAGCCACCATGCAACTGTCAGCTCTCCAAAATACCAACTCCACACAAGCAGGGTTAGCATTGGTTGAAGACAGGTGCACGATCGACGTGCTGTACGCCCTAGTACACAACGCCACCGTGCGCTCACGTGGGCAATGGGGGTGAAGTGTCTTGCTCAAGGACACAACTTGGTTGCAGCAGGTGAGATTCGAATCGAGAGCCTCTCGTCTTGCAGCATGCACCTCTACCGATTTCGCCACCGCGCCCCAGGTAACATAAATGCAGACTGGTTTGTTTAGGTACGTGGAATTAAGCAACACTCCATTTCCCTCAACTGACCTAACATGTTAATATTTCTGCGATAACTACATTCATATCATCCGTCTAATTTTGTTTCACAAGTCAACCCCACCACAAACAAATGCTTGATCCCCCTGTGGTAAGCACAAGGTCGTGAAAGTAACACTCAATATTTTCCAGTCAGATATCGCATTCCGTCTGCTTCAAAGGTGTAATCAAATAAGGTTTGAACTCACTGCTAGAAGCCGAACGATTACTAACGTCATCATTCAAGCCTTAATTTCTGTCTGTCAGCTCCATTGTTTCTTGTAAAAGGGGCGCGACTAAGTATGTAACAAACACCATGGCAGATGTACACCCCATTAAAACACCAAACGAAAATTAGCGCTGTCCATAAACATAAAAAAATTAGTAACAAACATCACATTTATTTATTGGTGTTTTCGGTCACTTTCAGTATCCGTGTTTCTATCAGGACTGCAATACAAGTACATTGTGTCAACTTCATCACATCTTTTGTATATATGACGCCTATTTTAAGAGGACTCCCACCCGGGAGTCGGTTACCGGGTCCTATTTTAGCAATATGTAAGAACTTGTTTACCACAATAAACAAGCACTGTTCCACTTCCCTAGGTCCGCAAGATAGACTGCCATCACAAAAAGACACAAGATGAAATTGTTTGATGAGGCCACGATGCCATGTAGAAAAATGCCCGTAAGTTGCCTAAAATGTTGTGAACTTTAACCAAGAATTTGAGCCCCACAGGATATTTTAACCTAAGATTTGAGCCTCAAATAAAAAGGAATCTATAGCAGACACCATTTGTTTGTATACGACGGGAGGAGTCTTGCATTGTCGCCTGGATACAAATCGGCGGCTGAGAACTATATATGTTCTAACTACCATTTTCATCTTTTCGAGAAAAGTAAGTTTAAAATCTTGCACCCGGGGTTTTACCCCATATCATGGTTATAAGTATATGTTTCATTGTTATAATTATATACACCTGGAACTTAATTAAGCACCCCATGTTTTTTTTTGCAGTGGTATTAACGGAAACTGTCATTCGTTTCATGCTATCTTTCAGATGGCCAAAAGTGATTGTTTGTGGAAAGAATGGTCCATTGGCAAATGAAAGACAACACAGTGATGGAAATATGCAGTATTTTAATGGCACTGATTACACATATCAGTCACTAATGGTTTTGATGGGAAAATGTTTTCTTGACACGTAAGGTGCTGGAACGGTCCATGATGAAACAATGCCGGTAATTACTGACAAAAAATGTAACATGTGATCTGAACAACGCAATAGCAGTGTCTGACGTCAGTAGCGAGTGTATACACCACGTGCCGGATGACAGCCCCATCCCTCCTCCTAATGCAGTGGTGTAATAGCGTTGTTCAGAAGGAATGCTCTCGCAGCATGGCGACGATGTGGCCTGGCTTTGTCGACTATGAATACAGGGCGAGTAGCCAACGGGCGGTTGTCAAAACGAAGCAGGTCAACCGGACTGAGAATGTCCCGGATGTACTGATGACCATTGAGATTCCCAGGTACAGTCACGATATCAAGATCACAATCGTGGAAAGAGCATCCCCAGATCATTACTGATCCTCCACCATAAGGAACAGTAGGTCTGATGTTCATGGGCACGTAAGCAGTATTTGTATGTCTCCACGCTCTCATACTACCATCTGTGGCGTGAAGCAGGAACTTACTCTCGTCTGACCAATGGACTCTCCTCCACGTCCTGTGATTCCAATGTAGTCGTGCCATACACCACTCCAAACGTCGCCTTTGATGATGATCGGACAGAGCTGGACGCTTGATGACCCATCTGGACCTCATACCCAGTACATCCTGACGGTTTCGGGCAGCTCTGTTGAAGAAAAGCCTGTTGAGAGAGCAAAAAGCGTTTCACACCCACACTTGAAGCAAAGAGTTCACCCCTAATGAGGTATGCCAGACTCGGATCTTCCAGAACAGAAGTATTTTTGGGCTGTCCAGCCCTTCGTCGGTCCTTAAGATCGTTGGTTTGTTGATGTTTTCGGACAAGTCTGCTGATGATAGAATGACTATAGGCAAATTGCTTTCAATAGCTTTGAATGACATGCCTGTTGCATGCGTGCCAACGATTTTCCATCTTAGTCAACCTGACAGTCTCCCCCTTGCCATGTCAACATTTATTGATAAAAGAAGTGACAAATTTTCTTGTATTGCACGTGGATGATAGTGTTTTTTGTGACATTCGTAGGAAGCATTCTTCACGTGCACGAGGGGGTTTGTATCAACCAACCAGAAACATCATGTTTCACTAGATGAAATGTGCTGCAAGACATAGCAATCATTAAAATGTAATAATCAGTAACAGCAACTTCACTGTCATGAAACATTTTGGGGGGTACTTACTTAAGTTCCAGGTGTATAGTAATTATTAAAATATCACATTTTAAATATTAAAATGTGTATCAAATTAACCTATTAAGCACAAAATCCAATTTTTTCGTTTGGTGATAGAACACTTTTCATTTGTTGGACAACATTTGATTTGAACCATTATGGTGTTTGGAAATAGAACACTTTGTTCATAATTAATGGATAAATCTTCATTATAACTACAGTGAAATTATGTTGCCTCCACTAACGACGTAGTGATTTATTTTATCCCATACATTTTCAGCTCATGAAAAGTATAACGTAGAAATCCAGAATATGGGTTGAGTTATGAAACGTATGTGATAATCAGAAAATTCATAGTAAAGGTTAAGAAGGTGCTAACGAAGTATGAGATACAGCGGTTTCACATTAGCAATGTTTACTGTTGGTACTGTTTCTACCTATATGCAACAATATTATTCCTGACAAAGGAATTTCCAGCTGGCTGGCTGGCTGTGGTTGTCTTGACTGTCTGGTAGGCATATCGGTGGATTGATGGATGTAAGGATATTTGAGTGGTTGGATAGAGTAATGATGATGTGGATAGATTCGGTACAAAAATCAAACATGCGTGGATTTTGAAGGGTAATTTGGGTTCCATTTCAATTTACTGGTCAATATACAGGCTAAAGATAGAAGAAGTTGCAGAACGAATAGAACTTATATTTAACCCTTTACCTAACATGAAAAGCAGACGACACTTGCAAAAATAATTCTTGAATAACTAATTTTTTTCATTTTTTGTCTCAAAAACATAGGTTATGACCCCTCGTTGGAACGAGCTCGACGAGCTCGTTCCAACGAGGGGTCATAACCTATGTTTTTGAGACAAAAAATGAAAAAAATAATGAAAATTAATAGGCGATTTTTGAGAATAGAGCTGGCCGGTTTTGGCCGTTACGTTAGGTAAAGGGTTAAAGAATATTCAAGCAAGAAGGTTAAAAGTGACATGAATGGAAATTCATTATTTTTGTCAGTATATGGATTTTTTTATGGCTGAGGTGAATGCACTGGAAGATCAAATAATCAAAAATAAGAATACCTTCAAGCTTTCACAGGTGAAACTTGGTTTACAGGGATGGCAAAATATAAACAATTTGGAGTGCAGGCGACAGCTGCAGTTCGCAGTACTTCAGCGATCATCTTTAGTTAACCTTGTCCTTATTAAAGCTTTTAGATGGTTGAGGCAATGAATGAACATCATGAAAGTTATGGAATAAGCAATATTAAATTTCAAATCCAATGCCATTAGTTTTTAAATTAAACCCCATCCCCCCTTCCTTTATAAGTTTTTGACTTCTGTTTTCACACTGCATGGAATATGAATTATGATGCGCAAACGCATCACTGGTACTGGAATAGTTAAAAATAACAGTTCCGTACGCAAAAATATATCGGGACAATGATTTTTTTTTTTAAACAACAAAGAAGATCCTTCCTTGCAATAAATATTGTCTGTGTCTCTGTGCTGATGAATAATAAATACTCTGAAATTATAATTAATCAATCTAATGTATGGATTTTGTTTGTACAAATACACTTCAAAAATAAACATTAACCAAGCCCTAATGCATAATGAAAATAAAGTACATATATAAAACTAGTATGGCAACTACTCTAAATAATATTTTGACTGGGAGCGCGGTGGCTCAGTTGGTAGAAGTGCAGGCTGCAAGCCGAGAGGTCCTCGGTTCGAATCCCACCTGCGGCAACCGCGTTGTGTCCTTGGGCAAGACACTTCATCTCCATTGCCCGCGTGGGGGCACGATGACGCCGTGTACTAAGGCGTACTGCACGTCGATGGTGCGCATGTCTTCAACCAATCTAACCCTGCCTGTGCTGCAGTGCGGAGTTACGATGTTGGGGAGCTGGCAGCTGCTCGTCGTTGGTCGGTGGTTCTCTCCGGGTACTCCGGCTTCCTCCACCCGTAAAACTGTCACGGTCATGGTTAGCCATTGTGCATAAATATGTGACCTTAAACAACAATAAATAAATAAATATAATATTTTGACTCTATATTTCCATGATATTTGATGAAAAACTTACCATTCGGATATGATAAATACGCACTTTTATTTCTGTGAAAGAAACTGTGTCACGTGACGTAATTTACGTTAAACGATTGGCGCTCATGGAGTTAGAAGAGTGTGGTCCTCAAAGATCAAAAATCTCGATTTTGACAAAAATGGAAATAGAACATTATGGTTCTCAGCCGACGAAATGGGTGTTTAACAAACTGTGAGATGAAAGTACCATCAGGAGTGTCTCTGGTACATTTCTATTGACACAACCCTCAGCAATGAAATGAAGCTGGCAATAGCGGATTCACATTCTATACCGGTGTGACAGGAATGATAGTCCGTAGGAACGTTAGTCCCTCTGGACTATTATTCCGCGGAATTATAGTCCTAGGTCTAACATTTCTAGGAATAGTAGTCCGGCGGACCGTGCTGATGAAAAAGGTTATTAGGCTGTCGTTTCCCGCACTAGCTGCAGTTCCATGGCCTCCCACTTTTTCATAACGTATATTTTGGATACACATCTGGCACAATTGGTATGGTACACCTAATTACTCATGAGCATGTTGTAACCAATGTTGTATCAGTAAATCATTTAACCTTTTGCTCAGGCGACATTTGTCCTGTTCCAGTTCCCGCTGCTGCCACCCCCCCCCCCACCCCCCCCCCCCCACCCCCGCCTCCTAAAAAAGAACATTGGAACGACCATACTGAGCGTCTACCAATAAGGGATCATAAACTATGTTTGTTTTTTCAGGCAAAAATAAACAGAAAACAAATAATTAGTGGCCCCACCCATGCTCCACTTCTCTTTTAGGCCGCCATTGCCCAATACAAACATATTTTGTGCAAGCATCCGATACCCCAACACGATGTGTCCCTGGTTGCTGAAGGCGTCCTTAAATCCCAATAAACAAACAAACAAACAAACAAACAAACAAGCATCCGATACAACAATCAAGAAATCGATAAACCCTTTACCTAACATGAAAAGTAGACGACTCTTGCAAACAAAAAATTCTTGAATAACTCATTTTTTTCGTTTTCTGTCTCAAAGGGCTACAGTATTAGATTTTTTAAACTTCGCCGCAAATCCAGAACAGGCTCAAACATTTGCAGGAGATAATGCTATGTCGGCTGATTGTATTCAGGGACTCATTCTGGAAAAGGCTAATGGTGACCATGCCTTAACTGACCACAGTAAGCTGATGGTGAGACGTCTTACAGCTCTGGTGGATATGTCTATGCCTGGTAAAGATTCTGCGTTCGAAACCGTGCTGTTTGCAAAAAATGAACCTCTTACAAGACGTATTTAGAGAGTATTGACATCAATGTTCAAGCATAATTCTTATGTCTCAGATTAAATTTTGCGATAGTTACAACATTACATACATCTATACAGTTGCGGATGATTTAACAGTGCTTCTACGTCATTGTTGGCTGCCTGTACATATGATGTAAAACATTGTCAGAATAAATGCTGCCTACACGTTGCGTTGGTAAGGAAGAATACACATGGGGCTACTTAGTTAAACGTAAAATTTGTTATTATAATTTCTACGCAACAATTCGTTTAAGAAGCACGGTTGCACAGTGGCATTGGAATTCAAACCAAAAAGGTCCACGGTTCGATCCCCGCTAGGGGTAACTGCGTTGTGTCCTTGGCAACGCACTTAATTCCGATTGCCCATGTGGGGGGCAAGGTGGGGGCAAGGTGGGGGACGCCCGTACCAAGGCGTACTGCACGTCGATTGTGCACTTGTCTTCAACCAATGCTAACCCTGCTTGTGAGGAGTGATTACGTTGAGGAGTCTGACAGTTGCTCGCCGCTGCTCGGTGTGTCTCCGGCTTCCTCCACCCGTAAGACTGTCCGACGCGAGGCAACCTTAGCTTTCTAAAGTGTCGTTAAACCCAAATAAATAAATAAATAAATAAATAAATAAATACATACATACATAAATAAATAAATATATGAACAATTCATTTGTGTCAAAATATAATTAAAGATTGCACATTTCAACTTTTATGTTCCGCTGCGTCCAAATGCTGACTGGAAAGAAAAGGTAGAATAATTACTCATCGCACCGTTCGGATCTCTTCCGTCGCATGCGGCCTGTAACGAATTTTGACATTGCATACTTAAGGAACGCGTTACAATTTGAGTACACCAAATTGGCGTGGAGTTGGAAAAGGGACTGTTACCTAATGCCGTCTTCCATTTGTACATCAAATCAACCAACATTTTAATAAATAAAGAAAGAAACCTGAACGACAGCTAACATGTCACTATTACAAAAAGAAGAAAGGGAAAATTGAACTATTGAATTGCATGGATTAGTACCAGCGTGTTTTCTATAATGACGTTATAAAATTGCCTAATGATTTTTTAAGGAAATAGAAAAAGGATGTCAGAGATAAAGTGTTCGTGTTACTACAGGGAGGTAGACATGTAACGTATGGCAACAGTTACATTTTGCGTAGGAATCGTCGTGGTATTGAGCTCGCTGGATGATTGGATGTGACGCTATGTCAAATTACATTACGCCCCCATATCGCTGAAAAGCTTCCATGACACAAGTATGCTAATGAAAATTTCCCATGCCAAATAGGCAACACCCGCAAGAAAGAAAAAAAACAGTACCGCAAGATGTTTTATATATACTTGCCAATACTGAAAGCATCATTGTTAAATGTGTTGCAACATGTATTGCAAACTCAGCAACATGGTCAGTCATGGGAATTGGATGTTAACCCTTCGAATAACGATAAATGCGTGGTGACATGTGTACAATACAGATGTTCAAGTTATCCTGTTAAATCATTTAGCAGAAACTGGCATATTGTGCGAAAAATGTCTGAAAAGCAGACGATATGATTATAACGAATCTGCAAGAAACATCACACATTTCCAGAGTCTTAGCATTGACGTTTAGTCTGTAATACGCTGTACACAGATGAATGACTACCGATATCGGAAATGTCCCAGAGACTTGCCGGTTCCGACAACACAGAAGTATATATACACGTTTACAATACACTTGGTTGTATCCCACCCAGACGACAGCAACTGCGCGGTTCATAAGGAAAGACCCGATGTCGAAATTGATACGTCCGATGGTCGCACTCGATTAGATAAGATATAACACCCAACACCATTTACCTGCAGGAATGTGCTTATCGAATCTACAGTATAAAGCTACTGACTTTTAATGCACTTGTTACGTGAATATACGGACCTAATCAAAGTTGTGTTCACCGAAACTATAAGCTTTGGTCAACAAAAACTGGTTCAGGTTCCCATAATCGCGTTTCAACAGATACTAAAAGCAATTAACTTCCTGTTATATGACAAGACCGCGTGCCACTGAGATTACTAAAAAACAAAGCCAGCAGTATGTAGTCTAAAATGACATTTAAACTATTTCAACAACAATAATGTCCTGATTGGCTAAAATTACCAGTCGATACCCTTTCTAGCCGCCTATTTTATTGGTTCAAATGGTCCGTGACATTGAAACGCAATGTGTATATTTCCAGCACACAACTCTGTTTATATAACAAGCTTTTCAAAGTTGTATTCCATGGAATCATGTGATCAGAACTGAACGAATTGGAGAGCAGATAATCTACAATCATATGACAATACCTTTTTGAGGACGAACAGGTTGGGGTTTGATGCCACTGTACCTTATGAGATCAAAGCTGAAGGGGTACTATATTTCGATGTTTGATCTAGACGGCCCGGTAACGTCAACGAGAGGGAATATGTCAGCACAGGTCGATTGAATATTGAATGAATTTGTTTGTATGACAGTGGGTACAGTAAATCACCGCGGACTGGTCGTATTCCATACATGGACAGAGATGTCCACGCATGCGTTTACTAGGTAATAAAAATCATCAGCAACAAAATTTTAATTAATGAAGCACCGGGCTATACCTGGTGCTTCGTTAATTAATCTTTGCTAATTATTCTTCTAATTAGTGTTTGAAATCTAATATTATTGCGTCCGTTGAAATATTGCCTGCCCGCGGAAAGTGACCAGTGCGCGGTGGATATACTGTCTTTAAAAGTGAATAGGACACCTGAAATGTAAACGATAAAAGAAATTATATTAACCAGATAACATATTATAACTCCTGAAATTGGGACTGCCATATTCATCTTTTTGTTTTTGTTACACCATCGGGAGGTTTAAAATTCCGGAGGTCTAAAATTCAGCTTTATTGCGAAACGCTTCCAAGAACATGAGTAATCTTACCCTTTTGGCGAATTAGCTTGATGAAATTTGTTGATAAAAAATTCTTCAAATAGACCTTGGAATGAATGTTTGTCTAGAGAGTTCAGCGCATAAGTACTCGGGTTTTCGTTGCAGACATGAAGCTGCTCGTAATTCTGCACGCGTTGCCTCGTTCTAGAAATGCTTGATATGAATCTGGAAGAGCTAAGACTCGTGTTTTCCGACGAACCAAAGCCTGTGGACAAATTATCTTTCTAATGTGAGCTATTTGTTAGTTGTCCTTTAATAAAACATGATACTGTACCGGAACGCAGTGCAACAAATGTAGACATACACACCAACATGAGAGCGTTTTACCCCAAGAGGCATGGAGAGAAGATACAGGGTAAACATCGGTGGTATCATTGGAATAGGAAATACGGAGATGCAAGGTTACAGTAACCGCTGTAGTGACCTTGTACACCCACACATTCAGTTAGTGTCGATGCCCACCTAATATTGCAATAGCATATAGTACGTGGAGAGTGGATTGTAACTAAATCACCCGCGGAGTGGAGTTATCACCCATGCTGTAACTTTCAAATTTTGTATATACTGACAAAAACACAAGGAATGTTTCAGCCAATGGACCTCCGGGTTTAACCCGGAGGTCCATTGGCTGAAACTTTGCTTGTGCTGGTTATGCTTTGCAACAAATTTGCAAATATTGCTTGGGTGGATTTTCCACTCTGCGGGTGATTTAGTGATAATACACTCTCCACGTAGTGTAGTTTTATGGCGCCTTTCACTCCATCATTTGAGCAACATCGTGGTCACCAACCCTGCAGTCATTATGAGGTCCACAACTTCGAAGAGGACAGCTAATGGTTATTGAGCCACTAATCACCGATTAGTATCAGGTGATGAAGTAGTAAACCGAAGAAAATCGTCACTATTAGTTTTAAAACGGGAGTGCACTAGCTAGTTTGGAATCCAATTTTTTTTAAGGGTTTACCTCTCCTTGTCTTTTTATTCGCTGGTCTCTTATCGGATTTCACTTTTCTTTTTTGGAAACTGCAGCAACTTTCACGTTTTTTCTCACCGCGCCGTATTTTCCAACTGACGTCGGATAAAGAAATATACAGAAGTTTCATATACAGAAGCCACTACCTCATGCGTCGGGTCGATTAAAAGTGTCTTCTAGTAACTAAGATTCTACGATCATAGCGTCAGCGCAAATTTATGCTGATGCGCAAAGAAATGGACTGAGATTTGATAGTAACGGCGCATATTGAGGGAATCCATAATGAAGCTGCATTGAAGGGTCATCTATTATTTGACCGATACCCTTTGGCAATACTTGACAATCAACACCAGATATTTCACATAGATCTAAGATATTAATTGGTGTAATTAATTCAGAACAAAGTACCAATGTATCGATGAATCGAATCAACCTTTTTAAAGTTATGACAAAAAATGCTTACGGGTGAAGTAGCTATAACTATTCTTTACAAATGATTTGTATGCAAACATTGTCATTTCTCCAAAGGAAAATCGAGGTTACATATTTGTCTGTGGATACTTCTATAAAAAAATGCCAGTTGCTTGACCAGAAACATACTTTGATGGTTTTCAAACTTATACCATAGAACTCCATAGTTCCGTTTTATTATGAAGTAAGCTTTTTCATACAGTATTTCTCGGGGTTCAGATATCAAAAAGATAGGGATTCTGAGTTAGACACAATATTTTCAATCACTGCATTGTCAATTTCGTGATTAATACGTCGTAATTTGACGAGTTCAAGAAAGGCGGGGGACATATTACAGCTTAGAATTTAAAGAAAATGTAACAGGAACTGGGTTTGGTCGGTTTTGGTTTTGATGAGTTGAAGTAATTTAAATAAAAAGGCGACGCAATCGGAGGCATCATTTATTGGGAACATTTAAAAATGGAAATAAGCTCAGTGAAGTTAACCCCCTTCATTCTGATGTCAAAATACCAAAATTTCAGGAAGCTGTTTTTTCCCATAATGCATCTAGAAATTTAACCAATTCAATCTCGTTTGACAGAGCTCAATGAGCTCTGTCAAACGAGATTGAATTGGTTAAATTTCTAGTTGCATTATGGGAAATTTTTTCTGCCTGAAATTTAGATATTTTGACATCAGTGTGCAAGGGGTTAATCGACTTGTGTTCGACTGGTAACAAAGACATTCCAAAATCTAACACAGGTGGACAACTGAGAAGTGGAATAGTAAATACCTTTAATCAGCATCCTGCATGTAGAGGATCTCTAATGAGTCGCTATTTCATGTCAAATCGGAACGAAATTGAGATTTTTTTTATCACATCATGTGTAATTGAACATTTTAGTTAACATTTATTTGTTTATGTATTTGTTGGTGTTTAAGTTCAAATATGGCTAATCGTGACCACAACATGGATATAAAGTCAAGTCCAGCCAAATGTTGATACTCATGTTGCCTATTTTAGTGGCCTTCCACCCTAAGCATTGGTGAATGGGTCCTATTTTACCAGTAAAACAGTGTTTGTTTACCTTACCACAGTAAACAAGCACTGCTTCACTTCCCGGGGTTCCAACGGGGGTTTAGTTAACATAACGACTAAAGCTGACCAGCGCTGTCCACAAAAAATCGCCCCATCCAAATTGTATGATGTTTCTTCAATTTTTGCCTCTTTGCCTCAAGAACATAGCTTGCATGTATGACTCCTCACATAGCTTACTAAACCTTGTAGAGCTCGTTCCAATGAGAGCTCATAACCTATGTTTTCCAGACAAAAAAATTAAAATATTTAGTTATTCAGGAAATGTTTTTCCGCAAATGTCTTCCTGCTGTTTGGTTTAGGTACATAGTTAACCCTTTGAACTCTAGCGGTATCTTCCATGCCATTTCAATGGCAGCAAATAGAGGAGTCCATATTCATTATTTGGGGTAGACCAATCAATATTTTCAACGTGCAGCCTCGGGGCTATACGTTGAAAATATTGATTGGTCTAATCCACACATTTACTGAACAGCCATCATATTTAATGACGTTATGACGTATCATGTTCCTGGTCGAAAAAGCGGCCGCTAGGGTTCAAATGGTTAAGGGATATGAGAGAAGATTAATTCTCCTTTCGAAACCATCTCACAACGTTACGATGTCGACGTTGACGTCTGGCATCATTTACGTATTAGACATGCTGTACACGATATTTTCCGCAATGAGCTATTTGATTGTGATTAATTGAACAAATAAGGTAGCCCTAACTAAGAGGAATAGAAGATCACAAGGTGGAACTTTTTGGTTGAATAACTAAACGTTTTTGGGGTTTTTTTGTGCCTCAATAGCATAGCTGGCAAAACTTGAAAAAATAATAACGTTACAAGAGCGATGACTTTACTGAACGGCATTGCTGATTATTTCCATTACCCCAGGCGATGCGTTAATCAACTCATCTCAAAACACCCTTCCAAAATGAAAAAAAAACATACAGAGGTAAATACATTTGTTAACAAGAACATGCCAAAGATAACAAAGGTTTTTCTAACTTAATATTATTGTCTACATATTAGAAGTTGCTATGTGGTTTAGTATACACGAGCGATTAGGAGGTGTTACGTCCAAGAACTCTGATAGCTACTGCGCATTGGAGGAAAACAATATCAAAGAGATTGTAATTGTTGACATACAACATCTACTTGTTAGAATGCAGCTATATCTAGTATGAATTTTGAATGTTTTAGCCCAGGAAGAAGGTCTTTACTATGGTCGGTGGTGTATTTTTCTTTCTACCGTAACCCCTTCACCACGGTATAGCCTCAGACGCTGATGTAACGTTAAACACCATAAATAAACGAACATGTAACCCCCAGGTAACAAATATGATCAGAGTTAGACACACAGTTAATCAATCAAAGGCTTTCTCCAAATGATTGCTGCCTAATATCATTGGGACCAGCTTGATCTTCTGTGTGCTTGTTGTGTACTGCTCGAATTCACATCGACGTTTGATCCTAGCTCAGACTGATGTCACTGGTTACAAAAGCAAACATGTCTTCTCGCAGGACGGAAATCGACAATTTGAATCCCCTTCCCAGTCCAGATCCCCTTTTCGAAAGCATACACCACACCTCTCTCGATATTAATGATCTCATGATGTGCCAGTGGATACTTTTCACCCAAGTAATGATATGAAGGCCATTGGTCATCGGCGCCTCAGAAATCACGTGCACAGAAGCAGTAAAAGCCAGGAAACTGGCACTCCATTAACTGTTATGCAGGTTGAGATTCAGAGCAAAACCCGTAACCTGGTTCCTTCGGTGTTTTGGGATCTTGGAGTTGTGTGAAATCGCCATACACGATCAGACATTGCAACTTCTGTTATTGTGCAGTCATCGCGTACAACACTTAAAACAGCCTTCTTTGGCGTGACGACATCGTCCACCTCCTATCCTGCAACCAACGCAATAATCACAAAATAATTATTTAAGTTCTCCAAATAATTTTCTTTCACATCTAAACCTAACATAATCTATCCACCCTCTCAGTATTGGAAAGTCAGGCACTGTCGCGTAAGAGATACAGTGATGCGTTTTGAAAACCAGTTGTCTAATATACCACTGTTTTTATTTAGTGCTTTGGCATGGGCAGCAGCATGGTTAATTTCGATAATCGGTATTCCTGCACGACCAATGAATCTGCCTGAGGTGAGAAATCTCGCATATCCAATATGGCTGCCATGATGCAAATAGACGAAATTTGTCTAGAATGAAATACTCGCCTTAATCTGTAATCTGTAGTATTCCAATTGGGATGCAATTGAGAAGTGCAAGGTATATTTATACCCATGCATCGTTCAGACATGTGATGAGGCCATCAGATAAACAACTATAATAATTTAAACAGATGATGAACCTTAATCTTCTCGACAATGAGGTGAAAATACCGACATTTTAATCAGCAATGTTCCTATAATGCAACTAGGAATTCAATCAGTCAGTCTTGTTGGGCACAGCTCATTCACAATATTCAATTGGTTAACTTCCTAGTTTCATTACGGAAAAACTTTGCAGCTTGAAATTTATATATTTAGACACAGGCCCGAAAATAAGCAGTCTGACATTTGCAAAATGAGGTTCCCAGAGGGTGAATTTGATGATGCTATCCCATACAGTGGGCCAATTTATCCTCTGGGTATCAATTTCTGTTTAGGTTTGAGAGCCTGATTCAGATTGAGATTCACAGAGGGTAAATTTAGTGATGCTACCCTGCTGTGCAGGGTAGCATCACAAAATTCACCCTCTGGGGACCTCATTTTGCAGATGACAGTCTACTTATTTTCTGGCTTGTTTAGACATCAGTATTGAGAGTGTTCAGCATCCTTATAGTGATGTGACAGCCTCGACGAACTTCGGTTTCTCTGTTGAGAATGGATGACCCGTGATACACCCCATAACCGTAGCATGCGCTATATAGTGAAAAGCTATTTTTGCATTGTTGGTGCTCATCTGACGGACTCATATTTTGTTGAAAAACCGAGACAAAAATGGAGGTAAACGCCAATGTAATCGTGGCCACCTGATGAACAAATGTGGGCGGCCAAGACGATTTTAATTCAAATCCGTGCGCGTGGTCGTGAGTGTGTGCTCAATTGCATTTCCTCTTTCGTGTGAATGATAAAACAGTATGCCGCATATTTATACTGGGCTGTCCCTCTTATTTTCAGCAAGATGAATCATGTTTATAAAAACTCAGGAAAAGGACCTAAGGATAAGGGATACATAAGCCACCAGGAGCGGATATAAAGGTTAGATTTGATAGTGCAACTGAAGCACGGAACAGAGATGACAGTGAGAAAGAAGAGTAAAAGGACCTGAGGCCATTCTTAAATCCCGCCAATGGAGATTGTTAGGAAGTCCACCTTAGTACTCGCCGTTATTGCACTCCAGCCCTCTTTGGTGATTTGAATAGAAAACACATTGGCTGCGATATATCAATGGAATCGGCTCCACGAGCTGATTCCAGTGACATGTCATATCCAATGTGCTTTAAAACAAAGACATTAGTTTGATATATGAAGTACCAGAGGACAGTTGGCAGATTACAAAAATAAATTTAAAAAAACATAACAAGCCTTGTCACATCTTTGATCAAATTAATCAATAATCAGCTCCGTATGCGTCTACTTCAAACATTGAACGCTGATTGTTGAACAACTAAATTAGGACAACTAATATGAAAAAAAAATATTGTGAAAAGCATGTCAAGCTGGATGGTCATTTCTGGAATCAAACTTATTTTAACGTATAGCATTTCATAAACAGGAGAGGACAATATAATTATATTTTTTTTCTGACCGTGGCACATGACACAAATCCGTCACTGGTTACCCCAGGCCAAAACGTCTCTACGTTCTAAATTGCTGCAACATCAAATAGTTAACATGCTGTTAGATATTAGTTGACGTGGAGAACAACGGACACATAATGTACCAACACCAAATTACCTAGTGAGAACGATTTCCTATCACTGCTACCCTGAACATTGGGGTTATGTTCCACACCTGTGGAGTGTTTTCCAGTATTCGTATGTGTGATGGTAGTGGTGAGTATGTCATTCGATTTGCCTGGATTGTTCTGTATATAATGATCGGTAACTTTACCATTTATTGTAGGTTTGCTGGTCTGCCGAGGTGGCCTCGTCGTGCGTGCGGAATGTATGAAGATTGGGTACGTTCTCTCTGTAGCTGGATTGTAAGCGGTGTAGGATTTAGTTGGTGTTCTTATTGGTGAGTAGGTGGTCGTTGTAGTCTTTCTTGTGGTTGGCTGTGGAATGTATTCTAAAATCAGAAATATATGAAAAAAATGTTAACCCTTTCAACAATAAGCTCCTGAATTTATGGTGTGAAAAAAATATAATTTAGAGCAAACTGGGCGAAGCTATTGTGTGGTCGCATGATGGTGCTGTGATAATTTAATCTTGCAACCCTGTTGGATCGCAGGATTACGTCTTTGCAGATCTTTCAAACCTATTAGAAGGTCATTGAGACATATTGGCATCAAATGGGAGTATTTTCTACAAGCAACAATGTATGCTCTGCGGTAGAGTTGAGGTGTATTAGTTTCAAAGCTACATTTACGTAACAATTACTCTCACAGGAATTGTTTCACTATAAGCGTCGGCGTTTTGAAAACCAATCGAGGCGGACAGAAATAAAACTGTAGAGATGTGTGGGGAAGAACAGGAGCCACAGAGGCGTTTGATACTTCCGGCAAAACAGCCACGGGAGCACCAATGTTTGGAAGGTGTGAGAGGATAGTTCTCACTGGGTCCTTTTGATCGTAACCACTGCCTCTCTCCGCACCATAGGAAGGTAATAGCTGTGGGCTTAACAGAAAGAACCTAGCTACGAGAAATATCGAGATGGTAATTTTCCTTTTCCTTTTAAAAATATATCTGATGACATTTCCAGGAGATATGTTAAAACCTATTTGAATAGTTTGCACATTTTCCCCCGAAGCTACAAACGTTCATTTGATCGTTCACCTCAAACAACTGACGGTCATACCCACACCCCAACTCATCAAATTCACACCACTCACGCATTTACAGATTTACATACTTATACACGTGAACACAAAACCTTTTGGACAGAGGCGGGCTGGCTGTGTGATCTACCGGGAATACTCCCGGTGGGCCTCCTGTTGGGTTCCACCTGGGGCCCACAAAATTGATGCGGCCCAACACCTGTTGGTGCGTGCAGTTTCGTGAAAATGACTAAAAGGCTAAATGGATCCGATTGCACAGACTGCCGGTATAACGAAATGTTCTCTATATGGACTGCCCTTGGCAGACCACAAAGAGGACATTTTGAGGTACCAGCAGTCTAGTCTGTCATTGATCGCTCAGATGAAAGGAAACAGCGTTCCTTCAACTTCAAAAATCAAACAAAATTTTCTACGATTGGACTGCAGTATGGTCTTCCCGACGGGACCCCCCCCCCCCCCCCCCCCCCGGGTAGAACCATTTTTGCCAAATGATCGATGAAGATGATATAGAAATGCCATCGAAAGATCCTCTGTGTGGACTGCCAATGACCGCTCAGATGCACGGAAGCCGCGTTCGAAGAATCAAAATTTTCTCCAGATCTGTGCTCCCTTGGTGTATTTCTCGGCAACTTTTCTTGGTCCAGTACGCCTCTGCGTTTTGACATGTAAATACACCATCCTAGCACCGAATTGTTAAAGAAACTGAATACGCTACTATTTATGGTAGTGAACCAAACACGAGTATTTATGTGACGATGAGGGGTGGTGGCGGGGTGGGCGGAGGTGGCTAAAAGTAGATTTAGCACTTGAGTTCGAAAATGGATGGACGCTGATGGTGTTTTTTGCCTTCAACCACTGCTGACTCTGGGTGTGCCGAGTTAGTATGTTGGTAACTTTGATGGTTTCCCACGGTGAATCTATTGAAAATAATTACACGTTGTTGAAATTTACCGAATGATCTAACTCTATACAGTACGGCCCTCGTGGACTGGTCACTGCTGATTCCAAACACTAATTATAGGAATACTCATCAAAAATTTAATACAACCCGGTGCTTCATTAATTAAAATTTTGTTGATAATTTTTATTACACGGCAAACGCAGGCGTGGATATTTCTACCCACGCGTGGATTACGACCAGTCTACGGCGGATGTACTGTAAGACCTTAAAGCTTTTGCTGCATCGTCAGTACTCTACTGATGCAACCTGCTATCAGCGAGTACTAACTCATGATAGAATCAGAAAAGGTGGATTAATGCATTTTTGTTGCTGACATGCCGTGGTATCAATGGTACAAATTCAGTGGTAAGCGACTCGATACTTCATGTATCCCATGATAATAGATATTTGGTATCAATTAACAGCTATACATAACGTCTTGTGGCAAGCAAACAAGTCTCTTAGTGCTCAAGTATTTACTTACCCAAATGATCAAATCAGCCCTGCGCCTTTTTTTCATTTTTATTTCCAAAACGTTGCTTATGAACCCTGGCTGGAAGGAGCTCGATGAGATCCTCTCAGTAAGGTACCATAAGCTACGTTTCAGAAGCAATAGAAGTTTTCAGGTGTTTTGGTAAGACAGAGTGACTCGCCTGTTTGGCCCTGCAGTATGGAGAAGCGAAACATAGTCGCGAAGACAGCTAGCCAGTTTTATCTCACAGACTGTAACATAAAAATGGAAACAGTTAAAAATGTGTCCTTACCATATAACACCATGGTCTCTCTATCACTACCTAATCTATTTGAAGCGACACAACTATATTTGCCATAGTCTTCCCTTTGAATATCTCTTATACGCAAACTGAGCGTAATTCGATTTTGTTCCCTATTGTACACGTCCAGTCTGTATTTCCAGCTGTTGGTAATTTGTCTTCCACTTTTTTCCCATATTCCAACTTCCAGTGGAAACGCGTTAACTTCACACTCCAGAATTGTCTCTTTCCCACGTGTCTGCCCCATTCTAGATTCAGGCAAACGTACTTCAGGAGAAACTGAAAACGTAAATAAAATTTAGGATTGAGTTTATTACATAAAAAAAACCCTTTATCTAAAAATGCATCTGAAAATTATGCAGTATCAACTGAAATAAGATACAGGATTATCCCATAACTTTTCATCCAGCTACGCCACTGACATTGATCACCTGGTTACAAAACGTAACAGCTCTATCCGTCTAGCGTTATTCACAAACCTATTCATGAATATCTCATCAATATTGCTCTTCGTCAAGCTTTCGGCCTCTTGGCCTTCTTCAAGGACCGTTTATATCAACGGTCCTTGAAGAAGGCCAAGAGGCCGAAAGCTTGACGAAGAGCAATATTGATGAGATGTTTTACGAGACTGTCCCTATACATTGGACAATTTAGTAATGTGTACTCTTCGTTAATATTTTAGGGTATTTTCCAAATAGGAGCTCGAGAGTTTATTGATGAGAACATTGGGAAAGGCGGGAAGACAGCCAATCTGGCTATGCCTTTCCCTGCCGGTATACAAGAATTGTTATATCCAGTTATCTGTGTATATCTGAAATAATATTACTATATACGAGAATCCTGTTATGATGTAACCATACGTATATATTCATCATTTTGTATTTTTGTATATTAGTAAATAAACATATCATATCATATCATATCATTGGGTTTTAAATAGAACGGTCGACAGTTCTGTCCTCAGCAGGGTCATCTGGGCTGTGTTCTTGGACAAAACATTTAAGTCTGACTGGCCAAGTGGTGGTGCTGTGTAGTAAGGCGTAATGCACGACGATGGTGCACTTGCCTTCAACAGCTCCAAACTCTGTGCTTGTGCTTAGTTGGTAAATTGGAGAGTCTGACAGTTGCTCGGTAGTTCTCTCCGGGTATTCTGGCTTCCTCCACTCGTAAAATTGTCTGACACGATGCGACACTGGTTGGGGGAAAGTGTCATTTAAGCACAAAAAAACAGTCAATCGGTATTCCATTATTTGCTTCTAAACCATAGTGTACGATCGCTCGTTGAAATGAGCTCGGCGAACTCATTTCAATATGTTATAAGTTACGTTTTGAAGCAAGTTTCAATACAATTTTTTTTGCTGGTGCCGTCATCACGTCGTATGAGATAGATTGCCAGCGTTTTTTTTACCTCAAACTCGTGCTGCTGGTGTTTACGGGGGGGGGGGGGGGGGGGGGGGCACTTCAGTCTGGTGAGTTTTGTTGTGAACAATGCGATCACTAATTGGTAGTTACAATCGGACTCTAGCACCGGGTAATACTACTTGGTGTTTGAGTCCGATTGGTACAAGAGCATTCAGTATTAACGGATCAAATTTAGTCAACAAGATACAATATGTTTAATTCATAAGTACGTTTAACTGAGAATTATGAACGAGATTACAAGATCTGTATGCGTCAGCAGAAAAGTAAAAATCATTTACAGAATATATTTTATATATCGGGCAAAAGGTTAATTATGTGGAAAAAGTGTTCGGATTATTTTCTTTTGCTGCTAAAATGTTTTCTGTTTCATCTAAATAAATGCCTTGCGTAGTATTTGCTCTTAGAAAAAGGCGAAACTAGCAATGAAAGAATAGCAACTGCTGAGTACTTCAAACAGCATAAACATTCTGTGTGTTGAAGTATCAGCATACACATTTGTGTGGAACCTATCGAACCTATTTGGAAACTTATTAAGACGCACAAACAGACGAGTTGGAGTAGGTCCAGAGACATATAAACTAAATAACTTTATAAAGTCGAACACTTCATGAACGACACGGCCAAACTATTCGTTCGCTGCTGATTTCTTTAACCCTTTACTTAGCATGAAAAGCACTTGCAAAAACATTCTTCAATAACTAATATTTTTAATTTTTTGTCTCAAAAACATAGGTTATGACCCCTCGTTGGAAAGAGCTCTATGTTTTTGAGACAAAAAATGAAAAAATAATGAAAATTAATTGGAGATTTCTGAGAATAGCGCTGGCCGGTTTTGGCCGTTACTTTGGGTAAAGGGTTAAAGAGTTTACGTGATATTTTGGTTATATTGTTTTTTGTGTGTATGGCTTGTTACTCGGTTTGAATAATCAAAATACGTTCCGCAGAGACAAATCCTATTTGACAGCTAGGTCCTTGCGTATATTCGAATAGCGAATCGAATCTCGAATCGGTTTTGCGATTCAATTAGATTCGTTTTTGAATCCGAGACATCGAATATTCTCAAATCTTTTCACATGCGCTTTCGTCCGCTCACAGAACAACCTAGGTCACATCGTATTCGACAGTTTTACGGGTGGAGGAAGCCGAAGTACCCGGTGAGAACCACATAGTAGCTACGAGCAACTGTCAGTATTTCCACCGTACTACCCTGTGAGTCCCATGGCATCGCCTTTACACTCATTTTTGTGGGCCAGATTGTTGGAGACGAACCACCTCTCCCGTCCCACCTAAGAATCTACAAAGCTTATTTTGATTCGCCCTTATACGAACTGCCGTAGTTTCATGATAGCGTTGGGATTTTTATGTTCCTGGCCCATGCTCGTGACATGCTGCCACCGTGTCGCCTGTAACACAGTGAAATCTAATTGGGCATTGTTGCAAAAAGTTCTCAAATGATCTGTAGAAATCAAGGTCGTTCAGTATTATGCTGCAGGTCAAACAATAAAAAGCAATAGGCCTACATCACGAGAATGAGTTCATCACCGCGAGGCATAATGTCATCAGTGTTTGTAAATCATGATAAATTACAATCAATCGTTTTTAGAACATGACCACACTAACTTAGAACATTTGTATTATGACGCTCAATGTTAAATATTTCGTTTCACGTACAAAGCCAACGATACATTTGATGTTTAGAGTCCATAGTGCGAACTCTTGAATACAATCATTGATGTAATGAAGTCAAACCCTGTATTCTCAAAAATACAGTACAAATCAAAATAAGTTGTAGCATAACCGCAATAAACTAAGTATACTACTATCCCTGCACTGATAAGATCAGAATATGACATCATTTTCTGGAAAGCTCTCAGTGAGAGCTTTCTAGGAAAATGATGTTAGATCCTGGTCTTACCAGTGCAGGAAGAGAAAGATACATAGTTTATAGTGGTTATCCTACAACTTATTTTAGCTTGTACTGTAGGATAACTATTTGTGTGAGTCTCCAAGAGGATTAGATTCAGTTCACGTGAATTATTTGAGATACTCTTCTGTGGAAAGATATATTATATGACTACCACAAATAGCCCCTCAATCCCACTGTAGTTTGCCCATCAAATCCAGCTCTCCAGAAAACAAGAATGTCAAGTTTTCCAGATCGTTATCATGCCTGTCTCAAACGAGGCGCACGTGAACGGACTATTTCAACCAGTGACCTATAAATAAATACAGAACATAAGCACAGAACATAAACAAGGGTGTCTCCTCATTAAAGTCCGTTAACAACTATTTTCAAGACATGAATCCAACAAAACGTAGGAGAATCTGTGTTATCGAAAGCGATTCCGATTGAAACTCAAGACTTGCCTCCATTGTTTTGATTTTCAAGTTTCATGTTCGACACGAACGTTCGATATTACTACGCGTTTGGGATTCCCCAATTCCATAAATTGTTAATTGTTATTTGGCTAATATAATTCTTGTTGTATTTGATTTTTCGGGTGTTGTGATCAGTTTAAAATACTAATTGTCATATAATAAACAAATTACTACAACAGTCAATTAATCTGTGTTGTTGTATTCCCTCTAGTTGACGATTTGAGATCGGCCAGATCAAACGAGACGCCTGCGGCGTCTTGTTTGATCTGGCCGATCTCATCTTGTCAACTCGACCGAATACAACAACACAGTTCAGTTGACTGTAATCTGTATATATTATTCAGTAGGTATCAACAAAATGTGAGATTTGGTGTCCCTATTTAGAGTACAGTGAGCATTGAAGAAGGCACATTGGTCACTCAAAGAGTATAATACTGTTCATTTAAGAGCTTTCAGTAATACAAGTGACAAAGTCACAAGATGCTCTGCGCGGCTAGTATGATATATGCCCAGTTTCACGTGATAGTGGTATTGTTAAACGAATACATGTTTTCAAAACAGTCCGTGCTTCATTTAAACGCAGAATTCATTGACTGTGTCGAGTTTTTCATGTTATTGGTAAAGATGGTGGTGGTACACCTTTTGAGAGAATAGTACAAAACTGCGAAGTTCTCTTGATGCAAACGGTGGAGGGGTGAGGCAGACAAGGAGATATGTGAATAGGCTTATCTCATTAATTGTCGTATAAACAGAAACACCAGGGGTAGTAAAACCCCTAAAATGAGGCTTGACGCCAAGTAGGTGTAGTTTGGAGACAATCGACACACATCCTGTGTTATTCCAAAAACAAATTCCACTAACCCTAAAATTCACAAATTATGAAACACATAGCACTCAGTGACGTAAGCTTATGGGCAATATTTGCATAGATATTTCAGTATTTCATCTTGACTTATTTCTGTTGAACTTATAGCAAACAATTTTATATGCGTGATTTTTGCTTAGTTTTCCATACTGATACCATTTTTGAGTAAAGGACTATTTTGTCTATCGTAATGCTGTCCTGTGATATACTGTCGGCTCTGATTTCCAACACTGTGTCATATTCCAGTATATCATCGGCTCAGCGACGGGAGGTCTAGGCACGATTAGCCCTGGTTAAAATACGCGTAGTCAACGCTGTTATCGATGGTGATATCTCTTATTAAAGCACTGTTGTTTTCTCTCAGCAATTTTATGCTGGCAACCTTCTATCGTGACACCATCCGCACACGCAAACACACATCAACGTGGAAACTGTTTTAAGTTTAATTCCAAAAGGCGTAATATCGGTGAGAAAAGCTGGCAACTGGTAATTATTTTTAACTTCAGTGGGCCGCTGTGTGTGCGAAAAATGATCTGACGACACTCAAACTTTCAGAGAAATTCCCCGATGGAGGAGCCAACCACTCTATATCAAAGTCTATGTCATCGAAAATAAAGACACTTGCCTTCTACTCCTACATATGGTAATGTGCAGGATGATATAATATGTTATTTGCAATAATTCTGTGACTTTAAATCAGGCCGCGATAATGTTGGGTTCTTTGTACATCAAATATACAGTACATTTGGGGTGTGTCGGTGAAAATTCACACGTGGGCAGTGATGGCCATGCTTGCGTTTACCAGGTAATAAAAATCATCAGCTCCAAAATTTTAATTAAAACCCGGCGCTTCACTAATTAAATTTTTGATGATTATTCCTATAATTATTGTTTGGAATCTAGTACTATTGCGTCCATGGAAATACTGCCCACCAGTGGAAAGTGACCAGTCCACGGTGGCTGTACTGTACTCACATGGAGACATACCCTTGGCCTACGGACCATCTGATACCACACACTCGGATATAATTTTCATTTTGAGCAGTTTTTAGCTGATAATTAAAATTACCCTTGAAAATGTGCCGATCCCCAAAGCTTGAATGAACTAATTTTCGGAAAAGGATAATACCCGTGACCCAGGGTATTCAGCCAGTGACTTCGCCCTCGACCAATATCTAGCCGAATATCCTTGATAGGGTGTATTCTCTGACTTTAAAAACACTTTACATTAAATGCTTGTTTTAACCTTTTACCCAACAGGAAAGGCAGACGACACTTACAAATAAAATTGTTAAATAACTACATCTTTTCATTTTTTGCATCAAAAACATAGCTTATGACCCTCATTGGAACGAGCTCAACGAGCTCGTTCCAATGAGGGGTCATAAGCTATATTTTTTAGACATTTTTTGTGAAAAGCGATAGCCGGTTTTTGACCGTTACGTTTGGTAAATGGTTAATGCTAAAAATGAAATAATTTCGACACTGTTGAACAGTGAGGTATTGTTTGGGATAACTCATCGACAACAATAGGACGCTATGCAATGATGTTTCAGTGCAAACACGGGGCAAAAACTTGGTCGGGTCAGGTTGTTTGTATCAGAACAATAACAGGGTGCACTATTTAAAAAATTGCCCGGTCATTCTGAAAAATAACGCACACTTCTCGTTCGAGGCGGTTATTCTTTCGGATAACAGTGGAGGCGAAATGAAGAGAGGTGTTGTCAGTTAGTTTTGAAGTATATATAAAAAGTAATAATCTTACATTCAACGGACACTCTTATTTGTCTGTTCACTGCTGGTGGCACTCCATTATGAGCAATGCATTCGTATATGTCATCACAATAGCGAGATGTGTTGTGAATTATTAGTACTTCTCCTTCCACGCCGATACCTGTAAGAAAAAGTAAGAATTACCACAGTATAGATATGTACATTCTGATATTTCCGCACTCAGATGGACACTAACGCTGGATTGGAAGACTTGAGACGCTAATATAATAATTATTTACGTGAGGAAGATGTTCGTTCAACAGCCGTATTCATATTCAGAAGCTGTGGTGCTCGGCATGAGTAAGTGGAGTGGTCCACTTTTCCTACAAAAGCATTAACATAGGATTATCGTTCAAGCAGTCGGGGAAATTGTGTAGAAATTGGGAATAAAATGTACTATCTCGAACTATCTTGGGCAACTCTTGGCTTTATGTCCGCAATACATGTCAGGTTGTGTGTACCATCTGAAAAAAGTTGAAAGATTACCACATGGGAACTTCTCTAACATTTGTTTTGCTAAATTACCGGTCACCCCAAGAAGTGATGCCTAGGCTTGGAATTATTAATTCGGGATAATAGGATAAAAATTTACATTTGGTATAACTTCAACAACAAAACTAACCCCAGGTCAGGTCAAAAAACCTAGTTCAAGAATATCGGCATTCCGCGTATTACTGTGAATTAAAAAACTTATCTGACATGTTTGCTCAGGTTACTCATGGGTGAGGTGTATGTTTGTTGGTGTTTAAGATCACTTTACATCTATGGTTATATAATGACCACCACATAAGTACAAAATGGAAAGTTTTAATAGTCAATCAGTTATACTTATGCTGTCTACTTTACACGACTCAGATGCCAGGAGTTCGTTTTCGGGTCCTATCGTAGCAGAAACACAATTTGTTTTTGCCACAGTAATGAAGCACTTTTTGGGATTCTAACTGCCTGAGAGAGCGGCGGTATAGTAGTTTGAGAACTGGGGTGACCAGTTGTAACTGCGTTGTGTCCTTGGACAAGATACCTAATCCCGATTGCCCATGTGGGGGCACGGTGGCGCTGTGTACTAATTCGTACTGCATGTCGACGGTGCACTTGCCCTCGAGCTCTGACAATTCTAATTGTGCAGAGTCAGTACATTTGGGAGTCTTACAGCTACTCGCCGCTGCTCGGTGGTTCTTTCTGGACTCTCCGTCTTCCTTCACTCGTTAGCCTGCATGAAACGATATGATCCTGGCTGTCTGAAGTGTCGAGAATAACCGTGTCTTGAGTGCAACAAAACTCAATCTTCAATGTTTTTGCATTGTAGATGGTGCCTTGTTGCGCTGAAGGAACGATATAACCCACTGAGTATTTTCAAAATATTTTTCATCAAATCTAGTCATGGCTGCTTTGAAGCAGCCATGACCAAATTTGATGAAAAATGTATCTAAATTGAACCCACCAAAACAGTGGTCAAAATGCCCAATCAATTTAGAAGGTGCATCTGATTAAATGTGGCCAAATTATATTTATGTCAGTGGCAAGAGTTTTTGTGTCCTGGGCGGGAATATTCGCCTGCAGCATGCAAGGATTTAAATTAATTATCGTGTCTCCGATTACATTCTGGCTGAGCTCTGACAGAAGCTTTAAACCCTCAGACAATTAAATCGCCATCAAGAAGTTTGTATAAGCTTTAGAATGGTAGTTTAGATATTCTTTGTTTTACATTTTTAAGCCAACAACCTCTATTGCCCAGACCTGGTAGGAGATGCATCACTTCAACTTCGTTTAAATACTGCCTGACAAATAGTGAAGTTAATGTCGCAAGTTTCAATTATTGGATTGATTAATAAACTATTAATTATGTATGGATTCTGTCAAGTAAGCAGCTCGTGCATATCGCCTGCACAGTTGGATGCTGGCGAACATAAATTAGCTACTCCTATTGTTATTTTTTTTCAACTGTGTTTTGTTTGCACAAATCAATGGCTGAATTCAAGCATTAACACGCTGTTTGAACTCTTACTTAAACAAACGTAAAATGTTTTTCATTTTACACCAAAAGTCTGTCAAGATCGATTTGAAATTAACACGTAGATAAGAAAATGAATATATATTTTTGGTTTATTAACGCCCAAGGCAAGCTATTATTTATTTATTTGTGTTTAAGGTGACATATTTCTGCACAATGGCTAATCATGACCTCGACAGTTTTACGGGTGGAGGAAGCCGGAGTACCCGGGAGAACCACCGAGCAACGATGAGCAACTGTCAGCTCCCCCAACATACCAACTCCACACAAGCAGGGTTAGCATTGGTTGAAGCCAGGTGCACCATCGACGTTCAGTACGCCTTAGTACACAATGTCACCGTGCCCCCACGTGGGAAATGGGGGTTAAGTGTCTTGCCCAAGGACACAACGCGATTGCCGCAGGTGGGATTCGAGCCGAGGACCTCTCGTCTTGCAGCCTGCACTTCTACCTACTAAGCCACCGCGCCCCCAAAGCAAGCTATTAATCAAACATTGCCTCGCGCGACGACGTCCCATCGATTCTTGAACATGTGTGTTGGATAGCCAGTATCCACTTGAAGAAAAGACTGGCACTCCAGCCCGGGGCTGTTTTTGGCGACGGGTGTCAGAATGAGTTTTATTACACGCCTGTTATTCTATGTAATACAAATTTACAGCAAGACTAAACCATGCGGAAAATGAAGATATGTGCGGAACGGAAATCGTTGATGGACTATTTTTAAATAGAAGCGAAATTTCACTGGAATTGTTTACAAATCATGCAACGAAATTACAATTTGCATCGCTAGCGATAGCTGAAAATCGTCCCCTGAGTTCCAATGTGTTCTATGTGCCTGTTGGCACATAGAACATATTGGAACTCAGATGACGAAATAGTAACACAGTTTCCCCTCGCAAATTTGGTTGCCGATAAAATGTGTTGTTTTTGTTGATAGTTGTCAAATGAATTGCTAAGTGCCCTTCTAATATTTGTTTTTGTAGACGTGAAAGAGTGTAATAAACACAGAACGACATACGTGAATGGGTTAATAGAGTGCCATCGCGGAAGGCCTCGAGTTTTATCCTTCCGCGATGGCACAAGTGCCATATCGATTAACCCATTCACACGCGTGTGTCGTTCTCTGTATGTTGTGACCCAAACGTAGTTTTATTTGGCGAGGGGCTTTTTTAGTATATTAGAGGAAGTTAGTGGACTAAGTGAATACAACGAACTTTTATTTGGCGAGACACTGTTTAGAGTCGTAGAATAAGTTATTAGGCTAAGCGGATGATGAAGTTTGACTGGTTCGTATAACAAAGAAGTAAAGTTAGTTGGTGGAAGCTGTCAAGAGCTCGTAGATACGACTCAAGCTAGGAGCTTTGAGTGGACTGAGTGGGGCCAGGCAAATGTCATGCATGGACGTCGTCGGTATAATCGATTGGCGGACAGTGGTTTAATAGGAACGAGACTATGATGTGAACCCGAAGTGGGTTAAGCTGATGATAAAAGGGTTAATGTTAAAGCAAGTAAATCGAGCCATAAGAGTTGAAGGTCAGTGATAGTTGGTTAAACAGGAAAACAATTATCGTTAAAAGTGGAAGCTGCTACGCAGAGGATGCTTGGAAAGCGCAAATAGACAATACGCTGTGTGGCGAGGCAACGACGGGAGACAACATCAACTAGAGAACGCTGGGGGCACCTAAGACAATTTGAACATTTGGGTGGGGGACAATTTCATGGTGACTGATATTATGTAATTATATTTTCATGGACCATTCTTGGTGCCGGCATGTGAGTGAATTTTGTTTTAGTAAATTAAATTTAGATGATACCCTTCTATACATTAAATTATATTCAGATGATACCCGTCGGTTATCTTTTTAAATGGCAAGTTTGTGACACCTCCAGATGGCGAATCTACCCCAAAAACACAGCGAGGTGGTGAGACGCATGTTCACCCAGAGGCCACGTGGTACTCTCTATGTACGACCAAACTCTAGGGTATCCATGAATCTCTCCTCTCCATCCAACGTGTTGACATATGCATTACAGTGGAGGAGCGTGACACATGTTTCCGGACCATAACGTGAAGTTGTCCGAATATTTTTTTTTACACAAACCTATGGTTTGGGGATAGACGAGTCTACAAAAACTAAACTCATGACCATCGGCATTGTCGCAGTAAAGGCGTGACATTCCTGATAATAGAATAGTCGATGAGGTTTCGCTTCCGAGACTATATTGATCCCGTTTTGGAATATTCTGTTTCAGGTTTGCCTAAACAGATGAGTCGCCGTTGTAATCAATACTTGAGCGAGAGACTGATCATATTTATGTTGTAATAAGGTACAACATCTTACCTCCTACAAGTATCTGGGAATTTCATTGGTTCAAAGACGTCACATGCAGACTGCATATAAAACCATATACTGCCTGTCAACACCAATATACGCTAACAGCTATGGGTAATCTCCCCTTTGTTCGCTGATTATTCAAAATGGCGGCAGCCGATAAGTTGGAAGATTGAGTGGTGGAAGCCCATATTTGGCCTGAAGTGCAGGTTAGGCAACTTAAAAGGCTTCATATTCTGTGGGTGGGTGTCATATTACCTTCGAAATGAAACTGTTTGGTTTGTATGAATTTGCCTTGTTACAATTTATGGGAGAGTACCTGTAGGCACTCTCCCATAAATTGTAACAAGGCAAAGACACGTGAACACATTGTGAGAATTCTCTCATTTAATTTTGATCACTGTTGTTATTAGTTCTGTGCATCGATGCAGCAGTCGGTAAGATATATTCGTTACACAGTTTGTTGGTGGCCTAATATGGTATATATGGTGTCAGTTAATTCCATATTGGACTCGAGCTTCGCTCTCGACCAATATGAAATTAACTGACACCATATATACCATATTAGGCCACCAACAATCTGTGTAACTAATAATATCTACAACTTGAGTAACTTGGGGGATTCGATACGACATTCAGTTTCATTCAAAATCCTCTGCCTGGTTCGATTCGGGGTTCGATTCGACCAGAAATTTGAGATTCGCCGCACTCTATCTCTGTGTGCCATTTTAAACAATGCTAAAACATAACCATGACCACAACCCTACCCAAGGGCCCTGAAAATCACATTTTCGATTCGAATCGAGTTTCGAATCGAATCGGTTCTATTATTCGAAATTGAAGCTAATCTCGAATCGCCTAACGCTCAATGACACATGCACGCTTCCATACTTCCCCGTGGGATCCTAGACACACAGAGAGAGAAGATAGAGAGAGATGTGCATGAGATTGATGGAGATGGGAAGGGCAAGGCCAGTTCCTCTTCGAAAAAGATACTTCCACCTCCCTATCGCTCTCTTGCCCGACTTGAAGTGCCTCTGCTCAAGGCGCCGATTGTTTGGGTCCTTTTCACCAAGGAAAAGGAAACCGCTTGTCGCAGGGCTCCATCTGCCTCACCACAACTAGGATTTCACCTGCTATCTCGTCCCAACCGACCTCGAAATAACCACGTTCAATGTGTTTTGACCCTTCACCGAAATTGATCAGCGCGGAATATTACCTTGCCATTCTATAGAGAGATGACACTTGGCCCTCATTGGAACTAACTCGTGGAGCGCGTTGCAGTGGGGTCTTGGGCTTTGTTCCGTCAGCAGGTAATGATTTGCCTGGCTGTTTGCTCGACGTGGCGGGCAAAACCGGCTAGCGCTACTCACAAAATTCGGCATTCAAATATTATTATATTTTTAAGTTTTTGTATCAGGAGCGTAGCTTATGGCCCCTCATTTGGAGCGAGCTCGTGGAACTCGTTCTGGTGTGTGTGTGTGGGGGGGGGGGGGGGGTCGTGGGCTGTGCTTTTGGGACGAGAAATGAAACTTTTTAGTTATTCGAGAATTTATTTTGCCGGTGTCGTCTTCTATCTGCGCTGGGCGGGGGGGGGGGGGGGGGGTTAGTTTAATTTAACTTAATTTAATCTAATTCATAGAATAACCATAAAATAAAATGTCTGCACATGTAGTGCAATCTTTCAATCAAGATGGGTGGAGGGCCAAATACAGGTTCGAGGTCTTTCTTTCTTTCATCAGTTATTCTACTATTGAGCGATAGGCAGTGGTAATTGTAGACATAATCCAGTCTACTCATGACAGTGTAGTTTTATTTACATATTTCCCGGGGACAACAGGAAGACAGCCAATGTGGCTATGTTGTCTCCTAACAATGTACCACTGTACATTATAAATGAAAAACCCTCTGTACAAATCTAACATGTGATTTTGGTATATTGTTGAATAAACTTCATTCATTCAATTCAATTCTGGTCGTCTTGACCCTGATTGCTCCGACTGTGACGGCTAAAGTCCCGACTAATACAATATTCCAGCTACATCATCAAGGCATGCCTTCCTGGAAGGCATGCCTTGATGATATAGTGGGAATATTACTCAGTAACGGATGCGAGACGTACCAGCACTAAGCACTGCACTGGACAAGCCGCTTGCAACAGCTCATCGTCAACATTGTTTGGAAAGTTTTACTTTGTTTTCAAGAGTGGTGAGACAGGAATTAGCATGGAAGGTGGCATGAATATAATATAGATGAAATTACTCTGTCTTTATTTTCAGCGTTGTTAACGTACACATTGCATCTGAACTATATGTTTTGTGAAACAAATACAATGACTAATACCAAGCTATATCTTACCTCCAACAAGTATCTGAGAATTTCACTGGTTCAAAGACGTCACATGCAGACTGCATATAAAACCATATACTGCCTGTCAACATCAATATACGCTGACAGCTATGGGTAATCTCCCCTTTGTTCATTGATTATTCAAAATGGCGGCAGCCGATAAACGCTTCAAGTTGAAAGATTGAGTGTTGGAAGCCCATATTTGGTCAGAAGTGCAGGTTAGGCAACTTAAATGGCTTCATATTTTGTGGATGTGTGTCATGTTACCTTCGAAATGAAACTGTTTCGTGTGTATGAATTTGCCTTCTTACAATTTATGGGAGAGTGCCTGTAGGCACTCTCCCATAAATTGTAACAAGGCAAAGACACGGGAACACATTGTGAAAATTCTCTCATTTAATTCTGATCGCTGTTGTTATTAGTTCTGTTCATCGATGCAGCAGTCGGTAAGATATATTCGTTACACAGTTTGTTGGTGGCCTAATATGGTATATATGGTGTCAGTTAATTCTATATTGGACTCGAGCTCGCTCGAGTCCAATATGGAATTAACTGACACCATATTTACCATATTAGGCCACCAACAAACTGTGTAACTAATAATATTCCCGTGTAAAGATTTGAAAGGAACTGAATCGGGCAACTGATTTCGAATCGAATATCAACTTAAGATTCAAAATCTAATCGAAACTCGAAACTTCGCAGGCCCCTACTCCCTCTCCCACATATACACATACTAAAATTCGCACTTAAGATTCACTACCTCCATGTTAACAAGCTTTCCAAATTCCATGTTATACCAATGTGCGATACAGTTAGATATGTTATAGAGATAATCGGACATATGTTTTACAGAGACGGATCAAGGAGGGTTTGAAAGAACAATGTCCCCCTGACACTGGTGATGTTAATATGTGCTGAAACAGAATCAGATTACTTGAATAACGTTCGTTTTAGCAACACATATGTTGAGGGTTGGGAGATAAATAAGACGATTAGTGCTAGACATATTTTATCCAGACGCTGCAATAACACATCGAAGCTTATTGTGCAAGAAAAGCCCACCTTCTGTATTGCGTTGTATTCGTAAATGTGGCATAATTGAAACCAGAATGGTGTTTATACACATAATATTAAAGAAGTATGTGATTGGATTACCTGGTTTTAATTTACAGCTGATTAAAGTTAGCGCGTGCCCCAGTCTTAATACTGCATTCATTAACCCATTGAATGGTATAAAAAACAAAGAATATAGATTTATTATTCTCTGCCAGTCGCTATTACATCAGACAAGAAAGTCCAGTTTTTCAGTGTTTTTTTTTTATCAAACACAAGTAAGCCAAAAATTAGAACATTTTAATTATTTACCAAACGTGATGGTCATATCCTGCCAACGCCAGTAAAAATCTAAATTAAGGTCACACAAAGTAGATCTTCTATTTCCCGGGCTATTTTTTGTAAAATTGCATGTGGGTGGGCGGTTTTTTATTTTATTTTGTAATTATTTCTTTGCCATCAAAAGTTTATGTTTTTGTTATGATTTATGATTTAGGCATCATAATCTACAGAATATCACAGGTGGTGGTGTATTTTGTCCCTTGATTGCAAGAAGGCTTTGTAATGCTAAAGCACTGCAAAGCCCTGTTGCACTCATGGGACAAATTTATCAGTTTTATTAACTTGAGTAAAATATCAGACATAAACCATTTAATATTTATTTTTTTAAGTTTGTATTGGAAATAAAAAGAGAGTATGTGACCGCCAAAAGGACTATGCGGAAGGGCTTGGGAAGCAGATTTTTAACTTTTTTAAGCCTACAATGTCCTTATTTTCTTTTAACCCCCTGGACACTGATGTCGAAATATCTAAAGTTCAGGGTGCAAATATTTCCCATAATGCAACTAGAAATTTAACCAATTCAATCTTGTTTGACAGAGCTCAATGAGCTCTATCACACAAGATTGAATTGGTTAAATTGCCAGTTGCATTATGGGACAATGGCTACTTCAAATCTGGAGTTTTTTGCATCAGTATGCAGGGGGTTAATTGACACTCCCAAAACACACCGCATGACCTGTTATTGGAACGAAATCAATTTTCGTTTATCCACGAACGTTCTGCAGATGTCTTTAGTTAGGTGTTAGCTGGTGTAAACTGACGTATGTAACACCGGGAACGTGGTTTTTACCACTCGATAATTGCTTGTGATTTCCAAAAAAATACGCCAGAAAGTGTCGCAATCCCAACCCCACCAAATTGTCCACGCGATGAACGTCTTTCTTTGGTATCTCGTTTGAGTGGCTTTTTCTCATATTTCCATCAAGTGAATCCACCCCCCCCCCCACCCCCTCACGCGGTATTCTAGCGGTAATCTTCTCCCAAAATTACACTTTACTATTTCAATGTACTAAAGCGCTCATGCTATTATGCATGCAACAGGGGAATTGCAGCGGAAATTATGTGTATGATCTGGGCCCAAACGCCGAGGCAGAAACGTCCCTGGGTTGAAATACCCGAACACTTTATACAGAGGAGTGGTTCGGGGCCATAAAGTTCCAACAGAATATTGTGATACAAAGAATGCGTTTTGTCATAAGTAACACGTGAAAATACTGAGCGTCGCTCGTGTTTGAAGGACATTTGATGGTCTCGATCTCCAAGTAACAAAACAGTATAGCGCTTACGCCTCTGAATGGGCCACCTGATCTGAATGAAGCAATGCCAGAAGCTGCTGAACGACTTTGGAAGTGTGGGAGCGGGGAGCGAAGTGTAGGTGGAGTTTCTGAGCCCTTCTAAACAATCATGTAAAATAGACCAAAGAAGCAATCTGGATGATTTGAGTGGGTTAGTGGGCTACCGGTACCCATCCAGTCGTGTGCTCTTACACGCTCTATGAGTAGTCATTACTCGAACACCAACCCCTACTAATAATAAGGGTGCGAAGTGGAATAACAAGCAATTAAGCTCATTTTGTTTACTATCTTCAAATATTTTGATTATTGTTGGCCACAAAAGTGAGAGGGCGGGTGAAACTCCCTACACGCCCACGCCAGACTGCGCCGCCCTTGAGCACTGCTGATACTATTTCATTCTGAAATCTCGTGGAAGTGCAGTTATGATGTCAGAGGGTGCACATTCCGCATCCAATGCATGTAGCCAATATGTACTGACTAATCTCTACAATACATTCTTGTATTTCCGACGACTAACTTCTGTCATTCATTGATCTCGTGTGAGTCAGTTGTTACTTATTGAACACAAGTTTTCGTTTGCGTTCGTTTATCCGTTAACACATTCCTACGTTCAAACTGTTATTATTCAATCCTGAATATGATTTTTGATAGCTGTTTGGATTTAATGTATGTACAAACATCTCAGAAGAAAGAAAACCATGTCCATCATTTTTTACAACAGCCGTTATAACCACAACCGTCTGATACTTTTCCATGTGTATTTCTAAGTAGTTCATACGACGAAGGTTAATCCAATAAGTATTTCGTCTGCATTATTTGAGGAGTAATTATTTCCGATTCAGCAGTAATTTTCGGCGTTGAAACATTGTTTCGCTGGTTCATGAACTGATTTGTTTCTGCTAAGTTTCACGTTGTTTAGACACTATTATTCTGTTAATGGCTGCGCTTCTGATCTACTCTATCCCAAAACAAAAACGAAAGGCACCAACCTTCAATTGATATCTCAGAAAACCACTTGTGAGGTGGTTCATGGCGTGTAAAAATCGAATTTTCCACCGAAGGGTCGTCCACCGAAAACGTAGATTTGTTGTGAAGGAAATGCTAACCCGTTGAACCCAGGCAGGCCTGAAAATGCAAAATGAGGTTCCCAGAGGGTGAATTGAAGATGCTATCCCATAGAGTGGGTCAATTTATCCTCTGGTATCTCTTTCTGTTTAGTTTTGAGACCCTGATTTAGAATGAGGTTCACAGAGGGTAAAGTCACCCTCTGGGGACCTCATTTTACAGATGACAGTCTGCTTATTTTCTGGCTTGAACCCAGGTAGTGGCTTTCAGTTCAATTTGATGACAGCAATTTGAAGAATCAAAATTCATTACCTGCGGATAGACCATTCCATATTTTCAACGTACAGCCTTCAGCCTACATGTTGAAAATATGGATTGGTTACCCACACATGCACTGAACAGTCATCTTGCTTGGTGAAAAAATACAAAATAATTAAATGAGTATTTATTTTATACTAGAACAAAATCATGTACTTCAACATTATGCTTAAAGTTTGAGGGCGCGGTGGCGTTGTGTACTAAGCCGTACAGCACGTCGATGGTGCACTTGTCTTCAACCAATGCCCTAACCGTGCTTGTGTAGAGTTAGTATGTTTGGAGCTAACAGTTGCTCGCCGTTGCTCGGTGGTTCTCTCCGAGTACTCCGGCTTCCTCCACCCGTAAAACTGCCCTGGTCATGATTAGCCATTGTGCAGAAATATGTGACCTTAAACACCAATAAAATAATAAATAAATACATATGCTTAAAGATGGCGATGAAACATTTTCTCGACACTTTAACAAAAATTTATTTATTTATTTATTTATTTATTTATTTATTTATTTATTTATTTATTTATTTATTTATAAATTTATTTATTTATTTATTTATTTATTAGTTCACCTGACTGAAAGTCAGGGTGTGATATGCTAATCACTTTTCGTCCGTCGTGAAAGTGATATTTAAGTCTTCTCCTTCCAAACCGCTCAATACAATTTCACGTAGTAAATAGCTGGGGATTGGCCATTTTAATTTTGTTGAAATCCGTATGATGCTCACAAATCGATAAGCTGTGAGTGGGCGAAAATTACCCATTATTTTGGTTGTCTTATGATCCGATGGATGGAATTAGTTGAGATTTGGTATTCAGCTTACTTTCGAGGTGTGCATTAAAGTGTGCTCGAGAGACGTTTGAGGTGCAATATTTTAAATTGCTCTGAGAAGAACATCCTTTTTTGCCCCGCCCAAAATTTCGGAACCAATAGGTTGTATGAACCAAATTTAGTTTGTGGCATTATTGGTTCATAAGTAAGTGATGCATGCAAAACAATTCGTACATCCCAGCTGCAACTACAGGTACTAAGATGAGAAAAAAATGAAACCACCACATTTCCAAAACTACACGGAACAGAGACATTGAGAGAATTTCTTTAGTATGAAGTATCCTTGGGACCATTGGAATAAAAAAGACTAACAAAGTTATAACCGGTTGCATTATAGGGCATTATAAGGGTACGTCCATTTTAACAGTGTCGGTAATGGGAAAACGACGATTCATGTTCTTTCTTCTGCTTTTCAAAATTTAAAAAAATATCCTTTAGAACCAGCATATAGCATCCCAAAGGAAGTCAGATTCCAGCTTGTTGTGATCTTGTCCCTGGGTTCAAATATTAGTACAATGGAGGGAAAATTATTTAACAATCGTAAAAATCTTCTTCAGATTCACCTGCCAGAATTATTTGATATTTGATGTTCAGCATCCATGGGGAGGTGTGGAGGGGGGGGGGGGGTATATTCAAGTTTGTTCAAATAGGTCCCTGCGTTCATGCTTGGGCTCCATCAGGGAGCCCGATTTCTGGATTAGCGCAATATGATGAATATTATTTTACCCTTTGAACTCTGGTGGTATTTTCCATGTCAGTTCAATGGCTGCAATTGGGAGAGTCCATATTCATTATTTGGGGTACACAAATTAATATTTTCAACGTGCACTCTTGGGGTTGCACGTCGACAATATTGATTGGTTTGCCTCGCATATTCACTTAGCAGTCATCCTGCGTAATGTAATAATGACGTATCATGTTCCTGGATCGAAAAAACGGCCTCTCGCGTTCAAAGGGTTAAAAATCTTCTTCTTCAGATCCACCAGTCAGAATCTGTGATTTTTCGTATACATCATCCTTATGTGGGTCGCATTCAAGTTTGTTCAAATGAAGTGCTTGGGTTCATACTTACGTTCGGACGCTTATGGAGAACAATATAAGGAAAATTCTTTTAAAATCTTTTTATCCAGTTCCTCCAGCCAGAATCGTTTGATATTTTGTATACAGCATCCTTATAGGGGCAGATTCAAGACTGTTTAAATCAAATTCCTGGGCTCATATTTGGGCTTCTTGTATGAGGAAATTTTTTTTAAAAAAAAAGTATTATTCAGATCGGCGGTCAGATTATTTTGATATTCGTAGAGTCACGTTTGTTCAAATCAAGTCCCTTCTTATGACAGCCCAAAATTTAACTTAGTCCAATAGGAGGAAAATTCTTTAAAAATCTTCTTCTTCAGATCTATCAGTCAGAGTAGTTCGATATTTCGTATACAACATCCTTAAGTGGTTCAGATTCAGGCCTGTTCAAATCAAGTTCCTACCAATCATATCTCTAGTCATTTAACCCATTCAATTATATGGCTCTATTTTGTGGAAACTGGTAATGTTCTGTTCATACGAAGTATTTGTAATAATGCAGTTTGCTTGTGGAACTCTGAGATTGCGTGTTCTCTCAACCCCCTACCCCAATTAGCGAAAAATTTAAGTAAATAATTAGTAAATAATAAGCGATTATTTTTTTTATTAACTCCTTAAATCACTTTGTAAAGAATCAATGGGTCTTTGTCAGAAGAGCGCCTCGGGTCTCTGGGGGAGGGCTCTTATTTATTTATTTATTTATTTATTTATTTATTTATTTATTTATTTATTTATTTATTTATTTATTGGGGTTTAACGACACGTTGAACAGTCAGGACCATAACGTGTCAGATAGTTTAACGGGCGGAGAAAGCTGGAGAGAAGCAGTGGGTTGTGGAGAACCGTTGGACTCTCCAACTTTCGAACCCAGCAGGGTTGGCTTCAACTGAAGGCACTTGTACCATCAACGTGCAGCACGCTTTGGCACACTGCGTCATTGCGCTTCAACACACCAATTGATATTTATTACTTGTTAAAACTGTCCCGACGGAATATGCAAAATCATGTCGCTGGGCTATCTGTTTTGTTTGGAAAGCTGGTGTGGTACCGCGTTATCAAACATTTCCTCGCAGGCGTGCCGTCCAAATTTGAACTAGTACGTTACACGTTTACTTTCCATCACATTCTTGAGACATTCGAGAGAGAGGATTCTTAAATAATGTCTCCACGTCTGTTCTTTTTCGGAGTGCAAAACAGAAACATAACTCATTTTTTCTGTTGGGATGAGAACTATCTATCAGGTAGCGCTTTGGCTCAGTAGGGAGAGGTGCAGGCTGCAAGCCGAGAGGTCCTCGGTTCGAATCCCACCTGCGGCAACCGCGTTGTGTCCTTGAGCAAGACACTTCAACCCAAATGCCCGCGTGCGGGCGCGGTGGCGTTGTGTACTGAGGCGTACTACACGTCGATGGTGCACTTGTCTTCAACCAATGCTAACCCTTCTTGTGTGGAGTTAGTATGTTGGGGAGTCTGACAGTTGCTCGCCGTTGTTCAGTGGTTCTCGCCGGGTACTCCGGCTTCCTCCACCCGTAAAACTGTCCGACACGCGGTGATCCTGGCTGTCGAAGGTGTCATTAAACCCCAATAAATAAATAAATAACTTTCTATCATGTACTCATCGGCTAGACAAGTGCTTTGAAAACGTTTACCTGACCCCTGCTTCAAGTACACAATATTGCGATTACAAATCTGGTCGTTTTTCGATCGGATCGCGATCGGATCGAAACACGACCATTTTTATACCAGTGTGTCAGAATTTCATCAAACGATATAACGAAAGTATGACCCAACCAAAATATCATCTCGGATTCAGCATCCCCGCAATTCTTTTTGTAGAGGTGAGATTTCAGGAAGGGGGGGGGGGGGGGGCAGAGAATTCAACCAGGTCGTTCTTTTTTAAATTCCATGCCCGCTTTCATCACCACAGTACTATATGTAAAATATCAGCTATTTTATTATTTAAAATTGCAGATGTAAGATGGATGAAGAAGATGAAATACATTGTCACTCACGTTCTTTGGTCTCCACTCTATCGTGTATTCTTTTCCGGTACCATGTGACATTCGGTTGTGGGATTCCAGTCACGTTACAGACAAGTGTTACCGTCTCCCCTTCACGAGTGATTAGATCTTCAGTGGACAAATAATCTACTATCTTGGACGGAACTGAAAAAAATGTAATAGATGAAGCTAATAAACCTCTTTCTTCATCAATTCGATCTAATATTATAATATTTGAATATCTCTCTCTCTCCCTCTCTCTCTCTTTCTCTCTCTCTCTCTCTCTCTCTCTCTCTCTCTCTCTCCATCTTTCTCTCTCTCTCCATCTCTCTCTCTCCCCAGACAGCCATACAAAGCTACACTGACAAAGAGATAAAAATAGGCTCTGAACGCCTTGAAATACAATTCAGACCTTTACTTTACTCAAACAGGGACGGAGACATCAAAATTTTTCCCCAAAAAATCTGAAACATTAGATTTTTCATTTCAAATCGACGTCGTTTGCCAATGCATTCGAATCCAGGGCTACAGGTTTGAACACTGACTGAAAGGAGAAAATACTTTTCCAGTGTCCTTACTTTTTACAGCGTTGTGGGAATGTTGATCAATCGATAAGTAAAGGATCAAAATGCAACAACAGACTTACCTAATACTTTGAGGTAGATATGCTTCATTCGTATTGGTTTCGTATTAATTTGGCATTTATACGTTCCTGTGTCCAAGTCAGTAACATTTCGGATGTGTAGGTTCCACTCTTTCATAAAAGGACGTTCCACACTAATTCTTCTGTCGTCGATCAGTCTTCTGTTCGCTAAACTCACAACGATGTTTCTATGATTTACCCACACCACCTGCAAAAGAAAACTGATCTTACTCCAACTGTAAAGTACGGGGGGGATTGATTTAGAATAGAAAATCAGGGGACTGAAATTTCCATACGTCTTCCCGCTATCTATGCGCTACAAATTGGTAATAACTGGGCATATGTTATGACCAGTCAGGAAGTTAAGCTAAAGTCGTTGTATATCACAAGATTAAGCGAGGTACAATGTTAACTGAAGCTCATTCCAAATTTTAGTTTGACGTGAGATAGCACGCAACATTGTAAAACAACCTCCACTGTACGATGAATTAAGTATGCTCAAATGGGAAACCAAAATTAAAAAAAGACAAACTTAAGTACATCTGTCTTGGCCACATTGAACTCCATGAGTTTATAGCGTAAAATAGTTTCAATGTTGAATCGCAGTGCACAGCCCGTCAGCCATGGTCTCAGTGGTTTGAAATATCATCTCATCTACCTAAAAACTAAATACGGATTATATACCATTATGTCTTCGAATTGACATTCAAGATACATACATATTATCATGATAATGTGCATGTCCTGTGATTTCTATCAGATTCGGGGTGGTGTCCAGAATGGGATCTCAACGAGCCGGCTTTTTCGGTGAGTTGTGATCCCATTCTGGACACCACCGAGAATCTGATGCAAATCACAGGACATGCACATTATCATTAAATTCATTTATCTAACAATTCTGTCACATAAACAGATTAAATCTTAAATTATTAATACAGTTTTGGGACATAATGTTGGGGGAGAAAAAGTTTTTAAAAAAAAAAACATATTTTATGGAACAATATAGTTGTGTACTTTAACAAACAATGAATAACGCGGTCACCCCACATTTTCAAAGTTGCGTGTGTTGTAAAATTATTCACTCTCAGTGTCACTTTCTATGATGATACGCTCGAATCTACAAGTCTGTAATATTTAATTGTGCAGTTTCTATTTACTCTGTGTGTGTGGGGGGGGGGGGGGGGGGGAGTCATTGGCTATTAGTAGTTGTCTCGCTAACTGTAAGGAATTTTGTTTTGTTTTGTAAGCGATCAGCTGAGTCGATCACTGAAACGCACATAGAATGTATTCATGTGCCTGTTATGACAGGCCGTTGCGTTCCCGGAAACGAGTCGTCTATATGAAACGGAATCAGAATGAGCTGTCTATATGATACGGAATCGGAACACATTATGTGATACGTACATTTTATCGTGGTTTTCAAGCCAAAATGTATATGATTGTTAGATAAATTTATTTATTTAGTTATTGGTGTTTAAGGTCACATACTTATGCACAATGGCTAATCGTTATCGTGACAGTTTTACGGGTGGGGGAAGCCGGAGTACCCGGAGAGAACCACCGAGCAACGACGAGCAGCTGTCAGCTCTCCAACATCGTAACTCTGAACTCTGCACCGCAGCACAGGCAGGGTTAGATTGGTTGAAGACATGAGCACCATCGACGTGCAGTACGCCTCAGTACACAGCGTCATCGTGCCCCCGTGTAGGCAATCGGGGTGAAGTGTCTTTCCCAAGGACACAACGCGGTTGCCGCACGAGGGATTCGAACCAAGGACCTCTCGGTTTGCAGCCTGCACCTCTACCAACTGAGCCACCGCGCCCCCTATTGTTAGATAAAATCCTGTATTATCAAGGATGAGTGTGTTAAAGCATAACAAACGTGTTTCTTGCAAGAGAATCAATGCACAAGCCATACATTCATCGGCAGAGTAGTGTGCAAGCATCGGACCTCCAAAAGAGATTGTCCTGAACTCTGTCAACCAACACTGAATCGGTTAAAGACCCAGTTGCAGGAATGGAGAAATATAGGTTAAAGTGTTGCTATATTGACGACAGTGTGCAGTGATTAACCTGTTGAATTATGGTAACATTATAACAGACCATCTGTTTTTACCGCAGCTGTTCGTCGCAAGCTGAGAGGGTGAAAACATATTTTGTTTGATTACATTTTTATCACTTATGTAGTGCACCTTAATTGTGAACTAAAATGAACAAATAGTCTTACGTTCTTTTTTTCATATCTAAATACAGGGGTACTGCAGAACCGCTCTCAAAATATGTTCAAATGTAATTTTGTTTCATCTCATCTTTTGTCGACCATTTGTATGTGATTACAGAATGGGGTTTGTTCATCGTGAAAATAATCACATTTTCAAGACGTTAACTATCCTTCGATATTGGGTGGGTTACCCGTGTTTGCCCGACCATGACATGAATTTGTCTAACCGTTTTTATATTCATATAGCTTTGCTTCTCGGCGATCTAGCTAGGCAAAAATTGTACAGTTATCATAACTTGCCACGGAAATCGGCAGCGTCGTGGTAAATGGCGTGATAAAATACCACGGCGTTTACTATTGCATTGACAGTTGTCGAGGCTAATTACCCGGGCTGGTCTGGCTCACATATTACAGATTAGTAACCACTTGTGACACTTTATGCCAGTGCGGAGGTCTTTGTGCGTGATAGTATCGAATTATAATGTTCTGGCTTTATACTATCCGGCGGGTAAAAGAATGTCGGCGTGGCCCTGATACAGCATACACCCCCACCACCTATGATTTACGCCCATGCATGAGTCCTGATATCATTAAAACATTTTCGTCAATGTATTTATTTTAAATAATTGACAGCGTGTTTATCCAATAATATCACGTTTCACAGAGCTAAGCTCCGTCAAACGGTATATCATTGGTTAAATTTTGTAACTGCACTGTGAGAAACATTTCCTGCTGAATACATTCGTATTTCACATCTGAGTACAAGATACAAAAATCTTATCTGGTCCGCTTTCTGTTGCGGGAGTTAAATTTCAGTTATTTTTCAGCCTGACTCGACTAAATAATATGTACCGTAAATGAATTGATTAGACACATTGGAAACTCTGATTGAAATGTTACATTGCTGTATAGAAACTCAGACATACAAAAATGTTTTCTGTTCTTCTGATTTTGTTGCGAACAATAATTAACTAAATGTATATGTCTCCATCTTTGTATGCGTGTTGGCCTGTCTGTTGATTCGGTGCATTACATATATACAATATATCTAATTATCGCACTAACATATGTACTAGAAAGTAATAAAAAAGGAAAGAAAATTGGAATTAGGCAGCTGAACTAGAGTGCATGAACAAGGTCATCAGAAAATCCCTTTTATATATTATTTGGGGTATTTTTCACTTTGGAATTAATCATCCAGATTGAGAGCTGGCTTGCCAACATATTCACACTGCCAAAGTCTGACACAATTCAACATGATGAAAATGCCAACTTTCGCAAAACAAACGATGTGTCGATAAAATCAGTCATTACACTGCCGATGTAAATATTCACATCTAAATGTAATTTTATCAATACGGGTTTCCAAAAAGGAAGAAAGGACACGGTGTGATTTGTTTCGCCCTTTTTCAGTGGATGGGCATTGACGCACTTTATAACGTGCTTGTTCAAATAGAGACTTAAACTGAAGAACCAACAAGCAAATATAGAAGTCACTGACAACCAGATCGTCGACAGGGAGGTTCACGGACAACAAATTCCTTGTACGTAGTTATTGGGGTTCATGGGTAATTGTTATTGAGTTTTGGTATGCGTGCGAGTATAAAATCATAATGAATGTACTGTTAGAAGTCTTACGCCAATCTGCCCGACAACAAAGCTGCGAGGAATTTGAACTGAGAAATATCCATGATATTCCATACTCAACCTTTACGGTGCAATTTTAACTCCTAACCCGCTGAGTATTTCCGAAATATTTTAATCAAATGTAGTCATGGCTGCTTCACCAGCCATGACTAGATTTGATAAGAACTTCATCTAAATTTAATTAAAGAATAAAGAAATAATATTTAATAATACATAAATAATATTCACTCAGTTCATTCAATTTACAGAAGAGAAATTTGGTTAAATGTGTACATATTATACTTATTTATGTGGCAAAAGATTTTGTGTCCTGGACAGGAATATCCACTAGCAGGGATGGGGTTAATGCCTTAACAAATAATTTCCAATGGCCAAGTCACCTTCTGAAACGTGTTATTAATTATTCAAGTCATGTCTGCTTAAAACAATATACGAGTCATTCGTAATCTAGAATAAGCTCTTTAGCTTGATGCTGAATCCATTTCCTTAATAGCTGTATGCTTTTATTGATTTGTGTAAAAATGTACTTTCATACTTTGGAAATAAATACTGTTTAAACTAATCTAGAATATATTCTGTTATTCTCAGCGCAGAGTTGTCTACATCGGCATACGTTATCTACACGTTAATTTGAAATACATTTTACCGATTAAGAAAATCCACTTCAGGACTTTCATCCCAAGTAAAAAAAACTGAAATGCTGCCTTTTATGGCCATTAAAAACCTCGCCCTGGGATTACTTTACACGCGACTTCTACAGAGAGTAAAAATTTTGACTACAAATGAATGAAGGTGAAACAAAGCTCCAAGTCTTCATTTCTGCTCCTCACGCGATAGAAAATCCATACCAGTCGTTCTTCTACAATCTGTTTCCCTTCTGAATTTAGACGGTGGATCAATTGCACTCATCGACTTTCAACCTTGTGACTATTGTTTCAAAATACTAAAGGGTTTATACCACAAACTGACTGTAGCGTTTGATTGTAGATTTAAATAGCCCCATAATAGTCTATTATAGCAAAATAAATTCACTATCCAGATAATATTAGTTACAGAGTTTGTTGGTGGCCTAATATGGTATATATGGTGTCAGTCAATTCCATATTGGACTCGAGCTTCACCTACAGGCACTCTCCCATAAATTGTAACAAGGCAAATTCATACATACCAAAACAGTTTCATTTCTTGTTGCGGGGTCATGGGACATGATCGGGTAATGGGGTTACAGATTTATCTGTGCCTAAGCTACAGAATAGGAAAATTGTCCCTCTGTCAAACCACACGAATAAAAAAAAAACAAACAAAAAAACAAAAAAAAAACAAAAAAAACACTAGCGTAACAATAGCAAAATTGCAACTTAATATGCATATGTTTCGGGTAGCGCTAGCTTTCATAGACTCCTAGAGTCCAAGTTTTTGTTGACTCCAAGACTCCGATATGTATGATGGCATATTGTTTCAGCCGAAACACTATGTCATCATATCTGCATGGTTGTGCGCGTCCGACGCGCTATTTACTTTTCACTTTTTCATTTATTTGCTCCCTTCAATTTAAATTGCATACATTGTGTCAGACTGATCAAGAATCCTTTCTTTTTGAATCGAGATATCTAAAACGACGTTGCGATTCAGTGCTGATAATGGCAGCTGATCCACACCAGCATTCAAACGGAGGACATGGTGGGTATCGCATAGATAATGGCGGGTAATTTAACATTAGATGAGATTCGGATCGGCTCTGATTTTGATTTCGTACACCAACATAATGAGTCCTTAACAAATCAGACGGACGATGACGCCTTTTCGATTACGGGACTGAGAGGGGAGTGCAGGTTCTATGAGCCTAGTGAATTCTTCACTCTTGGCCAAAACAAAACAAAATCTTTTGCATTATTCAACATCAACTGCCAAAGTCTACCTGCTCACTGGGACCCACTTTGCGATTTGATATCAACCATGCAAGATAAAAATAATATTTTCGATGTCATCGGCTTAACAGAAATCTTCAAAATTCCGCTTAACATGACATTCTCCCTTGATGGTTACCAGCAACTCATTAAAGCTTCACGCCCTGAAGACGATGACGGTCGTGGTGGGGTTGGCATGTTTATTAGAGATGGCATTGAATTTAGTATTCGCCACGATTTATCGACCTTTATACCTCATGTGATTGAATCGCTTTTTATAGAGATATTTATCAATAAATTAAAATGCATCGTTGGCATTATATACAGACCAAATACACACCCGAGAGCGGAGTTTGATCTTTTTCAAACGCATCTTAACATCATTACGGACAAAATGAACCTTGAAAACAAGCCGGCGTATATCATGGGCGATTTTAACATTGACTTGCTTAAATTCGAATCGCATAGACAGACCGAAAACTATTTAGATCAGATTTTCAGCCAGGGATTCCAATCATGTATCACAAAACCAACCAGAATCACAAATCATTCAGCTACTCTTATAGATCATATTCTTTCAAACAACATCCTTACCAATTCCAAGTCTGGCATTATTATCACAGATGTCTCCGATCATTTCGGAACTTTTTACATGGAAACAACCTCCAAAAAAACTCTCTGCCCAACCTTTGTAGAGAAACGTATTTTTAATCAAAACAGTATAGATCATTTTAAAACAATTCTCTCACAGACTGATTTCTCAACAATTCTTAACCAAAATTGCCCTAATATAGCATACGATGCATTCCTTGATATGTATATGGAGGCATATGAAACAGCTTTTCCAATTAAACAAGTGCGAGTGAAGTCTAAATTTGTAAAACGTCAGCCCTGGATGACGAAAGGCCTCATTACTGCGTCAAACAACAAGGCGAAATTATACAAAAAGAAACTAAAATCTCCAATGGACGATAACGTTCGGAATTACAAGAATTACTGCAAATTATTCAATAGGGTGAAAAGACAAAGTAAAGCTGTGTATTATAAGAAAATATTAACTGAAAGTAAAAACGATATCCGTAAAACTTGGCAAATCTTAAATGATACCATTCACAAAACTAAACGTATGCCAACCCCCTCACCATACTTTTTTCATAACAATACACGAGTGTATGATGGACGTCAAATTTCGGAAGAATTCAACAATTTTTTTGTAAACGTAGGAACAAAAGCTTGCCAACAGATAGAAAGGTCTGATAAATCATTCAGTGACTTCATGAAAGGTAATTTTCCAAATAGCTTTTACCTTACTCCGACATCCCCAACAGAAGTTATAAATACAGTTAAGTCAATGAAATCTAAAACAAGCAAAGACTTCACAGATATAACATCTTGCCTTTTGAAACAGACCATAGATACCATATTGGTACCAATAACACATATAATTAACTGTTCACTTTCAACCGGAATAGTTCCGGATAAAATGAAAATTGCAAGAGTAATCCCAATATACAAGTCAGGTGATGAACACATCTACAATAATTATAGACCGATAAGTATCCTCCCGACGTTTTCAAAGGTCTTAGAAAAAATTATCTCTAAAAAACTAGTTAACTATCTTGAGAATTTTCAAATTCTGAATTCCAATCAATACGGATTTAGACAAAAACATTCTACTATCCATCCCGTTATGCAACTTCTAAGAGAAATAGCCTCTGAAAATAACAAAAATTTGAAAAACAATACTTTAGCAACCTTTATAGATTTCTCCAAAGCCTTTGACACTATAAATCATGACATCTTATTAAAAAAGCTGGAACATTATGGTATTAGGGGAATCGGTAATCTCTGGTTCAAGAGTTATCTTTCAAATAGATCCCAATTCGTAACTTTTAATTCGAAAACGTCTGCATTGGCCAAAATAACATGTGGGGTACCACAAGGATCGGTCCTTGGTCCAATCCTTTTTTTTATTATATATCAACGATATATACCATGCAAGTAAACTTAACCTCCTATCGTTTGCTGATGACACAACCGGTTCCTCAACAATGACAGACAGTAACGGTCTAGTAGATTTCACAAACCAGGAACTTAAAAAAATACTGAATTGGTGCGGTGCAAATCAGTTACTTTTAAATTCTAGTAAAACCAAATATATGATATTTAACATAACCTCAAAACAAACTTGCTCCCCCACTAAATATCTCCAAATAAATGACTGCAATATTGTGCGAGTTGGACTGAAGGAACAAGAGAAATCTTTAAAATTTTTAGGCTTAAATATTGATGACCATCTATCATATAAAAGTCACATATCACATTTATGTTCAAAGATAGCTCGTGCTAACTTTATCCTAAATAAAGTAAAAACAATACTCCCACATGATAGTTTAAGAATCCTGTATTTTACCTTAATCCAAAGCCACCTCACGTATGGAATTCATGCGTGGGGTGACTCGAGATCAGTAAATAGACTCTTAAAGATGCAAAAACGCTCATTGCGTATTATAAATAATACAAAATACAATAGCCACACCGACCCCCTGTTTATCAATGACAAAATATTAAAAGTCACGGATTTGTTCAAACTCAACGCGTTACTTTTTGTGTTTGACTGGAAGAAAGGCACACTTCCGCCAAGTTTCAGCAATTTTTTTAGTCTGGCGGATAATCCGTCTGGCAGAAGGACCAGGGCTACTGGCCTGTTACAAGTTCGAAGAACTAGGACAAAAACACTGGATAGATACCCAATTTATAGTTACCCAAAAATGTGGAATGAGCTGGATCAAAGTGTAAGATCAATAGATAACAGACATATTTTCAAGAATAAAATTGTCTCCCAATTCTTAAATTCTTATTTGAACGACCCAACATGCAATAACCCCTACTGCCCTGACTGTTCAGGTCAATAATAATAATACTAGTAATATGCTTCGGCCGGTCCGACCTCGGCTCTTTCATTTCCGCGATGGCTCACATTAAACTATATAGTCGTATCTAATAAGAACATAATTCCTCAGTATTTAGAATAATAGTCACCCTGGAGGTAGAAAGAACCATTTTACTTACTCGCCCAGACCTAGTCCTCAACGCAATTCATAATATAGTTTTTACCTACTTGAATGCAAATTTCAGTAAATGAAAGTTTGAACAGAATGACACAATGTTGCAATTTAACTCCTTTACATTGGTGTGGGGGGGGGGGGGGGGCAGGTAGACAGCCAATCTGGCTATGTCTCCCCCGACGGTGTACCCAATGTATACAAAATGTACACAAATATAGCATTATGTACTTTAACTGTTGTTACCCTTGTATTAATTATGTACAATTTTGTATACGAGCGCATTGTCAAATAAATACTTACTTACTTACTTACTTACTTTCGAAGGTAACATGACACACATCCACAGAATATGAAGCCTTTTAAGTTGCCCAACCTGCACTTCAGACCAAATATGGGTTTCCAATACTCAATCTTTCAACTTGAAGCGTTTATCGCCTGCCGCCATTTTGAATAATCAATGAACAAAGGGGAGATTACCCATAGCTGTCAGCGTATATTGATGTTGAAGGCAGTATATGGTTTTATATGCAGTCTGCATGTGACGTCTTTGAACCAATGAAATTCCCAGATACTTGTAGGAGGTACGATATACTCAATGATTACATTTAAGAGCAGCAGATACAATATAAAACTAAACACAAAAGAGTCCCGGAGATATGCTTTTTCTCGTGGCTGCAGACTACAGCAACACAAAGGAAATCAGAAAGCAAATGAAGGGCTAAAAAAGCTGATTCTCCACTTATGATTTCTTACATGGCTGTTCTATGAAATCCCCATGCGAAAATGAAAATCTGTTCCGCACACACGTGCCGACCAGAAATCGTTGACGGACTATTTTTAAATAGAATCGAAATTTCACTGGAATTTTCTACAAATCGTGCACCACAATTACAATTTGAATAGCTAGCGATAGCTAAAAATAGTGATTTGGTTGGCGACAAAATGTGTTCTTTTTGTCGATAGATCGCCCCTGAGTTCCAATGTGTTCTATGTGCCAACTGGCACATAGAACACATTGGAACTCAGGGGACGAGTTGTCAAATGAATGTCTGAGTATCCTCTGATAATTGCTTTTATAGACGTGAAGGCGTGTAATAAACACAGAACGACATACGCGCGTGTATGGGTTAATCAATATGGCACTTAGCGGCCTCTCGTTTTATTCTTCCGCGATGACACGAGTGCCATATCGATTAACCCGTTTACACGCGTTTGTCGTTCTGTGTATTTACCACCCAAACTATGGAATTATGCTCAAGAGGTCGAACATTTAAACCCCACGGGCACTAGTCGTGTGGTCTGACTGAAGACGCCAAAACAATCCCCTTGTTCCAAATAAGTAAGGTGGTGCAGTATCGTAAGTTGTGCAGTTTTTGTTTGATTTATATATTGGTTTAACGGCATTTTAAAGGCATGGGTCATATGTAGCAGCGGTTGAAGGCAAGTGCACCATCGACCTGCAGCACGCCTTAGTTAACAGCGCCACCGTTCCCCCCACGTTGGTAAGGGGTTAAGTACCTTGACAAAGACCCAATGCAGTCACTGTTGTTCAGACTCGAACCGTGGACCTTTCGGTTGAAGTTCAATGTTCTAACTACTCAGTCACCTCGCCCTCAAGCTTTATTGTGCTGGCATCACAAAAGCGGACAGAACATTTCGACCGAATCGCAACCTCGTGTCTGTCTGTTTTTCTGTGCACAACTCTGTAGAATCTCAGCTGTCGAAAGTGAAATGCGAGAAACATTATATCTGAGATCCTATTGATTCATTTTTTATTTCGCATCAGATTCAGATTCGTTTATTCACAGTGTACACAAAACGGTTACAAATAGACATTTCACAAATTACTACCCTCGTTAAGTAAGCGTAATTGGTAAAAAACTGTGACCAAAGGTAGAAAATTTAGAAATAAATTATGCGTCACTTAATTGGCAATGGAGTTCGAGTTATTTCGAAGTTAGTGCCAGAGATACTGTCCAGCACAAAAGTCAGTGGGAGGCCGGTGGTTCTGGATTGATGAGAAGCAGCCAGCTTGTCGCACCCACCCCACTACTCTACGTAACACCCTAGAGAGACGCCAAGTCACAGCGAACACACGATTTCGTTCAGATATCGACAAAGCAATAGGTCAATGTGTTTTAGAAGTACATATTGGCCAGCACATTGGCCTTATTATTCACTACTGACGATATGCTGCGACCGGGGGGCAATACTATAGAACCTTTACAAATGTATTTTCTAGAATTGGATTTTCTAGTTTTGACTTTAAATGAGTTAAAATAAACCATTAGCATTTTCAAAGATGTCAATTTGCCAGTTGGCAAATTTCCATATCATTCAAAATACTAATCATTCATGTGGGGGGGGGGGGGGGGAGTGGCCACATAATTGCAACCCAGATCACAAACTAGTCGTGATCTGGTCGAAATTTTCAGTCCGCTTTTGTGATCACTGTTCAGATGTTGGATATTAATAAACCCGATTAAAAGCACTGAGAAGAGAATTCAAAGTTATATATTGGTGTTAAAGGTCACATATTCTGCACAATAGCTAATCGTGACTTCAACATGGATATAAAGTCAATCGCTTATACCCATGTTGTCCATTTTAGAGGACTTCCACTTTAGGCATTGGTTACCGGGCCTCCATTTACTAGTAAAACAGAGCTTGTTTACCACAGTAAACAAGCATTGCTTCACTTCCCGGGTTTCCAACTAGATGAGAATTCCAATTAAATCGGTCTTACAGACAATCTCCGGACTGAATATTCCAAACATGAATGCACACCCTGGAGGCCGTGTATGTACGTTAGCCTTGCACGTCCAAACCTGTTATAACATACTTTTGAAATCGGACAAATGTATGGGGAGATTTGGACTGGGGAAATTCCTTTGCTATGCAAGTGAATCTTGATCTGAATCTTCTGTGAAGCAACGATGACGATAGCACTATTCGTGACGACCTTTTCGGCCAGAGCCAATTTTTTTTATTTATTTATTGTGTTTAAGGTCATTTCCGGCATGTTAGTCTAGCTCATGACCGCAACATCGACATGACGTCAAGTTTGGAGAACCGTTTGTACCTATGCTGACCACTTCAGAGGACTTACACCCCATGCTTTGGTTTCGGGTCCTATTGAATAGGTAAAGTAGAACCTTTTTACCTCAGTAAATAAGTACTGATCCACTTCCCGGCACCATATGATAACACTCTCAACTGCTCGTGTCAAGTACACTTGTATTCAATGTTCTTTTGTAGACGGTATCGCTGCCAAAAAGGGAACACGAAAGATGATCAACGGTTTGATGGACTCGTGGTTCGAAAGGAATACAGTACAATATCTTACCTCCTACATGTATCTGGGAATTTCATTGGTTCAAAGACGTCACATGCAGACTGCATATAAAACTATATACTGCCTGTCAACATCAATATACGCTGACAATATAAGTTGAAAGATTGAGTGTTGGAAGCCCATAATTGGTCTGAAGTGCAGGTTAGGCCACTTAAAAGGCTTCATATTCTATGGATGTGTGTCATGTTACCTTCGAAAAGAAACTTTGGTATGTATGAATTTGCCTTGTTACAATTCATGGGAGAGTGTCTGTAGGCACTCTCCCATAAATTGTAACAAGGCAAAAATACGTGAACATCTTGTGAGAATTCTCTCATTTAATGTTGATCGCTGTTGTTATTAGTTCTGTGCATCGATGCAACAGTCGGCAAGATATATTCGTTACGCAGTTTGTTGGTGGGCTAATATGGTATATATGGTGTCAGTTAATTCCATATGGGACTCGAGTTTCGCTCTCGTACACTATGAATTAACTGACACCATATATACCATATTAGGCCACCAACAAACTGTGTAACTAATAATAGCATAACCTTTATTTCTAGAAAAAGGGACAGTGTGGAGCTTTTGGCGATAGTGTTTTTGTCACCATTTCGTGAGGTCCCATCTTTAATCTTTTTTCAGAGCCAGAAAAAGACTACAGGCATGTCAAAATTCCCGAGTCCACAACGAGATTAAATTCAGTCTGTTTTCAATGTTTTCCACAATCACTCATCTATCAGTCCAGATTCTAAAAAAAAACGTTTAGTTTATCAAAGGTAGACTGACATTCCCAATTGTAATCCAATTTGATTCAAACTGTGTTTTCGTTCATGATCAACATTATTTTATTCTCTGTATAATCTTGTGGCTCTTGGTTGTGATCAATGTTGTACCTATCCTGGCGGTCGTTTTGCTGCACTAATTCTACACATGAGGAACAAACACTTCTTCTTTTCATATGCCAGACATACAGGTCGTCGGAAGCTCGATAAAAGTGGAGGGGCACAGATTTACAATGCTACCATGGTTCGGCCACTGTGAGACAGGTTATAATCGTATATCGGTAAATGTACCCTGACTCGATGTAGTCTTTTGTTTAGATGAATAAGCCGCAGAGTGGTCACTGGCCTGTCCGTTTCTTCTATTTCAACCATCTTCCAACCCGAAGGCCTGCCTTCGGGTTGGAAGATAGTTGAAGTAGAAGAAACGGACCGGAGCGACCAAAAGTGGAACTCTGCGGCCAAATATTGTTTGGATTTGCAAATAATGTTACAGGAATGTTTGTATATTGACTCGTTTGCATGCATCCATTTTAATTCACTGTGTGAGTGCGAAACATATCTGTGGAAAAAAGTGGAGGGGCACGTTCCCCCTGTGCTCCCGTGGATCCGCCATCTCTGCCATTGAAACAGACATCAACGGTCGAAATTTCAGTTTAGGACAATCGCAGTCAGAAATACTGGTTTGGGAAGGGTTCCTGGAGAACTGTAATGCTGAACTTGCCTTATCAAGTAAAAACTCCCATTCTGCATGTAGTCTTCTAATTCAGTCGACTTTTCATTATTGTAGATAACTTCAAACAGCATTACATTACATGCGATTTATCACTGCCCATTTCAAACAGGTACTTTATAGGTCTCTCTCACGATATTCAGTGAAGGCATACCAAACTGACTGTTCGCCAATTAATGTAACGAGATGCATTTGCCAGGTTCTTCATGTGATATAGAAATATATTCCTGCAGTCATTGATGGAAATGATGGCGTGTGTCAGACACGGCACGTTGATTATTCATCTTCCAAACTCAAAGGAAATCACCTCATCATCAACGGAAACCAGCGTGACCAGTGTCTGTCCGAAAGGACTTAGAGAAAATTAGGAGGTGTATGTTTATAATGCAGTATAAATCTACACGTTTCAATTATCTATATTAAAGAAAGTACTATTTACAGATAGCTGCTGACAAATTCTATTGCATAGAAGGTAACTACAGCGGCATGCGATTTATCTCTTTGCAATTCTCCAAATGTAGACCCGTGACATGCTTACCCAAGTAAACTGAGATTACTACTTTCTCGAGTGCTGAGTGGTTGGGATGGTTAAAACAAAGGGCTTGTCTCGCCAGTCGTGAGGTGTGAGAGGTAGCTGTGTCAAATGAAGCACAGCGGGAAGCCATTGTCAAGGAGTTAAAAGATGTCAAGACAAGATGTCTTTGTTTGCATAAATATCTTGGGATACATTTTTATATATCATGTCTTAGGCGAAAAGCGGTATGAAGTAGCCAATATTGTGCTGTTTGTAAACGTCAAGATACCTGGGAGATAAAGCAATGTCAATAAAGGGAAAACGCATTTTTGCCTTAGAGAAGTGTGGCGATAATTATCGAACGTAGCAGTCCCTAAATAATGTAGTAAAGGGGCTTTCAACAGACGCCATTTGAAGAGATTATTCATTTATTTATTTATTGGTGTTTAAGGTCACATACTTATACACAATGGCTAATTATGATCGTGGCAGTTTTACGGTTGGAGGAAGTCGGAGTACCCGGAGAGAACCACCGAGCAACGACGAGCAGCTGCCAGCTCCCCAACATCGTAACTCCACACTGCAGCACAGTCAGGGTTAGATTGGTTGAAGACACGCGCACCATCGACGTGCAGTACGCCTTAGTACACGGCGTCATCGTGACCCCATGTGGACAATCGGGGTTAAGTGCCTTGCCCAAGGACACAACGCGCGAGTCCGAATCGATCGCTCAGACGGGCTCGACGTTGCTTAACTTCGGTGATCTGACGAGAACCGGTTACCATTTGAAGAGATTAGTCCAGATAAGTTTGAAAGTGTTGCAATCATTGAAGTTTTATAACCGTCTGTTTGATGTTGAGGCGTTCAAATCAGAGGAAAGCCCAGCTCTCCATACTCGTCTGAAATCCAGTAACGTCCAGAAGATTCGCATAAATCGTATAAATCGTATAAATCATTCAATGCAAGTCACTAACAGAAAACATAGAGGATATCTAGTGTTTTTGAGTGGATACCGAAAATTATCTCATGAGTGACCGATACAAATGTTTATTTTTCGCGAGCGAAAATAAACATTTGTCTCGGTCACAAGTGAGATAATTTTAAGTATCCACTCAAAAAAACTAGATTTTCATTTTGTTACGGTATCGCGGAATTAAATATTGAAATTAGAGTGAACCGCCTTAAAATGTTGCACTCGGAAATGACGCAATCTCTAAAAATAAACAGCCTTGGGAAAATCCATTGTTTCAATAAAAGTTTGAAACATTTTATTGACATCTTGCATTATTGTTGAATATTCCTGATAAAAAAGAGGGTGATTTGATGACTTTTGGACCTAAAAAAATACAATTTACTTTTTGTGTGTTTTTGTAGGGAATTCCCTGAAAAATATGTGCACGTGACCGGTACTTCCCTTTGTGTCAGTTTTTCTCTCTTATTTGTTGCATGACCCCCTGTTTTCAGATCAGAAAAAGTTGTCTGAAGGGCTATACTTGACGGAGATATTTGAATGCCAAAATTAAATTGATGCGATCATATTTTTTTCCACCTGAACGTTATAATGGTCGCATATGGGAAAATATTTAGTTCTGTGATACCTATAGGAAATATGTTTTTTGGCTTCCAGACCAGATTCAGTTATTATTTTGGGGGATTATTTCCGATTTAAATATTTATTTGGGGACCATACACCTTACCAAACCATTTTATTGTTTTGAGAAGTTACATTTTTGTCACAGTCAGCAATAAAAGCTATATATTTCCAAAACTAAGGCTGTTCATGCAAGAAAATTTACATCTTGAGCAAGTGTATTCCCCAGGAGCACACTATAACCTCTGGCAGCTGCTAACTAACAGCCTATCTTACCTTATTAACATATTTATTTAAACCATGGTTTCTCCTCATATTACTAGGGGCAGGGATGATTCCAAATCTTCCAACCCCCTCCCAAATCACCATTCAAACACAGACAGAAAACCTACACTGCCCTTCTATTCACTATTATTTAGAAGTTTTTCTCTTCTATATTATGCTCTTCAAAATGTTGGAAAACAATTCCTTCATTGAAAGAGTATCCTGGAATACAAATTTGAGGAGGGGGAGTGGAAAATAACATAATAAAATTACAAATGTGAGTTAATGGCATTTGTGCATAGCTACCAATATAGTTGTCTAGTACTCGTGCTGTCATGGTTCCCCTGATACAGCATAAATTTACAGTGACAGTTGTGAAATATTGCCCTTTCCCTGAACAAAGTCCTCTCTCCCACACATATTTAACCCTTCTGCCGATGATAAACATTTGGAAAGACTGAACAGCATGTTTTTTAGAGACTGAAGTTAGTATCATACACTTTCAGTTTCTTATGATTTACTTTGAGGCTTCAGCACTCATGGTCCACTGAGTTATTTTTCAATTTAACAACCTTGCCCTGGCTCTTCCACTATATTTTTCATTGTATGCCATTCAGTACTCTCGTGTAGACCTCCTACATGTGTAACTGCAAGCCTACCTGTCTGTCTGTCTGTGTGTCTGTCCCCTCATTAGACATGGTGTTTCTCTGCTTTTCACTTACCTGGATCTACATTTTCAATAATTGGCAGCTGACTAACTTTCACCCCCCCCCCCCCCCCCCCCCCCACACACACACACAAGTATATTAAATATCAAATACCACTATATTCTTGAAGCAAATGTCTGATTCATCCTCTTTGGAAACATGTTTTCAACAATTTCAATTTTTTGCCAGAATGGGTGTCTGTGGGGATTAAAACAAAGGTTATGAAAGTTCACTTGTGGGAACTTGCAGCATAAGCATAGCACTATAGAATCAATATTTGATGGTTTTAGGCATCTTACCAGTGTTATGAGATATCACAGTAGCAGGTACTGGTCATTCTTTTGGAAAAAAAACACTGTTTTATGTTTTGTCAGTGCCATACCAATGACTCTATGTGCCTTTACTGAGAAAACTGCGGCTTTTCCTTTACAAAAAACGCAAAATATTCATCAAATACAATGTGAAATGTCTTCAGAAGCCAGACTGTGATTTAAAAACTATTTCAGATGTGAAAGTTCATATCACAGTAGGTTTGTTTTGGGTCAATATCAATTAAATTATGAATTATATCACATATTTTGATGAAAATGGGCATACCGGGGGGTCCTATTCAGGGCAAAAATTTACTACATTAGATGGTGGAATAAAATTTGACATTAGTTGTTAGGATAAACTGGTAGAGTCCTTTCATACTGGTGAAATATATAGCTGCATCCCCAATTTTGGAAACAAAATTGACATCCATATTGTTCCATGGGAGTTGGGACCCTGTTTTGCTTGCAGTATGGTTAAATGAGACAGATTTTTTCTAAAAATATTTTGAGCTGATGCAGATGTTAGTTTTATTTTGGAATCAGAGTAGTTTTTTAAAGAAAGCTGTAAATTCTCATCCTTCTCAGTTAATTTATAAAGTAACAGGATAGAAAAATCTTTTGGAGGCAATACCAGTTTTCAAGCCCACTTGACAAAGTTTGGACACTTTTCCTTAAAAGAGCAAATTTTCCATGTTTTTGACTCAGCCAAAGCCAAAAGTTGGATTCTAATGCAGAAATGACTCTTTTTTCTCATGGAAGTGTCTCTTTGGTAGGGTTGGGGATGATAATGGGTATCGCGGAACTAAATATTGAAATTAGAGTGAACCGCCTTAAAATGTTGCACTCGGAAATGACGCAATCTCTAAAAATAAACAGCCTTGGGAAAATCCATTGTTTCAATAAAAGTTTGAAACATTCTATTGACATCTTGCATTATTGTTGAATATTCCTGATAAAAAGAGGGTGATTTGATGACTTTTGGACCTAAAAAAATACAATTTACTTTTTGTGTGTTTTTGTAGGGAATTCCCTGAAAAATATGTGCACGTGACCGGTACTTCCCTTTGTGTCAGTTTTTTTCTCTTATTTGTTGCATGACCCCCTGTTTTCAGATCAGAAAAAGTTGTCTGAAGGGCTATACTTGACAAAGATATTTGAATGCCAAAATTAAAGTGATGCGATCATATTTTTTTCCACCTGAACGTTATAATGGTCGCCTATGGGAAAATATTCAGTTCTGTGATACCTTGCACGCTTTTACAAGAATCTGATAATTCCTCTCGTTTCAATCATGACTTGGTGCATGAAAGTAAACAGAGCATTGAATCATTGATACGCGAAGTGATTTGATCGATACTCGGAACAGATAGCGACTTGAGATCCGAATTCAGTTGGCGGGTTTCTAGTCCAAACATGGCCTGAAAGTCCGTAATATAAGTTTTTGGTTTGGTACGTCCTTGGAAAGGACGTACCAAACCAAAAACTTACATTACGGACTTTCAGGCCATGTTTGGACTAGTGGGTTTCATGCATCAATGCTGGAAATGACTGGTATCCACTCAAAAACAATCGATTTTCTTTTCATTATACTTTTCTAGAACAAATTGATGATTTCCAGTGATAATTTGACTCGTATTCACCTTGTAGTGATGCTTTGAAAACCGCCATTTTGATTGGTACCGTGAAAGTGAAAATTTCTATATCTTCACAGTGAGGGATACGATTTCTATCTTTCCGCAATTTCTTCGATTATCTCTCGTTTAGCGTATAATAAAAAAAAATTATCGCAGACACCCACAAATGTCGTCCTTTATGGTTAGAGAATGTCTAAGACTCTGGAGTTTAAACGAAGTCTAAAGTGCATTAATCTATCTTGGCATCTCTGATTTTAAAGAAGGAAATTGTTACAAAAATTATTTCCTTCCAAAACTGTATATATTTGAAGAATGGACCAATATTGGCGTTCTTTATATTTTTTGCGCCTGTGAAGTCGGTAGGTCCACGGAGTTGTGTCAGTGAATAGCCATGAACTCTGGAGGGTTCATGAGCGCTAGACATAAGTGATAAATAGCCAAGAACTGTGGAGAACAGGTTATTGGTTGGTAGGTGGAGACCAAGATAACCTTGCGAATGCATTTTCAGGGAAATACCAATGAACTTGTAACTGAACTGTGGCAGTTTATGTTTAAACGGTTCATGGAGAGCTGTTTAATCGAAACGAGACTGAAGTGCACCCTAAAGTGGTTAAGCTGTCGATAAAGGGTTAATATTGTTAAAGAAAGTAGATCGAGTCAGAGGAGTTGACGGACAGTAGTAGTCAGTGAAAACTGAGAAAAATCAGCATTACAAGTGGAACTGCTATACGCAGGAGGCTTGAAAGGAGCAAATAGGCGACACGTTGTGTCAGTAAAGTTACTATCAGGGGTGGATCGGCGAGCGGGGACAACATAACTACAGTGCATTGAGAGTGGATTATCACTAAATCACTCGTGGAGTGAAGTTTTCACCCAGACAAAAACACCCTATCTGGAAAAAAGCATAAGAAGGACAAGCAAAGGTTCAGCCAATGGACCTCCAGGTTGAACTCGGAGGTCCACTGGCTTAAACAGCGCTTGTACTTCTCATGTATTGCCATGGGAGGAGACTGTTATTGTCTGAGTGGAAACTTCACGAGTGTTTAGTACCAATTCACTCTCCGTGTACTGTAGAGAACACGGGGCCTCGAATAAATTTCACATTCGGGCAGGGGATAAATGCATAGTTATTTGTGTTGTGTACATACTTTCAGGACCATTCTTGACGAGGGCATGTGAGTCAATCTTTGTTTTGTTTAATTATCATTAAATTATATTCAGATGAAACCCGTTATCTGTTTAAATATCAGATAACGAATCTACCCCGACAACACAACGTGGTGGTGAGACATATGCTCACTCAAAGTCCAGGTTGTACTCGCTGTGGTCGAACTTTGTTGGGACCACGACTTTCTCATCTCCACCCCGTGTTTTGACATAAAGTAATTCAAGGGCAAAGAGCCGTTGTTACCAAATATAGATTAATTCGTTATTGTACCCAGCCATTCCACGACAGAAGTACTTAACTGGGTTGCCCTTAATTTTGTCGTTTCTAACGGTTATTTTTTTATTATGGTGGGAATAAAATATGGATAGCTATATTCCTTTTGTGAGACAGGGTGAATACTGCAGTCTTGTGTTTAAAAGGCCAATGTTTCGATAAATGCATGGCATGGTGGGATTAAATTAAACGACTAACAAGGTTATTTATTTTGTGGTCAAGCCGAGTTTTTAAATTGTCACGTGTTTTACCGCTTTTCCCAACGCACAGGATATCAAATTTTATTACTGGAAGTATTGTGTTTTTCAATTTTTTCAAAACATTTCAACAAAACCATATTATGTGAGCTCGTACCAATAAGGGGTTACATGATATGATTTTGTTGAAACTTTTTGAAAAATATATTTGATTTTTCTCTGGCTCTAATTAATTTTTTGTAAATTACCTTGGAGGATGCGGCCGATTCGTTAGGTAGAGTTAAAACGTTAATGATTCATTCACTCGACCACTGACAGTCGTATTTATTTATTTATTTATTTATTTATTTATTTATTTATTTATTTATTTATTTATTTATTTATTTATTTATTTATTTAAGGTTACATATTTCTGCGCAATGACTAATTGTGATCGCAACATGGAGATAAAATCAAGTTTAGTCAGCTGTTTATACCCGTGTTGCCCATTTCAGTGGACTTCCACCCCAAGCATTTGTGACTGGATACTGCTTCACTTCCCGGAGTTCCCACGGGGAATAGATAGCTATACAATTTAGAAAAACAAATTGTAAGTTTTTATAGGATTGGATCCGGTAATATAAGAACCAGTATACTGCGCCATCGTGTATCAGCTCTGATTGACGCTGGGGTGTATCGTCTAACCTAACCTGAAAAGCAGACGACCCTTGCAAAAATATTTCTTGGATAACTAATTTTTTTCATTTTTTGTCTCAAAAATATAGGTTATGACCCCCAGGGGTCATAACCTATGTTTTTGAGACAAAAAATGAAAAAAATAATGAAAATTAATTGGCGATTTTTGAGAAAAGCGCTGGCCGGTTTTGGCCGTAACATTAGGTAAAGAGCTAATAGTGTATAGTGAATTTCCTACTACAGATGAACACTTGTGAAGGATATTAGTGTCGTAGCTGCTGCTAGATTTTTACCGGAGGTCAGCAGGGTGAAACGATGCTCTTGTCTTTGATGCGACTCAGGAGAAGACTCAAAGTATCGCCTCGATGGATATTAAAAGATTATAACTCGTTTGATTATATATCACACTTGATAACAGACCGGGTGTTTTCAGTCTGAGACCGAAGCACCATTCCTACACTGAAGTGGAGATATTATTTAAATTAGGTCTGCAACGTGCAAGTTGCCGATACGTCTGTGCTATAGCCTACTGTAGTAACTTATTCGGAAACACATAGTGAACAGCTGTCAATTTTATCGCATTAAGTTTGGCTACACCCTTCATTATTCATGTTGCATTATATATTCACATTATTGGCGATCCTGTCCTGTTTGGGATTTTCCTTTCTGACTGGTTCTGAGGGGCCGGTACTATAGAACGTTTACCATTGTATTTTCTAGAATTGTATTTCCTAGTTATAACTTTAAATGGGTTGAGATGAACCATTAGCATTTTTCAGTTGACAAATTGCCAGATCCTTTACAATGCTAATGATTTATTTTGGTTAGTTATATCAATGGGTACACGCTAAAAACTAAAGTGTTAAAAACTACACTTGACGTGCTGTATTTAACACTTACTAAGTGCTGAACTAGCACTTTGTTCAAGTGTAGATATCCCAGAACTTGACAGGTGTTACAATAATACCAATTGACAAGTGTAATGTCGCGACACTTAAAAGAAAACAACGCAGATGACGCGGATCAGGCTCGAACTCTCGAGCCTGATCCGCGTCATCTGCGTTGTGTCCTTTTAATTATGTACCCACCAAGCGCAAATCAAATTATGGACGATTCTGGAAGAACCACCAATGCTAGACACATGGGAAGTGCCATCCATTCAAGTTTCAGATGTCTGACTATTGTAATGTCTAAGTGCTTAAAGCATTGCACTTTGAGTGTTAAAATCAAACCCTAAGAGTTAGAATGGGTTTAACACCTTGAAAGTGTCAGTTTTAACACTTTAGTTTTTAGTGTGTAGCAAATACAATTCTAGAAAATACAATTGTAAAAGTTTAATAGTTTTGGCTCCCTGACTGTAAGTCCGTTTGTCACAGTTCCGATACATCGTCTAGCAGTTTTGTTTCCCAATATTTGGAGTTCAATTCCGCTCTCTTTTCTACGCATCTGCATTTGTTTCCAGGGAAGAATTCGCTATTGCATCTAATATGTATAGATTATTAGTTTAATACCAGGTATGAGATTAAATTTACTGCTTTGAAATATACTCAAAGAAACACACACGGAGCGAAGGGTAGAAAGAGTTATTGGCAAGGAGAACGAGCATGCGTTTGCAGCAGTGATTGGTCAAGGGGGACCATGAACAATAATTGCGCGAGTAATTTTTATCAGTTGAGCTAAGACCTGTATCAGCCGAGTTTGGGGTACATCAGCCGAAAATGACTTCTGTATCAAGGAAGACATATATCATAACGCCCAAGGCAAAATCTTTGTATCTATTAACAATTAGCCCTATGGCTATGAGTGTTTCGGTGTCAATCCACTCCTTGCACAGCAAGTCGCAGAAACGATTTCTTCAAGTCACGTCCATCCTATTCTCATGAGATCATTTCATACTTTGGCCAACTGCAAACGCATGTTCGAACAACAAGTAATACACGTGCGCTAGAAGGTGAAGATTGCCTCGTTCAAGTAATCACTGACACGTCTTCATTGTTATCTAAACAAGATTCCTGACAGTTCTTCTAATTAGCATCTATCTAGAGCAGTGAAATATCTCTGGTTTGTTTATTAAAACAAGATGTATACTGGTTTTCTACCTATGAGAACTTATTCCATTTACCAGTTCTGACAAGCACTTTCTTGCAACCTTCTCAATCACATCGAATCGATAGTTAGAGAATATCTTCAAGGTATTATTGGAATTACGATAAAACTATTTTATTCACGAGCCCCTCGGTTCATAATAACCATTTGCTGTTGCGAACACATTAAATTAATTAGCTGGTGTTAGATTCCCTCAGTGGCGACCTGGAAGTTTACCTTTATTTACACACACATGTGTTTGTACATGTTGAGTACCACTTTTGAGAGCGAACAATACAACACGGTATATAATCTTCTGAGGTGACGTGATCCCAGGAGTAGTTTAACAACACGTTTGTAAAATCCTTTGGAATCAGACCCTTTTAACCTAAACTGCATGACTTTTTTTGCGTGACCAAAAAATCTGACCGTCGCGGAACAGACCAAATGATGGATACCCAATGGGTAAAGTTGATCTATAAGTAATTAAACATGTTAAACCCACCAGGCGTAATTATTGTGTGAACTGAAATTCGGGGGTTGGTCAGAAAACAACATAATGACCAACCAATAGTCAAGGGGAGGGAGTGCAGTACTAATTTAATCCAACAGCCCCATGGGGCTGTTGGATTAAATTATTACTGTATGTCCCAACAGGTACAATATGAATTAGCCCGATGGTAAAAAGCAGTATTGTATACGCAATCACATCCCTGGACTCAATGTTGAAACGGTTAATCTCACAGCGCTATAGAGCTGCGGAATTAAAATTATATTAAAACCGCCTTTAAGTGATGAACTAATTTGTTCATTCGATAAATATAATATTTTATACGATACTTCCATTTGGGAACACATTATGTATGTAGAATAAATCATTTTAACACACAAGAAGGTTTAGTTATTCAACGCATGCACCTTGGCGAGTGGATACAATAATGGCACGAGAGCGAAATAAAAAATAATTTAACACTCCACATATTTATTCTGTGTATATGATAGTTCTATAGGTGTTCGTGTTCTGTTACGGTAGCGGGAAAGTGATGTTTACCGAAAGGCATACTTGGAATGGATTTTCTATCAACGCACTTAACTCTGAAATTCTCTGAAGTCTCATAACACAGATTGTTTATTGTTGTTTAATGTTGCCACATCAGCAGCTAAGGCTATAGCGTGGCGAGAAATCAGAAAAATGTTATTATCAATTATGAAGTAAAAGATTGAATGATAAAAAAGATAACCGCAATAGACATGTCAAAGACCAGATTAATTTGGATAACAATGAGTAATGAGATAAGTGAATAACTTCTAAATCAATCTGAGGAATTGAGTCTTGATGAGTCTAGATTAAAAGAATAAGAACAATTTTAAAATTTATTAAAAAGGTTGATTACTTCCAGAAATGATACAATTTTGTGTGGGCTCGTATTGTAAAGCAGATCTCTGCGGGATCCAACTGTGAAGTACTGCCCTCTAACAAGACTAAACTCAGTACAATGTAAAAAAAATGTGTTCCACTGACAACACCTGCTGACATGGAACTCACTCTGGTCTCACAGTACCCTCCAACAAAAAGGAATGTGTTAGTCGTGTATGACCAATATGACATCGCGTCAAAACTGCAAGATCCTTTCTACAAAGGTTAGTAGACGGGTAGATACAGTTAACGAGGGACTGCAGATCTGCACCAAAGTATCACTTCCATCTCATTTGTATTTACTGATTATATTTGTTTCGATTCTGGAACTGTTAAATTGATGTACAATATCACAGAGGACATGCATTCGTTCCATACCTATTTCCATCATTTCTCTGGAAATTTGGAAAAATCACAGAAGGTTCAGAACTATGTAAGTAATAAAAGAACGGTGTCCGTATTAGAAGTATTTTTGTGTTTAACCTGTCAATAAAAGTGGACGATTGTTTTATTTATTGGTGTTTAAGGTCACACATTTCTGCATAATGGCTAACCGTGACTGCAAAATGGAGATAAAATCAAGTCCAGCCAATCGTTTATACCCATGCTGCCCACTTTAGAGGACTTCCACTCCAAGCATTGGTGAATGGGTCCTATTTTACCCAAGTACAGAACTGCGTCATTTACGGGGATCCAACGGAGACACGTGGAAGATGGCTTACACTATCTTCTCGGTTATGTCTTTCCAATTAGAGTAAAGAATCTAGGACATTCCAAAAGTTTGTTGAAGTTTCAGGAACATTCAACATTCCGGTTCATGTCGTTTCATGTACTTTTTTCGGAAGCTGGAGCGGTAAGTTCCGCAAGGCAGGGTTGAAAACTTGACATTGGGTGGAGGCATGGGTACCATAGATGTAGAGTAAGCCACCGTGCTCTCTTTTAGGTTTTCTGGATTAAATGTTTTCCCCACAGATCAGATGGTCTGGGCCTGGACTGCACCCAGTGGGAACCGTCACTGTTGTGGAGAATGCCACAAACTGAGGTTCTCGAGAAAATAATTAAAAAGAACTTTAACAACGGCGGTCGTCGTGTGTTTCCGTATCAGACTACGAGTAGAGCTTATACCTTCTACCCACGGAGAAAAAGTTGGAACAATCATTTTGTTTCTTTCGAAGAATGGCCTATGGCCTCTTTCCACGGACATGGTCAATTAAAATTGGGATCATAAACTACCTGCGTTTGAAATGACGTGGGAACGAAAACAGATAGACTGTACAACGAATTCATGTTTTTGGAGGTGCTTATCTGGTTGATGTTTTAAATAGAGGTTTAGCAAAGGCCCTGGAGCTGTTTAAGGCTCACCACCACTGTGGTGAGACTTATTCTTATTTCTGCAAAAAAAAGTTTTTTTGTTTTTTTAATTATTTTTTCCACCAAAATTTCGTGGCCTCTAGATCTCGAAAACTGGATATACGATTCTTCTGAAATTTCACGCACACATTTGCTCATATCTGAAGGTGCCTCCACATACCGTCATTTTAGTGAAAAAAGTTTAACCTCTTCAGGCGGACCATTATATAGCAAAAGTGACACTTTTTCCAAACATTCGCGAACACTATCGGTCCTGTGAAGATGAAATTTTCTATATATTTCGAGCATAATATGTAATGAAATCACTTAAAACGTTTTCTAAATTTAACCCCCGAGGATTTCAAGGGGTTAAAGTTTGTTATTTTCCGAAAAACAGCACAACTTCCACAGGCCATTTCTCGATACTGCGAGTGATATATGCCAAAGATTTTAGTATAGGAAGGTCACTTGTTAATTGGAGGACAACTTTATAGTATAAGTTTATTTTCGTATTTAACCCTTTAGAACATTGATATCTAGTGTAAGGGTACTGTTTGAAAAATATGGAAATTTGCAAACTTTGAATACCGTTTTCGATCAATTGTACCAGAGTTAACTTGAGTTTTGTTTGTTTTGCAATGTGCAGAAATATCTAGTCATCAAACGTGCTTAATAAGTTTAAATATCAGACTTCCCCCACACCCTGTTCTTGTAACTTGAATACGAGTGGTGTCCTATTTTGTACAAAACTCACACACTTTGTGTTGACTTTTCTGGCATTGGGATTGACGTAGACTTAAATTTGTTGCATAGGCGGATAGATCATTACCTGATGAACATTTTTGCTATTATCATGAAATGTTCAACCCAACTCCTCTTCTGCCCACATAAACATGGGAACTGTTCGAAAAATATGAAAATTTGCAAACTTTGGTTATCGTTTTCGATCAGTTGTAGAAGGGTTAACTTAATTTTTTTTGTTTTGTCATGTGCAGATGTATAAACTCAACACACTTGCTTGATAAGTTTAATATCGGACTTAACCCTCATCCTGTTTTTGTAAATTAAATACGAGTGGTGTCTGATTTGGTACAAAATTAACGCACTTTGTGATCACTTTTCCAGCATTGGGAACGATGTCGATGCAAATTTGTTGCACAAGCGTATAGATCATTAACTGGCAAACCTTTTTGCTGTTATAAGTTATCTTGAAAATGTTAACCCAATTCCTCTCATCTTGAAATGTTTAACCCAATGCCTCTACCGCCTGAGTGGACATGGATTCTGTTCCTTGTAAAGAATAGCAAACTGAATAATTTTTCTTTTGTAAATGGAGACGTCAGGCTTAACCCTTAGTCATACTGGTTACCTTAATAACGGAGAAGTGTCATATTTGTTAACAAATTCCACAGCAGTCCCTTCGTAACATAAAAATTTCATACCTTGGTTAAGGTTCTCGGGCAGTTTTAAGAGGGGTAGCTTCACACTTTTTGTTTTTCCTTGTAAGGAATTGCAAACTAAATAATCTTGATTTTTCAAGTAGAGACCTTAGACCCAACCCTTACCCATTCTGGTTATCTTAATGAGGCAGAAATGTTTTATATTTTTTTTAACAAATTCCACCTCCATTTTGTGACCTGTAGAGCTCAGAAACGGGCCGGTTTCTTCTGAAAGTTCTAACATCTATCTGTTCCCATCTTAAGTTGTTTCTCCCCATACCGTCATTTTAATGAAAACATTTTATGTGCTAGAATCTGAGAAAAATATGGTTATTTAGAAAAATATGGTGAAATTTCACAAAAATATGGCGAGCTTCGAGTCCAGACTAGATTAAATTTTACATATATTTAGAGTGTAATATGAGGCAACAACACAACCGAGCAGTGCCATCACCTTCCACCCCCCCCCCCCCCCCGAACATCGTTAATGGGCCATATTCTGTGATTTTTAGCAAAACTGCAAACTTCCCAAGTTAATTTTAGTATACGAAGATGCGACGTTGATCGCAAAACAAATTTGTGGTTCAAGTTTGTTTGTGGCATTTAACCCTTTAGCACAGTGATTGATAGAGCATTTGAAAAATACGAAAATTCGCAAACTTTGGTAACTGTTTTCCATCAGTTGTATCATTGGTAACTTTAAACTTTTTGTGTGTAGAGATGATTGGTAAGCAAAGTTACTGTTATGAGGTTAGATCTTTGATAAAGAAAGCCATCTCTCAGTTTAGGTAATTTGAACAGGGGTAGCTTCAGTACTATTTTATCAAGCATGGTGAGCCAGTGAGCCTGTGATTCTACAGAATCACCATTTTCTAGTTGGTATTTGTTTTTCTCGTAAATGTCGATAGAGAGTTTAGAAATTGGTCTTGAATGAGTAGTGAAAAAGAAACAGTTTTAAGCCCTACACTTTTGTATTCTTTCTTAAAGGTCAAGAGCAGTTTGTTGATTGGGAGTTACAGACACTCACATCAAGCGTCAAACGCTTGGGGAAAACCACAGACACTTGGAGAAAATCACAGAACACACAGAGGAACACCTCTCCCATCCCACATCTATGGAACGGAAGTGATTGATAATCAGCTTACAAACAAGGTACGCCTCGGGTATGCGCGTGGGTGAAGTTATTGGACGGCATATGTGTACCACCTGTGTACTGTGGTTGTTGTCACCTGGTGTTGTTGTGCTCCAACTGACCACGTTATGTGTTTGTGATCGTATATCGTCGAAAGGAGAAAGTAAGTCTCGTTAGATACGACCTCAGACTTTTAGATTAGATGTCCAATAAATGGTTCTCCTCCCCAATCTTTCCCGATATCTGCTCAAGGGGCGTATGAAATTACCGAGAGGCAGTATTTAATAAAATATACTTTAGAAACATTTGATGACTTCCAACTGTGTGATTCACAACAGAGACAGTTTATTCGGAGGCCCCATTAAACACCACAAAAGACATGTACAATGGAACTGTTGGGTGCTGCTGCGCACTCCGTTTTCAAGTTAGCGAGGATAAAGGTTAGTTCGTCACCTCCTCATACACATACACACTTCTGTCGCACTAAATTATCACACATTGAATTTTATACAACATATGCGACTGGAATGGCTTTGTTTGATGCGGGAAGTTAGGTATGGAAAAAGTGCACGAGTCAAGTCTCTGGGCGAAGTGCAACCTATTTCCAAGATGAGCCTGAGAATAATTATAATATGAACTTCCGGCCATTTCCGATACTGGACATTCCTATAAGTCCTAACTGGAACTTTCGGTCGCCTCCACTATGTCTCACTTCTCTTCAGGGAAGTGAGAGGGAGGGGTGACGATCAAAAGATTCCAGTTATATGACGACCCCCCCCCCCCTACACACACACACACACACACACACACACACAGAGTCACACACACACACACACACACACACACACACACACACACACACACACACACACACACACACAGTCTTGTCTACCCTACATACCGAGGTACCCCATTGTTTGTCCTTTGTGTGGACTAACGGTTTCAACCTCGTTTTGCCGGTACAGTTCTGGGAAAACAACCGAGGTAAAGGGTTTCTTTTGTCTTTTGTACCTCGGTAAGGCGAAACACGCAAACTCTTTTGTCTAGTTACCTCGTCAAGTTGGTAAGACAAACCCACACACACACACACACACACACACACACACACACACACACACACACACGTCACGCCCCACCCCGCTGAGGTCCCTAGGTGCTCGTATCTTTCATCTCTTTCTTGTTTGTGTTTCCATTTTTGTTGCCGCGCATCTAAATTCTTGTAATTACGCAAACAGTGTAGTGAGTGAAATACTGAAGAGTTTATGTACGATATTTCACAGCAGGGGCCACGTTCTTTAGAAGAGACTCTGCAGTTGACATTTCAGCATTTGAATGTAGGAACTACATTGCCTATGGGATTTTGCACCTTACGTTAAGATGGTATAATCAACGTGATGATGTGCGTCAAATTTTGAAAAGACCAGAATTTTAATGCTGCAAACATTGCCTGTAGGGGTAGAGTCATCCGGCATCAGTAGCACAAACAATTTTTCGACTGAAAATTTAATTAAATCTGCATGCATTCTGTGCATTCTAATAGCTCACCACCGTGTACTTAACAACAACGTGACCTCTTTGCAAACACAATATTTGATGTTGAAGATGATGAAAACGCTTTTGCAAATGATATTGATCAGGTCATTGAAGAGATTTAGCGCTAATCTTGACAGACAATACCCTATAAATAATCAAGAAAGCCATGTTTTTTCATCACGGATGATGATATGTTTCACGATATGGTCTTGTCATCATATCTGCCTGGATGAGTTACACACGGTGTTTAATTCAAAATTCAATTTCAATTCTATTGGTGTCCTCTGTATTGATTCATTATCAGAAAAGCACGAGATAATTCTTTTTTCGTTTTGATAGAACAAAATCTATCAACAATTTTGTTTTATTCTCTCCCTCTTGGCTTGGAAAGGCATTTCTTCGAGAAGTTAATTGGAATAATTGCGAAAGAGGTGAAAGATTTTTATCTGAGCAATAGTCCCCCAAAACAAAAGCAAAATATTCGCAAGAGATGTAAACTCAGAATTGTTCATATTCTTCGGGGCAGATTAACCTCAGCCGCAAAATATAATAGGTGTTCTCGGCTGCATTCCATGCATACCAGTATGGATTTAAATCATCCAGGTAAAGTAGGTCTTGGACTTGATGCTACTTGTTACCATGCAAATTTACCACCGGCCTGCTTAAATGAGGACTGCCTCTAATGGCTTGGAGTGAGACAGGTTCCAACTAATTACTGACATTGAAGTACATTATAATTTATTACTATTATTTATCCTCCAGATCCATATTTACCATTCTGTACGGCACAAGTGTTCCATACGGAATTCTGTTGACGGACTATTTTCCACCTTGCGTCATGGATCCATCAAAAGAACTACGCCCATTTTCCTAATTGGTCAATTGAAACGTCGCATTCTGATCTTGATCAGTTCGGAAGCTGATACATCGAATGTCATTTGGAAACTGTTTTTGTTCCAATCCACCCAAATTAACGAAATTAAACGCATTCTATAAATGGGGAGTGGCTTTATGAAACTCAACTTCTGACAAGCGAGTTTCTCTCAGATAACAGCAGCTAATTTCTTAAAAATACGAATAACCAACCTGTATTTGAAACAGTGTTCATTTTTTTCACTCTGTTTATGTATTGATCTGCCACACGTATTCGCCAATCATACTCGAGTCTTATTTTTGTTTTTATTTCACACAGACGTCAGAACTGTCAAATTCTACAAATAGGGGCCCACTTTTTAAATTAACCCTTTACCCAACATAACGCTATTCACAAAAATCGCCAATTAATGCTCATTATATTTTTCATTTTTTGTCTCAAAACATAGGTTGTGACCCCTCTTTGGAACGAGCTCGTCGAGCTCGTTCCAAAGAGGGGTCATAACATATGTTTTTTAGACAAATAATGAAAAAAAGTTATTCAAGGTTGTTTTTGCAAGTGTCGTCTGCTTTTCATGTTAGGTAAAGGGTTAATGGATTCTATGTCATAGATGCGAGTAATAAACACAGAACCCCGCGATGTGAGAATGAGTTCGCCAACACAGCACTGTGTATGTATCACATGTCAGGTTTTGATGGTCTTCTGCCCCTTGCAGAGGAACTAAAATAGGTCTCTGAGAGAACAGGAGAGCATGTTTTCAGCCTCCATTTACACACTTTTCCTGACAATAGAGGAGAACACCATCTCCAAACCACACCAAACGCCCTGTTTGGTAGACCCACTCGTGGTTTATGATTAAGTGCTTCTTGGGAATACAACCTCCCTACCAGTGTCAAATACATGCTTGTGACACTGGTGATGTACACAATAGGCTATGATATCCGCTCTTTAAAAAAATGCATGCCTACCCATTGGTGTTTAAGGTCATTTTCTTCAAAATCTTTGGCTACGTCATAACCAGATGTTTTGTATGAAGTAAAGTTTAACCAGTCATCTATACCTACACTTCCCACTTTAGATGACGTCCACCCTATTCCTGTTTTAACAGTAAAGCAGAACTTACCATAGTAAACCAGCACTGCTTTACTTCTCCGGGTTCCCATGGGGTTTATCAAACTAAGTTTGTGAGAATGCTATCTGGCCGCTTGATTAAGTGCCACTCAATAATGGCATTGTCAAATAATTTGAGGATAACGAAATTGTCAGTGTATTAATTATTTTGTAAATTAGAATGTGTAGATGGTTTCTAGACTGGTAAAGTCTGCAACACGGGGGCGTCGGGAGATGACCACTCAAGGCATGCCTTGATGATATAGCTGGAATATTCGTTAAGTCTTGTCTTGAAAATGTGCCTTGATGATGTAGTTAGAATATTTATCTATAATTTATGTTTATGTATTGGGGTTTAACGAACTTTCGACGGCCAAGATCACCTCGTGTCGGACAGTTTTATGGGTGGAGGAAGCCGGAGTACTCGGAGAGAACCACCGAGCAATGGCGAGCAACTGTCAGGCTCCCCAACATACGAACTCCGCACACGCAGGGTTAGCATTGGTTGAAGACAAGTGCACCATCGACGTGCAGTACGCCTTAGTACACAACACCACAGTGCCCCTCACGTGGGTAATGGGGGTGAAGTGCCTTGCCCAAGGGCACAACGCGATTGCCGCATGTGGGATTCGAACTGAGGAAATCTCGGCTTGTAGCCTGCACCTACTAAGCCACTGCGCCCCCGTCAACCGGAATAATAGTTTCAAAATTCATGAAATTTGTTTTTAGATAAATACACCTAGCAGTCGTGATGCGTGGACTTACCGACCTCTTATTTAATTAGCACGACTGACCATGATTTTGACTCCAGCATCCCAAATCAGTCGAAGACCTCCATTTGCATGAGAGTAACTGCGTTTGTGACATAAATACACAGAACGACACACGCGTGTGTCGTTCTGTGTTTATTACACGCCTTCACGTCTATAAAAACAATTATTAGAAGGACACTCAGCAATTCTCTTGACAACTATCAACAAAAAGAACTCATTTTATCGCCAACAAAATTTGCGAGGAGAACTCGTGTTACTATTTCGTCCCCAGAGTTCCAATGTGTTCTTCGTGCCTACTGGCACAAAGAACACATTTTAACTCAGGGAACGATTTTTAGCTATCGTCAGCGATTCAAATTGTAATTGTGGTGCACGATTTGTAGAAAATTCCAATGAAATTACGCTTCTTTATAAAAAATAGTAAGTCAACGATTTCCGTTCCGCACATACGTGCGGAACAGATTTTTATTTTTCGCATGGTTTAGTGTTGCTGTAGATGGGGATTTCATAGAACAGACGTGTAATAATTCCAAATAACAAATGTAGTCAGGTAGAAAGTATACATGATTACCAGCAAGAACGAATCCATAGCTAAGACTATATAACCCAGATGAAACTGTCCCTACTGAAACACACCTCCACCTCCCCATAGTTGCGCCCCTGTTGATACACATATATTCATAGATTACTAATAGGTGATGTACTCCAATAGACGCGTAGTATAATGGTTGTGTAGAAGGGAGGGGAACACATAGCGTGTGTTCGAATGACCCGTTCTCACTACTGTACTTATCAAAATTCACAGGTCCAAAATGTCAGAATGTGACACATAATGGCACATCCCTTGTTGAGGGAACCTTCCTGTAGGTAATCTTAATGTCTGATGTGAGCAAAACTGATTGGGAATTCCTATTTTTATCTCCCTCTAAATTACTTATTTTACACAAACTGTAAACAGAAATACAGTACGTGGAGAGTGGATTGTAACTAAATCACCCGCGGAGTGGGGTTATCACCCAAAGTATCATTTTCAAATTCTCCACATATGGACAAAAAATACAAGCAATGTTCCAGCCAATGGACCTCCGGGTTCAACCCGGAGGTCCATTGGCTGGAACTTTGCTTGTGCTTATTATGCTTTGCAACCAATTTCCAGTTATTGCTTGGGTGGAATCTCCACCCTGCGAGTGATTTAGTGATAATACACTCTCTAAGTACTATCCATTCTGACTTTATTTTAGGTCCCAAGCAAAACGTATAGTTCACAAACTGAAACAAACTACGCAAAGTCATCCACCCAATGTGTTCGGTAGTCTGTCAACTGAAATGTCCCAAGTGCTTCTCGTGATATTTCTCAGAAACAGTCACTCGGGTATGACCACCCCCTCCCAACCACGAGAGTAACGCGTTCTTCAAACTAACGGCCATTTAGGTTTGCTGATTTTCACAAAAATCGTCGTGGAAATTTTAGTTCGTATAGAGCTTGATTCAACGAGGACCAAAGGCTTTGTTTTCGAAAAAAAACATGAAAATATATGATTATTCAAAATACATATCTGCAAGTATTGTCTGTGTTTCAAAAAAAGAAAGGATTAACACTACGCAATGCACAACATTATTTTTTAATATTTAAAAAAAGAACAAAACTTTATCATGTAACTCCTCGTTAGATCCAGCTCGACGAGTTCGTACCAATGAGGGGATCGCATGTTATGATTTTCTTCAATTTTTTAAATAATATTTTTTATCCACTCAATTTGTTTATTAGCGGGCGGATGCCACCAATGATTCGTTATGCAAAGCGTTAACGCGTATATGTACTGCTCGTATAGCAACAAATTTGTTTGTTAACGTTCTGGATATATGACAGTGATATTTGAGGCACCTAAGTATTTGTAGATATCAGTGCTGGGCATTTTATCAAGATGGCGCCAACGGTTTTCAATAAGTTACAATAAGAAGTGAGTATATTTTTTAAACGTTCGTAACAGACTATCATCAGCTATTTTGAATAATGTTATGGCGTTTAAAAGATAGGCAATGTTCCTAGCTGCTGGAGTGCTAAAAGCCACAATCGGGGATCTACTGAAAAGTGCTAAAAAGTGTGCATTACCTTGTAATTTGCACAGTAGGAGAAAGAAAATGTCCATATAAAATTGTTTCGTTACAATGTATTGGAGAGTGCCATCGGGCACTCTCCAATAAATAGTAACAAATAGTAACAAAACAATTACCTATGAACAAAATAGTGCTAAACTGACGCTTCCCTTGCTGGTAGCATTGTAGCTTTGAAAACAATACTTGTGTTACAAATCAGCTTTGAAAAATAATTTAGCACTCTACCGGCTAGCAGCTTATCTCGACTAATGCACCAATACAGTTTACCAAAAACACTATTCATTCGTTTGAGGAAATGCCAACACGAGGCTGCAAAATCGTCATATAGAGTGATGCACAGTGATGTTGTAGCCTTGTGGTGGCATTGGCTCAAATAAATGAATGGTCTATTATGGTTACAATTCGCTGCATCAATGTGCTTGGTTATGGGTATTCCATGTACACAGCGAAAATTACTATAATATATGCATTCGCGCTTTTACTATGAAAACTTCTGTATTGTTGTCTGACAGCAAAATTATTATGTGAGCGCAGTGCACGGACTGAAATGGTAGTTATTAATTGAAGTTTTGTCGATGAAGAAAATGTAATCGCTATCAGAAATGAGGGGATAAATTCAACCTTCAGCAACGTTTAATGGGGGACATTATGCATGTGACACATACATGCAGTCATTTATGATTAACTGAAGCAGGCATATTCTAGACTTAGAAGGTTATCAAGTTGAAGTGTTGACCCATTTTATTCAGTTGTAAGTAAATTATCGCTTGATAGCCCCATCACACCAAGGTACAGTACGGCCGCAATGGACTGGCCACTTTCCACGGGTGGGCAACATTTCCACGGCCGCAATAATATTGGATTTCACAAACACTTTTTATTTATTTATTTATTTATTGGTGTTTAAGGTCACATATTTCTGCACAATGGGTAACCATGACCGTGACAGTTTTACGGGTGGATGAAGCCGGAGTACCCGGAGAGAACCACCGAGCAACGGCGAGCAACTACCAGCTCCCCAACATACCAACTCCATACAAGCAGGGTTAGCATTGGTTGAAGACAGGTGCACCATCGACGTGCAGTACGTCTTAGTACACAGCGTCACCGTGCCCCCACGTGGGCAATGGGGGTGAAGTGTCTTGCACAAGGTCACAACGCGGTTGCTGCGGGTGGGATTCGAACCGAGGACCTCTCGGCTTGCAGCCTGCACCACAAACACTATTTATAGGAATAATCATCAAAAAATTAATTAACCCTTTACCCAACGTAACGGCCAAAAACAACCAGTGCTATTCACAAAAATCGCTGTTTAATTAATTTTTATTATTTTTTAAATTGTTTGTCTTAAAAACATAGGTTATGACACCGCTCTGGAACGAGCTCGACGAGCTCGTTCCAAAGAGGAGTCATAACCTATGATTTGGAGACAAAAAATTTAAGAAATTAGTTATTCAAGAATTTTATTTGCAAATGTCTTCTGCTTTTCATGTTAAGTAAAGGGTTAATGAAGCACCGGGTGCAATCCTGAGCTTCATTAAATAAACTAATGCTGATTATGATTTTTATTTTATTACCTGGTAAACGCATGCGTGGACATGACTACCCACGCGTGGATTATGACCAGTTCACAGCAACGGTACTGTAGTCACTAATTTTTTCACCTGTAGTGACAGATCAGGTGGGGCCATGCCAATCTCAAATTTCGAGATGAATCTCGAATCGAATCAGGCAGAGGATTCCAAATTGAGAATTAATATTTCTCAAGTAAAAAAACATTTGACACTTTTATCATGGATTATACAACAAATATTTTCAAACTCTAATCAAGTACTGTAAAAAAATTAACAGCCACCCGCCTGTTTGGACAAATTATTCAAATAGGCGGAATGTTTCAAAAAAAGGAATCTAAGCGGTTTCGAAAGCGAAACTCCTCGAACTCTTCTTCTGTTATCGGTTCTCCTATAGAGGAGACCTGTCGATAGAAGACGAGTTAAATCGGGTGGGGAGGGGGACAGTCGATAAGATTCTGAGAACTTCTAGACGATTCGAAAAATTCCGAATCCGCGCAACTCGAATTGAATGGAATAGAATCATCTGGAAGATTTTGAAGTGAACTAAATTTCGAAGCTTCGCAGAACCCTATCAAGAATCACAGTGTACGTTTGAATCTTGACCTCCTGGGTATTCTTTTGATTTGTCATAAAATCCGTCCTGATTTGATAAAAAAATCGAATGGGCCTGGCATTATGATATCATTTGTAAGAGGACTACTCATATTTATAAGGGTTTATTTGTTAACAAAAGCTATGGACATATTGATCTCTACAGGGTTAGAGTATATTTGTACTAGACAGGAAAATCGGCCTGCAACAGGCAAATTGATAAGCCAGTATCTTACAGTACCTGTGGCATGTTATCGCCTGTTGTTTCACAGAAGTTATAAGCTCGAAACCTTGATATTAACTACTACACCTATAGAATGGATCCTTCCGAGACAAGTCTTCTTGCAACAAGGTCGATTCCAATGTGAGAAAACCCGATTTACAGATCTGAACGCGTCCGTTCTGAAAAGGGTGTTTGTATCCACCAACAGGGGCTCATCTATATTAGTATGTCATTAAGTAACAGCTTAAGCAGAGGCCATGGTGCCAGCAGCTAATTGCCCATCATTTTAACGCATATTTTTTAAAAACGTGTGGTCAAAAAAGCAGTCAGGGAATATCAACCGGATCTCGGAAGGTCGTGATCCAATCGAAATTCTCTATCCGCTTTCTCCCCACCGTAATATATCACATTTGGAAAAAGAAATATGAGAAATACACAAGACGTAACGATGTGTGAATGGGTTTGTCAATACGGCAGGTGTGCCAGCGCTGAAGGACAGAATGAGAGGCACTGCGTCGATTACATAAGTGACTTATTGACGAACACATACACACGTCGTGGCGTTCTGTGTTTATTACACGCCTCTGTGACATAGGATCCATTAATTTAAAGATTCTGTCTTTTTTGTAGAATTTGACAGTTCTGACATTTGCTTGAAATAAAACCAAAAGCAAACTCATGTGTGACTGGCAAACGTGTGAGACAGATGTATATGTAAACGGAAAAATATAAATGAAATTGGTATCCAAATGGATTATTTATTCGTATATTTAAGAAAGTAGCTGCCTTTATCTCAGAGATATTCGCTTCAAAGTTTCAATGTTATACAATCACTCCATCGTTATAGAATAAGTTGAATTTCGTTAATATTGATGGATTTGAACAAAGACATTTTCCAATTGACATTTGATTTCTCGGCTACCACCGCAGCTTGCAAATTGATCTAGGTCAGAATGCGACGTTTCGATTACTTGATTACCAAAATGGACGGAATTTAGTTCTTTGGATGGATTCATGACGTCAGACGGAAAAATAGTCAATCAATGGAAAATCGCACGGAACACCTGTTCCGCACGGATTTGCAGAAATGGAACTGGAGGAAATACACAGAACGACACACGCGTGTGAATGGGTTATTCGATATGGCACGAGCGCAGCTCAGAAAGATAAAACGAGAGGCCGCAGACCAATCACAAGCGTGTGCCGTTCTGTGTTTATTACACGTCTTCACGTCTATAAAAAACAATTATTGGAAGGACACTCAGCAATTCACTTCACAACTATCAACAAAAAGAACACATTTTATCACCAACCAAATTTGCGAGGGGAACCCGTGTTACTATTTCGTCCCCTGAGTTCCAATGTGTTCTATGTGCCTACAGGCACATAGAACACATTAGAACTCATGGGACGATTTTCAGATCTCGCTAGAGATTCAAATTGTAATTGCACTGCACAATTTGTGTAGAACATTCCCGTGACATTTCGCTTCTATTTAAAAATAGTCCGTCAACGATTTTCGTTCCGCTCATATGTGCGGAACAGATTTTCATTTTTTCGCTTGGTTTCGTCTTACTGTAGATGGGGATTACATAGAACAGGCGTGTAATAAAAGTTATAAGCGTGTAGAATCTGAGATGCTATATTCTTTTGTTTTTCTTGGTGAGGTCTTGATATCGCAGTATTTTATTCAGGAAAGCTCGACCCACTGATGTAAATGTGATGCGATCTGAGCACGGACGCGATCATCTTTGTGATCGCAATACTATAGCTATTTATATCTGGTTTGGCGGGGGAAATGTCAAACACATTTTCACTGAGTAAATTAATTTTAATTTTCGCCATGATCTTTGATGATGGCTGGCTCATTAAAAGCCAGAATGTAATGTTCCAGTAAAGCTGTATGGGGATTTTAGACCACTCCCTGACGATTTTAGGAGTGCTGAGCAAACAGAACAAAGATATACATATTTGCATTTTCCAAAATAAAAAGGTTGAACATTACAACAGAGATCACCATATTGACCTCTATGTTCACCGAAATGCATCCACACGCCAAGTCTACGATATTTGTATTTCTTTCAACGGTTATAATAGTTGGATGAGTTACTGCCATTGAGTTGTTATTACCTGTTAAATTGTCTATTTATCAACACCTTTCTCATTTCTTTCACTGATAAGTAATTACAGAGCATTTTCTTTCCACTAATAAATTATGCCAGTAACGGAATTGACAGAACTAAAAAGACTCAGTGAATATCCCTTTTTTCTTATAAATATCTCTTTTTCTATTATATTCCACACAGCAAATTAGTTCTGCACTTTTTTATTTTATTTCATTTATGTTTGGGGTGGGGGGAGTCATTAGTCGCCTTGGAATATAGACCCAAAGATACTGTCTACAGAACGGTCGCCGTGGACTGGTCACTTTCCACGCGTGGGCAATATTTCCGCGGACGGAATAATATTAGATTACAAACGTTAATTAAAGAAATGATCGTCAAAAATTTAATTAATGAAGTACCGGGTACAACCCGGTGCTTCATTAATTAAAATCTTGCTGACCATGACTTTTATTATCTGGTAAACGCATGCGTGAACACTGCCCACTGCGTTGATTACGACCAGTCCACGACGACTGTACTGGCTATTTACACAAGTGAAAACACACCAGGTTCAGAAGCGAACGAACGTCTTGAAGAATATGTGATGTGATCCTTGTTTTCAAGTTTTTAAAGGTAGTACAATGGAACTGAATAAGACTTCCAAACACCAACCCATTCACCACAAATTCAGTACAAATTTGACGCTTTAATCGCACACTGATTATTGAGTAATCTCGTGATAATTGAATAAAATATATTGTCATCTATCGATCATCTATCGATCACTTACTCACCCAACCACCGAATTTCCTGTGTTCAAACGGATGTTGTCTCAGAACATTCAATTTATACGTATTCAATCTAATGTATCTCGCTTGCTAGCTGCCTGGCCATTGCCAAACATGATATAATAGAATTAGAATACTTTATGGCGCGACCATAGTGTACAAATGGTATGGCATTACAAAAAAAATAATATATAGAGGATATGGAATGAGTGGTTTTCTCATACAATATTTATGAAACGAGTCTAAGAATTTTCCGTTTTGGCGAGCCTCTGGCGAGTCCAAACGGAAAATTCGGACGAGCTTTATAAATATTATATGAGAAAAACACTCATTTCATATTCCATTTATCATATGACACACACACACGCACAAATTAGCCACTTAGTTGGACTTTTTAACCCATCACCTAACTTGAGTTGCAGACGGCACTTGGAAAAAACATCCCCGTGTAACTAAAATTTTCATTTTTGCTTCCAAAACATAGGTTATGACCCCTCATTGGAACGAGCTCACCAAGCTCGTTCAAATGAGGGGTCATAACCTATGTTTTGGAAGCAAAAAGTGAAAATATAAAAAAAATGAATGGCGTTTTTCTTGTAGGTAAAAGATTAATACAATATAACACATCCTAAATAGGACAGATAACGTAAATTCTCCCTACTGAAATTATGCAAATGTGACCCAGTTGTATTTTGTTTAGCCAATCAAATTGTCCAGTTTTGAAATTGACCAATGAAAGTTCCCAACTCTAATTATGCAAATTATGAAACTGTGGCCCAGTTTTATTTTGTTCAGCCAATCAAATTGTCTAGTTTTGAAACTGACCAATGAAATTGGCGGAAGGTTTTATTTATCACTGATTAATATGAAAACAAAATATCAAATGTTTTAAAGTGAACAAATCGGACGAGTCATATGATAAAATAGAATAAATGATATAATAGAATGAATACTCAGTTTATCATTAGAATACAGAAAAATGGTAACTTCATGTTAAATGAATATCCATATTAACTGAATATTTTTAACTGGCAAAGTGGCTATTCTCTCAAAGACTTATACCTACTGCAGAAATATTGTTTTCAATTCATCTTATGTGACTTTGCTGGCTGATATTCCTGACAACAGGACAAACCTCTTAGCGCGAGAATAGATACACACAGTGTACATGTTGCTGTTGTGCGGATTACCGTCGATTATCTTATGATATGCCACTACAAATATTATGTAGTCCCACATATCGTAGAATAGGGGCCAGCGAAGCTTCGAAATTCGATTCGATTCGAAATCGTCCCGATGAATCAATTCGATTCCAGCCGCGATTATTCAAAAGGTTCCGAATCATCGAGATATTCAAAATCCTATCAAGTGTCTCCTCGTCTTGAACTCTTATTCGATTATCAGGTCTCCAGTGCAGGAGACCTGATGATAGAATAAGACTTCAAGAACGTTCCGCATCCGAAAGTACTTTTCATTCCGTTTCTGAATTTTCCCTCTTTTCTGATTGGTTGCCCAAACCGACTAGTTGCCGTTGAATACAATTCTTGAGTGGAGATTGGGAATAATTATCGTTGCAGAAAGGTGCAACATTTTCATCTTGTAGGGCGGCGAGCAGGCCTGGAAATGAGCAGACTCTCATCTGCAGAATGAAATCCCCCAGAGGGTGAATTCGGTAATGCTACTCTGCACAGCAGGGTAGCATCACTAAAGTTACTGTCTGTGAACGTCAATCTGAATCACGGTCTCGGGCCTAAACAGAAAGAAGTACACAGAGGATAAATTGGGGAATTCTAGCCCACTGTGTGGTGGGATAGCATCAAAAAATTCTTCCTCTGTGGACCTCATTCTGCAAATGACAGATTGCTAATTTCCAGGCTTGGCGGTGATATTCGATTCGAGATTTGATTCGCTTCGATTCGGAATTTGAGATTCGCAGGGACTTCGTATAAATTAGTATTTGTTCGTGCCCACAAGATAATTGGTTGTAGCCAGGCAAAATGAAACTCGATTCTTTGTTTGTTTGTTTGTTTGTTTGTTTGTTTGTTTGTTTGTTTGTTTTTTCGTTATATAAGTTCTGGAAAAAATACAATATATTTCCTGTAGCTACGGGTAACACAAATCAACTGATAGTTGTCTGACAATTTCCCTGTTGTGTTGATTGAACCACTGTAGCTAAATATAGTTGCCTTGTATAGTTTTTGAATAGCGTTCAGAAAATAAGAATTTAATGAGACGGAAACAACATTCACAATTGAAATCTACTTTTTTAATCGCCATTAACGATAGTCAAGATAACCTCCACTCCATCACGTGTCTAGATGCACTTTCATCTCGGCATCCGCCCGCGTAATATGCAAATTCAGCAGTTGAAAAAATATTATTTTTCAAAAAATTTCAACAAAACCATATCATGTGACCCCTCGTTGGAACGAGCTCGTCGAGCTCGTTCCAACGAGGGGTCACATGATATGGTTTTGATGAAATTTTTTGAAAATTTAAGAAAAAATGATATTTAAAATAATAAATTTTGATATCGTCTGCGTTGGGTAAAGGGTTAAACGGATTTATGTATATCTCCTGTCGGGGGATATCGAGATGTTCAACAATTTTTCTCCAAAAAGCTGCATGAATAATGCAATTCGTTTTTGTTTTTTTTTAAGATCGGGATCTTCACCTTATGTTTATTGTCGGTTTCATCACATTCAAGAAAGACTGTTTAACAACAGCCTTGGGGCGCGGTGGCTCAGTAGGTAGAGGCGCAGGCTGCAAGCCGAGAGGTCCTCGGTTCGAATCCCACCTGCGACAACCGCGTTATGTCCTTGGGCACAGCACTTCACCCCCATTGCCCACGTGGGGGCACGGTGACGCGGTGTACTAAGGCGTACTGCACGTCGATGGTGAACATGTCTTCAACCAATGCTAACCCTGCTTATGTGGAGTTAGTATGTTGGGGAGCTGACAGCTGCTCGCCGTTGCTCGGTGGTTCTCTCCGGGTACTCCGGCTTTCTCCACCCGTAAATCTGTCGTGGTTATGATTAGCCATTGTGCAGAAATATGTGACCTTAGACACCAATAAAAAATAAATAACAACAGCCTTGACTGAGTATTATGAAACAATGAGGAAAATATAATCATTTTATCAGCAACTGAAGTAGTTTTGTTTAAATGTGATACTCGACCATCAAATAATAAAATGAAAGCAATACAAGGGCGATCACTGACGATTTAGTCCTACAACCCCACCTCGCAAGACTTTGTAGATTTAAATTCTGAAATTAATTAGAATTTAATTATAAATCAATTAAATCCAATGGATTCTGAGAATATTCTCTCAATCGCAGTGGACACCGTTAACAAAACGGTGGTTTGCAGAAACCTCTAGAAGAAAAGGTAGAGCTGAGGTGAAAGAATATGAATCATTTACATTAGAGGTCTCCCATAAACATTATTTGTCCCATCAATGGAAGCGTCTTCAGCCCCTAGCTGCACCCCACCCCTTCCTGGAACCATTCAGCAAGGACGTTTTGCAACTGCATACGTTCCAGTTTATCTGATTGAACAGATACACATGCATGGCATCCGATGACATTCGCATTCAGTGAGTTCATTAACTGGTATATTTATTTATTTATTTATTTATTTATTTATTTATTTATTTATTTATTTATTTATTTGGGTTTAACGACAGCCAGGGTCACCTCGGATCGGAGAGTTTTACGAGTGGAGGAAGCCGGAGTACCTGGAGAGAACCACCGAGAAACGGCGAGCAACTGTCCGTCCTCCAACATACCAACTCCAGACAGGCAGGGTTAGCATTTGTTGAAGACAAGTGCACAATCGACGTGCAGTGCGCCTTAGTACACAACACCACTGTGCCCCAGCGTGGGAAATCGGGATTAAGAGCCTTGCCTAAGGGCCCAACGCAGTTGCCCATGGCGGGGATCGAACGATGAACTTTTCGGTTTGAAGTCCAATTTCCGTTACATCACGCTCCCTCGTTAACTGGAGATGTGCTAAAAAGTTCTGGCTTGGCAAAACTTGATCATGTGTCTTTGCCTTGTTACATTTTATGAAGTGCCTGTGGGCACTCTCCCATAATCTGTTACAAAAGACAATCCATACAGACTAAATAATTTCACTTCAAATATAATAGAAGTACATCTGGAGAATATGAAGCTTTTAAGTAACAGCGCCTGCACTTCAGAGTAAAGCCCAAATATGGGCTTCCAGCACTCTATCAGTTAAAACATCTGCGTCATGTATACGTGCCACTACGAAGTCCCCCTACCCCCCCCCCCCCCCCTACACACACACACACCTATACAACCCCATAACAGCTCGCGTCATGGACTTTACGGCTCTCTCTTCTGACTATTATCGACACAAGCCAGGGCAGCATCACCTACTGCATTATGCATAACGGGCAAGTAAACTCGACTTCAGTTTTCTTCGTGTTAATGAGATGTGTATAACTTGGTTACCGAAAGAGGAGAAATTGATAAGACAAATTCATGACATTATTTATTTATTTATTTATTTATTTATTTATTTATTTATTTATTTTATTTATTTTATTTATTTATTTATTTATTTATTTATTTATTTATTTATTTATTTATTGAGGGTTAGCTGAATACAATTGCACCGTCGACGTGCAATTCGCCTTAGTACACAGTGCCACCGTGCCCCTACGTGAGCAATCGGAATTAAAAGCCATGCCCAGGGACACAACGCAGTTACTCCAGGATGGGATCGAACCGTAGACTTTTCAGTTTGAAGTTAAATGCCGTAATCACTGCTCATTATTTCTCTACTGGTAACCGGTTTCCTGTACCCGTAAAACTGTCCGAAAGGAGTAAACCCTGTCTATTGAAAGTGTCTTTAGGCCCCAATAAAAATGTAACGACTAAAGCTGGCCTGCGCTCTTCACAAAATCGTCATCCAAATGTTATTTGTTTTCAATTTTTGCCTCAAAACATACCTTATGACTCTTAATTAGAACGAGCTCATTGAGCCGCGGGGTCATAAGCTATGTTTTCGAGACAAAAAATGAAAATATTTAGTTATTCAGGAAATTTATTTATTTACATATTTATTGAGATTTAACGACACTTTCGACTGCCAGGGCCATCTTGTGTCGGACCGTTTTACGGGTGGAGGAAGCCGGATTACCCGGAAAGAACCACCGAACAACGGCGAGCAACTGCCAGACTCACCAACGCACTAACTCCACACAAGCCGCGTTAGCTTTGGTTGAAAACAAGTGCACCATTGACGTGCAGTACGCCTTAGTACACACCGCCACCGTGCCCGCACATTGGCAATCTGGATGAAGTGCCTTGCCAATGACACAACGCAGCAACCCCTGGCGGCGATCGAACAGTGAACCTTTCGGTTTCAAATCCAATACGTTACCACTGCGCCACATTGCTTCCTATTCGGTAGAGTGTAAATACAATTTAAGAGAAGATTAATTCAATTCTGTTTCCGAAGTTATTTATCAAGTAATTGCATCAGTTCTACATACTACACTGCAAAGAAATCAGTGAGAACTTCTCCATCAAATTTCCGCTTGCCATAGAATCAAGGACGCTGGTTTTGTTTACAATGGCATGGCGAGGGTCGAACCCACGCCGAGAGAATTTCCAACGGCACCAACCGCCTAGCGAAACTGTACTGAACCACGCACACCACTCGGCCCCCGTCCTTGATTCTTTGGCAAGCGGAAATTTAATAGCGAAGTTCTTAGTGATTTTCTTGCAGTGCAGTATGTAGAATTGATGCAATTACTTTATAAATATCGTAAAATAGGTGTGAGAGAATTCTGTGTGGTCTGTACTGATCTCGTATATACTTGGTTAACTAGCATACCTTTTCGGGGGACCTGTCGGTGGCCGAGTGGTGTGCGTGGTTCAGTACAGTTTCGCTAGGCGGTTGGTGCCGTGGAAACTCTCTCGGCATAGGTTCGAACCCCCGCCATGCCATTGTCTACTTCCGAAACCAACTCATTCACACCATTTTCACGTCTACGTTGACGTCTGATGTCATTCCTGTATTAGATGCGTTGTGAACGAAATTTTCCGTAATGAGATATTTGATGATGATTATGTGATAAATAGATGATATGGAATGAGTGTTTTTCTCATATTATATTTATGAAACGCGTCTAAGAATTTTCCGTTTTCGCGAGCCTCTGGCGAGCGCAAGCGGAAAATTTGGACGAGTTTCATAAATATTATATGAGAAAAACACTCATATCATATTCATATGACACACACACGCACAAATTAGCCACTTAGTATGACTTTTCAACCCATCACATAACTTGAGTTGCAGACGGCACTTGGAAAAAACATCCTCGTGTAACTAAAAACAATTTTCATTTTTTGCTTCCAAAACATAGGTTATGACCCCTCATTGGAACGAGCGCGACACGCTAGTTCCAATGAGGGGGTCATAACCTATGTTTCGGAAGCAAAAAGTGAAAATATTTAAAAAAATGACGTTTTTCTTGTATTGCGCGAGACGGTTTTTGCCGTTACGTTAGGTAAAAGATTAATACAATATAACCAACCCTAAACAGGACAGATAACGTAATTCTCCCTACTGAAATTATGCAAATATGACCCAGTTGTATTTTGTTTAGCCAAACAAATTGTCAAGTTTTGAAATTGACCAATGAAAGCTCCCAACTCTAATTATGCAAATTATGAAAATGTGGCCCAGTTGTATTTTGTTCAGTCAATCAAATTGTCTAGTTTTGAAATTGACCAATGAAATTGACGGAAGGCTTTATGTATCACTGATTAATATGAAAACAAAATATCAAATGTTTTAAAGTGAACAAAACGGACGAGTCATATGATAAATATATTTATGAATGAAATGAAGTGTAATAATTCCCCAATGTGGTTGACATGACTCTTCTGTTAACTGGGAGAGTGTTGGAAACTCGTATCTGGGTAACATTTAGAAGTACAAGCATCGCAGCTTAACGAGTCCATATTCTGTGGATGCGCTTCATATTATCTTTGAAGTGAAATTATTTGATTTGCGTGCATTTGCCTTGTTACCGTTTTTGGGAGAGTGCCTGTAGGCACAGCTATATGAACAAATTTTGATAACCAAAAATAATTTAGCACTCCATTAGTTATAAACAGTACAATGAGATTATTAGTTACACAGTTTGTTGGTGGCCTAATATGGTGTCAGTTAATTTCATATTGGACGAGAGCGAACTTATAACAACAGCGATCAAAATTAAATGAGAGAATTCTCACAATGTGTTCATGTGTCTTTGTCTTGTTACAATGTATGGGAGAGTGCCTACAGGCACTCTCCATAAATTGTAACAAGGCAAATTCATACATACCAAACAGTTTCATTTCGAAGGTAACATGACAAACATCCACAGAATATGAAGCCTTTTAAGTTGCCTAACCTGCACTTCAGACCAAATATGGGCTTCCAACACTCAATCTTTCAACTTGAAGCGTTTATCGGCGGGATTACCCATAGCTGTCAGCGTATATTGATGTTGACGGCAATATGTGGTTTTATATGCAGTCGGCATGTGACGTCTTTGAACCAATGAAATTCCCAGATACTTGTAGGAGGTAAGATATAGAATAATGCATACGCAATGTATAGAAGATAAAGTGGTTATAGTTATATCACTAGATTTGAATATTTGTTTATTCTTATGAGAAATTAGTAACTACCAATGATTCAATAGATATATATTTTGCAAAGCTAAGATTTACAAAACGTCCCGCGGAAGTATCAAGATTCCATTTCCCATAAGTATGCATTTTTCTTCATTCTATAGTTTAGTTTTTCGATGGTGTCGGTTACAGTTAAGTGGACAGAAAATCGATTCATAAATTCTGACAGCTTCATCACTGAAGGGGATTTTTAATTTTTTTCTAGTAGGTTGATTGTCTAGTGGGTAGGTAGTGATAAGTATTTCGATCGCAAAGCAGTGTTGCAGAGAACTTTAACTGTTTGCTTGCTGATTGATATGGAGCCACTGCGCAGATCAAGTGAAATTCTTTTGTAATTATATCAATGTTTTTTTTTCCTTCTGTTCGGGCACATCAGACTATGACGTACGTATTTTTTCACGACCTGTGTAAGAGGTATAGCCAGAGATAATAAAAGAGTTTTTGTTTCTTTTTTCATATTTTTTTACTCAGATAACAAAGAAATATTTACAAAATAACATCTTTCTCCACACATTTTCGCCAACGGTTCATGTAAGTTCAAGGTGTATTGTTACAATCTTCAGAACATTGCTTATATATACATGTAATTTGGATTTCCAAAAGAATAGCTTGTTAGCGATATTGCCACAGCATACCCGAAAGCGATGCGAGCGATGCAATGGATACTGACGGGCACGAAAAATTATCCCAAATAGGGGCTGCCATTCGGTTCGATATATGTGGTCGGTTCAATATGTCAGTTATTTTTATCCTATTTCTGCTGCCAATGCAGAAAAAATAAATAAAACAATAACATGGCAGAAAAAATAATAATAATTATGTAGATGCGAAAGATTCAACTTTTCAGCCTGCGCTTGTCTGTCTCAACGGCAGAAACATTTGTCATCATTCTCCAGTATGTTAGCTTAAGATCCTCCACGGTGTTCAACTCAAATCAAAACGGAATCTCAGAAACTGTCAATTACAACTTTATCACATCGCTCTCACAACATCGAGCACGCTCATAGCCGCAACCCACACAAAACACGTCAATCATATTATGTCTTACGAAGCACAGACTGACAGCCCCGTCGTTTACGAGTGACTATATTATATACATCACAGGACGTATAGCCGACATATACGACACCGTACGAGGCGAGGTGGGAGCAATGTAAGGTAAGACAAAGCTGAGCCAACACATTAATCCCACTGAGCCACAGGCGATACCGCGTTCGCCAACTCAGCGAAATGTAGCAATTGTTATGTCACCGTGTTCACACTTTATGAACTGGAGCTGATTCAGAGAATTCCGGAAGCCAAAGGATTGTTTACCCAATTAAACCTCTACCTTGTAAGAATTACCAACACATTAAACGAAGCTGGTAAAGAGAATGCGGAAATCGTAAAAAAATAACTAATCTACTGTTAATCCACCAAAAGACGGTAATTCGTAGTTTATTTAAAGAAGAGAGGTACAAATGTTCAAAAGGAATACCAATATACCTTAACTCTTTCAACACGACAGCCCGTTTTGCGGTCCGGGAACACGATACGTCATAATTTAATTAAGTAGGATGGCTACTGGTATCACAGATCTAAATATTTTCCCATAGGCGACCATTATAACGTTCAGGCGGAAAAAAATATGATCAATCACTTTAATTTTGTCATTCAAATATCTCTGTCAAGTGTTGCCCTTCAGACAACTTTTTCTGATCTGAAAACAGGGGGTCATGATAAGAGAGAAAAACTGACACAAAGGGAAGTACCGGCCACGTGCACATATTTTTCAGGGAATTCCCTACAAAAACACACAAAAAGTAAATTGTATTTTTTAGGTCCAAAAGTCATCAAATCACCCTCCTTTTTATCAGGAATATTCAACAATAATGCAAGATGTCAATAGAATGTTTCAAACGTTTATTGAAACAATGGATTTTCCGAAGGCTGTTTATTTTTAGAGATTGCATCATTTGCGAGTGCAACATTTTAAGGCGGTTCACTCTAATTTCAATATTTAGTTCTGCGATACCAACTAAGTGAACGTGTGTGGTAGAACAATTAATATTTTCAACGTGCAGCCTGAAGGCTGCACGTTGAAAATATTAATTGGTCTACCCCCAACTAATTAATATGGGCTCTTCCAATTTCTGGCATTTAACTGGCATGGAAGATACCACCAGTGTTCAAAGGGTTAAATAATAATAACGGATAAGTAAAAAACGTATTATACATGGTCAACAAAATAGCAGAAATGCATCGAGAGGCTAATCTTCTATGAATCTGAACACCACGTCAAAAAGAGCAACACAATGCATTTCAACTGAGTTTAAATTCTTCGGGTATTATACTGAAAGAAGTTACGTCCTAATATATGCAATGATAGAAAGAAGGATTTTCCTCGAAAGGTAAATGGCAAAGAGGAATCCAAAACAAGAAATACTCTGCGATAACGTCAGAGATCTAACATGTGAAGCCAAATTTAAACCGCTGATTGATCAAATCACGACAGCTGGCATGACGAAGCCTATAGTTCGGTGTACAAAAGACTCCTTTTCTGTTTCAGAAGTATTCGAAGACGTCAGTAGAACCTGAGGTTGGGCAAATTTATAACGCATTTTCGATTAAGTTCCATCTGTCCTTTATATCATTTCCGTTTTACTCGGACAGATTTTCCAGAAATCAGTTCTAGATTTATTTGATAAAATTGAGGAGAAGAATTTTACTTTCCCGATTTAATTCGTTATTTCGCTCCAAACACATTTTCACAGGGTGCATAGGTCAGGGTGCATAGGTATTTTTTTTTATTATTATTATTATTATTATTATTATTATTATTATTATTATTATTATTATTATTATTATTATTTTTATTGTTGTTGTTGTTGTTGTTGTTATTGATGTTTAATATCACATGTTTCTGCACAATGGCTAGTCTTGGCCTCAACATGGAGATAAAGTCAAGTTTCGTCAATAGTTTATATCCAAGTTACCCATTTAGAGGACTTCCACCCCAACCATTGCTGATTGGTCCTATTTGACCTCTAAACAGTAAATGAGTCCTCCTTCACTTCTCATGGTTCCCACAGGGGCTGTGTTGAAAGGTTATTTTAGAATCATTTAGATCATTTAGCCAATGGTGTATACCTGTGTTTCCCACTTCAGAGGACTTCCATCCCGCGCAGTAGTTGGCGACTGGGTCTTATGTTGTAAATGAAACCATAGTTAGGAACAATTGCCTCACCACTCGGGGTTCAAGTGGTAGAAGAGAAACAACGCATTGAAATTTTTGGATGAAATGTTCCAGAGTGAGTGTGATAAAAGAAATGTGATTACGTATGGAAATTGTCTACCTTTATGTTGAAAACTACTGCTCCCATCTGATGCTGAAGTCGTACAGCTTTGCATGTTCTGACCCTCGCGTGGGGCAGCATTCCTTGATCAAAATGAACTGCATTATTTCGCACCACGGCCATTACGATTTCTCTGGGTATCCAACCAGCAAGTTACTTCGACAAACAGTAGGGAGCGTAATCATCTTATGGCGATAGTCGATTTCAGGGCCGACTATCGCCACAAGATGACCAACACTCCCAGTTGCGAGTGTAACATGCACTAAGGAGAGTGTTTTTATGTGTTCTACGCCCACTAGGAATGACAGGGGGAGGTGTCTGTCTCATTATGGGCCACCCTTGGCTGTATTGTTCCGTTTTTTACAATTTTCGAGTGGACACACATAAAACCTTTCTTAGTCAGTATAACTAACATACAGTTAGTCAGAGGCCGTATTAGTCATTGCGACTAACATTATCCTCGAAGTTGCAAAATTATAGTTAGTCAAAATGACCAACCTAAACAATTTTTGGGAAATAAAAACAAGTAAAACTGAAGTGAGTCTTTCTTGGGCCGATGATATGTAATTTATAATTTGCTAGTTCTTAAAATACTCAATTCATCAAATATTTTGGCCTGTTAGTGTATGTACAGTACGTGGAGAGTGGATTGTAAGTAAATCACCCGCGGAGTGGAGTTATCACCCATGCTATAACTTTCAAATTTTGTACATATCGACAAAAAACACAAGCAATGTTTCAGCTAATGGACCTCCGGGTTTAACCCGGAGGTCCATTAGCTGAAATTTTGCTTGTGCTGGTTATACTTTGCAACAAATTTGCAATTATTGCTGGGTGGATTCTCCACTCTGCTGGTGATTTAGTGATAATACACTCTACATGGATTGTAAATAACTTATATTGACTTTAGTTGTCAGCGAGTGTAATAATTACGCTTCCTTCCCAAACCATGATCTCTGGAATCACGATGTTATCATTCCTGAAAAACGAAGGATTCTGGGAAACGACGCTTTCTCAGTGTGCCATTTTTAAATTGGTAAATTGGTAGAGGAGAATATCTGCACGTTCAAAGATGTGGATAAAAAAAATAACAATTGAACATCATTCCGATTACATTTTAAAGCTATTGTCTTCGCCAGTAATATACCACTTGAAGTTCGTAGGTGAATAAAATGCGAAAACGGAAAGAAAACCAGCAAAATTAGTCTATCGCAGAAAATGACAAGCTTCACATTCGACAGTCAACACTTACATCTACATTTAGATCTATAATTTCCACTTGAGATTGAAGCTATTTAATTTTGTCGATAAGCTGTGAGACATGGGGTTAGACTTAAAAGGCTCTCGCTCGTTTTAAAAAGTGTTTTTTGTACATTACTCAGTATAAATATCAATTTAAAGCCTTTACCTAACATGAAAAGCAGACGACACTTGCAAAAATAATTCTTGAATAACTAATTTTTTTCATTTTTTGTCTCAAAAACATAGGTTATGACCCCTCGTTGGAACGAGCTCGACGAGCTCGTTCCAACGAGGGGTCATAACCTATGTTTTTGAGACAAAAAATGAAAAAATAATGAAAATTAATTGGCGATTTTTGAGAATAGCGCTGGCCGGTTTTGGCCGTTACGTTGGGTAAAGGGTTAAAGCCTTGTGTATGACTAATATATGTTACCTGGTCATAACGACTATACTGACCCATACAGGTGGGTCATTTTGACTAATATTTTGAAAGGATTTGACTAATTCCTTTTAGACATATTGATTATATATTGGTCAGAATGACTAAATTTCATTAATTTTGACTAATATTATGAAATGTTTTGACTATCTGTCTTAGTATGTTTGACTAATATACATGTTAGTCAAAATGACAAACGAAAGTTAGTTACTGGAGGGGCAAAGGTGTGACTAACCTAAATTAGTCAAATTGACTAAGTTTAGGTTTTCAGTGCTGCTAGGCAGGGTGAAGCCGACGTACTTGGACATAACCATCGAACACATTTATTTATTGGTGCTCAATGTTGCTGTCAGCATCTATGATCATATCATGACAGCAACGTATATATAAAGTCACGTTCAACCAACCATTTAATTCCATGCTGCCGCTCTTCAGAGGACTTCTATCCCAGGCGTTGGTTTCCGGGTCCTATGTTACCAGTAAAGCACAACTTGGTTACCACAGAAGCATCGTCCCCATCCCGGGGTTCCCATGGGGGAACCACCAAGCAGTAGTCACCAGCAGTGATACCATCCAACGTACTAACCGTGGCGTCAAATAAGGCTTGGGTCCGAGCCCATATAGATGAAGACACAATGTGCAACCTCGCTCCCATTTGAGTATTTGAGCAAGAGAGGGTTTAGTGTCTTGCTCAAGGTCATAACGCAAGTGAAGCGGGTCAGAACTGAGCCTACAACATTTCAGCCACAAATCGAATGCGCTAATCATTGAGCCACTGCATCATCTAACTTACTTCGGCTACTTCCTCGATTAATAGCCATCTATATCGGAGCCGAAAGAGTTAAGACAAAAAGACAGAACGGTCTTGCAGACAGAAACAAGATTAATCTAATGGAGATGTGGATCTTGGGTAACTTCGAGCAGCACTTCATTCTACCTATGTAATTAGCTTATGTATTCTAAGCAAAATTTAATCAATATGTTTCCAATAAAATTAAATTACAACAGTGTTTGCAAGAACACAAGTGTAGTGAAGTATGGTCCTGAATTAAAACAAGTGAAGTATGGAATGCCAACACCGAAGGCCCAATTAAAACTGTTTGGAATCAAAAGCAGAATTTGCATATGTAACAAAATTTAGGGCTGTCGTGAAACCAGGCATATGTCACTGAATAATAATTTTACAATACCACATGGAAGATGAAGAAGCTACATACCCGAGGGTATGGTACATATGTTTATAGTAACTAGCAGCTTACGCGCGTGATAAATATGCAACTAAAACTGCATTTTAACCTACGAATTTCGATGATCTAAATGAAATAGCAGGGTTTTTGTAGATGTCAGTGATTCCTGTCACCATTAAAGTCAGAGAGAAAATGCTGGAAAATAGAAGAATTTGCTAAAAGGTCAATAGGATTGCCCACAAGCTCAAAACTGGCGTGTTGACTGAAATTTGTTTATTGGGAGTTTAACCCTTTACCTAACACGAACAGCAGACGACACTTGTAAATAAAATTCTTCAAGCACTAATTCTTTTATTTTTACGTCAAAGACATAGCTCATGATCCCTCATTGGAACGAGCTCGTTCAGCTCGTTCAAATGATGGGGTCATAAGCTATTTTTTGGTGACAAAAAGTGAAAAAGTAATAAAAATTGAATGGTGAATTTTGTGAATAGCGCTGGCCGGTTTTGGCCTTTACGAATGGTAAATGGTTAGTGGCATTTTTGACAGTCAGGGTCACCTCGTGTCGGACACGGGCGAAGGAAGCCGGAGTATCCGGAGAGAACCACCGGACATTGGCGAGCAACTGCCTGACTCCTCAAAGTACTAATTCCACGCAAGCAGGGTTATATCTGGTTGAGGACAAGTGTATCAACGACGAAAAGTTCGCCTTAGTACACAGCGCCACCGTGCCCCAACGCAGGCAATCGGGATTAAGTGCCTTGCCCAAGGACACAAAGCAGTTAATCATGGCGGGGATCGAACAGTGGACCTTTCGATTTGATGTCAAGTACCGTAACCACTGAGCGCTCCTGTTGACTGAAACAAGAGTATAAAGTAGATTGGTGTTTAACCCTTTACATAACATGAAAAGCAGACGACACTTGCTAACAAAATTCTTGAATAACTATGTTTTTCATTTTTTGTCTCAAAAACATAGGTTATGACTCCTCGTTGGAACGAGCTCGACAAAAAATAATGAAAATTAATTGGCGATTTTTGTGAATAGCGCTGGCCAGTTTTTGCCGTTACGTTGGGTAAAGGGTTAACAGGACAAACTGAAATTGTATTTGGTCATCTCTCGAGTGGCAATAAACTCATATCCTTATTATATACACTTATCTAGTCCAGTGGAGCCCATTTAATTGGATAACTCTGAATTGAATAAACCTATTAGTTGAATAGAACGCTCAGCCTCAAAACAATTTACCACACCTTTAGTGCATATAGGTTATAGAGTAAATCCCCGTTAATTGAATAAAACTTTTGTGATATATCGAAAAACTATTCCGCCCTCCATTTAATTCCCCCTGCCTCTAGATTGTTTTGGCCGCAGGACATCCAATTTGGGCATTTACACTATAATATCTCGTTTGACAGAGCTCCAGTTTATTACCAGAGAGCATGATAATGATCAATGAAATTTTGGTTAATTGTATACTCCTGTTAAACGAATATGTTTCAATGTCAAAATGGCTAGTCAATTAACAGCGTTCCACTGTGCAATCTGGAGGGCCGAAGGCCATTGCAGTAAATGAACCATTGAGTAGTGTCACATCACATCTATGACGTCCATGCATGATTGTGAAGTCATCAAGTTTCCCTTGCCTAGCAAGTTAGCATGTTGATGGATATCCACTTAATAAAAGATCGAGTACAAAATGATAACGTGTATGTTGTAGACAGGCAGCCTTACCGGTATAATGTGGAGTTTAGGTGGTTATGAACGCCTAAATAAATCCCATTGACCACAGTGTTAACCTTCCACTCTCTGTACAACACACCAGGTTGTTTTGAAAAAAAAATACCTATACATCTACAAAGTACATCATCTCTTGAAAAAATTAAACTGGAAAAAAATATAAGTTGCCACATCAAATTTCAGTTTAAATTTCGAATTTTCACAACTACCGTATGGTCTAGCACTGAATGACCTTCACACTTTTTCCCCATGCCTCATGTTTTTGAGAGATTCTCACACATTCCGGCACCAAATTACAAACAAAGTTATTAATCCTTTCTAAAGTGGAGGAATCAGAATTTTAATTAATGGTTTCAAAGTCCAAATATATTTAACCAATCAGCTGATCAGCCCTATTTAATCCCACTCACAACATTGGGTGTCAAATGCTCCAAGTCACTTGTTCACTTATTTAGTGGTTCATAACCTAAATGGTAACAATGAGTAGACACGCGTCTGCATAAATAGAAAATAAGATTCAAATATTGCAGGTTTCAGTCGATATATGTACAAATATATAAGAAACATAACGCCCCTTGAGTGCATCAAGGTGCCATCTGCAATGCTTTAGCATTGCAGATGGCACCTTGATGCACTCAAGGAGCGATAAGCAAAGATGCGGCCAATTAGTCTCCTTTTACTAATGTTGCTTATGATGTTTCATATGATATGAGTCTCCGCTTATGCAGGAACTCTGCTTTCTATGCGCTTTAGTGGAAGACTGATTCAACGTGACTTTACCATGCCACTTTATACTGTTTTGTCGAGGGACGCACGAGTAATACATGGGCTCATAAAACGCGTAAACTCTAAAATCGTTTCGATTAAATCAAACGGGGGGGGGGGGGAGGGGCGGGGGTGAATATATTTAGGAAATGCATTGGAAACATCAGTATAACTATTTAAGGCTTGGAGACCGTGTAGTAACCGTGTAGTAACCGGTGGTCCATGAGCTAACAAGATGATGTTTTTTTATGTGAAAATTCTTAACCCTTTACCAAACGTAAAAACAGCCAGCGCTATTCACAAAATTCACCATTCAATTTTCACTATTTTTTCATTTTCTTTCTCAGAAACATAGCTTATGACCCCTCATTGGAAATAGCTCGTTGAGCACGTTCCAATGAGGAGCCATAAGCTATGTTTTCATGCAAAAAAATGGAATAAATAGTTATTCATGAATTGTATTTGCAAGTGACTTTAACCTTTCGTGTGAGACAAAGGGTTAATAATTGTCCCGTGAAATTCAACTATGCCCTCGTTGTGCAACAGTAACTCTTTTGGTGACACAGTGATGGCATGGAAATAGTGGACAGAAAATTTCGACCAGATCGCGTTGATATGACAAAGGCGCCAAAAGAATTAATTTAAAATATTGGTTCGAACTGCGAACTTTGTGTCAGCTTGTTTGTTATTATATACCTACCAATGATACGCCGTGTTTTTCGCTCATCGAAACCTGAGCGCCGGATCACACTGAGTGGTTTTCTGATTCCATATCAGATGGTTGGTTTCAGAATGAGGACGGCACTGGAGAACGTTAATCGAGTCCGCCCAGATTACCAACCGTTTCTAGGTACGCTTAATTTGTTTAAATAAACACAATCGAATAACGTGAATTTCTAATATTGTGCTCAACCAAGTTTATATGTACTAACCCCTATTAACCCTTTAACCAACGCAGACGATATCAAAATTTATTATTTTAAATATCATTTTTTGAAATATTTAAAATAAATTCAACAAAACCATATCATGTGACCCCTCGTTGGAACGATCTCGACGAGATCGTTCCAACGAGGGGTCACATGATATGGTTTTTTGAAAGTTTTTGAAAAATAATATTTTTACAACTTCAGAATTTGCATATTACGCAGATGGTTGCGGCCGATTCGTTGGGTAAAGGGTTAATCACAATAAATATCTTTGTTTTCTTACTGTATTGCCATTTTAATGCGTGAATCTCATTCCGATGTAAAAGAATGAAATGCTGAATGCTGTCAACTTTGGAAACATTGAATCGCTATTTTGTGAAGCCCCCATAATTTTACAAGTTATGTTGTTTGAACATAAATGTAGTTCTTGCTACAATTGCACGTTATTTACCCTCATATTGATTTCTCGGGTGAAAGGTTAATTTTCATAACAGTATATACTAAACAGATCATTGTGACAGAAACGTGATCTAGTTTGTCAGATCCGGCTTGTGTGATCCGGCGATCTGACCTAGTCAGCTCCACGCAATTCGACAAACCAGATCACTTTACTGTCATAATAATCTCTGTGTACAGTTAAAACTAGAAGTCCTGTCACGAACTGTGCACATATCTAGGCTCAATTGCGCATAGGAATTGCACGTAATTGCCATATCGAATGGCATCCAAAGCACGGCAGGTTCTCCTGGTTACTCATAGCAAACACAGGCAATGTTTCTGTAAATGGACCTCCGGGTTACCCGGAGGTCCATTGGCCGAAACATTGCTCGTGCACAGACCATATGTACAGAAATTGATAGCCTTACTACAGTTATAGATTAACGTGCAGATCGACGTGCTATTTGTGCGCATTTCATGACAGGACTTCTAGTTTTAACTGTATCTCACTTACCTGATATTTATTACGCAATTCTACAGAACAAGGTAAGATGGCTTTTTGTCCAGCGACGACTGTTACATTTAACGATGTAACGTTGAAGATAGGTTCCAACTCCAAATTCCCTACGCCTTCTGCCAAAACTGAAAAAATATCGAAAACAAATATGAGTTTACTCATTCACAATTCAACGACCTTTTATATGCTGTGCGCATTCAAAGTTACGCGATACAATAGAGGTATTGGTAAATGTTGTAGATACACAACTCACGGAATCTGGATTACGCGTAAGATGTACGAACGCATCTGATTGGACGTTACGCGTCTTAGTGGCGTTATAACATGAATGAAATGCTTCGAAACAAAACCGAGTGAAGTGAGAAAGTTATCAGACTGTCGAAGGTTATATATCTCTTTCAAGATGTCTGCTTCATTAACTTAATTCAAGTTTAATTGTGGTATAGATACAGAACACACTCGGGTAGAGTACGGGAGGGAGGAATCAACGACTCTTTGGTGGAGTTTTTTTCTGTATTTCACGAGCGCCTTCAGCGCTCGGGAAATACAGCAGAAACTCCACCTCAGTCCGTTGATGTCAGTCCCCCGTACTCCACCCTCGTCGTGTTTTGTCTTAATCATCCAAAAATGCACTTGCAGAACGCCATACATTGGATCTATTTATTTATTTACTGGTGTTTAATGTCACATACTTATGCACAATGGCTAATCGTGACCGTGACAGTTTTACGCGTGGAGGAAGCGGGAGTACCCTGAGAGAACCACCGAGCATCGACGAGCAACTGTCAGCTCCTCAACATTCTAACTCTGTTCAAGCTCCGCTCAAGCAGGGTTACAGTGGTTGAAGACATGTGCACCATCGACGGGCAGTACGCCTTAGTACATGGCGTTATCGTGCCCCCATGTAGGCAACCGGGATAAAGTGCCTTGCCCAAGGACACAACGCAGGTCGTCCCGGACGGTACATTGGATCTGAACACTCTCAACCTGTACCTGTAATGTATATTTTTCGCGTAAAGTAGTTGAAGCACGCGACGAGATGATTCAACACCCAACAAATCTCTGCGGAGGATTAGCAATGATTTAATCCCACAGCCCTACAGGTCTATCGGATTAAATTACCACTTCAACATCCCGTGAAAAGAAAATTGATTCGCCCACTTTGCAGTGCATTATGTTCTTCAGAACGAAACAATACAGGAGCTCGGTGTTGAAAGACTTAATGAATGAAGGCAGTTTCTGTGTCAATTGAACAACGAACGACTGCTTGTAAGCTTATTTTATACGGAACATGGAAAGTTTGTTTGCTTGTTTGCTTATTGTGTTTTAACGACACTTGCAGCCTCCAGGGTCATATCGTGTCGGAATGTGGGGAGAAGATTGCCACTACATCTCCCGAAAACCACCTCTCAAATCCTTGGAAACTGCATAAATATTTCAACTAATGGACACCCTGGTTTAACCCGAGGATCTGTCGGCTGAAGCTTTGCTTCTCATGTGTATATTACATAGCACGAGCATCAGTTGTTATTTATTTATTTATTTATTTATTTATTTATTTATTTATTTATTTATTTATTTATTTATTTATTTATTTATTTATTTATTTATTTATTTATTTATTAGAGTTTAACGACACATTAACAGCCAGGGTCATATCATGTCGGTGACAGTTTTACGGGTGGAGGAAGCCGGAGTACCCGGAGAAAACCACCGAGTAACGACGAGCAGCTGTCAGCTCTCCAACATCGTAACTCTGAACTCTGTACCGCGGCACCAGCAGGGTTAGATTGGTTGAAAACATGCGCACCATCGACGTGCAGTACGCCTTAAAACACAGCGTCATCGTGCTCTCATGCAGGCAATCGGGATGTAGTGCCTTGCCCAAGGACACAACGCGGGAGCACAAATCAGTCGCTGAAATGGTCACCCATCCAACTACTAACCGCCCTCGACGTTGCTTTACTTCGGTGATCTGATGTGTACCGGTTACAGTGACGTCACCGTGCCCCTCATCAGTTGTTGGTTTGGTGAAAACTTCACTCCGCAGATGTTCTGATCGCAGTCAACTCTCCTGTACCAATGGAATATTTTTATATTTCACCGCCTTCGTGTACGTCTAGAATTACATAATAAATGATATGATATGATATACTACTCAAAGTTTGCTAAGCACCAAGTATATCCAACTACCTGTTTTATGTTTTAGTTGAAATACTGTAATGAAAAGTGTATATATCTTTTATTTAATTATATCTTTAATGATTTAAGTACAGAAATTAAGATTTTATTTGTGTTTGACATTATTGTTTAGCTTTTGAATACGATAACCATGAAAAATGGATATTATTGGTAAAAGAGGAAATTTTTCAATTTGCCAAAAAGTTGACGATTATGAGACCCATTACTGTTAATTACAGCTTGACAACGCCTTCTCATGCTCCCAATCAGGTTCCTGGTGGCCCTTTGTGGGATGTTGTACCATTCTTGGACCAGCATGGCACCAAGCTCCTGGACACTTCTTTGCTGGACTGGACGGGCTGAAACTGCAAGCTGCAACTCATTCCAGACATGTTCGATTGGATTGAGGTCAGGGGCTCTTGCTGGCCAGTCCATACGCTCAATTCCCTCCCTCTGTCGATACTCCCCGACAGCATGGGCAACATGAGGACGGGCATTATCGTCCATCAGAATGAATCTATCACTCACTGCACCTGCATACAATCTGACGTGGACATCCAGGATCTCATCAATATACCGCTGTGCAGTCAATGTACCACGTTCAAGAACGCAGAGCTCTGTACGTCCATCTCTGCTGATTCGCCCCAGACCATGATTGACCCTCCACCATAGCGGTCATGCTCAGCAATGTTGGCTGCGTGGAATCGCTGTCCTGGTCTTATCTATACCCTAGAACGCCTATCTGTGTGGTCTAGGCAGTACCTTGACTCATCTGTAAAAAGGACAGATCGCCAATCTTCTCTGGTCCATCCAACGTGGTCCATGGCCCATTCATATCGTGCCTGGCGGTGGTTCTAGGACAGCTGAATGCGAATACATGGTCTTCTCGATCGGAGACCACCTGCGTGCAACCTTGTCCGGATAGTCTGCGTTGAAACATTTACCCCGGATGCATTCTGAAGGTCACTGCGAAGCTGGGTTGCTGTGGCAAAGCGGTTCCTACGGGTCTGAATGATCAAAAACCGGTCTTCAGCTGCTGATGTTGCCCTGTCTCTGCCATCACCATGCGGTCTTCCTGGTGTGCCATACTACTGAAATCTTGCCAAGGTTCTGGTGATCACCGTATGGTGCACACCAAGGGCTCCACCGACCTGACGATGGTTAGCCCCTTGCTCCACCATCCCTACAGCCCGCCACATTTCTGCTTCAGAAAAATGTCTTCTTACATTTGCATTTGCCATATTCAGTCATTAAATCACAAGGGTTTCAGAAGGGTTTGTGTTGAAATGAAGATTGAATACCCTACACATGCCATGTACATGTAGACAGTATACTAAAATATCATGAAAATCAAGGGGTACATGCTTTCCATGACTGTCACGAAAAGTCTGCCTGTCAAGAGAGCTAATGTAAACACTGAGGCCCATCTCAATACATTCCTCTCATCATATCCACCAAAAATATCGCAAATATGTCACAAGCAAATTTCACAATGATGTGTCAAATATTTGGTGCTTATCAAACTTTACGTAGTATATGATATATGATATGATATGCCGCTTTTAGCACCTGTGGCTATATCGTGAACACAATAAAAGTACATGAAGTCAGCTTATGCTGATCGTTCACATCTACGCTGTCCACTTTAGGGGCGCCCCAGACGCTGGTTGCCGGGTCCTATTTTTCCAGTTAAATGGAACTTGTTTACCTCAGTAATCAACCGCTGCTCCACTTCATGACGACAGGTGCGTGAGTGGGTTTAATTTTATTCTCTTGATGTGTCTGTGTGGAGGAAGGATCGAGACCACTTCTAATCGGAAATATCCTGTGATAAGCAATCATGACAGATTTTCGAGACTGTAGACGACACCTGCACAGTGGTACATAATGCGAGGGTGTAACGGTATTATATTCTAGAACATATTATGTGTGCAGCCAATTTCTGATTGTCTTCACATCACGTTTGACGCTACTAGTGCTATCACTCCTGGTTTTTAGTGCTGGAAATGTTGCTAATGTTAACTATTTATTTTTACCACAACTGTCGGTAGCTTTTATTTTGACAAGTACGCAACCGACACGCAGACTCGTCAAGAAATTTGCAGGTCCCATATGTCGATACTATCTATAGACAGACATTGCCTCATGGAAGATTTGAAAATATTCATCAATCGTAAAAAGGAGATACGAAAAAACAAAATATATATATAATAATATAAAATATATATATAGAATAAATAGGTTCTAGGGATGGTAATCAGATTTGAACCATGAGTAGGATAAGGATTTTAACCTCTCAGCTTCCCGAGTGGTTAAAACCCTTATTCTGCGAGTGGTTTTAAATCTGATTACCGGTCCTAGTACCTATTTGTTTTGTTTATACCATGCTCTAAAAAAATAATCAACTTTGTCACTTAAAATGCAGAAACAACGACACTTTCTATCGCAAAAGCAGGTCTGTTTTGTTTACATCTGCGCCGGTGGGCAGTACTACGGCTGCACGTGAATGCCAGGTTGACAGCTAGACACACCGCCAAAGTTGATTGAATTTACCTTGCTTTTTCAGTCAAATAATTATTAACAATGGCAAACTGCGCCATGTCAAAGGTCAAGTTGGATGACTTCCGACCATAGATGTAAAGAGTCGAGGTTGAACATACGCTCCGAGCCTCAAACCTCAGACCATGTTACCGTGATCTCATCACAATAACGTATATGTTCCAATAAGATACTATCCATAGCCCAAAACCTATGTCGTGAAACACAAGAGGCTTTTTTTAATTTGAGATCGTTAAAAAGTTGCCTTGTTAAGGCAACTTTTAATGATCACAGGTTTAATAAATAAACCTCTCGTATACCTCACGACGGCACTGCATAAATAATCAATAAACCAGATAAACTCATTCCATCTCAGTTCAAATCGTAAATTAGTTTGTAATTTAAACAACACTTCACCCAGAACACCGTCTGCTGCAAGTGTGAAAAATGGGTGAAAAATGCAGAAAAATGAAGCGGCTTGCAAGTCACTCCGTTGATGAAGCAATTACGAAACGGCGACGTCATTTCAAATATTTCGCGTGGTGACGTCAGACGGTAACATTTGCTACTGGAGCCGTAAACATAAAAGATACAACGCCAGCTCTCATTAAATCAGAGGGCGAGAATTTTATTCTTATTGGAACTTTCATTGATAATACTGATTGTCGCTTGCAGTTACCCTTTATCTAACACTACGAGACGACATTTGCAGAAATAAATCCACAAAGAACTACCTGCATCTTTGATTTAAAAGCATAACGTTTAACCCCATCTTAGAACACACTCGGCAGGCGCGTACCAATAAGGGTTCATTAGCTTTTTGTTTGAGGCAAAGTTTGAATAAACAAAAGTACATTGAACTGCGATTTGTGTGAACAGCGTTGGATGGATATGGCCGTTACTCTACTTTAGGTAATGGATTAACTGTAAAGTCAGGTAATTGGTAAGTTTATGTTACTCGAAGGATCTTATTTTCGTATCCAAACCGATAATGAGAAAGCCATAAGTTGTTCACTTGACTCCAACGTAACGGCCAAAACAAGTAAGTCCTAATCACAAAAATCGCCATTTAAATTGGAACTCAATGAGGGGGTCATAACCTATGTTTGGGGGGGGGGGGGGGGTAGGGGTGAGGGTAGGAGTGTCTGTTGGGGTGATAAAACTTTTAAGTTATTCAAGAAATTTGTTTGCAAGTGCCATCTGCAGTTCCTGTTGGGTAAGCGCAAGTGATCTGATTTTTGAACCACACAGGCATACACTTCTTGATTTGAATGTACAGCCTGATTCAGGATATTTTTTGGCACACATCCAGAACCAGTCAGTTATTTTGAGACACTTTGAGGTACTGTGAGAGTTATCACTACCAAGTCAACATTACTTTAGTCAACCTACATCGACCTTCCTAATTTGAAGACAATTCGTCTAGCCGTACCATTTTTCTTTGCGGGTTAAACAGCCAATCTGCTTATTCAACCTCCTTAAAATATAATTATTTTCCACAGCTGTATTCTATTGATAAGAAATATTTCATCAATGTGAATTATCGAACATGGGATTACCTTTTCTAGAATTTGATGCAGAGCCGGTCCGGGGTGGGTCATTATTTACGTCCTGAAAAAGTATATCCCTATTTATCAGCCATCGAGCCGTTCGATCAGTTTCTTGGGCTAAACCATTTCTCTCAAAACGTAAAATTCGATACGTTGGACAAATATGTCTCCATGTGATCTGCTGGAACGACTCCCACAAATGGCCTGAAGACTAGCTCTAACCCTTTCCGTTACAAAACCAGAAGACGCTGAGCTCATTTCAAGGAGAAATCATAAGCAATGTTTTGGAGGCATAGGTTGGAAAAAATGGCGGTTTTGTGTATAGTTCTGATTTTTTGACAAGGTGTTAAAGGCTAATTAATTTATTAACCCTTTGAACACGAGAGGCCTCTTTATCGGCCCAGGGACAGGGTACGTCATACTTCCATTAAGTAGGATGCCCGCTAAGTTAAGGATGGGGTAGACCAATCAATATTTCCAACGTGCAACCCCGAGGCTGCACGTTGAAAATATTGATTGGTCTAACCACAAAAAACGAATATGGACTCTTCTAATTGCTACATTTCAACTGGCATGGAAGCTACCACCATTGTTCAAATGGTATTATATTTATTCATGTATTCTTTTCTATTGTTTGGCGCCCAGGGGCCAATACTATCAATATATTTATTTATTTATGGGTCTTTAACGACACGTTCGACAGCCAGGGCCACCTCGAGTCGGATAGTTTTACGGGTGGAGGAAGCCGGAAAACTGGAGAGAACCACCGAACAACGGCGAGCAGCTGTCAGCCTCCTCAACATACAAACTCCACACAGGCAGAGTTAGCATTGAAGCATTGGTTGAAGACAAGTGCACAATCGACGTGCAGTACGCCTTAGTGCACGGGACCATCGTGCCCCCACGTGAGCAGTGGGGTGAAGTGTCTGTGTCTTGCCCAAGGACACCACCCGGTTGCCGCAGGTGAGATTCAAACCGAGAATCTCTCGGCTGGCAGCCTGCACCTCTACCAACTTAGCCACCGCGCCCCCATACCAATCCCATAAAACGTTTACAATTGTATTTTCTAGAAGTGTATTTTTTAGTTATGACTTTAAATGGGTTGAAATGAATCATTGGGACTTCAAAGATGTGGCAAATTTCCATATCTTTTAAAATGCTAATGATTAATTTTAGTCAGTTATATTAATTGTTGAAGAGCAGACATGGATAGTTATTTACTGTTTTGCACAATGGTAAAAGTCAAATGAACATGAATTTTTGTTGTGAGATACAAACATTAACCCTTTATCCAACGTAACGGCCATCGCTATTCTCAAAAATCGCCAATAAATTTTAATTCTTTTTTTCATTTTTTGTCTCAAAAACATAGGTCATGGCCCCTCATTGGAAAGAGCTCGTCGAGCTCGTTCCGACGAGGGGTCATAACCTATGTATTTGAGACAAAAAATGAAAACAATTAGTTATTCAAGAATTTTGTTTGCAAGTGTCGTCTGCTTTTCGTGTTAGGTAAAGGGTTAAAAGATATAATAGTATGTATTTCAAGCACAAGAGATGATGACTTCATAAACGAACCGGTGATTACCATATTCAGAAGTCTGTGGAATTATTCCTTAGGCCTGCCGTAGATGCTTCAAGAACCTGACTAGTTAAGCTGGAGTAATGTTAAATTAGTAGGTCGAAAATACAATTCTATAAAATACAATTGTAAAAGTCTACTATTTAAAAAAAGTAGGGGATATCCAAACTGATATTTTCGGAAAATGGTATTGGATACGCGTGATTGGACACATCAATATGTTACTAAGTTTAGTGTGGATCTTGAATGTCACCGGCCCACGAAATCTTCGTGTAGATTTTTCGGACGAGCGCAGCGTTAATGTCTGTGGAGTGCGTTTGGAAATTTTCATTTGTACTGGACGGCCTTTCTCAGGGGTCTCATCGTTCTTTTCTTGGTATAAACACCTTCATCAATAGTTTCTGGTCGAAACGTAACTTTTGAGATATGCGAAACTGACATGTGACAAACGTTTACGTGCCGTTGGCGTGATAGAAGCTGGCAACAGACAGACTGCAGTGGCTCAAATTCTCAACGTTACTCCGAAATCGGCTACACAGCTCGACGACCTCGAATACCTCCACGTTTGACTGAACATCACATCGCAGCAAGGCGTAATTGGTGTGGAGCACGACAGCGCTGGGACAATCGTCGGTGGAGCAATTTCATCTTTTCCGATGAATCGAGGTTCACTCTCGACTTCCACAACAGGCGAAACAGAGTGTGGCTGCGACGAAACGAACGATGCCATGACGTAACCGTTAGGCAGCACGATCGTTTTGTTGGTGGGTCGGTTATGGAGTGGGGAGGCATAACAATGACAAGTAGAACAGCATTACATTTCATCCAAGGGCGTGTCACAGAGCAGTACTACCGCGACAATATGTTAACAGCTCATGTGGTGACATTTGCGCGACGTCACGGCCGTCGATTCATTTCCAAGATGACAATGCAAGAGCACACAGGGCCCGTGTCGCTACAGAGTTCCTTCAGGAGCAGAACATCACTACAATGGCTTGGCCAGTGCTAAGTTCAGACCTTTCACCAATCGAGCACGTCTGGGATATGCTTGGCAGGAGTGTACGACACGACCAACAGCACCCTACCAATGTTCAGGAACTCGCCGCTGCACCGCAGGAAGAATAGAATAACATCAGTCAAGCTGATATTGGACGTTTGGTGAAGAGTATGCCACGTCGGATCCGTGCTTGTATCGCGAACCGATGAGGATTTATAATGTATTGAGGTCTTGGACTGAATGTGGTAAATTCTCTGACTGACCGCCCATGTCTTCTACAGCTCAGTGCGTAAAATGTGTACTTGTCAGACACCCAGTTATCGCTGAAATCATTCACCAGATGTCACAGTACAATGCCTCAACTGTCTTTTTGGTGAAAATATAAATATATTTCTTCATATATCTCACTTTTATCGACTACCCCCTACTTGTTTTGAATAGTATGTTATAGTATTGGCTCATGGGCGACCGCACAACTCGTCGATGGTTGCCACCGGCTCATTATCGAAACACTAACTTTTGACGTTCAAAACAATCGGCTACTGAAGAACAATATTACATAAATATTATCACACATCACTAATAGACTTTTGATGTACAACTCTGGCTTATCTTGGAATTCCCACAGTAGCGTTTTATCGTATGAAACATAATAGAGTAGAAATATCATGTAATACACGACAAAGCTATATGATAAACAAATACGAAGATATTTCTACTGAATTCACAACTTAAGAGCTTTTTTTAACTTCTCCTTTTTTTCTCACTTTTTGTTGTTAAAACTTTTTTGTTTCTCCAGTTACATAATTACGATAAGAAATCCTTTCTTCTTTTCCGCGAATAAAGACGTTTGTCTAGTCATTTGAGCGATTAAAGCAGAAAGATATAACTACTAAAAGGGTGTGCACAAATTGCAACTGACAAGTTTTGGTCGGTACAGATTGTACCAGAAATATTTTCCTCAAAATTTAATCGTATTCACACTGGTGTTAAAATACCGAATATTCATGTTGCAGATTTTACCATACTTCAATTGGGAATTCAACAAATTCAGTTCAACATTGTTTAACAGATCACATTGATTCTTCAAAATTTAACCGTATTCTCTCTGATATTCAAATACAAAAACAAATTAATGTAGCAGATTTTACCATAATGGAATTCGGAATATAACAAATTCAATTCAACATTGTTTGACAGAGCTCATTGAGCTCTGTCAAACAAGATTGACTTGGTTAAATTCCTGTTTGCGTTATGGATAGAAATGTCCCTTGAATATGAGTTTCATATTCTGATATCAGCGTGCATAGGGTTGTCCTTCCCCTCCCATTCTGATTTCTATGTGTCAGAGACAACGTAAGTGTTAGTCGACGTAAAAGCTGATCTTTAGATATTTACCTTACACGGCAACCAAACGAAAAACGTTTTCTTAATTAACTAAAAATCCTTCATTTTTGTTCCCCAAACGTAGCGCCATAGAGCAGTGTCATTGGAAAGAGCACGACAGGATCGTTCCAATGACGCATCATAAGTCAGCGTTTGAAACCAAAAATTGAAAAAGAAAAACACTGAATGGCGATATTTGTGTATAACACTGGAAGAATGTATGTTTTCAATGCGTTAGGTAAAGGCTTAAATTTAAAGTTTGTTATGTAATGAACGGTCAGAACTGCTGTGGTATTAATTGTTTCAGAATGTAGTTTTACACCTAAAAACTGGATTACTGCCTTCCTGAATTTTCTTTTACGCATGCACTTGCTTCCAAATTGAACTTTGCCTTGCTGACGCGATAATTTCAAATCAAGGGCGATAGCTTTTTCGAATGTAGCTTTTAATAAAAATATTAGTTAAGGGTGTTTGAATGGATATCACGGGCTGGACTGAAAACGCGCCTAGTTTGCAGGTCTGGTTAAAGTGTACATTGCTCAAAATAAGAACCTATCTTGTGGAGAAGTCTGGTCCCAAAACTTGCGGAATTTGTCATCTGTTATGTGAATCACGGCGTGATATGCAGTACTAAAACATTGCAGATGACACTTTCGTGTACTCAAGGGACGTTATGAACAGTTGAATACTAAGGATGATGCAACCAATAAACATTTCGCAATATGATGGCTTACACAGCGTCATGTTGATAACAACAATGGTAACCGTTCGTCTAGTTGCAACCATTTGATCACGAACTGGTCTGAGTTCTCCGTGTCATACTATCCGAATGCACTTGCCAAAGTGGATGAATGATCAGTTAACCTAATAAAACAGTTGACATATTCCCCCACGCAAGTTTGTCGGTGTAACATGAAGTATTGTGAATTATTTCTAGTTTTGTTCTCAGATATTTGAAGTAAATTTGATCACCAGTTTTTATCATGAAATATTATTTTATTATTCAGTTCTGGAACGAATGCGGTAGCAGACTTTCAAGAACAATTCATGCCTGCCATCTGCTTTGTGGGCCAAAAACATGTATTTGTGCGTATTCTATACACCACAACCTTCAGAGTTGTGTATAACTGTGTATATCCATTAGAATGTCTGGAATTTCAAACTTGGGATTTTCATAGTAAATTCTTTTGTCGTCACTTATATTTTTTTCAGCATCTTGAAGGCAGAATTTCGGTTTAAGGACAATGTTACCCAAATTTCAACCAAAAAGCACATCGCCAAAACACACAATTGAAATATTTCGGATGTTGACGTTTCTCATCTGTTGGATCACGGCTATTTGATTAACACACCAATGATAAATGAAAAGACCAAAAATGGAGTTTGAAGTGAAAAAATTACTTTTAATTATCGAATTTAAAAACCTATACAGCTGAATACGTGGGAAATATCACTGAAATAGTTAAATCAAAATATTCATTAAACATCCATCTAGTGGCAATTACCAACTAAAGAATTTTAAACTCTCAGAAAAGTATTTTAAAATTGGCCCAGAAAATGATCAATTACCTACATGTTGTTTTATAAAAGATACAGAAGAACATCCTTAAAATCCCAGGACTCTTAACCAATACACATGTACAGAGTCATTGTAATTGGTCAGTGTGGCCAAACAATAACAAACATGCATGATTACAGTAGAACTGATTACCACTTGATTCTCGGTAATGGAAAGGAGTTTTCCTTCCAAACATGAGACCATCTACTTATCCAACAGAGGTTGAAATGATTTTTTCACCTTGCACTCAGTAACAAAAATGGTTATCCTTCATTTTGTGTTACATTCATGACAAGTTTTTCTCATTTCATATTGAGTGTTCTCTCTTCCCCTTCTACCAACATGTCTGAATTAAGACAAAATATTCTAAAAAAAACTTTGCATTTGAATCACAACTCTACCATTTTTTTTAGAATTTTGGAGGTTCTGCTTAGGGCATTTGTACACAGTGAAACAAAACATATCATTTGATATTTTCATTTTTAAAATTAATTAGATATTTTTTAAAATTAGTTGGTTGGTAATTGTCACTAGATGGTTGGTCACTGAATATTTTGGTTCAACTATACTATTCAAACAAGTAGGGGATATTCAAACTGGTGTTGATATTTTCGGAAAATGGTGTTGGATACGCGTGATTGGACACATCAATATGCTACCAAGTTTAGTGTCGATCATGAATGTCACCGGCCCACGAAAACTTCATGCAGGTTTTTCGCACGAGCGCCGCGTTAATGTCCGTGGGGTATTTTTTGAAATTTTCAGTGTGGCGGCGGCGGAACGAACGATACCATGACGTAACCGTTAGGCAGCACGATTGTTTTGGTGGTGGATCGGTTATGGTGTGGGGAGACAAGCAGAACAGCATTACATGTCATCCAAGGGCGTGTCACAGGGCAGTACTACCGTGACAACATGTTAGCAGCTCACGTGGTGCCATTTGCGCGATGTCACGGCCGTTGATTCATTTTCCAAGATGACAATGCAAGGGCACACAGGGCCCGTGTCGCTACAGAGTTCCTCCAGAGGCAGAATATCACTACACTGCCTTGGCCAGCACTAAGTCCAGACCTTTCACCAATCGAGCACGTCTGGGATATGCTTGGCAGGCGCCTACGACAACGCCAACGGCCCCCTACCAATGTCCAGAAACTCGCCGCTGCACTGCAGGAAGAATAGAATAACATCAGTCAAGCTGATATTGGACGTTTGGTGAGGAGTATGCCACGTCGGATCCGCGCTTGTCGCGCAAACCGAGGAAGATTTACAAGGTATTGAGGTCTTGGACTGACTGTGGTAAATTCTCTGACTGACCGTCCATGTCTTCTTCAGCTCAGTGCGTGGAATCTGTGCTTGTCAGACACCCAACTATCGCTGAAATCATTCACCAGATGTCACAGTGCAATGCCTCAACTGTCTTTTTGATGAAAATATAAATATATTTCTTCATATATCTCATTGTTATCAAATATCCCCTAGTTTTTTTTTAATAGTATATTTCAGTGATATTTCCCACGTATTCAGCTGTAGCTGTTTTTTTTCAATTTGGAGAATAAAAAGTCATTTTTTCACTTCAAACTCCATTTCTGGTCTTTTCATTTATCATTGATGTGTTAATCAAATAGCCGTGATCCAACAGATATGAAACATCAACATCCGAAATGTTTCAATTGTGTGTTTTGGCACAATGCTTTTTGGTTGAAATTTGGGGTAACGTAGTACTTACCTCATTCGGCTCCAGTAGAGTCTCAGAATCTCTGTTGGTTACAAAATTCACGTGCTTCGACTGAGCGATCTGGCAGTAAGTTTCACGATCAGTGTCTAGCCTATTATGACCTCTGAACACATAATATCGCTATATTGACTGTACGGTACTGCCATTTCCTGGGAAGGTCTTCATGTAAGAGACATGAACTATAATATATGACATATAGCTGACAGATATATAGAGGATATCTAATGTTTTCTTGTGAATACCGGGATTTATCTCATGGGTGAGTGAGAGAATTCGTATTTTCACGAGCAGCTTGCTGCGAGTGAAAATACAAATTCTCTCACTCACGAATGAGATTAATCTCGGTATTCACAAGAAAACATTAGATTTTCTTTTTGTTATACCCTTTTCACTTGAAGCTTCAACTGAAACGATCCAAACTGACGCCTGTACCACGCAAGAAATCTGCTGACTCAATCAGCTGATCGCTGTTTTCGCTGACACAGATCACGTCTTGTTGCACTCACAAGTGGAGCGAGAACAACTTTTGTTTTGCGCTTGTGAAAATTCATTTGTAAATTTCAAGTTCACACGAAATGTTAATCACCGAGGTGTTTGATCTCACTAGTGAGGGGAGAACGCATTTTATTTTTTACGATTCCTATTATAATTAGACGTTAGGAGTGTAATAAATATATATAGCTGACAGATATGTCCACTGCACTGTACAATTACACCTGCACAAAAAAGTGTGATAACAATGCATCACAGATGTTATTTTCGATTTCTACTTTTCTTGATTTCGCAATATTTTATTTGTGAAATTTCTATTAACTTGAGTAAATATATTGCGATCAGACTGTTGTGATCTGATAAAGAAAATACCGTTTTTACAATTATAGTATTGAAGTTCGACACGAGCCTCGCCAGCATGGTTATTTTTTTAATTCGTTTTTGTTTGTCATTTCTTCTTGTATACAGTAACACTGTACTTCAGTTCGTACAACCCATCATATACTGTTGCCACTCATCAAAAGAATGATAATTACAACAAATTACCATAATTGTCAATACTAAATATCGTGTAACAGCTAATCAACAAGTAATTATATCGTATGTTTAAAGTAAATTAATCAAGCGTACGTACCAATGGTGTGTATCACATTAAGCGCAAATTCAATTACAGATGTAAGTCAACCGGGCGAAAGTGGTACCATTCATGAGAAACGAGTAATTTTCGATTTCCCTTTCTTGTGAAATCAAAGGGTATGTTCGTAAAGCGAAATATCCGTGCGCGGTTGTTCAGTTTTATGGCAACGTAGGCTCGTTATAGTTAAGGTTTTAACACACGAGGTGCGATGTCAACGTTTCGCACGATGCGATAGCTTTATAATATTTTTTCGTCGAGGCCTTCATTTCTGAAGTAGTGAAAATAACCTGTAATCGAAGCTTGCTATAAAATAATCGGAGATCCGTATTATACTGAGGCCAATGTTCAAGAGAAAATAAAAAGAGTAATTAATTATCATTGTCACTCAACGATTCGTTGCGTCAAAATAATAATTAATAATTGTTTCTTTTTTTCGCTTGCACGCTGGATTCCGTTTAAATGACTATTCGTCCCCTGAGTTCCAATGTGTTCTATGTGCCAGTAGGCACATAGAACACATTGGAACTCAGGGGACGTATTGCTTTGGGTTTTTTTGTCCAGAAGCAAAGACCAGATTATTGCATCACATTCAATCGACATTAAACTTGGAACAGAAAAATAAAACAGTCTTTATTCCGACGCGATGTGACCATGGTTGTTGAAAGTGTCGTTAAACCCCAATAAATAAACATCAGTTATTATAAACTGTATCGCATTGTGCCCATCGCATCGAGTATGTTAAGACCTTTATTTAGTTAGATGTCTAACTGAAAACCTATAAAACCAATTTCAGGAATCAATTCATTTTTGTTTTCTGATTTCGCAGAATGAAACGATGTGATGGACAAATGGAAGTTATGCAACACAGTTTAGCTTAGTCGTCTGCCAACACACAAATTGATAGACACTTATAATATTCATTAACAAAACATTTATTTGCAGTTTCTCGCGAAACGCAGAATCTTATTTGACCAACTTAACAAACAGATCTTGCATTGTTTCCTTGGGTTGGTCAGTTATAATTACATTAGTGATCCTGATGGGTAACAGACATTCATTGTTATTTTATCGGGGAAGAGTTTTGAACTCAGCTGTTTCTTTTTTTCTGTTATTACCATTTTTTTAGAAGGGATGGTTTTATTGTGATGATTTTTATTATTGCCTTGTAACGATTGGCTTATATTACTGGTTGGATTTCGAACTGTGAATAAAAAAGCTTAAGATGCTCTATAAGTAACGGAAAGTTAGTTTGAAAATAGGTGACAGATTATTTTAGATATCCTCAAACATCTAAACAAAATAATAATCTGTCACATCTTTGCTGTTCCTTCGTATTTATGAACAATGCTTTGCAGTTCGAAAATAACAAGTCACCTATTTTCAAGCTAAATTTCTCATTACTTTTTTAGCTCTTACATTCTCCTCGTGGCCAAACATCGTAAATTTTTGCTGGAACACGCACAACCCACACAAATTTCAACCCTTTTGCTCCACCTAATTCTCCTAATAGTCTTCCTTTCCAGATCATGTTGAAGTTTAAACACTCTCACATATCGTTTCCCGCTGTTCTACCCCCCCCCCCTCCCCTTCCCCCTCTTCACCTCTCGTGATGATCAATATCGGTCACTGCTCCAAATAGCATGTCTTTCAAACTTTATTATGTTATTAAGTTCATTTCCGAAGTTAAGCCTTGTGACCATCTTCGGAGCGAGGTCGTCGAGCTCGTTCCGACTTCGGTCGCGGGCTGCTTCTGAAAAATCCGGTGGTTAATGCGAATTCTTTCTCTACACCCGTCGACTTCTATTTGCGTTGGATGAAGGGTTAATCCGGTGTACGAAGATAAGGAGATCACGGGTTACGATATGTGAGATGATCTATTGACTTACTTATATATACCACCTGCTTGGGTAACTGATAAACTAGCAAGGGAGACGACTCACATAAGCCTTCCGCTTCCTGTCGAATCCCTTCTTTACATAGCAACCTAATTCTTCGTATATCTATGTTATTTTGTGTACTATTGTATTCCGTATTATGCTTTTTTTTTACTATCCACTGTGTAATGTATACAGATAACAAATTCAAATAAATATTGTTTAAACTAAATTTCAACCCTAGCTCACCAATATTCTTATCCCAATATTCTTATCCCAATATTCACTCAAACACCCCATCTCACATTACAGGCATTCAGGAACCACTTTACACCAGGCGTCTGTTTTCAGAAGTATGTGATGTCGACAAATGTACCCAATTGTGCCAAACAATGGCGATAGAATTGTTGAGAGAGTGCAGCAAGCCACACGCCCACCCTCATGCATACTCCACACACACATACACCCATACATCCTCATGCTCGCACAGTTGGATAACTTTTCACTCATCACTGTCTTCCAAAATCAAAGCTGTCAAAATGTGTACTCAATAAAGCAAACTGTTAAACAATTAAATTGATCAATATTAAAAGGCAATTATGAAAGTGTACACTGTGACTCACAACAACGGCAAACGGTCAAGTCAATAAAACTGATCTTCTCAAATAAATGACAGTTGATGAAACTCAACCAACTCCGGATTATTTTACAACACTGGGGTCTTCTATCTGCACACTGTCTTTGCATGATGAATTTTTGGTAATCATGAAAAGAAGTAAATTGGTTAACCCTTTGGTAAACCGGCCAGCGGTACATTTTCAAAAATATGTATATATATATTCAATTTTTGCTCCTCTAATAGATAGTTTATAACCCCCTGTGTTGTTTGTGCATGAATAGCTTGATACGGGAATTCCTTAACTGGTAGAGTGCTGAATCATTTTTGGTCATCAAAATTTGCCCACTTGTCTTTTGACTTGTTACAATTTTTGGGAGAGTGCCTAGAAGCACTCTCCCAAAAATTGTGACAAGGCAAATCCACACAGACTTAATAATTTCACTTCAAATATAGTATGAAGCACATCCACAGAATATGAAGGTTTTAAGTAGCGGCACCCACACTTCAAAATAAAGCCCAAATATGGGCTTCTAGCACTATACCAGTTAATCATTAATTTTTTTTATTTAATCTTATTTGTTTTACAAGGATTGGCGAACAAGTTATGCAACTTATATTAACGCTTCTCCTTGGCCCAATGGCGTAGGTGTGTGGGATGACCTTCATAGCGGCAACTTCGTGGCCTAGCTCTTCTCGAATACGAAGAGATCTTTAGCCTGCACGGAGTGTGTCTCTCACCGCACAAGCCGATAGGACGATACGCTGTGACAGCACCAACCCCACAATTGATGCTGACAGACTCGGAGTGTTCGGACACCTCGAGAACTTTCCCTGACCGGGGATCGATCCCGGGACCTCTGGCATGAGAGACCAGCGCACTTATCCACTCGGCCACCACTCTCTAATCATTAATTAATCATTAATAACAAAGACATACTCCGAGACGCGGGACATATCTATATCAAGTTTTGCGAGGTGGGTTCGGAGGCGTCGCGACAATGATCGATTGGGGGTGTGGGGGTGTAAACCTCAATTCCCGACTATGATGGCTCAAGTCCAGACTGATGAAACATTCCAACTACGTCATCAAGGCATGCCTTCGTTGAAGACATGCCCTGATGATTTAGATGGAATATTAGTCAGTCGGGTTATAAGTTAAAAAACTCAAGACTTCTTTGAAATTTATTTTTGGATATATAAAATTTCTGATACGCTGAACGGTAGATTATCGAAGAAATTGCGGAAAGATAGAAATCGTATACTCCCACTGTGAAGATACAGAAATTTTCACTTTCACGGTATCAATCAAAATGGTGCTTTCAAACCATCTCTTCAAGGTGAATACGAGTCAAATTACCACTGGAAATGATCAGTTTGTTCTAGAAACGTATAATGAAAAGTAAATCTATTGTTTTTGAGTGGATACTGATCATTTCCAGCAATAATTCAACACGTATTCACCTTGAATTCAAGCATGAAATCCGCTAGTCCAAGTATGGACTGAAAGTCTGTAATATAAGTTTTTGGTTTGGTACGTCCTTTCAATGCCATCAATCAATTGCATGACGCTATCTGTTCCGAGTATCAATCAAATCACTTCTGCGCTTCAATGATTCAATGCGCTGATTACTTTCATGCATCAATTCAAGGTTGAAACGAGTGGAATATCAGACTGTTATAAAAAGCGTATAATAAAAAGAATATCAGATTCTTATAAAAAGCGTATAATAAAAAGATAATCTAGTGTTTTTGAGTGGATACCGAAAATTATCTCTCTTGTGACCGAAACAAATGGTTATTTTCGCTCGCGCAAGCGCTCTCGAAAAGTAAACATTTGTCTCAGTCACTCATGAGATAATTTTTGGTGTCCACTCAAACACACTAGATATCCTCTAAAAACATGAAGTAGTCATGACACAATATCTTATCTTAACACGTACCGCGCAGTTGAGATTGTACAGTAGTGTATGGAGAAAGGCGCATAGAAAATTTCTACCAGTTCACGACACAGTCGCGATCAAGTTGACATCCTCAGTCCGCTTTTGTAATTACACTTGGAAACTCTGCTCTGTGAGTGTTTTAGCAGGAATTCGCTCCCACTCCACCTCACCCCATCCTAGGTCTGTTCAAACACTGCAGTTACATGAAATTTCTTCTAAAACTTAACTTGTCAGACAAGCATATCGACTACAAATTCAAGTCAGGGTTATTGAATGATCGCCCGCAAGCACACAACACTGCAGGAAGATTCACATAATCTCACACATCCACGTTAAATTGAAAATAATCTACAAAAGCACACACTATCTCGTAAAATATGACAAAATGCAAGACGGGAACGATGCATGGCATGTAAGTTCGAAAATTCCAGCAGAGTTGCAGACAGGTGCTCACATTTCTCACTTATATCAATGCGATTTATTCTGACATATTCTAGCTTTCACATGTTAATGCACTTGAAACCCACAGGGTTACGGCTAACTTTGCTCGGATAAGTGAAAGCCATCCTCTTTGTATCTTAGATAACTACTCTTCATTTTTAGACAGTTTTTAAAGACTCTGAGCCCAAAATTTTGTTATTCATTCGACATAACCAACACATTCTACATAAAAAGTATATTCTGTTCAAACGTTGTCCCATCGTTTGGTTGGAATTTTAATCTTTCGCATGGTTTCTAAAAACCGGCTGGCGATATTCGTGGGGAGGAGAGACGATTGAGGCATGGGGATAAGGAGGCATTTGGGAGAACAGGGCTAATCAAGGCCTTTTCAACTTAAACCAGCGGCTGGCCAATTATTATTCGCAAAAATCGCCATCAAATTCAATTATTATTATTTAACCCTTTAACCTAACATGAAAAGCAGACGACACTTGCAAAACAAATTCTTGAATAACTATTTTTTTTCATTTTTTGTCTAAAAAACATGGGCTATGACCCCTCATTGGAACGAGCTCGGCGAGATCTTTCCAATGAGGGGTCATAACCTATGTTTTTGGGACAAAAAATGAAAAAATACTGAAAATTAATTGGCGATTTTTGAGAATAGCGCTGGCCGGTTTTGGCCGTTACGTTGGGTAAAGGGTTAAATTGTTGTCTTCAAAGCAATAGCTTATGACACCTTAGTGGAACGAGCCCACCGAGCTCGTTCCAATGAGAATTCATGAGAAATCATAAGCTATGTTTACGGGGAAAGGGTGAAGTTTCTTAGTTATTCAAGATAGGTTTTGCAAATGTCGAGGCTAACTGCGTTAGGTAAGAGGGATAACAGTATTGGTAGTCTTCTATGAAATCATTCTGCTTCTTGGGATGTTGATGACTTACATTTCACGAATATTTCCAGGGTTGGATTCATTTCCTCCGATAGTCCTTGGGCAAGACACTTAATGCCGATTGTCCACATGGGGGCACGGTGACGCTGTGTGGAAAGGCATACTGCACGTCGATGGTGCACTTGTCTTCAACAAATGCTAACCCTGTCTGTACAGAGTTAGTATGTTTAGGAGTCTAATAATAATAATACTTTGGCCGGCCGCTGATTTGTCGCGGTTCTCGAATGAGATGGCATTGGTTACTCCTGTACTCCCAACTGCCTCCCTATTCCTACGCTTCTTCCCTACTACCAACACTCGGAGATGAACTGCTTGATGACATCCCTTGCCGCATTCTTCCTAATATCTCCGATTAGCGTATTAACCCTCTCCCTTGAGTCTCCGACTAACCACATCCCATCCCACTTCCCCATTATACTCCCAGAGAACCTTATTCAGTTAGGCTGGTATTTTGGGCATTCTATAAGAAAGTGTTCCAGGGTCTCCACCACGCCCACATTACACAGCTGGCACTCCTTTTCACTGTTTCCCCCAATTTTCCCCTCAGCTCCAGGGACCGCGACCTCAGCTTGAACAACAGTGCCCCTCAAAGGTGCCATCAAGGTACTCTTCAAACCTAGGCTTCTCTTTATCACGCAGGCCACCCAAAGACCTTTTTGATTTGACCCCATCCCGCCAATTAAGGCTATCATCCTCCATGACCCTTTCTCTGACGATTGTTTTACCCTGGTTTTTCCCAGCGTCTAGGTCCGAGATCTCCAATGAGTAGTTCTCTATTAGTTCCCTCACTTGGACCATCCACACTGTCTTGATATTTGAGTTGAAAATTCTTAGGAACATTACTTTACACCATCGGCTGTCGGGGAGATTTACCAAATAATTAAGATAACCGAGTTTCAGTAGGTCTATCCTGTCCTTGATCCTCATCCACCCAAGCTCACTCCTGATTCTGATCGCTTCTATTGCTGTGGCATTACTCGACCCCGGTATCCATCGGCCTGCATCGTTCTGCAGGATTTCCAAGATCTTTACAGCCGTCTGGTTTAGGGGTACCACTTCTGTACCATATGTTATACTTGGCAGACCCACCATTTCCCAAATGGTTTTCCCCACGAAAACCTTATTGAAACTGTTTCTCCCTATAAGTTTCTGACAGTTGCTCGCCGCTGCTCGGTGGATCTCTCCTGGTACTCCGTCTTTCTCCACCCGCGAAACTGTCTGACACTAGGTGACCTGGCTGTCGAATGTTTCGTTAAATTCAAATAAATAAATAAATAAATAAATAAATAAATAAATAAATAAATAAATAAATAAATAAATAAATAAATATCCTTCGACAGGAGCCCTATTTACAAGGTGTTAAAAAATCAACTACTGTGCTCTCCTCGGGGTGGAGTTTTCTATGGGGGATGCAATCTTCATTTACTTTTTTCAACCGGCAAAAATATCTCTGAACTTGACATTGCCATCTCCTGATTAATGTATGCATAACCCCATCTGAAAATGTCGAAATGTGTCACCAGCAAATGTCAATCAGTTGCAGTTCTGTAAAGGATATATATAATTAGTTGAATTTATGCTTGCATAGAGGGGAAATTGTTGTTGAGATTAATAAACTGAATTGTTGCACGTACACAAAATATACTGATTTAGCTTTTGCGACATATTCAGGGGTGCTCCTCGGGCTGCCAACAACCAACACAATGCAAGTTTATGTGTTATAATCTAGTATTTTCTCTGCTTGTCACCTGGGGAAGCAGTAAATTGTGCACCTTTCCAATTAAATCACGGACCAAATGCTGTAGGAGATAAAATGATTGTTTGATACCATTTCAAAGGGAATATTTCCGTCTTTAATTACGAAGAATAAAATTCTTGGAGATAGTGTGTATATAAATTTGGCGAGAGTGTCTGGAATTAATGAGTTTTGCAACTGTTGAATTCTCGACACTGCGAGGCAATATCAATAAATCCTACCATTTGGTACTTCAACACGTTCCAAACTACCCCAGGGTTCAGCAATCTGGCGTGCCAATAACTATATCACATGTTTGCTTAAACTTATGCACTCCACAATCACTCTTATTTCTAATACCTTACAAAATATGCCTAACGCTATAACATTAGTATCTTGTTTATAATCTAAATTATTGTTAGCCTATGCACCGTTATGGAAAGAGAGGCACTCATCCATAATCAGCTAATTTGAGGTTTGTTTTTTTTCGAGAGAATTGTGGATTCAATATATTAATATATTTAGAGGAATTTGGAGTGATTCATCTTATTTACTTCAAATCCAAACCTTTGTTCAAGCTGTAGTGAACGCTGTATTCCTCACTGGTTAAATTTTATATATACAGTAAGTGGAGAGTGTATTATCACTAAATCACCCGCAGAGTGGAGATTCCACCCAAGCAATAATTGGAAATCTGTTGCAGTGCATAACCAGAACAAGCGAAGTTTCAGCCAATGGACCTCCGGGTTAAACCCGGAGGTCCATTGGCTGAAACATTGCTTGTGTTTTTTGTTGATATGACCACCATTTGAAAGTTATAGCTTGGGTGATTTAGTGACCCAGTCCGCAGGTGATTTAGTTGCAATCCACTCTCCACGTACTGTATCAATGCACATTTCATCGAACTGAAAATTTAAAACTGATATAATATTCAGCGTGGATAAACTATGGTTGAGTGAGGTAAAACATTCGAACTTCTCTCTAACTGGCGGGGAGCGATATCCCTCTACCTTCCCCCCCCCCCTATTCCGCATCTTTATCACTTGTTACAGTGGAGTAGTCACACTAAACGAACTGGATAGGACAGAACATTTTTCTGCTGCAGTTTGTAGTGGATGAAGATGGTACCGTTGGCTTGGTATGAGTACGGATATGAATTTCGTCTTTCCCAATGCAACTGTACACGCTTCCGTCGCTGTAATAACTGCTATGTTCGGCATCTCTCCTCTCCCCGAAGAGAGGTCAATTAGAGCACAATAGGCACTTTTCTGATATTCAAATCTTCAGAAAGTAATGTCATAAAATTAATACAAAAGCCCAAGAAATATAAGGGCAACGGGAGATGAACAAGAGTCGTGCTTTTCATCGGTGATACAAAAACCTGACAATGTGTTTTTTTTTAGAAAAAGTGGAGGGGCTACTTCCACCCAGTCTCCACTACTCAGTCTTGGAAAGATCATAGCCTGGTGAATGGAAGCATGTCATTTTGCTTCGAAGAACTGACAGAGGTATCCGCGAAATATAAATTTCAGTCTGGCGCATTTTGAAGAGGTGGTAAGTAAGAGAACATTTCAAGAATACATCGAGCAAGTAGCACTTACAAAAAGTGGGTGAGACGCATTTATTTGTGGAAAGGCGGAAAGATGCAGTGGTGTAGCAACGGGGTGGAGATTGGGAGAGGGGACTGTCCGCCCCTTCCCACACAGTTTTCCTGGAAAATGTCGATCTTTTATACATTTCTGCTTGAAATCACAAAACTGGTTCATGTACACTCGCGGTTATCATTCTTGGGCGATTTTGCTAAAGTAATTCCTTTACTTTCTGTTTACATAAGTCTTCATAAAAAGGCCTCGAGGCTGAATGTTGAAAATATTGATTGGTCTATCCTCAAATGCTGAGCATGGACTACTCCAATTCGCATGAAGTCCATCCCCCCCCACCCCCAGGGAAGACCCTTGACCTCCACCTGTGCGGGATAGACAACACATTCTTGACCCCAACTAGAAATGAAATTAGGTGAAGGGGAGAATATGTTTTTCTACTGTCAATGAAATGAGATGAGGGGATTCTTTTCGGCTGTCAGTGGCAGGAGAAAACATATTTTGTCCTCCACTCCATTCAGCCGGACGAATCGCAAATCCCCGGAAGGAGGCTCAATAGCTCGTAGAAAACTATAGGTATGCATACATAAGAACGTTATAATAAATCAAACTCTGGGTCTTCTGTTTCTTTGTTTTAAAAAATGTGGAGTTATTGAACTCGGACTTTTTGACATACATAGCTAGTGGTTCTGTAAAGAACATTTAAACAATCTAGCGTGTCAGCTTAATTGGTGCGCCCTCCAATGAACGTCTTCATAATAATGTCCGGTGTGAGATATATACCAGAAGTGAGTTCTTTCAGTACTAAGTGATTAGTTGGTACGTGAGTTGTAAGATCGATGCAGCCGGGTAAATGCTATTTAAGTAGAAGGAAATCTAATGCTTTGTGTTTCACAAAATCAGTCGTAGTATACTGGTAAATGAGATAACACGATTACCGTGTCTGTTTGATTAACTTGTCCCGGGAGATTATTATCAATCGAACATCGCCCAGCTTTGAAATTGTTTCACTTGATACTTCCTCTTCTTCTTTATCAAATGCAAAGTTTTCGACTTTATTTATTGGTTGTCATAAGCTGGTAACCTTTGCAGCGCTGCAACGTATATCAATAATACTATACGCAGTGCCCTTTATAGGCCAATCTGGAGGAGATAACAAATGCAGCGTTCAGTTACAGAGGAAAGTCAATTATTTATTTATTTATTTATTTATTTATTTATTTATTTATTTATTTATTTTTATTTATTTATTTATTCATTAATTGGGGTGTAACGACACTTACGACTGCCAGGGTCACCACTTGTCGCACAGGTGTGAAAGAAGTAGGAGTACCCGGAGAGAACCACCGAGCAGCGGTGAGCAACTGTCAGACTCCCCAACGTACTAACTCCGCACAAGCAGGGTTAGAATTGGTTGAAGACAAGTGCACCATAGACGTGCAATGCGGCTTAGTTCACAGCGCCACCGTGCTCCCACGCGGGCAATCAGGATTAAGTGCCTTGCCCAAGGACACAATGCACCCAATACCGTAACCACTGGGCCACCGCGAACTTTGAAGAGAGTCAGTTGCGCCGGAAACTGATAATTCGAATGCTTCCGAAACATTTCCTCCCCTGAGTTCTAATGTGTTCTATGTGCCTACTGGCACATAGAACACATTGGAACTCAGGGGACGATTTAATAACGACAACGGCTGCTCGGAGCATTTGAGGGGTAGTCATCGAGGCTGCACGTTAAAACTATTAATTGGTTTATCCTTTATTACTCAGCATGGGCTCTTCCAACTGGTGACATAAAATTGACAGGGAAGATGTCACAACTGCATAAATTGTTAAAAAGCAAAACGAGTTCTGCAGCTAATAAACTTATGTGTTTTTCCAGAATTTACTAGAAAATGAGTTAAGGATTGAGCCAGCATTCATTGGAGAATGAGTGAGTTATGAGTCGACGTTTCAGGAACGCTTTGCATTGTGAAACGGTGAAAACCCATCTCCGCATTCGAGATTTGAGAATATTCCGAGCGCTATAAAATAAACGACGGAATGACTGTGTGTGTAGGATCAGACACGTTTTCAATACAAGGACAACTGGGTGAAAAATACAAATATCTAAACACTTTTCGTCGTTGGAGTTTTGAACTCAGCCGTGATCTCGAATGTAAATGTTTGTCAGTCTATTTACTGAGGTTTAACGACACTTTCAACAGCCAGGGTCGCAACGTGTCAAATAATTTTACTGTTGGGGAAAGCCGGAGTACCCGGAGGGAACCACCGAGTAGCAAGGAACAGCTGCCAGACTTTCCAGCTTACTTACCTGGCACAAGCAGAGTTAGCAGCGGCTGAAAGAAGATGCATCTCAGTTTTGGACGTGCGGCACACCGTAGTACACAGCGCCATCGTGATTCCCGCGTGGGCACAAGATTAAGTGTCTTGCTTAAGGACCCGGCGCAGATTGCGCGCGTCAGGACGGAATCTTCAACCTTACGGTTTAACCCTTTCAACCGGACAGGCCGTTTTAACGGAACATGATACGTCATAATTTCATTAAGAGGGATGGTTGCTAACTGAATGTGTGAGTTGACCAATCAATATTTCCAACGTGCAATATTAATTTGTCTTCCCCAAATAATGAATATGGACTCTTCCAATTGCTGCCATTGAACTGACTCGGACGATACCACCAATGTTCAAAGGGTTAAAGTCCAATCTTCTGAGTAATTCGCCACCACACTACCATCGAATGTCACTGATACAAAGAGACTCGCTAAATATATATAGTAACCATGTTTCATAAAAAATGAGAAAGTATACAATAATGAGAAATGCGAAACGAACAAGATCCTTCCAATGACCCAGTCATACATTTATTTATTATTTATTGGGGTTTAACGACACTTTCTACAGACAGGGTCACCTCGTGTGGAACGGTTTTACGGATGGAGGAAGCCGGAGGATCCAGAGGGAACCACCGAGCATCTCCCAGACTCCCAGTCATAAATAAACGCACATCTTGTAAGAGTGTACAGTACGTGAAGGGTGTATTTTCACGAAAACATACGCGGAGTTGAGTTTCCACCCCTCCTCCCCCAAATGAGCCGAATTTGTTCAATGCGTGAAAATAAATAGTACAGTTGTTTCCAAAGGATCGCCGAGCTCAGTCAGGGCGGCCAAAAATTTGGAGTTATTATCTGGGTGAAACTGCACTCCCTGCGTGTTCAGTATGTAAACCGCACTCCGCCCACTGTAGTTCACAGCTGGGTTTAATGTACCGAAATATAGCATTAACTCATTCCCTACTGAAGGCGAATTCTCCTTCCCAATACAAAATACATCCTGCTGTGGATTACAGGTATAATCTGGGATCTTGTTCAAAATATACTCCTGCAATAGGAGTGGCCCTCTTATCACCGATTTATTGATGCAATATTCTATTGCTTTTTCATCAAACAAGTCATGGCTGCTTTATAGGATTTTCGCATTCATTACTTGATTTTATGAAAAATTCAAGAAAATACTCTTTCATGTGTGTGCACATGAAATATATATAAATATATAAAAACACAAGAAAATGGGCGAAACCTGTGGAGGAAATATAAAAAATGAAGGTGGTTCGGGTGACGGAGGGTAGCATAATGAATATATTTTTTGATGATAATAAATATGTTTATTATGTTGCTCTCTGTCATTTGAACTATTGTCATTTTTATATATATATATTATAGCATTGTATAGTTACTTGTAGGGGCACGGTGTGTGTGGGGTGAGTAGGGTGGGGTTGGGTAGGTGGCTAGGAAAATGTTTTTGTTTGTTTGATTTATATGAAAATATTTGTATTATTCTTAGGTTTGATGTTAGATGAGTTGTATTTTGTATTTCCACGTGTTTAAACAGCATCTGTGACATACCATATCATGTATATTGGTAGTGCAATAAAGTATTCTATTCTATTCTCTTCGGGTAAAAGTTAAACTTGCTATGATAACAGCAAAATCAAATATACAATCTCAACTAATTTGGGAAACTAGATTTCCATTCTTCTTTTTCCTCTCCCGTCCACAACGCATGCCAGTTTTGTTTTCCCGCACCAAGGTGTTCCTCAAAACTTCAGTCGTGGTATACGACGTATCGCGCATTTATTAGCGAAATGAAGCAACGAACCGCATAACCCCAAAGGTCGTTTCAACACAGAAGCTTTGCCCACTGGGACTTTTACTGTAAGAGATATGGAGGGCCTGACTCACCACAGCTATCATGTTTATCCTGCCGTATGCAAATGAGACAATATTTGATTATTTGAAAGTAATAAGCGAAAAGCAATACAATTAGTAAATATTAGATAACAAACACGCGAAGCACTTAACACAAAAACACAAAACCCAAATGAAATCCCAAAAGGGGATCGGTATCTGATCCATGCATGTTGCAGGAAGCATTCCCCTACAAGAAAATATTCATACAGTAATGTCGACTGGGAATCTTTACCAAACGGGATAACGTTGATGCGGAATTTAATTTCCAATAAATTAAGCCCAGCCGTTTTAGTCATAGTATGCGATTTGGGACTAATTTTCTTTTATGATATGGCCGATGAACCGTTTGATATTTCTGGTAAATGCCAGTTTGCTGTTTTATTGCCATTGTTTAATCGTTGGAGTGCATACTACTGTGGTATGGACAAAGAGTAACATTGCTTTCTGTTCAAAGTTACAGAGTTCCTCTCAACATCCATACTTATCTTTGCAGTTTCGTAAAATCAAATTCGAAATTAGCCTTTTGAGAAAAATTGACCCGTTTTGTGCCGTGTTTATGGCAGGAGAAGATATATCCACTTGTCTGCAGTAAGGACGCTAATCTGTTATCTTCTTTTTGTTCTTTTGAGGGAAGGGGCATCAGTAATAATTTATTTCTTCTCTCAATAATGGCTAGATGAGTAAATTACTTCAAATTAACCCTTTACCCAACGAAATGGCCACAACCTTCCAGCGCTATTTTCAAAAATCACCATTCAGTTTTCAATATTTTTTACATTTTTGTCTACAAAAACATAGCTTATGACCCCTCATTGGAACGAGCTCCTTGAGCTCGTTCCAATGAGGGGTAACAAGCTAGGTTTTTTGAAGCAAAAATGAAAAACATTAGTTATTCAAGTACTTTATTTTCAAGTGTCGTATGCCTTAGGTGATAGGTAAAGGGTTTAAAACATATTACTTGACACGGTCAGTAGCTACGACTGGCAAAGTGTTAACTCTTTATAATTCCAATTTACAGCAGTTATTACAGATATCGTTATACGGTCGTACCTCGACCATTCCTTCAATTTTTGGCGAAATTGAGAGGTTGCGACAATGGAGTTTATACACAACGGCAGAAAAGCACAGACGTAATTACGGCAGCGCATTAGCGCCATTTCGTTTTTTGCGTAACTTATGTTAAATGGTAATTACAATTTAGCTAATTTATAATTACAACTTAATGAATTGTAATTACAACTTAATAAATTGTAATTACAACTTAGCTTAAATTGTAATTACAATATAGCTTAAATTGTAATTACAATATAGCTTAAATTGTAATTACAACTTATTCATATTGTAATTACAACTTAGCTAAATTGTAATTACGACTTAATAAATTGTAATTACAACTTAGCTTAAGCTGTAATTACAATATAGCTTAAATTGTAATTACAACTTAGCTTAAATTGTAATTACAATATAACTAAATTGTAATTACAACTTAATAAATTGTAATTACAACTTAATAAATCGTAATTACAACTTAATAAATTGTAATTACAACTAAGCTTAAATTGTTATTACAATATAGCTTAAATTGTTATTACAACTAATTTATACTAAGTTGTAATTACAATATAACAAAATTTCAATTACAATTTATTAAGTTGTAATTACAATATAAATAAATTGTAATTACAATTTAAGCTATATTGTAATTACAATTTAAGGTATATTGTAATTACAAGTTAAGCTAAGTTGTAATTACAATTTATTAAGTTGCAATTACAATTTATTAAGTTGTAATTACAATTTAGCTAAATTGTAATTACATTTTAACAATTTAACATAAGTTACGCAACAAAAGGAAATGGCGGCAATATGCTGCCGTACGTAATTATATATTTGTACTTGTATGTTTATGTTATATGTATGTAGGACCCTGAATCGCTTGCAAACCCCACACGGCAGTATCTTGCAACATCATATTTTAGAGACCCCCGTTCTCTCTAGTGCAGCTATAAAGGAAACCCCATATCACTACAAAGGAATACCTAACTTTGCTATTTTTGTGTTATGTAAAATAATTTTCTGTGAAATTTAGCCATAGAAAAAAATGTACTTTTGCTTGTAAATTAGAACCTAAGATCGATCTGAATAAAAAGGTATAAAAAAACTCTTTATAATTCATTATAAGACTATTTTTTATTTTACTGTATACACACGGCTTATCGGCCAAACACGTTTCTATATTTTTAGCAATTCGCAGCTATGCGGAAAAGAGGTGAAAGTCCACATGGGGCATCAAAACCACTTTTGGACAGTAGGAATTATAGTTGCTCATACTCACCCTTTTATAACCATTATACTCTTATAAATGAACAATTTTATCTGTTGTAACTATTGTATTACAATTCATTTTAGAATCCAGCTGGAACACTCCAATAAATTATACTAGAACAGTTTAGATGGCTTTTGCTGGGATGTGGGCTGCACTGCAAGAATGTACATATTTCAAGCGATTGTTTTATTTTAATATGGTGCTAAAACAATAGTTTATATGTTTATTGCTGGGGCTGGGTGGGTGGGCTGCAATACAAGAATGTACATATTTCAAGCAATTATTTTATTTTAATATGGCGCTAGCGTTTAATAGGTTCACCCTCGTGCATGTCTATGCTGATGCTACCTCATTGACCCATCAATCAACCATACTCAATTTTTGGGTTGCATTTAACCTTCCCCGTTGTCGTGGAACTAACACGAAGTATCCATTCCAAGAGTACCATGCTCTTTTCTAGTTATACTATTATTCTCCTTCTTTATATTATAAACAAGCCCATTTTGTATTTCTTTTTATGATGCCAAACCTTTTCTATGTATTATGGTTGTGCAATAAAGTATTCTATTCTATTCTATTATATTTTATTCTGGGCCACCAATTTGTACCTGTGTGAAAAAGCTAAAAGGATCAGTGATAATTTAATCACACAGTCGATATGACTCAGAATAGGATTACCAATTATTTTTATTCATTGGTTGCTTCAAAAGATTACATTTCTCACACCATAGCTACAATTGATACTGTGAAACGACGGATGTAAAGGAGATCATACCTGTCACCAAACGAAGGCCGTAACTATACAATACGTGGAGAGTGGATTGTAACTAAATCACCCGCGGAGTGGAGTTATCACCCATGGTGTAACTTTCAAATTTTGTATATATTGATAAAAACACAAGCAATGTTTCAGCCAATGAACCTCCGGGTTTAACCCGGAGGTCCATTGGCTGAAACTTTGCTTGTGCTGGTTATGCTTTGCAACAAATTTGCAATTATTGCTTGGGTGGATTCTCCACTCTGCGGGTGATTTAGTGATAATACACTCTCTACGTACTGTAGCTTGAGATTAGCTGATGTGATCCAAACGTGCTTAACGAGATTAGATACATCAATGCACTTCAGTCATTTGGTAGCTCTCTAGATTATTTTTGATAGTGAAAAGTTGTGAACATGCATTGATTTCCCACAATAATTCTTGAACATCGAAGAGATTTACTTCTACGCCGTACAAATAAGCATATAATGTTCCGCAAAACATTAAAAGTTATTCTAGTGAATTGACGGAAACATGTTCTGAGTATGCGGCTCGGAGCTTATACTCAACCGAAGCGTCTCGGTTGAACATGGGCTCCGAGCCGCAAACCTCAGACCAGGTTACCGTCAATTCATCACAATAACGTGTATGTTCCAATAAGACCCCACGCCGTGAAATGAATAGGACAACTATTAACGGTAACAAATTTAGTGAAGAAACCACCCATGCATCCCACATCGTCATTGGACAAATAATCAATAAATAATAAGGGTCGAGATCACTCCATCTTACTCCAAATCGTAAACTAATTTGTAATTTAAACATCGACTGCTGCTCGTGTGAAAAATCTTAAAAAAATGAAGCGGTTTAAAAGTTACTCTGTTGGTGAAATAACTGTGAAATGATCAACGTTATTTTAAATATTTAGCGTTGTGATGTCGGACGGTAACAGATGGTACTGGAGCCGTGAACATAGAAAAAACTTAGCCAGCACTCGTCCAATCAGAGGGCGAGGATTTTAGTCTTATTGGAACGTGCGTTCTCTATACAGTCCGAAGGTATGCTCGAGAAAGTTTTATGGTCACGTTATTTCAAACCACCAGAGCGAAAATAAACCAATCTAGCCTTTAAGAGTATGTCCCACACATTATTTGTTTACATATCCAAACCCAAATCGATGATGAAAAAATTCGCAATCGATGCTATAAAAATAGCGATGTTGAAAATAAAAATGTTACCCATATTCTAATTATTTAACTCTATGAACACTGATGCTATCTTCCATGCCACGTCTGTGTCATCAATTGGAAGAGTCTATATTCGTAACTTGGGGAAAGGCCAATCAATATTTTCTACGTGCAGCCTTGGGGCTGCACGTTGAAAATCTTGATTGGATTATCGCACAACTTCACTCAGCAACTATTTACTTTGTGAGTTGAGGTCGTGTCACTATCCTGTGCCGGAAAATCGGCCTTTCGGGTTCAGATGGTTAAAGATTCAAATTCCAGTCCAGTTCTAAGCAGTGTAATGCATGTAAAAGAGCGTTGGGGATTTACAGATGCCTTTGCAGGCATACAGTTACGCGGGCTTTATATGTCGTCTTTTTCTTTAAATTTGCTTCGAATAAGAGGGTCAGACCTTTTTAAAATCAAATGAATACTCTTATTAAGCCTACACCAAGCCATATAGCTCTGAGACAGAAATTATTGTGTCACAATTATTAGTCGTTTCATTCCGCATTGAAGATTAATCTTAATGCCAATATTGGCTTTGTTGCACAACAAGACTACATACTGTTTATACAAAAGTTTGTCCAAAACTTGCAGATGAAAGGAAAAATAATTGCTTATACTGGCGTTCACACATCGTTCGGGTCACTTGTGCCGTTCGTCCCCTGTGCTGTGTTCATGGTCCTTCAAGAGAAGAACCAATCACAGCAATGGCATCCAAATTCAGAACATAATGTTACATTTAATAAAGAAAGTGTTCATTTTTTACACCTACAGAACATTGCCATCACAAGGCGGTCTCCTCCGCGGCCACACAGTTATTGTTATTGGATTGCGACACACCTTCACCAGTGGGTCGAGATTTCCTAAATAAAATAAAGCAAATGAAAATGGCATCTCAGTTTCAATGTTGCTGCAGTTTTTTCGACAGGTGAGATTCTGCAGTGCTGTGGGAGGAAAGGGGACAGAAACGTTCGACCGGGTGGTGTCTATGTCGCGATTCGGGCGAAATTCTGTGTTCACTTTTGCATTCATAGTACTGTATGTATTTCTGTTGTACTTGGTTCCCCTTTCACCAGTAAATTTCTAATTCCCTACGGGGAACCTATTGCATCTCCAAACTATCAGGCTGGCGCAAATAAACGCACAGGACATCCTCAACTCCCCGATGAGAAATCGTGTTTGTAATCCACGCAATAACTATTTATCGGATATTAACAGCCGGGGGCTTATTACTAACACGATGCAAGCAGTTATAAAAGTGGACAGAGGAAAGCTATTACCGATAACGGAACACTAATTCGTACAATTAGCTGGACACCCGGGGATAGTTATAAACATAAATTATTCATTTATTAAGAGAGATAAACAAAATTAATTATCTGTGATCGTCGCCTGGTTTATGTTCAAAAAGCTATATTATCCTATCATGTAACCTATAGGCTTCCCACGCCAAAATGCTTGCAGTTAACTCCATAACTAGCGAGTCCACATGATGACACGTGACAACAAATATTGAGTATTACAAATGTGTATTTTTTGGCCTCTAAAACACAGGTTATCATACCTAATTGGAACGAGCACAGCTATATCGTTCCAATTAAGGATGACAGGCAAACACTGAAAAATAACATTTGTGAATAACTCGGGGCGGGGGCATATGACCGTTACGTTGGGTAAAGGATTATGGTTTTGTTATGAAGCCCCATGATACGTGAAATTCACAATACAGTGTCTGTGATATGACGAATATTTGGGGTCACTAAAAATAAATCAATCTAACCTTTAAGAGTAAGTCCCACACATTATTTGTTTACATATTCAAACCCAAATCGATGATAAAAAAAATTCGCAATCGATGCTATAAAAACAGCGATGTTGAAAATAAGAAAGTTACCCATATTCTAATTATTTAACCCCGTGAACACTGCTGGGTATCTTCCATGCCACTTCTGTGTCATCAATTGGAAGAGTCTATATTCGTAACTTGGGGACAGACCAATCAATATTTTCAACGTGCAGCCTTGGGGCTGCACGTTGAAAATCTTGATTGGATTATCGCACAACTTCACCGAGCAACTATTTACTTTGTGAGTTCAGGTCGTGTCACTATCCTGTGCCGGAAAAGTGGCCTCTCGGGTTCAAATGGTAACAGATTCAAATTCCATTCCAGTTCTAAGCAGTGTAATTCTTGTAAAAGAGAGGTGGAGATTCACAGATGCATTTGCAGGCGCACAGTTACGCGGGCTGTATGAGTCGCTAGTCCAGACGTGATTTATTAACCGCGTGCAGTTTATTCAATTCGAGCTAGGTTCCACAGAGGCTGGAATCGAAGTTAACGTACGAGGTTCATGAATTCGTAAAGAGACGCGACGAATTTGATATTTTTTTTTTTATCACATCAACGTATTGTTTAATTAATAATGGGGTTTCAATTCCTGAATGTTTTGAAAAATAAGACATCGTTTCCATATTGAAACTTCCTTACAGTGCGCGCCAGTACGGCACATGCTTTTATTTACAAACCCCGTAATAATAATAACACTTTTGCCGGCCGCTGATTTGAAGCGGTTCTCGTATGAGAAGGCCTTGGTCACCCCTGTTCCACCAACTGCCTCCCTATTCCCACGCTTCTTCTCTCCTCCCAACACTCGGAGACGAACTGTTTGATGACATCCCTTGCCCCATTCTTCCTAATCTCTCCGATCAGCATATTAACCCTCTCCTTTGAGTCGCCCCTTAACCACATGTCCTTCATTCTCCCATCCCACTTCCCCACTGTTTTTTCCAATTTTTCCCCTCAGCTCCAGGGACCGCGACCTCAGCTTGAACAACAGTGATCCCCAAAGGTACCATCAAGGTACTCTTCAAAACCAGGCTTCTCTTTATCACGCAGGCCACCCAAACATCTCTTTGATTTGACCCCCTCTCGCCAATTACGGTTACAATCCTCCATGACCCTTTCTCTGACGATCTTTTTATCCTGGTTTGCCCCAACGTCTAGGTCCGAGATCTCCAATGAGTAGTTCTCTACTAGCTCCCTCACTTGGACCATCCATCCCGTCTTGATATTTGAGTTGAAAGTTCTCAGGCACATTACTTTACACCATCGGCTATCGGGGAGATTTACCAAATAATTAAGATAACCGAGTTTCAATAGGTCTGTCCTGTCCTTGATCCTCATCCACCCAAGCTCACCCCTGATTGCTTCTAGCGCTGCGGCATTACTCGACCCTGTTATCCATCGGCCATACACGTGTTGTTGAAAATATGTCGCGGTTCGAGAACCGACCCAGTCAGGATCCGATCGAAATTTTTTTCTGCACATATTTGTGATCACAGGACTGTAGATTTTCACATACAAATCGAAAAGTGGTAGATAGTGTATCTTAATAAATTCATGAAAATGAAAGAGCACTTGCGTACCTCATTCCTCGATATGGAAATAAGGCTCTAATATTTAACCCTTTACCTAACGTAACGGCCAAAACCGGCCAGCGCTATTCTCAAAAATCCCAATTAATTTTCATTATTTTTTTCCATTTTTTGTCTCAAAAACATAGGTTATGACCCCTCGATGGAACGAGCTCGTCGAGCTCGTTCCAACAAGGGGTCATAACCTATGTTTTTGAGACAAAAAATGAAAAAAATTAGTTATTCAAGAATTATTTTTGCAAGTGTAGTTTGCTTTTTAGGTTACGTAAAGGGTTAAACTAGTTTGAAAGATTCCCTGCGTCAATTAAAAAAATCGAGAATCCAACATACCCTCAATTGTCTGCAGGCCGTCGTGTTCGTTTACAGTACGGCCGTAGTGGACTGGTTACTTTCCACGGGTCGGCAATATTTCCACGGACTCAATAATATTAGATTCCAAACACTAATATAGAGGATCTCAAACGAGTGATGTTTGGATATAAGATTTTTTGAAACGAGTTTGAATTTGATTCACAACGAGCCTTTTGGCGAGTTGTGAATCGAATTCATCAAACGAGTTTCAAAAAATCTTATATCCAAACATCACGAGTTAAAGATTTTGTATATCACATGAATTTTCGAATGTTTTTTACACTTTTTATTTAATTCATTGTCGCTAAATTCTCCTAAAACAACCGACAATCAGTTCGTTGGCTCAGACGCTTCACATCATGACGTCATGAATGCGCTTTACTTGCACCTGTTGTCGTAATTGACGCCATGTTCACGAACGTCATGTCAAGAATACAATGCTGCTGCTGCTATGGGACCACGCGCCGATTAGACACTAGTTGATAATCAGGAAATAAGACATGGGTTGTTACGTCGAAATTAACGACGTTTCGTGTGATATAATAGAAATAATCATCAAAAATTTAATTAATAAAGCATCGGGTTCAACTCTTGCTGTTCATGATTTTTATTACCTGGTAAATGCATGAGAGGACATCACTGCCCTCGTGTGGATTGCGACCAGACCACGGCAGCTTTACTGTAAAACAAATATTAGGCAGAAAATGATACGTCCTCGTGTTTGGATTAATAATATTATCACAAATGGGGATATCAACTGTCCACAAGTGTTTGTCTCACACATTAGCATTGAGTACATTGTAACACCATCGTTTATAAGTATTAAACAATGGAGGGAGTAGTCGTGAGGGGTAGAATCCCCGATTGTTGTCATGCACAAGAAAAACACAAAATGCATGCTTGTCGATCGGCATTGCTTTCTTTGGCGCTAAAAAAGTACCCGAGCGATTCGCGATGGTCCTAGAACGAGCCATACTATTTGGCAGTGCGGTATAAATCGTCACTCCATTCTTGCTGAACGATCGTCTTCAGCTTACAGAGAAGTATCTTTACATATTATAGCAGAAACAACTCGACCACTTCCCAGCAGAGACGTTACTATTATATGTTGCGAACTCTCCCGATATACAGGTGAGAGGTTAAGTGCATTTTTTCAATATCTTGTGTTAACTCTTACCTGAATTCGTAAATGAATTTTTCTCTTGTATTTGTAATGTTGCTCAGACAGACTCCCAAAATACTATGTGGCAGTGCGGTATAAATCGTCACTACATTCTTGCTGAACGATCGTCTTCAGCTTACAGAGAAGTATCTTTACATATTATAGCAGAAACAACTCGACCACTTCCCAGCAGAGACGTTACTATTATATGTTGCGAACTCTCCCGATATACAGGTGAGAGGTTAAGTGCATTGTTTCAATATTTTGTGTTAACTCTTACCTGAATTCGTAAATGAATTTTTCTCTTGTATTTGTAATGTTGCTCAGACAGACTCCCAAAATACTATGTGGCAGTGCGGTATAAATCGTCACTACATTCTTGCTGAACGATCGTCTTCAGCTTACAGAGAAGTATCTTTACATATTATAGCAGAAACAACTCGACCACTTCCCAGCAGAGACGTTACTATTATATGTTGCGAACTCTCCCGATATACAGGTGAGAGGTTAAGCATTGTTTCAATATTTTGTGTTAACTCTTACCTGAATTCGTAAATGAATTTTTCTCTTGTATATGTAATGGTGCTCAGACAGACTCCCAAAATGGACATACTTGACGGATGTGGAGTGGTTGCATAAATATAATTTGTGACATCAGCAGCCAAACGTACGCAGGGAACGAATGTATGGTCATTTGCTTCTCTATTAGTGGTGTTTTGTGGATGAGTTCTACTTCTATCGTAAAGATTAAATCAGTGAGATGAAAATTTGCTCACAAAAGAAGACAATTAGCTGAAAAAAATATCTTTTTACGCCAACATGCTTCTGTATCGGATTCGAGTGTTAACCCCTGACCGATCAATTATTTTTGACATTCTGTGGCGTTTTCTTACACTTCAACGCGTCATTTTACTTAATTATCACAATCTTGACATTTCATTTCTCGATTCTTGGCTACGAACAGGGAAAGATCAAAGACAGTTACTGTAAGATTTAATCAACACTATCAGATACAACAAAGAGCATATTGCATGCATGTCTTGAGCCGAAGGCGAGTTTTAGCACCAACAGGAAACTGCATTATGCTTTTGAATTGGCAAAGATTAATAACATACACCCCGACGGGCCATAACCTTCTGCGTAACGAAAGTTAAAAATTAACTTCCAATACCATTTTTCTAGAATCATAACTTATTTGATCTCTTGGGAACGATCTCGACGAGTGGCTATAGCTAATTATTCGGAAGACAAACAGAAAAATATTATACCAAATGGAATGTTCGAAATTCGCCCATCCCTGTCCTCGGACGGCCGAATTGTATGCATGATTCAATATAGGTTTGCTTTGTGGTTGTTGCACTCTAATATCAGTTGGGTTGAATGTCAACCCACATCAACTGGGTTGGGTGAATATGGGCCTCATTGGGTTCATATTCACTTAATCCAGTTGATTTGAGTTAATTTTTTACCCAACTGATTTTAGTGTGTATCGAAGGAATTCCTCTGGCCAGTAGTCGCCAGTTGTATCCCTCTCTATTTGGTGGGGACTTTGCGCCCTTGCGTTTGTAACTAGTTGTGCATGTGAAAATCTATCGTCTCAAACTTGTACGGAAGTGATACTTATTTGTCTGCCTGTGAGTTCACATCTTCACGTCTCTGTTTGGCATGCATGTGCAGGATGCGGCATGTAGGTCTAGTGAGTGATCGGGCACGACTGAGATTGATCTCGGAAGGTGGCCTGCATACTAAGGTTTTTTGCTCTTCGGTGGTTTTCTCCCGAATTCTTCTGTTAATATATCTGCCTGTTGTTAAAATATAGATTATTGTGTTCTATATTTTGTTATGTGTAAGTATTCGATTGTGTTATGTATACACACAACATAATATTCCAATAAATATTGCTTAAACCAACCTCTCTTAGCCGTGAGACGTTGGGCTCCGGCCATTCCATTCGCAATATACCATTTTTCATTCTGTTGGGGTTTTGAAAGGAAAGACGTTCTCGATTGTGTGCAACAACACTGAGATAATATACTCGGTGCGCAAGGAAATTTCTCCCAACCAACTGATTTGATTATGTTGTATAACATGAGATGGGGGGGGGGGGGGGTGTCGTTGCCTTCCCTTTCTTAAACATCTCACATAATATCCTCTGAGCTTGTATATCTCCGCAGAGAGAGAGAGAGAGAGAGAGAGAGAGAGAAAGAGAGAGAGATAAGAGTGAAAGAGCGGAAAGGGATGACGGGACAGACTGGGGAGACGACTATTTTGTGACGCTGCCTGATCGGGCAGTACCTTGGCACTGTAAGCGCTAAGATTAATGATACCACGATGTGACAGTTTACACAAGAGATTTTTTAACAAAAGGTCGGATCGCGGGTCATTTGTATCGCACATATCCATCAGGACATCTTTCTTTTTATAGACCTGTGGTACCTGCTCTGTCGATATTCACCGGAATTTGTCAAATTTGCGCAACTGTATACCTGCTCACGCAAACCAGTTTGGCTGAACGATATTTCGTTTTTGTTTTGGTTTGGAATTTATAATAAAATTCCTTAAACAATCTGAACAATTTGTATACAGTTTTATAAACGTATTTTAAAAAGAAGCGTTTTGGAAAAACAATATCTGTCGACAGAAAATGTCGTTGCAGGGAGGAAAAAATTACCCGAGAGGGTAACCTTTTAGATGTAATTTCAAACAATTTTACCTGGTTATAGAGTATGTCGGGGGTGCATTAACACACAACAAGGCTGCGTGGAGTAACCAACTAAGCAATAAACAAAGCCCATAAAAGACATGATAAATAATAGAAGAGAAGTTTCAGCCAATGGCCCTCCGGGTGTAAAAATGGCGGTCCATAGGCTGAAACCATAATTGTGCTGTTCGTGTTATTTTATTTATCATATCCTCTTTTAAGGTGATTTTTTTTTGTGTGTGGGGGGGGGGGGGTCAAAATCCCGTAACGTCGTGTTTTCAGCGCTAATTCATTCTCCGCGTACTGCATCATCTCTACACTTCTTTTTTTAATTAAGTCATGGCTGACCCAAAGCAGCCATGACATAAAAAATAAATAAGCCCGATCATTCACCGTGGTAATCAATCTTGTATTGATGTTCAGTTTATATGATGAAAAATTAATTATGTTCGAAGTTGAAGGCAACAATTTCTCCTCAGTATTTCTTGTATATTGCAATGTAAAGAGAGTTTTTGTCTGCACAAAAGACACTGGATATTAATATACTCAATGGCATACAACACGAGGGGGTAATACAACCAAGCCAATCCCAAAGCGGAATTATCATCCATACATAATGACAGGAATTCTACGATGAAGCTACAAAAAGTATAAGATAAGTTTCAACCTATAACCATGACTCAACCAAGAGGACAGTTTTTGCTTGTCATATTTTTTAGAAGAATCTGAGAGTTATTGTTGAGTGAAAACTCCCACTCTCCAACATTTTTCACGAAATAGGACAGGCCAAGACTGAAGCTGACTTTTAATGTTATTTCGCAAGCGTTTAAAATATTCAGTAATTGATTATCGAACGATACCCTTACATCGTTGCCATAATTAATTAGTGTGAGAAACTTAATTGAATAAGGATTTTCTCCTTGCTTTTCATTTTTATTTTCCGACACCATGAACAGCTTTCGCGCACATTCGATCATTCGGTTAGACAATTTGGCAACTGATGAATCTGTTAATAAATCAAGCAGTCTGTCGGTCAGATAATTAAAATATGCATACAGGCCACATTTAGTTCTCCCAGCCATATTCGAAGACGGCATAGTCTTTATAATACTTGCCAACACTTCAGTCTATTTTGAAATGATTCTGGGAGAGGGTAAAAATTATTCTAAAACCCATTTAGCGTTATGGGGTTAAATTCTCAAAGTTCATTCTTACCATACTGTTGTGTGTTGTGTTAGGCACTTCCTTTCCATTAAATAATGTGGTTTCGGTCTGAAATGACTAACCCTTTCACTGCCACGCCCGCTTTAGCCATATATGGAGGACCTCTATGCCCACCTGTATGCGAGGAAGTTTAATAAGATTTATATCATACTTGAAACTCTGTCATCTGATTAATTGTTGGAAAGGGATGAGCCATTTCCAACAATTACTTAGATGGTAGGTTTGATCTGCGCATACCGGAACGTACAGATAACCACCATAAAGTAAGTGACAATAGTGTTAATCCCTTAAAGACGTTTTTCTCGAATGGAATTGTTATATTCAATACTCTCTGCAACAAATGGGACGAATCCATTTTCCATTCAAATGAAAGTTCTGAAATAGTTTAGTCCTACAGCCCTATGTGGTTGTAGGATTAAATTATTACTGATCATCCCTCCCAATTTGTTGTTCAATGGCATATTATTAATAATTTAACCCTTTACCCAACGCAGACGATATCAAAATTTATTAATTTAAATATAATTTTTAAATTTTTTTCAAAAAATTTCAACAAAACCTTATCATGTGATCGACGAGCTCGTTCCAAAGAGGGTCACATGATATGGTTTTGTTGAAATTTTTCGAAAAATAATACTTTTTCAGCTGCTAAATTTGCACATTACGCGGGCGGATGCGGGCGATTCGTTGGGTAAAGGGTTAAAGGACATTATTGAACATTTCGTTTCTGGAAGTTGGGAGGAGAGAAGGGGCGGGGAGGGAGCAACATTTGGAAGCGCGGAGGTAGTCAAGACCCTTCTCTTATGAGAAAACCGACAAACCTGCGGATGGCCAAAGAGTTATTATAATTATTAGGTGTCGTCTGCTTTTCGAATGCACTTTTTTCTTTGAGAAAAAAGGCATGTATGCGGTGTTAATAGGGTTAATTTACAAAATAATAAACTTACCGTTCATAAAAACAGCGATGACAAAATAGACCTCATTCCTCATTCTTCGCAGTACGAAGCGACCTTAAATTCGACAGTTACTAATAAATATCATTTACTTAATTCCACACAGAAATTTATTATTTATTTATTCACGTAAAATCACTTTGTATCACTCTTACTGGGAATCAAATATTACAAAACGTAAAACCTTCAGAATTGTACTTGCTGGAATCAACTTCGCTCTATCAGATGTTGAGTATTGCGAAAATCCAATATTTTTCATCTTTCGCGAAAAGTAGTTTTAAAAGACTCGACTTTCCAACGAAGTAAAGGTAAATCCAATTTAACGGAACCGCAATTACGGTATTCTCAGATATCTGAGAGAAGTACTGCGTTAAAATCGCCTTTGCTCGTAAGATGACAATGGTCTTTCGGGATGATTTCCGATACAATAAGCTAAATCCAGGAATCGTAAAGCGCGTGGGAAAGCAGGTGGAGTTAACTGTGTTGATTGACATCTGCGTTCGCCAGTTAATAAGTTCGTTAATGTTATATTCATTACACGTGCCGAAACGATTTTCTGCTCACTGAAGCAGTAAAAATGTGGCCTTCAAAACGCATAACATAACAAGTTATTACTGATGTAAAAATAATTATGTTTTATGCCTACATGTGAGAAAAAAAGATAAAGATTCTCCATAAACCACGGGAGATCATTCTTGAACATGGGCTTCATATTGTGCTTTCAAATAGAAGGTGGCTGTAAGGTATTACCAATTAACCAAGCGGGTAGAATGTTTGTATTAGTTTTACAATTGCAGTTTTGCAAGAGCACACGGGGAGCACACTGAGACATTATTATCCTTTATAAAATAGTACCAAAGTCAGGGGCGTAAACCCAGAGGATGACGGTGGGTGTAGGGATACTATCCCCTAAATTCTTTTCTTCTCTCGTCGGACAGTATCTGACAGGGATCGCTGGACGATTTTGAAAATGGAGGGGATGAATTTTTAGGTTAAATTTGCGAGTAGCTGGGAAGGGAGTAAGTGTGCGTATGCTTTGTCAGGATCGATTCGATATTGGTAAGTGGATATAGACAAAAACATTGGATAGTACAGGCAAGCTATTAATCCAACATGCCTCGGGCCATCAACATTTTACCCTTGTCGCAACAGCTGTGTCGACTGGAAAAGGAGACCACTCTGGACCCCGCGTAGATGCATTAATCAGCTATATCAAAATTTCATAACTGCTAATTAAGCAGCATGGCAGTGTCTCGCAATGGTAAATTCAATATAACTCAAAGAACAAATTAATCACTAATACGCTATTCCACCGCCTTTTGAGGAATTTGTGTTTGGCATTTAAGAAATCCGGAAAGACAGGGTAGCAAGGGGCTACTTGAAGGAAACTTAGAACTTCAGTATCGATGGGTGTCGGGGCGAGTTGTTGGGCTAACAGAATGCAAAAGAGGCTTTATTTGACGAGGGGGCGTTTAGGGCAATAGTAGGAGGAATTGGGCTAAGGGAACCTAAATTATAAAATAGTTTTATTTTGCAACGAGAGACCTCTAGGGCAGTAGAGAAATTAGTAGGCAGAACAAATAATGGAGCTTAACGGCGTGGTATAACGCACAAATAGAGTTGTGTATACTACTGTATTTAGTGTTGTTCATACTTGTTTTTAACTTTATAGTTATTGTAAAATGTATACACATGTCAAATACTAAATAAATACTGTTTTAACTAAATAGAGTTGCAGAAAGCCCGTAGATTCGACTGTTCGGAGTGGGCTGAGTGGAAGCGAGACAAATCTCATCATGAATATTGTATGTTTACACGGCTGATGGAGAGGGGTTGATTCGGAACGAGATTCTGAAGTGAATCCGAAAGTGCACGATAAGGGGTCGATATACTGCTAATAGTGCAAGTGAAGACACGCCAGAGCAGTGGGCGGACAATGATAGCTAGTGAATCAGGAGAAGAATTAACTCCAAAAGTGGAAGCTGCTACGTGAGGTACCTTGGTACTTTTAAGAAGCGAATAGACAACATATTGTGCAGCGATGCGACCGCAAGAGACAACATCAACCCAGAGACACCAGGGAGTCCGAAGACAATTTGAACATTCGGGTAGGGGAGTAAATTTGATATGTGTTGTGTATAATTATATTTTTATGGACCATCCTTGTTGCTGGTATGTGGGTAATTCTAGTTTTAGTATAATTAAATTATATTAAGGTGATAGCCGTTGGTGATCTTTATAAATATCAAGTCAGTGACACCACCAGATGACGAATCTCTCCCGACAACACTACGAGGTGGTAAGACGTATGTTCACTCAAAGACCAGGTGGTACTCTCTTAGTACGGCCGAGTTCTAGGATGACCATGAATCTCTCATCGTGTTGACACTGACGGCCCTGCACTGCCGTGTGTTTGCTACATGATTCCTAACTAATTATAAAACTAATAATTACAATGTTAACCCTTTACCTAACATGAAAAGCAGACGACACTTGCAAAAAAAAAATTCTTGAATAACTAATTTTTTTCATTTTTTTTGTCTCAAAAACATAGGTTATGACCCCTCACTGGAACGAGCTCGACGAGCTCGTTCCAATGAGGGTGTCATAACCTATGTTTTTGAGACAAAATATGAAAAAATAATGAAAATTAATTGGCGATTTTTGAGAATAGCGCTGACGTTACGTTGGGTATAGGGTTAAGGTCTTCTAACAAATTTTAAATCCATTTTAGAAGCAATGCTGGTACACAGTTGTTTTAATAAACGGAACACCATAGTTTATATATGGTTGGAAGTTTGTTTGGACGTTTTGCTTTGCATTCCCCTGTTACTGCCTTAATTTGGTACTGTCATGGAAGTCCAGTGACAATTCGATTGTATTATTTCCAAACAGATAGAACCTTCTGAAAAAGGTGCTGGAATGCAGTACCCTCAGGCTCCAGTGTGCCTGGTTGGGCAGTACTATTTTCCGATTATTGTATTTTCAAACACCCCCACAAAGACCCACAACTGTCAAAGTTGGTTGTTTATTGTGTGTCGGACCTGCCCTAGAGATTAGCCACGACAATCGGCAACTTCGTGGTATTTTAACAGGACATTTACGGTTGTCGTGGCTAATTATGGCGGTTGTAAGCTCCTTGTGTGAATAGCTCACCGAGACGCAAATGTGTGTGTTCACGTAAGAACTGTCTGGCAAATTAATTTCAGAGTCAGGCAAATCAAGGGTCACCCTCGCCCATTAATATTTAAAGATATATAGTTTCGGGCCACACTGGTGCCCCCTTGTATTGTCTGAAAAAACTCGAGGATGTCATGGCATTTGGGGACAATAGAATTCTGTGGTATTGAACAATTTATGAGGATGGAGCCTCACTCTCTATACCAGTTCAAATTTGTAGGAATGCCCTCACTACAAAAATACTCAGATAATGTTATGAAGCTAAGGACAGCTTTCAAAATTTGTTAATTTTTGACCATAGAAAATTATCTATTTGCTATTATCGCATAGACAGTAAAGGTGGGAACAGGTTGATGGTTTTACTGAAGGGGTTGGAAGGTGTGTTTGAAAGCAATCATTTTATTTATATCTCTATCTCATTTGTGGTATTAATCCAGGCTGGTGGATTAGTAATCTGATAGTTTTCAAAAGACATGAATTTAATGTTAGTTCCCGCTTGCCGCAGGAGAAGCTGAACGTTTTGTAAATGGGAGCAAAATGTAAGAATACACTCAGCGCAACAAAAGAAGCGGAAACGCTACAACCATTCCCAGTCAAATTTTATGTCCGAAAACAAGAGTACATTGTAAGGTCAGTCCGTACATTGCCACTGTTTTATTATTATTATTCAGTTAAAATAACTAGATTTTGACGTCACGAGATTTATTGATTGTATTGATGTCAAGTTAGCGAATTTGGAATTCTCGAAATGCAAAGATTCCTGTAGGTTTGTACTTCCATGATGGCAAACGAATATTTTATCTATAGTTAAGCTATTCATCTATACACAGAGGAACTATGAACTCGTTACTGCAATTAAGTAGGCATCACTCAGCATTCTCTTATAATACTTGCCACGAGAGTGCAGTGGAACTGAAAATAAACCTATCTAAAATCAATAGCCTCTCTGTCAGCATTAAATCTTACTAAACTCGACTAAAAAAAGCCACTTGCACAAAAATGTGGGTTGATTCACAAATAAATTTCCTAGGAGTCTTAATTTTAACTATAATTCCCACTGACTAATGTTCCAACAACATCATCAAGGCATGCCTTCTATGAGGGCATGCCTTGGTGATGAAGTTGGAATATTTTATCAGTCACGATTTCGTGTCGTCACAGTCGGGACAGTTTAGGTTTACATCCCAATCGGTCATCTTCGGCACGACTCTGCTTATGCCCCTTCACTGGAATATGCATCTTGACCCACTCTCAGTTAACTGGTAGAGTGCTGAATTATTTTTAGTTGACAAAATTTGTTCACCTGTATTTTCCTTGTTACAATTTATGGGAGAGTGCCAGTGGGCACTCTCCCATAACTTTTAACAAAGAAAATCCATGCAGACAAAATAGTTTCAATCCAAAAATAAAATGGGGCACGTCCACAGAATATGAAGCCTTTAAGTTGGAGTACCTGCACTTAAGAATAAAGCCCAAATATGGGCTTCCAGCATTCTACCAGTTAAGGGATCTAAATAGAAGATCGTCTGTATTAGACTATATGTAACGCATTACAGAATGTTCTGTGGGGAGGTGGGAGGGGGGGTGTTACTTCATGTTATTAGTTTCATACGTCACGGGTTAGCAGTGATTTGTTAGTTTATATTCTTGGGGAATGGGATAATGGTTACGACACTAATAGCGCAAGTGAACAGTTTTACGAGGATTAAAAGCCAGAAAACCGGAAGGGACACACACATCACCAAAAATGTTTCAAACATCAAGCTCAGTGGCTGGGCGAAAGCTAAGATTTTGCAACATCAACGCCTGTGAACGTTACTCAGTTGTGCTTCTGTTATGTCTCGCACAACTTATGCCTTTAACATTTTACAACTTTAGAAACCTTTACGTATACTCATTTATCAACATTTTTTGTATTTTCATTGCACATGATAATTCTTTAACTTTCCCTTTATTCGCACGCCTGTATCAAGTTGAATATGTTTAGGTTTCCCCAAAAACGTATCTAATATGCGAAGGAAACTAGTTTTGGGGCATCGGGGGGGGGGGATCTTTAGTCTTAACTTGCTCCCTAAAATATTTACTGAAGGGAATGATAATGGACTTGATGGTTTAAAAGTTGCGATAAAAACAGGCCGAAGCTAATGCGAAATGAGAAACCAGGCGAAATTATCGCGGAAGAACCAACGAATCGCCCTTCTATAACTGATAGAGTGCTAATTTTTTCTTGGTTGCCAAAATTTGTTTACATGTCTTTGCCTCGTTACAATATATGGGAGAGTGCCTGGGCACTCTCCCATAAATTGTAACAAGGCAAATCCCTGTTGCTGAAAAAAATTCACTCCAAAGATCATGTGGACCACATCCACAGAATATGAAACTTTTAAGTGGTGATGCCTGCACTTAAGAATGAAGCCCAATATGAGCTTCTAGCACTCAACTTGTTAACGAAAAATATTGCTCCAGCAATCATTTTTAAACTCTCTGCCTTAACTTGTTCCTTATGGAGCACAGTTTTTTGTGATACCTTATCCTTCGTGATGAGTAGTGAGCAATTATTCTGAATTAAATTCCGGTATATTAGGAATCAGCTACCTTCACTACGATGCAATCATGGTATTATAGCGAATAATTATATTTCAAATGATGACGCGAGGTTAGCTCTTTCTTACTTAAAATGCTGACTTCTTACATAGCGTCCAGTGTGAAGAGGGTGAAACAGGGGAAGTGATACATTACTTGATAATAGAATGATGTGGTGTTTATATTCCAATTAGAGGTAATTTGTGATAAGAGAACCACTGTCATCATCCCAAGAAGCGGCTAATATTGAGGAATCAATATCTCTTACAGCTAATGACGATCTCTTTCACCAACCACTCAGCACATTTTATATTTATTTCTAACAGTTTCACGACTGATTTGCCCACAGACACTGCATGAAGCTGGGGTAACCCAAACCAATTTCGAATAAACTCTCGATACGGAAAGACTATCATTGTAGTAAAAAATAATTTCGCCACAGATGTGTTCCAAGAGAGATTTTGTACGCTGCAGTAGGAGGGAATAATATGTTTGAGGGAATTAATCCTACAACACATGAATTCCTTGATAGGTGAGAACAGATCACCACTTGGGGACAAATTCTCCTCGAGGTTGGGTGTCTTCCCACTAGACCAATTCCCACTAGACCAATAAGCAGACTATCATCTGAAAAATGAGGTCCCCACAGGGGACCCCAGAGGGTCCCCAGAGGGTGAATTTGGTGATGCTACCCTGCACAGCAGGGTAGCATCACTAAATTTACCCTCTGTGAACCTCAAACTGAATTAAGGTTTCAAACATAAACAGAAGGAGGTATCCAGAGGATAAACTGACCCACTGTATGGGATAGCAACAGTAAATTCCCCCTCTGGGGACCCTATTCTGCAAATGACAGACTGCTTATTTTCAGACTTAAATATCAATAACATTAAATACATTTATAAATATTTATAAATATATCAAATTATTGATATAGAATTATTTTTAAAGCAGAAGGCATGAGTTGGTCTAAAGGGAATTGGTCTAGTGGGAATGAACCCGAGGTTGAGGTGAAGGTTTGCGTAAAAGCTCCGAATCGTGTTCATTTTGTTCTTTATTGAGAAGAATAGTTTGAATATGGTATCTGCTCAAATCTTTGAGAAACAGCAATATAATATTTGATATGGAAGAACAATTCTATAAGTTGAAAAAGAGAATTTAATAATATTTTAGTTCCGCAGTCCTATTTTGTTGTAGAATCGAATTAATACTTTTACTTCACCTTCGAGTTCAAAATTGACTCAGTCATTCGCTTTTGATATTTTTGTTCATTGACGATTCCATTTAATATTGGTTTGATAGGGTCAAGATGGCATCCAATAATAAAATCTCTTTTAACCCATTGAACATTGACGCTCTGAGTGGTATCGCATTTTACACTACTATACACACTGAAAGGGATGAGTCTATCCTGCTTTTGTGGGGAGATTCAGTAATAATTTAATCCTACAGCCCTATAGGATTAAATTATTATTGATCTCCTGTCCACTTACGTGTTTATTATATTGTCTACTCACGGATTGCCAACTTTTGTTTTATGTAAAAAAGGTACAGTACGGGGAGAGTGGATTGTAACTAAATCATCCACAGAGGGGAGTTACCACCCAAGCTATAACTTTCAAATTTTGTACATATCTACAAAAAATTCAAGCAGTGTTTCAGCCAATGGACCTCCTGTCCAATTACGACTTTATTATATTGTCTACTCACGGATTGCCAACTTTTGTTTTATGTACAAAATATACAGTACGGGGAGAGTGGATTGTAACTAAATCACCCACAGAGTGGAGTTACCACCCAAGCTATAACTTTCAAATTTTGTACATATCTACAAAAAAATACAAGCAATGTTTCAACCAATGGACCTCCGGGTTTAACCCGGAGGTCCATTGGCTGAAACTTTGCATATGCTGGTTATGCTTTGTAACAAATTTGCAATTATTGCTTGGGTGGAATCTCCACTCTGCGAATGATTTAGTAATAATACACTCTCCACTTACCGTATGTATACTATGTTATTTATGTATTGGTGTTAAAGGTCACATATTTCTGCACAAAGGCCAGTAGTGCCCGCGACATGGAGATAAAACCAAGTTTGGTCAATCATTTAGACTCAACCTACTCATTTTAGAAGACTTCCACCCCAAGAAGTGGTAGCCGGATCCTATATTACCAGTAAAACATAGCTTGTTGACAACGGTAAACAAGCACTGATTCACTTGCTATGGTTCCCTGTGGGGAGAGAATATTGTGTTGGAAAGGATAAAGAAATAATGTTACTAAGTGACATAACTAATATTGACGATGACTGCGCAGACCTAAAGGTGAAAACAACCTGCATCTCGCATTGAGTTGCCAACGTCAACAGTACAGTGAAACGGTCAATTTGGAGAGAAATGTATTTGCATTCCCACTGCAGCTGAAGGACCCAACATGCAAACTTGCCATAAACGAACCACCGGGTAAACATCACGGCGGTCCATAATCAGAAAGCTTGCTTGTTGAGTTTTAACTGACTGCGTGCTGGAAGTCCATACTTGGGATCTATTGTGAAAAGCAAGACTCTCAACTTAAGTTTCATATTCTGTGGATGCGCTTCATATTATCTTAGAAGCGAAATTATTTAGTCTCTATCGATATGCCTCATTACAGCCTATAGGCACTCCCTCTTAAATTGTAACAAGGCCAGGGACGTGGCTAGAGGTTTCCGATTGGGGTGTGTAGGGTAATAAATTTTCAACTAGGGTGAGGGACCGGCCCTCCCGGCCCCTCCCATTAAGTTGAAAATTCACTACCGAGAAACATTTTGAAAATGAAGCCATGGACGGAGGCATAAAATTGATTCTAGTAACTGAAATGCCAACACATTTATGAAAGAATTATCAGGTTATCATTATTTGGTATTATTCTGTGAATTGAATATGTGCTAAACAAATGCTCAAGCTGAAAACTCTGAGCACTTCACACTGTCCTAACATTAAATCAGCTCTTATACGGGAATGATCAGTTTCCGATGTTTCATTATTTTGTAACTGTAAATGATGGAATTAATTCAGGAGAAAGATTTTACATGATGTGATTTTCTTGAAGAGCATTCAGGGATTTTTTTAATTACGATAAGTAAACGTACTATAGATATCTTGTACCGATTGACATCATACATAGTTATGAAGCTCGATATTGCGCACACTGTAGTTGTAAATAGTAACAGTTAGAATTTTTGCCGATTTGAAACCGAGTTGGGATTTTGGGAAGTAAAGGAAACATCAGCATCGCCAAAGAAGCTCTAAAATCCAGATAGATGGAATTTTCAACTACTCGTGACTTGCCCCCTCCGAATTTCCAATTATAGGAAATTTTGGCCAGGACACACCCAGCCCTGTCGCCACGTCCCTGAATAAGGCAAAGACATGTGAACACGTTCTGATCACAAAAAATAATTTAACGCTGACCACTCTACCAGCTGAGTTCCTACTTTCAAAGTAACTGCGAGAATGGGTGGATTCTCATTCAGTGAGTGGCCGAGTTCACATAAAATGCCACACCCGATAACACACTAAACATTTCAATTGTTTATCGTGTATTCAGTTGAGTGGTTTGATAAATCACACATATTATACACAATATTTTGTGTACTATTTTGATTACATGGTCTTGTTTTGTGAGCGGATAACTTTCCGAATCCATTACAATTTTCGTGCAACTTGTCCGCGCATGCAGAACCGTCATTTTAATATTTTAACCCTTTACCAAACATGAAAAGCAGACGACACTTGCAAAAAAAATTCTTGAATAACTAATTTTTTTCATTTTTTGTCTCAAAAACATAGGTTATGACCCCTCGTTGGAACGAGCTCGACGAGCTCGTTTCAACGAGGGGTCATAACCTATGTTTTTGAGACAAAAAATGAAAATATTTTGAAAATTAATTGGCGATTTTTGAGAATAGCGCTGGCCGGTTTTGGCCGTTACGTTGGGTAAAGGGTTAAATAATTAGTCTTTATTTTCAAACTAGATTGACAGACAAATTATTAAAAGTCATTTATGAATTACGAAATAATAAAGAATATGCTTATAAACTGCAAACTGAGAATGTTGTTGGATATTTGAGTAATTCGTGACCCGGTTCTTGTAGAGGGCTTTTGAGCGTGTACCATAACAGAACAATGCTATCTTTTGCCGTTTTGTCATCAACCTCTGTAACTGCAACCAGGTTTTCTTCGCCTGAGCCTGTGTCTCAAGTCACATTGTCCACCCACTCACATGCCTCGTAATTTGGATAGGTGAGATTTTTACAGACTCATTTTAAGTCTCAAATGATTTATATGCGATATACAATAACCTCGAAGACGAGGAATAAGGACGAACATTTTAGCAGTGTAACAATGAGGAAATATCATGTAGTAAAATAACATTCTTTCAACGCCTTCCTCTTTTGGTTTCCGTCATTTGACAGGTACAATAATGTGAGGAAAGGCAATGAAAGACTGCCAAACATAATTCGAAGAAAATGAATGATATATTCTGTAAAATAGCATCGGTTGAACCCAGGACCGGATCAGATGGAGTTTATGATGTGAGTTTAAGATAGCGTTGCTCAACAAAGCATCAAGTACATACCTCTATTCGCTTTTCCGTCTCATATTGTATTTTTTCAGTGCATACCACTCTGGACTGCCGAGCATTGTCAATATAACTTACGCCAATTGCGGGAAAAGTTATGGATGGGAATTTTAATTGAATAGTAAATCAAACAGGTTATCGTATATAATTGTTCACCCCTCGCCTTACATATCGTTTAAAATCAGAATTTAGAGAAAGCATACTGCAACTTTATATTACTGTTTCATGGAAAGCGTGCGAAACTGGCAGTGCTTCACCTTGTTTTTCTTACATCCTACAAGTATCTGGGAATTTCATTGGTTCAAAGACGTCACATGCAGACTGAATATAAAACCATATACTGCCTGTCAACATCAGTATACGCTGACAGCTATGGGTAATCTCCCCTTTGTTCAATGATTATTCAAAATGGCGGCAGCCGATAAACGTTTCAAGTTGAAAGATTGAGTGCTGGAAGTCCATATTTGGTCTGAAGTGCAAGTTAGGCAACTTAAAAGGCTTCGTATTCTGTGGATGTGTGTCATGTTACCTTCGAAATGAAACTGCTTGGTATGTATGAATTTACCTTGTTACAATTTATGGGAGAGTGCCAGGCACTCTCCCATAAATTGTAACTAGGCAAAGACACGTGAACACATTGTGAGCATTCTCTTATTTAATTTTGATCGCTGCTGTTATTAGTTCTGTGCATCGATGCAGCAATCGGTAAGATATATTTGTTACACAGTTTGTTGGTGGCCTAATATGGTATATATGGTGTCAGTTAATTCAATATTGGACTCGAGCTTGGCTCTCGTCCATTATTAAATTAACTGACACCATATATACCATATTAGGCCACCAACAAACTGTGTAGCTAATAATATCCGTATTATATACCTAAGTTGCAAACCTCAAATTTCGGGTCGAATATAATCCCGTATCGACTCGGAGAAAGGCTTTGGAACCGAATTGAATCGAATCTCAACCGAAATCTCAATGTTCTTCGAGCTGCAGATATTTTGTCCTCTTTTGACCGTACATATTGTCATTTTCCATTCACGTATTGTTTGCAATGGCGATTCGTCGGTTTGGGAAAACCTGTCAAAAAAGGCGCAATATTCTAGAATGGAATGAAAGTAGTTTCGGAAGCGGAACCATATCGAACTCTGTCAAGATCGATTAGAAACTAATATGTACAGATGTAAATAAATGTATATTCTGTGGTGTGTCGCTAGACCGGGCAAGCTATTAATTAAACATTACCTCTGTCGTTCGACATTTTGTCCATGTCACAACATGTGTGTCACCTGCAACATGTAACCACCCCAAACCCCAATAGGACGCAAATTGGACGCAGCTAATTGGCCATATTAGCATTGCCAAAACGCGAGTAAAAGCAGTGGGATGTTGTCTCACACAAGTCGTTTTAATGGAACTTAAAGGCCCCATCAATAACTATTGGTTTCTACGAAGAGATGCCACTCAGTTAAAACTCTTGATGATTTCTGCTTGGGGTGGTAGCCAGGCAGATCTCATGCATGAACGTTATATGTTTAGACGGTTGGCGGAGTGTTGTTGATTCAGAACGAGCCTCTGAAGTGCACCCGGATGTGTATGCTTAGGTGACGATATTGTGTTAATAGTGTTATAGTAAGTAAAGTACATGCCAGAAGAGTTGACGGGCATTGATAGTTAGTGAAGCATGAGAACAATTAACATCAAAACTGGAAGCTGCTACGTACAGTACCTTAATGCTACGAAAGAGCAAATAGACAATACGTTGTCAACTGGAGAACGCGGAGGTCCCGAAGGCAGACAATTTGAACATTCGGGTGGTGGATAATTCCATGGCTAATTGAGTTGTGTAAAATTAAATTTTCATGGACCAACCTTGTTGCTGGCATGTGATTAAATTTCGTTTGTTTTATTATTATTAAATTATATTCAGATTATACCTGTTGGTTATCTTTTTTAATATCAAGGCAGAAATACCACCGGATAACAAATCTACCTCAACAATGAGGGGGTGAGACATATGCTCACACAAAGACCAGGGAGGACTCTCTAAGTACGGCCGAGCTCTAGGGTGACCCTCCCATCTCACGCCAACGGTCTTGACACTGACGTCCCTGCACTGGTGTGTGTTTGCTACATGCCTCCCAACTAATTGCAAAACTAACAACTAGCATGCGAAGATCTTCTCTTACCTAATCTTTTCTTTTTAAATTTGGTCTCAATTATACAAGCGTCAGGGCGAGCAAAGATAATTCAATAAGTGTGCACTGCATTTTGTTAATTTCATCCTATCACACTGTTGATTGCAGCTAACAAAATAATGTCTTCTAACGCTCGTGGTGTCAGAAATGGGAAACAATCCTCAACAGAATTAGTTTTTATATTAAAAACAAAAACAGCTGTCAATATTTGGTTTACATTAACATTACTAAGACTTCAATACTCAAGCTGTACGCTGTGTTTGGTCTCCCCCACAACACAGCGAAATTCCACCTATGCCGTACACAGTTATGACTCAAACAAATTCTGTCACTAAACCTCACTAATTCCCACTCCAAATGCTCCACTCCCATTCAAAAATCACTAGCTCCACCAATACAAACAGAATATCTCCAAGTGTGATCTCAGTGGATTTTAACTCTTCCAATACTCTGTACGCATTTTGTTTTTGCGTAAAGCAAACGTTTGAGATCCATGAGTGGAAATTCCCCTATCTCGGTGTTTTATCGATAGTCCGTCCTCATACTCATCAAAGGCTATACAACACTTCCAATATTTCGATCGAACATAAGTGGTGTATTGACGTCTCGCCCGAATGACAGCAATTAGACGTCGATGCCTCCGTTTTACTCAGATAAGATTCTGGAATCACCACCAGAAGAAGTTTATTGACTAACGCAGCTTCCAATAACAAATGGATACGAACGGCACTCTAGTGTGCTTTACCAGACATGATGTGAGTGACATTGTTAAAAAACCTCTTCCAATCCCGGACCTTTCATCATTGATCCCAAACTACTGAAACTCATAATGATGCGAAATGCACCCACTCGGCGCAATATATTCATGGATTTAGCTTCTATGATGTTGGCAGCTTTGATTCACAAAGGTCGATCGAATGTTACACATGGCGTCTCGATTCCCAATTTCCGAGCCCACCTTCTATGTAGACAAGAGCTTAATATATGCACCTCTAGTCGGAAGGATTCAAGTCGATAATTGGGAGGAAAAGTATCTCTGAGTTTTGGTCTGGGAGTTGGCCATCATTGGAAAAGATGTGTTACATGCAGCCCGACCAATTCGGCCTAGGTCCCGATGTATCAGGAAATAAAAAAAACAGTGTGCCAAAGCAGATCTGAATTCAGTATACTCATGTTTTGCAGACACATGGACATTAACTTGTGAAACAGTGGCGTAATATTTGGGGCCCTTAGGCCATATACTGTAATTATTCATTACATTATAATGTAATATTCTAGCACACTGAGTGAATACAAACATTCTATTTAGTATAATATCCATCCTTCCTTGACAAGCTTAAGAAGTTCTAGTGGTGGTTAGCAGTAACAGTATGATCGTCGTGGATTGGTCACTTTCCACGGATGGGCAATTTTTCCTTAACCTCGTTGTATGGGTGTTATGCTACTATTGTGAAAATCCAAATTTTTGCAAACGCTACCCAGAAATAGGCTGAAATTGCTAATAAGGGTGGTCCTCTTTTGGAATGCGGTACAAACTTTTCTTCACAGGGGGCTTCAGCGGATTTTGGATATGTTATAGAACGAACCTTCCTGCATCGAATGGGGTAAAATCTATCTTATGATCATTTTGTCCAGGGTTGATCAAAAACAATTGGCTTTATCGACTGCACTATGTATACAGAAGCGTATAAGACGCTACCATCAGAGCTGAAAAGCTTACGCGTGAAAGTCAATTCACGCTGAAAAATTAAGTCATATTCCCCCTGTCGGTCGGCAAAACGAAATATCAAAATGATATTTAGAAATCGATATTTCATCGTAGGTTCGGATGACGAATCACATGTACTTTAAACGAGTCAGCACATCAGTAATGAATTCCAGAGTCCCAAATACAAACGAATTCGAATAATTGATAGTGACTGTGACTAAATCAATTCATTAAATCAGCGGTTTCAAAGTTTGACTTTCTCATTCACCTTCCAGCGAAAAGCCGAAATCACTTTCAAATTTCTTCAGTTCAACTTCACACGTCTTCAGTGCATTGAGTTCAAAAAAAATAAAATGACGTGTCTTGTTATTGAAAATAAGAAAGTGGTGTTTTTTGATATTGTTCTATTTCTTCGAAACACATTGCGATTATTTCAATTCGCCAGCCTTGGTAAATCGTAAAGTTAGGGGAGAAATAAGACGGGACTACTTTTTGTGCGGATATTCACACATTCCAATGGTTGGAGTTTGGTTGTTGTAATTTTTGTATGGACGCCGGTTCGGCACATAAATTTTGCGCCTTAATGGCAAATAAAGGCCACAAATTGGAGAGTTTGTAGTCGTAGAGCATTAAATAAAAAGAAACTTCACGAAAATTTGATGAATACCGAAAATATCTCGTTCGTGGCTACAAGAAATATGAGGATCTTCACTCGCGACTGCGTCGCTCGTGAAGATCCTCATATTTCTTTGTAGCCACTCACGAGATATTTTCGGTATTCATCAAATTTTCGTGAATATCCTCTATATCCCTTTACTAAACACGAACAGGAGGCGATACTTGCAAACATAATCTTGAATACAGGGACATATCATTGTTGACATATCCAACCCTGAACAGTTGATCAGAAAACATTCAGATGTGCTGTAAAAGATCATTGTTGAAAGTAAAATTGTGTGGTACATATTAATTGTTTGAATATCAAAATTGCGTTTGGTGCTGCTACACACGCGATGGTGCATGATGAAAAAAATGAGACACAGACACAATTACATAGCAATTTAATCCTTTACCTGACATGAAAAGCAGACAAGACTTGCAAACAAAATTTTTGAATAACTCATTTTTTTTCATTTTTTGTCTCAAAAACATAGGTTATGAAGCCTCATTGGAACGAGGTCGACGAGCTCGTTCCAAAGAGGGGTCATAACCTATGGTTTTGAGACAAAAAATGAAAAAAATAATGAAAATTAATTGGCGATTTTTGTGAATAGCGCTGGCCGGTTTTGGCCGTTACGTTGGGTAAAGGGTTAATCCTCTTGAACAGACAAAACATCACTGTCACTGCCACATGGGTCAGGAAACGTATAATATATATTATATATACATATATATAAATTAAAAGGGTCCTAACTCTAAATTTATTTGATATACATTTGTCTATCATACGATACTCTTTTCGGCGAAAAGCTTCAACTACCGTTGAGATATTCAATAAAATGTTTTTAAAAAATACCAAGGACGCCCATACTTCTGCTCGCGGTGGGAATTGTCGGAGTTCCACCCTACAGAAGACGCAAAATTCTTGCTTAAAACATCGGAACTAACGTGCAGCAATTATGAAGGAAATGAAGGAAAATACTTCTGTTAGCCGACTTATCAAAAGCGCTCAAAGCGGAATATATGACAACAAAGCTTTTATGATCACTACGAATAATAAATATCCTCTCGATATTGCAGTAGTTTGGCTATCAGTTCTGGCTCACAAAAAAAACGAGAGTCTCAACATTTCCAAATCGTACCATGTGTTCCTCAAACGAGCCTGAAACGAGCCTCTTGTGACGTCACTGGCATTCGGAGATTTTCGAACCTATGTTCGAACGTGAAATAAAACTCAAGTGCATTGGTGCATATCAGACAAACATTGATGCCTTCTTTTTTTGTTTAGATTTCAAGTGTCGTATTCAATTTTTAAAGTTCCACTGTCATATAATAAACAAATTATTACAATAATACTTCACCTGTGTTGTCATATTCCGTCTTGTTCTTAAGACCAGTTTAGCCAGTTCGAACACGACGCCGAAATGGCGTCGTGTTTGATCTGAACGATCCGTCATTGTCAGAAACGGCGGAATCCGACGACCGGAACGGCGGAATCCGACGACCGGAACGGCGGATTCCGACATGAAATGACTGACTTGTATATTATCTGCTTATAACAAGGAATATAGTAACGGTGACACATTACAATCCAGACCATGTTGCCATCACTTATTATTTTCTGAAGACCATACATAGCCTCAGTTGTTGTTCAATATTTCAATGGACGCAATAATGTTAGACTTCAAACATTAATTATAGGAGTAATCCTATAAAATTTAATTAATGAAGCACCGGGTACAACCCGGTGCTTCATTAAATAAAATTTTGCTGATGATGATTTTTATTACCTGGTAAACGCATGCGTGGACAACACTTCCCGTGTATGGATTGTATGGATTACAACCAGCCCACGGCGACTGTACTGTAATATCGCCCCACAGAAATGGAGCAATCATGACTGCATGTTTACCGGTCAATAGCCATGGTGACATTATTGTCTGAACTAAATTGCCGTTAGTGTGGTCGGTGGGTGACCTGAATCCTGATCAGATGCCCACCAGGAGTCCTCCAATGGAGAGGTCGACCAGGTAGCATTAATGGTCAGTTGCCCCTGGTGCGGCATAATTTAACTCATCACCGACAATCACACGTGTGTAGTTATCAACATCACTTCATGCTGTACACGATTTGCCTTAGTCATATCGCCTGCACACGAAAAGTCGTTCAAATGCTATCAATACATCTTCGGGAGACACAAAACATATTTTCACTCTATCGCCGTAATCAAACCGGGATAATATTGGGGCTTATACAATCCCGCGTTCGATAGAACAGTAATCAGAACATCAAATGTATTTATTTTCAACGAAGGTCCCTCGCAAGGACACGTTGACAATTAACATCATCAGAAATGAAATTCTCGTTTTCAACGAATCAATAACATTCTCTTAGTATACAAGACTCAAAACATGACCCTCGTCAGCTAATTTCCGTTTCAGCGTTTCCCTATTTTGAGCAACATAACGGAAATTCGTTACGCCAACGGTATTATTTTGCCGTTAGCTATGTTTCAAATTCAAAGCATACTGGGTGTAATTGCATCAAGAGCGCAAATGTGCAGAGTGACTGACACAGTACGTAGGAGTATTTCTTTGATCGTCAGAAGAAAATATATTGCCGTACAGGTTTCTTAAGAAGATGATTGATTCAAAGAAAATTACTTTTTTTCGAAATAATTTTGAAGATAAGTGCCCCATATTTGTTGAAAACTATGGAAACGTATTAGTGAAATGATACCAAAACAAATTCAGACCCAGAAAGTCGACATTTTAACTTTCCATCTTGACTATCTCAAAATTTAGAGATAATATGATGAAATCTTGAGATAAAAGTTTAAATATCGACTTAAAATCTCGAAACTTGGAGATAAAAAGTCGCAATTTCGACTTATTACAAATTCTACATGTCAGCTGTACGCTTTTGTAGAAAGCTAATGAACCAACGCGATCTTCAATACACTGTGAGACGAATTTCAATCGGCAAATTTTTATGATTTTTAGAAAATTTAAGGGACACTTGGTACCATACATCTCATGGAACACCGAGTGTGACCTTTTGTCATTGTGCTGAAAAGGTCCTAGCGTTGTTTGTGGTTTTTCGCAGGAGTTGGAAAATTGACCTAGGTACGTTTTCGTATTGTCTTTCATTCTCCGTGTTGCAGACTGTGGTGGGACGCTTCCTTTTATTTCTGTACAAGAAATATGTTTTGAAGAACCACTCGCGCCAGTAAAGATTTATTTGTTTATTTATTGGAGTTTAACGACTCTTTCGACAGCCAGGGCCACCTCCTGTCGGACAGTTTTACGAGTGGAGGAATCCGGATCATCCCGAGAGAACTACCGACCAACGGCGAGCAAATGCCAGACTCCCAAACGTGTTAACCCCACACAAACAGGGTTAGCATTGGCTGAAGACAGGTGCACCATCGACGTGCAGGTACGCGTGAGTACATAGCACCACAGTGCCCACACATGTGCAATCGGGATTAACCCTTTACCCAAAGCAGACGATATCAAAATTTATTATTTTAAATATCATTTTTTTAATTTTTTCAAAAATGTCAACAAAACCATATCATGTGACCCCCTCATCGGAACGAGCTCAATGAGCTCGTTCCAATGAGGGGTCACATGATATGGTTTGGATGAAATATTTTGAAAAATTTAATTTTTTCAACTGCTCAATTTGCATATTACGTGGGTAGATGTGGGCGATTCGTTAGGTAAAGGGTTAAGTGCCTTGTCCAAGGACACAACGCAGGTACCCCTGGTGGGGATTGGTCCGTGGACCTCTCGATTTGATGTTCAATGCCGTAACCATTGAGTCACCGTGCTCCCCCAGTAAATATTATAACAGTCCCTAATAAAGTCCATGAATGCTGTGAAGCAGTTGGTGCAAAAGGAAAGATTAACTGTTTCACGTGTTTCTGTGCATTTTTCCACTTTTCGTTTTTTTCTGCTTTCATTGTTAAGTTGTACATTCTTGTACTAATACCCCCCCCCCCCCCCCCCCCCCCCCCCACACACACACATGAGTGATGAAACTGATGCAGTAGATTTAAAGTCAATATTTCTTTTCCTGAGTATTCGGATGCAAAGTAAGGTCAATATGCGCCTTGTGGTAAAACAAGGACAATCAGAAACACACCGAATCCAAAATGCAAGTTGAAATTATATTTAATTGCAATAAGGGATTTTATTTGTCACCTTAGAGTCTGTATAATTAGGGATTTTGTTCTTTGGCAGGGCTCAATAGCACTAGTTACAGGGCGTGTCCAAATTACAAGCTGTCAAGAAACAATGTCGATTGTAAGTATATTACACCTCAGTGAAGAATAATGTGTGCAATGGCATTTATTGTTTCTCCTATGATAATACCAAACTCCTCACACTGATTTTTTGGAGAGCTTTCTCTGAAAATTTGCCGTATATCGATTAACTAAGAACGAGAGAGATTTTGTTGTGGTTATCGTCACTGCCGTTTATCTATTAAACCAGGATATTATGTTATTGCTATCTGAAAGGTTGAATTTTGGTTAGTGCATAGGACTTCAGATCTAACGGTAGCAGGTGATAAAATAAATTCATTAATTAATTAATATTTGTAAACAGAGGAACTCTACATTATAGATTGTATTACAGTGTGTGGAGAGTGAATTACTAAATACCCATTGAATGAAATTTCCATTAAACCAATAACTTTCATTTTCCTTCAACTCGTTACCCAAGGTAACGGCCAAAGCCGGCCAGCGCTATTCTCAAAAATCGCAAATTAATTTTCATTATTTTTTCATTTTTTGTCTCAAAAACATAGGTCATGACCCCTCGTTGGAACGAGCTCGTTCCAACGAGGGGTCATAACCTATGTTTTTGAGACAAAAAATGAAAAAAAATAATATTCAAGAATTTTTTTGGCAATTTTGCAAGTGTTAAAAAGTGTCAGCATAGTTTCAGCCAATGTTCCATATGCGTTTAATCCGGAACCCGGACATTGTTTATGCTTTCCTTCGTACGCTTCCTCGAACAGTTTTAATTTGGGTGGAACGCCCAGTCCATAAGTGTTTAGTGGTAAAGCATATTCTGTAGCGTACTCCAATAATTGTTGCGATTTTAAACATGGCGTCCATTCCGCATTCCATGGGTTTCCTTATGCATCTGCTTATTATACAGTAATAACTGTAAAATTGTGCCAGAAGTAAAAATCGACAAATGTATTATTGAACAGGTGTACACGATAAATGGGAGCTCTAATGTAATTTGCAGCTCGGCAACATGTGAGTCAACCGTACATGTCACATCTTTTATGAAAAACTTGGCAGAGCAATAATGGATTTTAGCAATAAAGTTATGCAATGTTCAATTGAACCCCTCGTGTAACCGATGTGTTAATTTACAACGCAAATACACACTGGCAGTGGAGTATTATTCTTATAGCACGGTGGGTGTGATTTCTAAGTTCCACCTCGCTCACTCCCACAAGAACACGAAAGCACAATTAATTTAATTTGTATAACACACTGTAATTTGAAATGGCTTTATGGGCGTTTTGAAACATTTTGTCTCTGAAAGGCACATGACCAGCCTGCAATACAATTCATTTTAACTCTTAACCTGCTCTGTATTTTAAAAACTATTTTTATGAAATCTGGTCTAGATAGCACGAAAATCTTTTGGAAGTTAAACACAAGAAATCATTGGTCAAAACCTTGATTCCATTGGCAAGAGATTTTCTGTCCAGGGCAAGAATATCCACCATCAGTGGGTAAAGAGTTAAAACACCTCAATCAGATTGCGTTATTGGCATAAAACATGAAAATCTGATAAAGATATATTCCGAACGGAAGTGAATTTTGTGCTTCATAAAAATTTTGGATTCATTAGTCTTTTTAATTATAAATAAAATGTTTTATATTGGGTGTTCTGTTTGAATTCTCATCCTTTTAACCCGGGTACGCGTAATTCTCGCGTAATGAAAATGTGAGCAACCGACATGCAAGCAACACAATGGACAGCAAAGCGGTAGGAAGGTGCAGTGATAAAGTAATCCCACAGGATTAAATTACCACTGGACATGTCGACAAATGCAAACTGCATTTACCTTTCATCGAAGACAGTTGTCCATCCAGCGAGTTGATAGAGGAACTTAGAAATTAGAGTGTTAGCTGTGCAAACGTTTTATGCGCATTCAGCAACCTGTGATTCACCAGCGGCAATACAGTTGGAAAGGAATAATTTACAACTTCGATCTAGTGGGTGGATAATGTACCTGATACTAAATCATCAATAGCCATGGCCTGAACTTTCACCGTTTTGCTGACGACACACTGCTTTATATCCATTTTAAACCAGATACAGAGTCCATAGCATGCAACAGAATTTGAATTATGCATCTCAGATATCAAGACATGGATTACGAAAAATTGCCTCAAAGGGACTACCGCATCAACTTTCTGAAATCCCAAAATTGTCCCTCACTGTTCAAGATGCCGTAATAAGACAAAGTTCGTGTGTTCGTAATCTGTGATATTTCTTACACGAGATTCAGAATACTGAAAGACACGTCAAACAATTCTACCGCAGTGCGTTTTCCCATTTGAGAAATGTTATCAAAATCCGACCATTTATTGATGCAAACACTTCCGAGCAGCTTGCATGCTTTTTTCAGTTGTCGTCTGTACCATTGCAATTCCCTTCGTTTTGGCTCTAAAATGTGTCCAAGGGAAGCTTCGACACATTCAGAACTGTATAGGGCGCACTATCACACGATCTTGTAAGTACTATCATATTTTTATTGGGGCTTAACGACGCTTTCGGCAACCAGGGTCACCTCGGGTCGGACAGTTTTACAGGTGGAGGACCCAGGTAGAACCACCAAGCAATTGTCAAACTTCCCATCGCACTAACTCCACACAAGCAGATTTAGCACTGGTTGAAGACAAGTGCGCCATTAACCCTTTACCTAACGTAAAGGCCAAAACCGGCCAGCGCTATTCTCAAAAATCACCAATTAATTTTCATTATTTTTTTCATTTTTTGTCTCAAAAACATAGGTTATGATCCCTCGACGAGCTCGTTCCAACGAGGGGTCATAACCTATGTTTTTGAGACAAAAAATGAAAAAAATTAGTTATTCAAGAATTATTTTTGCAAGTGTCGTCTGCTTTTCAGGTTAGGTAAAGGGTTAACGTGCAGTACGCCTTTGTACACACGTGCCACCGTGCCCCAAGGGGACAATCGGGATTAGGAGCACAAGGACACAACGCAGTTACCTGTGGATGGGATCGAACTGTGGACTTTTATAACACATGTTTCACAATATGGATACTTCCAATAATAACAGTTCAGTTCAACGACTTTTTATACCGACATATCCGATGATATACAGCTCTGCTCCCAGCTTCACAACCATATGTCACACTCCGTAATTTAAAACCTGGATCCCTTCAATGTGATTGTTATAAACTGTAAAGACTGAAACGTGTACGCAAGTCGAGAGAGGAATGGCCATAGCTCGCAGGAACACGGATGTCAAGGTGATAGCTTAAATTTACAATTTGTGTTGATTAAAAGGGTATATATTATTTTTATTTTATTTTATTTTATATAATCTTCCACAGTCGCGATAAAAACGTAAGAATAGGTATATGCCGGACCCCGAAAAACAGATTTGTCAAGAAAGCTATCTGTGCATTTACTTAAAAATAAATCAGTGAAGGCGCAATAAAAGTGCTAACTTTAATGGAGCGGAATCGCAATACGAGTCTGTAACGCCAATTAGCACTTATCTGGTCTGAAACAAAGATCTCGTCTCATAAGCTTCAAACAAAAGACACTCCTTTAGGAACACAATGTGATCAATCATCTAATTATGTGGTTATTAGTGTCGATAAGATAAGATAAGTTCATTCAGCAAAAACACCAAGGATGGGCAGGTTGCATGATATACATAACAGTAACAACAAACGTAGAGATAATACATAGATATATTTTGATACGAAATGATAGATTTACTGTTGTCGTAGTATGACCAAACGGTCCGCCTGCAAAGTGGAACCACGCGTTACTTCCACTGGGGAATCACTCACTCAGGTATCTACACAGGTGTTAGCACTTTCTGATAAATAGAAATTACCGTCCCCTGGAACGCCGCCGTGGCAACGTCTCGGAGAGAGTGAATATTTATTTGCCAGAGGGCGCTTGTCAACGGAGGGCCAAGGCTGGGGTTGATCAACTTTGCCGGGGACCTAAAATACTCTTTTACCGGGGACAGGGGATTTTCACTAGCTCACTTTTGTAAATCGCAATTGCTTATTCACAAACCACAGAGTAGCGCCGCGCTTTAGTCAATTGCTTTCAACGGTAATGAACTAGCACGGGCTAATTTCTTGGCGGGGCTGAGGTTCCATCAATTCCTAGGGTACTCAGGGCTTCTTCATTAATAAGATAAAGACTATTAACAAACCAACAATTTTTATATATAAATCTTCTATACTCTTATTTACAAATAGCCAACAAATCCTAAATAAATAATCTCAACACTACTGAAATGAGTTTTGTGACTAGTCACTGAATCCCACCGAAAACAAGTACTAAAATATCATCTAAAATTAAATTGTTTCCCAAATTTATATTCGTAGAGAAAGGTCGAAGCTGCGACTACTGATAAGAAATCACGAAATCTCTCACTCAACCGCTCATGCGCGTATTTATCCTGTTGCGCCTACCACATTATGGGGAATTACCTTTAATACTAAATTTCACCTTTTAGAATATTCGATCATCTACAATTTCTGCTAATAGTGCTTCTAACTCGCAATAATAACAACTGATCATCTAATAACACAGATTCACTAATACACTTAAAACTGTTAACTAATAACTATGTAACTACGACGTGTTATCACAACTAAATATTATAAACTAAGTACTACATATACTCATCGATTCTTCTTCGGCGTCTCCCTTCGATGCAAATCATCAGATCGGGAATCCTGTCGTCCAAATGACGGCTTACCGGAACCACAGAAATACATTAACGCTTTACTACACCGCGTGAACTAACGATTATTCCATCCTAGCGAGTCTGTCCTGAGGTAAACTCGAGGGGTCTTATATAGACGCGCGCATCACATATCAAAGACTTGATTTGGGCAAAGGTGCTAATTTACAAAAAACGGCTTTGATGACTTGCAGTAACATGAACTGACTTTTCAATAAGTTCTAATTTGGAATGCATTGTTTACACAGTCCCTGCATGACAGCGACTGAACAAAGAACACTTTCCGAATACGAACTTAATTAAATTAATGCGCTTACCCAGTTTACTCATACTGATTATTAAAAAGTTTCTTTCTTTCATTTATTCTACATAACTCGGATTGTTTACTTATTTTTAAAATTTAGAATAACCTTAAAATAACAACCCTGTGATAGTAGTATGTCATATATAGAATTAGCTGTTACCGGCAACCATGTCCTAATCATAAATAGCGCACATGGAGTGTCTGTGTTGTTTGGACATCCTGACTTCCTGGCAGTAGACTGTCACAAGTGTCAATGTATAGCGAAGGTACGATACCGTAAAAGAATTTGGAAGAGAATTTTAAATTAAGACAGACCTATAGCGGGCAAGTTTGAGAGAAGCAATTAAAATGGGAATTACGGTCCTTGCGATCGAATAAGAGTCGGATGTTTTCTCGAAAATTTCATTCCAGTCTGAAGGCGTGTAAGGCTATGGGTCGTAGGCGAGAAGCTCGAGATGCCCATGCTATTGGTTAGAGCATGTGCAAATCGGTGCAAACGTATAGGCACGTTGTAATATGAGGGGAGCGATAGAGCTCATATTTACAGTAGGAACAGTCGCGGGCCAAGTAGGTGGCCAGATGTGAGTTTAGGATCCGAATAGGAAGCCGGGAGCTCACGAATATTGGAATTCGTGTAGACGATATGATCAGTTATAGAAGACAAGCCAAACGTAGTCAGAGTAGGTTTTGCCTGTATGAATATAAGTCTGAGATAACTAGAGGGAAGTAGTTAACTCTCGAAGTAGCGGCTGGTAGAGTAAAGGCGTCTAGAAAAGTAGCAACACGTTAGTGGTCGTGCGGCAGCAGCGGTAGAGTGCCATTCTATGTTTGTGAAAAGGCGACAAGAATCCAGAGACACTACATTGAGCCGAGAAAATCAAACACCATAGACAATGACAGTTCCTGCAGAACGATGCAGGCCGATGGATAACGGGGACGAGAAATGCTGCATCACTTGAAGCAATCAGGGGTGAGCTTGGGTGGATGAGGATCAAGGACAGGATAGACATATGGAAACTCGGTTATCTTAGTTATTTGGTAAATCCCTCCGACAGTCGATGGCCTAAAGTAATGTTCCTGAGAATTTTCAACTCAAATATCAAGACGGGGTGGATGGTCCAAGTGAGAGAGAGAGCTAGTAGAGAACTACTCATTGGAGATCTCGGACCTAGACGTTGCGGCAAACCAGGCTAAACAAATCGTCAGAGAAAGGGTCATGGAGAATGGTAACCGTAATTGGCGAGGGGGTGGGGGGTCAAATCAAAGAGGTCTTTGGGTGGCCTGCGTGATAAAAAGAAGCCTGGTTTTGAAGAGTACCTCGATGGTACCTTTGGGGGGTCACTGCTGTTCAACCTGAGGTCGCGGTCCCTGGAGTTGAGGAGAAAAATTGGGAAAAACAGTGAAAAGGAGTGTCAGATGTGTAATTTGGGCGTGGTGGAGACCCTGGAACACTTTCTTCTAGAATGCCAAAAATACCAATCTAAAAAATAGCATTCACTGGGAGTATAATAGGGAAGTGGGAGGGGAGAATGAAGGACATGTGGTTAGTGGGAGACTCAAAGGAGTGGGTTAATATGCTAATCGGAGAGATTGGTAAGAATGGGGCAAGGGATGTCATCAAGCAGTTCGTCTCCGAGTGTTGGGAGGAGAGAAGAAGCGTGGAAATAGGGAGGCAGTTGGGGGTACAGGGGTAACCAAGGCCTTCTCATCCCAGAACCGCGACAAATCAGCGGCTGGCCAAAATGTTATTACTATGTAGACGATGTGACCAGTTATGGAAGACAAGCCAAACGTAGTCACAGTAGGTTTTGCCTGTATGAACATAAGTTTGAGGTAACTAGAGGGAAGTAGTTAACTCTCGAAGTAGCGGCTGGTAAAGTAAAGGCGTCCAGAAAAGTAGCAATACGTTAGTGGTCGTGCGGCAGCAGCGGTAGAGTGCCATTCTATGTTCGTGAAAAGGCGACAATAATCCAAAGACACTACATTGAGCCGAGAAAATCAAACACCATCGACAATGATAGTGAATTGTATTGGCCCTCAGCTACGATTGGCGAGTCCGCCTTTTGAATTTTCCAGTGTTGACCTAAAGTCTTCAAATTATTTTCCCTCTGGGCATACAACGATCTACATACACCCCCGCTTACATCTATCACATGCATCTCTTCGGGTACTAAGAGAACTTACATTGAAACGAATGAATACAGCTCAAACTAGGTAAAACTCAATCTACAAAACGTTCATTATAAGAATGTGTTTACCGAACTCTAGAGTTAATACGGAGAATTAACGATGCCATAAAGTTTGTAGATACACCTATTAACCAGGTGTCTCCGTCTGTTTTCGTTATAAAATCTCTACGCACAAACATAATTATGTAGTTGTTAAACGATGGTAAAACTAATAAACTAAATATCGCATCAAACTGCTCGGTTTATTTTGTTGGAGTGAAAATGTTTCTCATCTCATTACATAACAATAAAATTCCAGCCACTTGGTCCTGTCAATCGTTGGCAGCACAATGATTATTGTTGAATGTTAAGAAACTCAGCTGGCGAGTCTGTTTTGTAAATATTCTCGGACTGGCGAGGAGATAACTGTAGAATTCTACACTTGGTGCCGGGAGATAATCGCCCCAGCGGTGGGCAAACCTATGCCTTATCTTTTATAAACAAGCGGATAAAAAGACGTCGAAGATGCTGCCAGTATTAGCGATTGAGTTACTAGAGGTAGATTCACGCCGTTTCCAACCCTGTTGCTACCAATACCCACATTTGGTAAATGTATCTTCGATTGTTAACACGTAGAAGACTGGAGTCGTGTCCACTAGCTTCACTTTCAAACGGAAGTGCTCTAACATTGGCAGTGCAATCACAGGTGATGGGAAAGATATGATAACACGATTTACTGTCTCTTGCCATGTGTCGACTGCCTCTTTAACACAATGAGCAGAAACAACTACCAATTAACAAATCATCTCAGTTTGCGTTGTTCGAAAAATTCAGTATTATTTTCCTGGATTCTTCGAGATAGAAAATACATGGCGACCGGTACATGATCTACATAAGAAGTGTACCAAGTTCATGTCATTCACATCCATTACATATTATCTACTACTACACCGTTCACAGAATATTACAGCTTAGTTATTTCATTTCCCTCATTATCTCTTGTAAAGTAGCCGGTCAATATTTTCTATATGACCCTTATTAAAATGACAAGGAGCCGAATGTTATAATGTACGCTAGAACGTCATGAGCATTCGTGAAAAATCCCATCGTCGCAAAAACGTTAGTGAAGCCCTGCAAGGAAAGATCTGTTTTGCTGAAATATTAACCCTTCAAAACCGAGTGGCCTTTTTACGTCCAGGAACGTGATACGTCATAATTTAATTAAATAGGATGGACGCTAAGTGCATGTGTGTGGTTGACCAATCAATATTTTCAACGTGTAGCCCCAAGGCTACACATTGAAAATATTAATTGGTCTACCTCTAAATAATGAATATGGACTCTTCCAGTTGCTGTCATTGAACTGATATGGAAGATACCATCAGGGTTCAAAGGGTTTAGAGTTAACTGATCGTGCCCGCCTTGTAATTCATTACCTGAATCGAATAAGTTATCGGTGTTATGTCAAATTATGAAATTTTTCATATCAGTCTTAATCTTTTAACCCTTTGAACTCTAGTGGTATCTTCCACGCCAGTTCAATGGCAGCAATTAGAAGAGTCCATATTCATTATTTGGGGAAGACCAGTCAATATTTTCAACGTGCAGCCTCGTGGCTGCACGTTGAAATTATTGATTGGTCTACCCCACCCATTTATTGAACAGCCATCCTATGTAATGACGTTATGACGTATCATGTTCCTGGCCAGCAAAGCAGCCACTAGGGTTCAAGGGGTTAATAAAAGATACCATATTCCTTGGCCTTGATGAGCGGTTTCTTTGCTTTCAAAATGAGAATACCAATGATAATGATAAGGCAATATGTTCTTCGGTATAACATTACAAATATAGCACGAGGTTGCGAGCCATGTGGCAGTTTATGGACCGGTCAATCAGCCCTTAATGTGCATATTGACCTCAGCTTCGATGATGTATATTAGAAAGACTAGGGTACGCCCCGAGAAATCGCGGAATTAAGAAGTAGGCAGCAATAATAAAGAAATAAACACAAATATTTTTTCCGATGTGTGGCGTACTATGGTATTAAGTGGAACAGTGTAAATTCCATGAAAGAGTGGAGAATCCAAAAACAGAGAGGGACAGTTTCCATTCAAGCTACCGCTTCCACATGTTAGGTTTATCCGGGATAGCTTATGTATACTGCTTTAAAAAGAACACTGGTAATTAGTGGTTAACTTTGACTCTGTGTCCCAGAAATGATGTCGTCTGATTATTGATTGTAAGCTACCTGAAAGTCTCTGTTCGTCTGGGGTTTTTGTATTTTTTTATTCTTTTCGGCTGTATTCAGTACACGGGAATCAATCTGAAGATGAAATTGTTGACTATTCCCAGCTGCAGATGAACTCTGACAAAGTAATAATTTTGCACAGCAGTACACATGTCCCAGAAACCAGTGTGGCGTCACGCTCACCTTAAATAATACACAGGAATTCCCTCGGTTAACATAGGAAGCCTCTCCGGTTTTCGTTAATTTAAAAACAACAAAGAACTGCAGTGTCTGTTATTTGAAAATTCCCATCAATAGTAGGTGTGCTACAACTTGGAAAAAAATGTGCGAATACCAGAAAGCCATGTTAACCCTTTACCCAGCGTAACGGCCAAAACCGGCCAGCGCTATTCTCAAAAATCGCCAATTAATTTTCATTATTTTTTTCACTTTTTTTGTCTCAAAAACATAGGTTATGACCCCTCGTTGGAACGAGCTCGTCGAGCTCGTTCCAACGAGGGGTCATAACCTATGTTTTTGAGACAAAAACTGAAAAAAATTAGTTATTCAAGAATTGTTTTTGCAAGTGTCGTCTGCTTTTCATGTTAGGTAAAGGGTTAAAAGGGGAAGAGAAACTAAAACGTTTCTCTACCCCAAACTTAGTTAATCGTGTTGTACTTAAATCTGCATTGGCACTAAGAGCATGCACAAGCCAGATTAAGGGCGTAACAGGGTATCTACCGACCGGTTAGCACTGAGTTGGGAGATAGTATGGAAAGAGTAATTAATGAACAAGGCATCGTTCAAATTACACATCCCTGTGTTCTATGTCACTTGTTTATTTCACCATTCCCACGTGTGTTACGTTCCAATTTACTTCTAGTCAGAATTGAACAAATAAAATAAAAGTCCAATTTTTCCAACCGACAAAGACTGATGTTCCGGATACCGGTACGGCCAAAATCGTTTGGCCGCATTCGCTCCTACGCCAATGCAGCGGGTTGACACTCTACCTCAAACTGCACTGGGAGATTGAAAACAGACCATACGACCTTTTGTACAGCATATACACACCTTTTCTATTTATTAAAGGAGACATATGCATTACAGACAGCACTGTTACTGCACTGTTTTGAAGTTCACAAGGTACTGTTTTCGAATATTTGTGATGGAAATTTATTTTCTCCACATTTAACAGCCAGATTCAGACATGGTGATGGTTCATTTCCGTTTAATTAATACTAGTTAAATTTGTGCCGATAAAACCTTTAATGTTTTCAGTATAATCTAATAGACTTTCTCAATAATATATTAGGAGCGTGAATGTGGCTCGCATTAAACGACGCAGAAATAATTGTTTGTCAGATTATGCAGTTCTAACACAGTTCTTTTGGAAAATTTGCTTCCGTACCGATTGCTTGCTCATTATAAAAGACTACGAGGTTTTCCAACCGAATGTAATTACTCCGCGGCCAAAACACAAGTTCATAGTTTAATTACAACATCTTGGATCCATACGTCTTCCAACAATAAAACCTCGGCTTCAGATAAATCCAACACAAACACGCTGGATCTTTATCAAACGCATTTGTCAGAACGATACCATTAGTCCATACTAATTCGAATAAGTAGTAACTATATATTTACGAGGTAGGACGCAATGTTACATTCACTACATATAACTATGCAGCAGTGGTGGCAACACAGAATGAAATTAACCATTTGTATTATATAATGGTCTATAAGTTGTCGAGAGAATGTTAAAGTTTCGTAAGTCGATAACTCCCGAACATGAGATAGAGATATATAGAATATACCCAAAGTAGCTTGGTGTACCAAATGTTCACCACTCGTGGTGAAGTGGTGTTAACCGCGAGCCTTTGGCGCGCGGTTAACACCACTTCAACACGAGTGGTGAACATTTGGTACACCAGGCTACTTTGGGTATATTTTATTTATACCATGATCGTCAGATTAGTAAGAATCGCTATTATTTTTTCTCGATTTTACTGAGCAGCAGACGTACATACGTGCGAATCTGTTTTTGTTTACACGAGCATCGGTGGGCGGTACTTCCATTGTCAATTTTATCGCCGAAACGAAATAAGAAAAAGAAACTGAGCCTTTTTTCGTTTTAATAACATAATAGCATACTATTTCGAGTTATGCATGCTTTATTAACATGAGACAATGCATGTTTGTTAATTTTTGGCATCTTATGAGGTAAACCCATTTAAAAACGTAATAAATAATTGCCACTTCCATTTCACTCTTCGCGAGGCGACGTGCGAAAAATTTAGACAAATTTGCATTCAGGTCGACGTCACCAAAGGTCAACGGGGATGTCTTTCTTCTGAAGGTGTAAATTTTTAATATTGAAATCCCATTGCTGGCGTGTTCATCATGGTTGGTGTGTAAAGCTAAAATGTATGTCATAGGCTTTTCATAAATAGTGGAATAGGTAATCATGGTATAAAATCGGTTTCGTGATTGTAAAATATGAAAGAGCACCTTTCAGATACGCTGTGATATTATTCAGACCATCGCCTATAATAATTTCACATTTAACCCCACGCAGGGGATATTACAATTTGTTATTATTTTTTAAGTTTTCAAAAAGTTAATTTGATCAAAACCATATCACGTGACCTCTCGTTGGAGCGAGCTCGTTGACCTCGTTCCAACGAGGAGTTACAATGTTCATTTGTTGAAATTGTTTCAATTTTTTCAACTGCACCATTTTCGCGGCGGCTGCATCCGATACGTTAGGCAATCAACTAGCAAATAAAACTGTTGAGCTTTCAGTTGAAAGTGGTGGTATTGTTTCCCTCATAAAATTGACCAATGGTCGTATTTTCTGGGCGTCATTAAAATTATTGAAAAAATTAAATAGTCTCTTTCTAAGATTTGAGACTTGTTTCTAAATGATGATGACAAATGGAATTCTTATTCCAAGTCGTCTTCTGACATAATGGATCTCTTCACCCTTTGAGAGTCCATTCTGAGAAAAATCCACAATATCTGCCAAACATAGCGTACAATCCTGCATTGATGATAGAGACTCTCTACCTTATTTATTCGTTTTTATTATTAATTGTTTTATTTTTGGTTTTTCATGTCTTTGATCATTAGTTTAGGGGATTTTGTTCAGTTTTTGTTTTGGTGGGGTTAGAGACAAACCTCATTATGACCCCGACTTGAAAAGTCGAAGGGGTATCTAGTGGAGACCTCCATCCACCCGCCCGTCTGTTCGTTTGTTCGTCCTTACCAACATTTTCTCTTGTATATCAGCCACTGCTACTCCGATTTGAATGATATTTGGAGTTGTGATAGAGCACCACGGGGGAACAATACCTGTGTAGCGTGAGTTTCTTCCACCCTTTTTCCCAGAGCTATGACCCTTTTTCACTCTTTCGACTTTGGCGGGTCGAAGGCAATGGCACACGCTTTGCGTTGCCCCTCTTATTAGTTATCTGGTTATTTTGAAACTTGTTGCAATGGTACATCTCGGTTCATATATGCATGTTTACACGGCTTTCTGGAGCACAAATGATGCACATGACAAAGTCTATAAATTTAGATCGGGTGCATTCGCTCACATGCTTTGATGAATTCCCTTTTCTGAACTTTATTTGTCAGATCTACCTTTTCGCCATTTTTAGTTTAACCCACCTTGTGCTAAATCAGCCTTTAATAAAAAACATCTTGTAAAACAGCACATTCCGGCACTGGACATTCAAGCACCATATAGCAATTTATCCTTTTCTATTTCAAAACGGAATGCAAAGAATGCAGAACAGGAGAATGACGAAAATCGATGATGTTCGTCGCAAACTATCCTCTGAGACTGTATAAAAAGGGCAAGTTAATTTCTTTCCAGCTTTAGCAGACTAACCGTGACAATGGCTTTTCAGTAAATCACCGTCAGAGAAGCCGCCGGTGGACAGCGCAAGTGGTTTGAACTGCATTATTGAGTTTTTGATCAATTTGTAACGACGACCACTGTCATAACATTTCTATTTACAATGTGAATGAAGCTGTTCGCACGAACACTATAGCGTGACTGCACATTCGGTGCGGAAGGAGAAGATAGTTTAACCCTTTACCCAATGCAGACGATACCAAAATTTATTATTTTAAATATCATTTTTTTAAATTTTTCAAAACATTTCAACAAAACCATATCATGTGACCACTCGTTGGAACGAGCTCGTTCCAACGAGGGGTCACATGATACGGTTTTGTTGTTTTTTTTTCAAAAATAATATTTTTTCAACTGCTGAATTTGCATATTACGCGGGCGGTTGCGGGCGATTCGTTGGGTAAAGGGGTTAAAAATGCAATCAAAGATTTTCCACTAGAACGATATTGAAAACGTTTGAGAAAAAAGGTCCATGAACTGAAAGACTGCTGGTGCTTTTTCCCATGAATTATAAATAATTGCCGAGGGAAACCCACACGCGGTCTTTCAGGAGTCAATGCAACAATTAATATTCATTCAATTCGTTGAGGGATAGATTATTTTTGGTGGTCTGAATTTATTATTCAGAATTTGTTTTATTTCCTCAAGCCCCCAGGCGCTCTCCAATAATTTGTAATAAAACAAATTTATATAAACAAAATATTATTTGCATTTAACTGAATATGAAACATGATCAAGGAAAACATTGGCTTTTGCTCTAGTACCCTCATTTCTTGAAAGCACTGATAGTAGCTTCCAGCACTCAACCAGTTAAAACATCACGTGTACTTCCCCTCCTCAACACCCCCACCCACGTTTACAGCTGTGCCCTGTTTGTGTATGGGGCGTTTTTATGCAACCTCCAAATCAACAATCCCAAAGAAAGAAGATTTCCCGAGGCAAGTCACAAAATAGGAAGACGTAGAAAGGCAATGCAGGCTACTGGTTTTATGTTTGAAGTATCTGGGTTTTGTTTTTCTTTCAAAACAGAGGATTTTATGTTTTCACACGTACCGTACTCCAGCACATAAATTCATATACCAAACTACATCACAGATACCGATAAATTGGTTGGTATGTTGATAAGGTACTTCTTACAGATTAACCCTTTGAACTCCAGCGGCCGCTTTTTCCGGCCATGAACATGATACGTCATTATGTCACTAAATAGGATGGCTGTTCAGTAAATGCGTGGTGTAGTCCATCAATATTCCCATCGTGTAGCCCCAAGGCTGCACGTTTAAAATATTGATTGGTCTACCCCAAATATTCAATATGGACTCTAATTGCTGTCATTGAACTTGCATGGAAGATACCCCTAGAGTACAAAGGGTTAACCCCTATCCGCAATTGATGGTTGTCACAGAGGTATTAGGCAAGGGTTCGAGGGCGATCCTGGTCAGACAATTTAACAGTTTTTGGAGCAAGGACAGAGTAATTTCAAGGCAAAGCAAAAGTAGGTGACGGAATTTTTGTTTAGCAGACATGAGCAGAGTATGGATTATGAAAGCAAATCCCATCTGGGCAGAGAATAAAATCTCGAATTCTGAGATAATCTATTTACCGTTTCTCTCGATATAATAAAGGCCGATTACAGTATACCCACGGTGGACAAGTCAGAATCTATGCATGGTCACAATTCAGAGATGATCTGCTATGACCCCTAGCAAAATTTTGCTAGGTATCAAAGCGGATCATCTCTGAATTATGGGTGTGGAAAAATGAAAACCTGTGGATTTTGATCTGTCCACGATAGCCCTACTGTACATGTATTACAGTTCACAGATTTCGAAAGCATCTGCGGCAAGTACAGGGGGCGTCATCTGTCTTAGGGAGTTTGAGCATTGAAGAGAGGGGTCTTCCCGCAGGAACATTTTAAAACTGTGCTATCAAATAAGGTGATAAGACACAACTTTTTGATGAACTTTTTATAGTTCCAGACGAACAACTTTTCGGTTATCTGGGTTTTTTTCATTTAGATAACCACGATAAAATCGTTCCTCTCAAATTTTATTGCCTGCCTAGGCAAGGGCATTTTTTTAAACTGTCGAGGTAAAAGGATTGAAGGCCGCCCACCTCTAATACACAAATTATGATGGTTGACTGTGGTTGAAAGAAAGATTTGAAACATTAAACCTATTTTCAGCTAGCCGTTTACATTGGTCCAAAAATAATACATCCAAACTTCAAGTATATGGCTTGTGATTCTAATCCTCAGAAAATGTAGTGTCGGATACGGGAGAAGTTGGAGTTCACAATTAGATTCAGGCTTATGTACCTATGAAATTGTGCAACTTGAAGACTCAACTAAACTATCTATTTAGTATAGAAACCATTTCAAATCCAATGGATTTGACCAAATTTGAAAACTTTTCGCGATTTGGCTCTGTGCAGAGCAGTTGACACTTGGTACATTTCAGACAACCCTCGCCTGAACTGAAAACCGGAACAGTTCGACTAGAAGATAAAATTGAGAAAGTCATATAGATGAAACTTCAGAATGCAACAGTTTGGTTTATAATCTGACACAGCGAAGCATCGGGGATTCCTGAATATAGAAATATATCCACCCTTATTTCACCTGTTGAGAGGGTGGGCCGAACTCTAAGAGCGAAGCTCACAATTCCCAGAAAAAGAAAAAGAATGTCAAGCAGTGTATCACGTTAAATGTTTCGAGTTTGGGTCTGGAGATAAAAAAAAACTAGCCCTCCTTTTCCCAAAATAAGAAGTTTAAAATAGAACACAACGTTCTGCAAACCTCCCCACCCAAAGACACAACTCTTCCAGCCAATCCATAAACACAAAATATTCATGCACATACATGTACGCAGCCTTAAAAAAATTAGCCCCTCGTCTCATGCCTTTATACTGGATTCAGCTTGACGATGACGAAACATTTTCATCATTGGTATGTTGTCTATCCAAGTTGCACGACATCACTAGAAATAGGACACCAGAGGGGATGCATTAGTTAATCTTCACTCTCGAATAAGATCGTTTGCTTTTGAGACTTAACTTTGAGCATGGACATAAAACCCGACAGCGGACAAAAAAATGAAAGATTGTTGGGAAATGTGTTGGATTTGTTGCAAGTCACCTTTTTACGAACAAAGTTTTCACAATTCTTGGTTGAAAATATCAGATTGTGCCATATATTATTTCGAGAGACATCGGCGGATCGACGGTTAAAATTTCGCACACTCTCTAACCTAATAATAGTATTGAAGGAACTGCATCGGATCTGTATAATATCTCAAAGAAAATCATCTGTTCGGAAGGGATGTAAATTAAAGCCACGTAGAGTCAAAGTGTTTGCCCAATGACCTACTTTGTGTGAAAATAAGCATCGTTTCGATGCGTTACAGCTATGTGAACAGGACAAACTGTTGTAATGGCGCTCTGATCGGTCCTGGAACATCAGACCGCTCTAATCTCATTCCCATACTTCTCATGTAACAGCAAATCACACACTTGGAAGTTCAGCGGTGCGTGTACCATTGACGCTAGTAGCACTTGTGCAGTTTACGACCATTTAACTAACAATGCCTGGAGACCCTAAGACTTGGAAGAGAAAGAGTCTGTAGCGGTGGTATTCAAGTCGATTTACGATTCGATCACCCCGAGTGCTCTAATCTCGCCCCAATTGTACTCACTAAGCAGTAAATGCTAAACTTGGAAGGTTCAGCAGTGCTTGTACCACTCACATCAGCACCACTTGTATCGATTATAAATCACAACTATGATCCCAGCAGTTGAAAGAAAAAGATGTTACTTACAGGGTGAGGCTGAAGTCGCTTAACGATCCCATGCCTTAGCTACTTTAACGTAATTCAGTTGGGTGCAAATAAAATGGAAGAAATAAGCGAGGCTACTTAAAAAATGAAGTTTGATAACAATGCTACTAATTTTCGAGAAGCAGGGAGACAGAGAGAGAGGGGGGGGGGGTAGGGGAGAGAAAGGATTTGTCCCGACTGTGATGATTCAAAGCCCGACAAATACAGTATTTCAATTACATCACGACGGCATGCCTTCGTCGAAGGTACGCCTTGATGGTGCAGTTGGGATATTGCTCAGTCGTGATTATGATTTTAAAAAAGTCAGAAGTCTTTGAAATGCATTTGTGGATTACTGCACGTGGTAGTCGTAGATGCATGGATTTCTGAACTTTCTATTTAATTAGCACGTGCCATGTTCCAAATTGGTCATGCGGGGCTCTCAGCAACTCGACTCTGGTGTTACAGGCCTCATTGGTATGATGGTTTGTGTGTGTGCTTAATCCCTTGAACTCTAGTGATATATTCCATGCCAGTTCAATGGCAGCTGTTGGAAGAGTCCATATTCATTATTTGGGTATAGACCAATCAATATTTTCAACGGGCAGCCTCGCTGCACGTTGAAAATATTGATTGGTCTATCCCACACATTTACTGAACAGCCATCCTATATAATGACGTGATGGCGTATCATGTTCCTGGCCGGAAAGGCGGCCGCTCGGGTTCGAAGGGTTAAGTCCTATTATCGAATGAAGTCTAGTAGGAAAGTACATGATTACTGGCAAGAGCGAATCGACATCTAAGACTCTTATCCAAACGAAAATGTCCCAACTGTAAAAAGTATTGGGGGTAGGCAGCACACCTCTAATCTCCGCGGCTAATATTGGAGCAGGCAGAAACCTTCGGGACATACTCACAGCTAAATGCAAGTGTCTTGTTCACGAAGCGTGCAAAGCTCAGCAAATAAAACTAGATGGCAGATATTCAGGTGGCATTACTCATTTTTCACACTAGTAGATTATTATTAACCCTTTGGACCTGAAAGAACGCTTTTCAGACCCCGGATCATGATACGAACTGAATTCATAAAGTAGATATTTCTCAGTGAATTTGTGTAGTTGACCAGTCAAGATTTCCAACGCGCAGCCCCAAGGCTTCACGTTGAAAATATTGATTGGTCTTCGACCAAGTAACGAAAGTAGACTTTTCCAAGTGATGAAACCGAACTGGCGTGGAAGATACCACCACAGTTCAAATACTTAGCGAATCTTTCGCATATAATCGCAATGCTGAGTTGTGTAATCAACAGTTAGCAAAGCGTAATCTACAATTTCCATTCGTGTTTTTATTCAGATGGAAATATTTAAATGAAGACTGTCTTCGGTAGGTGTTGATTTTGAATTTCAATGTCATCGGCGCCAAGGCGCCGCTGACATTTAAAAAAATAATCTACACCTACTCATCCATTCTCCTCAATAATATAACGAGATTCTTTGCGCACCTTTTTCAGATGCGTGTGGATAAACGGGTGGACAACAGTGAATAGGAAGTTAACAGAAACACCAAATGGAGACTGTCTTCCGTCGACTATACCACTCACGGGAATATATTTTTTGTTTGATATGATGGAGTACAGACAACGATTTGTTGATATATTATTGATTTGACTGCATTGAATAATCAAATATTAGTTACGGTATCATCGAGGTCACCTCCGCCCGCGAACATCAATGATAATTGATATGATTTTTATTAAAGGAAAACAGACATCAGTCCCAATTTAATTTATCACTCCGATCATGTTTACTTTCGATTTCTCTAACTAGATCAGTGGACTGGAAGTATGAAAAGCACACCAACTCTTTTGCTTTGTTTTGGAAACGGATTTTATTTGACTGCGGAATCAACGATAGATACTTATTTGCTTTATAATTTGGCCGTTTGAGGAAACGTTGATCTATCAAATTTAACCAAGATAATGTCAATGAGATATCTCCATGGTAACTAATCAAGTACAGTTGGGGTTATCCTGCTATATGTTCGGTAATGAACATACAACTTATGTGCAAGAGCTTTGCTCCACCTATTATTAAACTGTAACCAAGTTTTAGTACTCTGTTCAAATAAACATATCAATTTGTTCTTCGAATAAAATAGTTCAACCAAACATGCTGTAAACTTACACGCCCCTTCGTCAGGTCCACTGCAACGTCCTCTCGAATTATAAGATTTTCACCAAAAATGCACTTGCCAAAATAAAAATATTTGTTAGAACCCATTCAGACAAATATACCTCTACGTGTTGTATGTTCTGCTTGCTTTTATTGGGCATGACGTTGCGTGTATTTCTTAATAAATAGCATTTCCATGATTTGCTGAAAGTGATCCCACGAATGTGTGACGTTACACTTTAGGCTATCTTTTTCCACATAGTCCTATGCCAAGTATGTCGCCATCCATCCATCAAGAATATTTATGGCGTTACTGTATACATTATTTGTATAATGCCACTATATAAGGTAATCATCTGATCCCTGGCGTGAACCTATGACCACCGTCCAATTTACCGGGGAGTACACCTTCTTCTCACTTTACTGCGAAATACGGCTTCTAAAAGTGTTCGTAATTTCAGGTATTAAGGTTTTAAAGGGTAATCAGTACTTTATTGGATATAAATGACCTGCACATATGGCATGGATTTAGCTGGGTATGTCAGTATAGTTTACTGCATCCAACGGAGTACATGCGAATATAGCTTATCTGCCCCGAAGGAGGCGCGGAGACACTGATCTCTATATAACTGGATTGCTGGAACGCTCATAGGTCACATATAGAAACGTGTTTCCACCGCAGCCATCTTGGGGAAGGGGCGGAAGTTTCTATAAATAAACAATGTTCAACAACAAAATCATCCTAAGAGGTTTTAAGTTACCCAACGCTTCGTAATCTCCAATTGTTTTGTAAAGAATATACTTTGATGTCTGCGAAAATGAATATGTAGATAATGTGAGCATTTTTAACATAAAAAACAAAAACAAGTTCCGAGATTAGAAGATTGACACAATGTTATTTGTTTTCCTGCAATGTAAACGCCAAGACGTTTGATGAAGTGAAAGCTGTTACGCTGTGGCGAAACATCTTTCACGTCATAAAACGTCAGGAATTGGGAGGCATTATTGCGTTGATTGACTTGATTCCCTCTGGGGAGGGCATCTTGAGTGGTACGTTTTTTCCCAGCAATCCATTTGTACAGAAATTAATGGGTGAAGGCCATGACTGTTTCTGACAGACCAACAATACAGAAGATCCCGCCTGCCACCAGCAGCAGTTGATGATGCCCCGCTTTGTTCTCTTCTATCAGAACTCTTATGGTTTCGACCCAGTAATAATATTAAAAGGGGGTGACTATATTGAATTGGGGAATTTGCTTTCCAATACAGAAGATTAAAGACGTAAACGCATTTACTCTAACTGGCCGTTGGTAAATATATTTTGCGTTAGTTGGTCATCAGGAAGAAGAAAAACCCGACAGAACTCGATATTTCCGAGAACAATATCTTCCGCCTATGTGTGAGGTGTTCCTCAGCGGAAGAATATTTTCCAACGCAGCTGAATTACAGATATGTAGTGAGAGCACTAATAATTGTGAACTTCAATATCGAGAATTATTTATTTTTCCGTTTAGAAGAGTTCGATATGCTTATTGCTTATTGACGAACAGCAGTTTACGATGTTCTGTAAAAGTACTCATTTATAAGACGAATAAAGTGAAAATGACATTACCAGATTTCAGCTGACGGTCTGTAACAGACCGCCCGGTCTGCAGAAGTATGCTTGCTATTGATTGATCGAAACTGCAAAAGCTATAACAATATAACATGCACTCTTGAATTCTAAAAACATACACGCACTACTGTTGTTCTATGGTGAGTTGAATTGGAATAAGCTTGTTGAGTATCCGATTATTTAGGGAATAACTAGAATGCAGTGTGGGTTTCAATCAAACTGTTCTGTATTGGCTCCGTTCACTGCATAGTTACCTCCTAAGAATAGAAGACGAAACTTCTAATACCATTTAGTCTGTTGCGTGGAATAAGGCACCGTTTGCAAAGCTATAGTATTGCAGATGGCGGCTTGTTCCGCTCAAGAACAATTTCTTAAATAACTAAAACTTTCCATTTTTGCCTCAAACAAGTAGCTGATGACTTACCAATGGGAAAAGTATAAGATCCACGTGTATTGTTAGGGTCGTCTTCCATAAGAAAACTCTGTCACAAGGAAATCTCAAAGTAAGTCTGAAACAACTCTTGTTCCTCAGTGAAGAATCGCTGTCATATTATTTTTTATTATACGCCTGTTCTATCTAATGCTCATCTACAGCAATACTAAACCATGCGGAAAATGAAAATCTGTCCCGCACATATGGGCGGTACGGAAATCGTTGACGGACTACTTTTAAATAGAAGCCAAATTTTACTGCAATTTTCTACCATTACAATTTGAATCGATAGCAGAAAATCGTCCATTGAGTTCCAATGTGTTCTATGTGCCTGTTGGCACATAGAACACATTGGAACTCATGGGACGAAACTGTAACACGGGTTCCCATCGCAAATTCGGTTGGCGATAAAATGTGTTCTTTTTGTTGATAGTTGTCAAATGAATTGCTGAGTGTCCTTCTAATAATTGTTTTTTTAATAGACGTGAAGGCTTGTAATAAACACAAAACGACACACGCGTGTGAATGGGTTAATCGATATGGCACTTGTGCCATCGAGGAAGGATAAAGTCGAGGCCTGTGACCTCTCGTTCTATCCTTCCCCGCTGGCACTCGTGCCTTATCGATTAACCCATTCTCACACGCGTGTCGTTGTGTGCATGACAAGATTACTGAGGTTTGAGTATTGTACTCACCACATTGGTTTCGTTCTTTTTTCGTTAGGGTGTAAAAAGGATATGAGGAAGTCGTTAAATGAATCCATCCTTATGTCGTTTGTGTAGTTGTCCCAGGACTGAAAATGAACTTAAATCGTACCATATTAGCAGGTTACGTTGTATAACGTGATGGGAATCTCTAGGAAAAACTTGATGTGATGCTTTTCCGCCTAAGCTTCCTTGTTTTTTACTGCGCTGTCCATGCTGTTTATGATTTAACAGAATTTCCGACAAAATAAATAACTACAACTAACGCGCGATCTGGATAGGGCGAGATCGTGCGTTAGTTGTTGCTATTTTGAGGGCAGAAAGTCTGCGAAGATGTAAACGGCACGTCAGTCTATACATAGGTGGACGCATTGCTCAATCTTCGAGTCGAGTTAATTCCGAAATATTGTCAGATCTTACTGACAAAGAATACGGCATTGGGAACTACATTTATGATGTATTGTAATGTCTTACCCTGTAGTTTGTTCGCATATTTTACAAGTGAAGTAACCTCCACGTAACCTAAACAATCGTTCGGGTGGCATTTCCGGTACTGTTATCGGTATTTTGGCTGTTACATGGGCGTGCTAAACAAAAAACAAGCAACACTGCAATTTGTTTAACACAATGTTTACCCAAGAACATAATTCAGCTACTATGGGTTATCAAAAGTTACAAGATCGCGATGTGGGGCATATAAAGTAATACATTCCTATGGTCTGAAGGTTCTGAACCTCTGATACGATGTCTTAATCTATTGACTTATGCATCACTAAGTGGTATGTGATACTTTGGCTTCAAGGAATTTATAAATAGGATGTATTTCGCCCCCACAAAATCCAGATTAATATACCATGACCATCGAAAACTGATCAACCTCTATTGATCCTGTGTAATTTTTTTTTCCAGATAAGCTAATATGCATAGACACGAATGGTAATGCTCTTAAAGGCAAAACGCTGCAAAGACATAGAGGATCCCGAAAACGCTGCAATATACTCAGACGAAACAAAGACAGCAATCTTTCACCAGCATTAATCGACACGCGATGAGCTATATAAAACAGCCAACGACGATTTGATAGACTGCATATATACGATTGAGTTGTGGATCTCTTGAAAGGTAACATACTTTCGCCAAATCGTGTCGGATGGGGGTGGATGGCTGGGGAAGGAAGGTACTACTGCAGCAGCTTTTCATAGGCCTTTGAAAATGCGAAGTTGTTCTTATGTATTTGTGTTCCTGAAAACTTGGGGAATACAACTAACTCTTAAAGATGGAATACATGTATAGGGAATGAGGTCACCAACAACACCTGGCTCACGTCATCATTGTCGAAGTTGGAAACAGAAGCTTTATGAAATCTCAGTGAAATGAATATTGATCACGGGATGACTGTTTCTTTTTTAATTTTAGATGAAAAAACATTTAGAATTAACAACTTAACGGGTCGCTATCTTACTCGAATAACAGAATATAAAACATTTTGGGTCACACGGGTATGCTGTACGCTTGGAAAGTGGCTCATGTAACCCCAGTTGCTACGTTAGTAATCTAAAACTCATAAAGTAAATCTTTGCAGCCCGGGCTACCAAATGACACAGTTCTAATGGATATGATAGTCTAGTATAAAATGTAGGTCTAGTATGCATGCAGCAAAACATAACAGCATCCGCATTAAGAGGCAGTGCTCATGTATGCAGATTTATTGTTAACTGTCATGAGTTAGTTAAAATTCATACTCCAATTCCAATACAATGATCATCTCTTGCTGCGGGGACTGTTTTATGCATCCAGACCTCCGCGCAAATGGAATCTACTTTCCATAGGATAGAGCATGATCTGGTCGTTTTAACCCTTTCAGCCTTGGCGCCCTGGAAGATATCATTTTAGTCAATACTGTCAACGCCGAAATGGGCGAAACCATTCTGGTTTGTTGGGAGGTTCATTAATAATTTAATCCAACATCTCTGGATTAAATTATTAGCGAGCCTCTCTTCAGATTTGTTGCTCTTTATTATGTCTGCCCGTTCACTACCATTTTTTTCCTCATGCAAAAAATTATGCACACCGGGCTGAAAGGGGTAAATCAATTAGACGATACAAAAAAGCTTGAATATATACGCGCGATTATCCAACACATCTGGAACACCACATGAAAACTAGTGATAGATTTGACCAGCCTTAAAATCAGGAGCGCTCAATCCTGCTGTAAATTTTCAAAGGCCAACATTACCGATTTGTGTGAATTTATGGAATCATCAAGGATGCTAGGTATGAATGCATGGTAGTCATATTAGATGGTATTCAGGTCGATGCTAAATTACTCTGGAAATACACGCATTTTCGTCACTCTTCGACGAGCCTGTGTACTTCGATCCCTTTCAACAAACAATCTGTAAATACTCTGGTATATGAATAAATAGAGTTTTGGAATGCATATGAGATGATAATTCAGCTGCAAAATAGTTATATCGATACTGTCTCTCCTTTTTGCGTTATTTGGTCGTTTCAGACCTCAGAGAGTAGTTATTGTACATTGCTTAACCCTTTACCCAAACGTAACGGTCAAAACCGGCCAGCGCTATTCACAAAAATCGCCAATTAATGTTCATTATTCTTTTCATTTGTTGTCTCACAAACATAGGTTATGACCCTCTTTGGAACGAGCTCGACGAGCTCTTTCCAAAGAGGGGTCATAACCTATGGTTTTGAGACAAAAAATGAAAAACATTAGTTATTCAAAAATTTTGTTTGCAAATCTCTTCTGCTTTTCATGTTTGGTAAAGGGTTAAAAAGTGTAATTCTACACAGTAGCAGAGGGATTTGTATATACTTTGTATAACCCACGCCGTGGTATTAAAACTTTTGACAACCCCATAAAAGGTGTTTTAAAAGAACCCACACTTACGGGGGTATAGCGATACCCGAAAATGCCCCATGTCCTGATCAGTATTTGTAAATCTGACTTGATTTGGATATTTATCTCACAATCGGGGCGTTTTTGCACTGTAACGCAACTAAGGTTTAATGTATCTGGGCCCTTGTTCCGAATCCGTACCAAGGGCCCCTGATACAAGCGCGTGATTCTGCTATTGCCAAAACAACGGCATTAATATCGTTGTTCGATCGCTTCGCGTTTTTCCCTTCAGAGCAAACAATATTAAGTGAGGCGAAGCCGAACCTAATATAGTTTTCTCTGAGCCGTATATGACAGTGTGTCTGCCAACTAAACACCCGGTAATGTATTTATTATGCACGGCATGCTAAAATGTCACTGGGGAAGTTAACTCAACGAATAGTTAAAAATTATGCACACTTTTCGGCATCTTGGGCTGGTTTAACACACACGACATGTAGCCTATTATTGGGATTTTCCTGAACGCTCGAGTCGAGGCTTCTCTCTTGAAGTTGAGGGATTAGCTTTCGCTATGAAATGTGGAAATCTCCACCTCAATAAACGATGAACAGCATATTTTAAAATATAATAAACCTTTACACCAAGAGGGATATTTAATTCACCAGTAATTGTTGCAAAAGTTACAACCAAATTCACGTTGATGAAACACACAGTTGCTCCACTTCGTAAGCACTATTCAGTAAAGTGAATCCCAGTGACGTAATTTTCGCTGAAGTGTAACGTCATTACTGACCTCAATATGGAGTTCCATGAACGCTATTCTATTTTTCAATTTGCGTCTTTCCGTCGATAAGGCAAATGAAAAAGTTCCTCTTAAAATAGTTTTATAACACATTTTGTGGTGAATATTGTGAGATAAATTTATCATCACCACAGTGTGTGTCTTCGGGAATTCAGATCAAGTCTCGTTGTAACGGCGAGTCGAAATGCGAGTCTGTGACAACAACGAGACTTGATCTGAATTCCCGGAGACACACACTGTGGTGATAATCTGTATGGAGCAATTTTATTTTTAAGGCCAAGTTGTGGAACACAAAAATATTGTGGGATCTCACAAGTGCCCCAAAATCTTTTTCCTCTATTTTGTCGTTTTAGAACTCAGAAAGCATACTTTGCTTAGAAAATGCAATTCTACTCGGTATCAGCAGGGGATATGTATATACTTCATATACCCTACATCGCGATCTTATATCTTTTGACAACCCCATTAAAGTTATTTTAATAGAACCCACACTTAGAGGGTGTAACGATACCCGAAATGCCCTATATTCGAATTTTGTATCGTTATACCCCATTTGAAACAACTTTTATAAGGTTATCGAAAGCTGCAGATTAAAGTCAGAAAGTCAGATTAATAGTGATATGCTTCGGAAGTACGGTGGCTCAGTGGGTAAAGCATTGGACATAAACGGAAAGGTTGACTGTTTGGTCTCGGCAAATGGAACTGCGTTATGTTCTTGGGCAAGACAAGTTATTCCTTCACTTTCTCTGATTAACCTTTTCAAAGCCGAAACCCTGAATGATATAGTCGTATGCACTCCTGCAAACAGGGAGAGGGAGAGTTCCTATCAGATATGTGGGGAACAGTGATAATTTAATCGGACAGCCCTGTGGGGCTGTAGGATTAAATTATTACTGAGCCTCCTTCCCAACTTGTGTTCATTTTGTTGTCCGCTCCTGGACGACCAACTTTTTCTTTACGCAGCAATTTTTATCTAGTGGGCTGAAAGGGTTAATCCGATCATATGCTATGGTGTGATGTATTGTTGTAATATTCTGTCACATCGCAGCACTACATCGCCAACGTCAAAGAACTCTGAGTTTTACCGTCTTTTTAAAAACATATTACGTTTCTGGAGAATTAACACACGATTACCAAGAGCAATACAAGAACACGCCCATGACGTTTGACCAGGGTTTGGAAGCGTTGCAGGCGGGAAACATTAGTCGCACTATTTCTGTTAAAGACCAGAAATAGGCGAACGAGGTGATCATTGACATAGTAAGTGCAGGCATAGGCAATCACTTTATCTTCACCCTGGGGTGATAGAGAATAAAATGACCCCAAAGTTGGGGAGCACGGTGCCTCAGAGGTTAGAATCTTGCACTTTCAACAGAGAGATCGACGGTTCGATCCTGACCATTAACTGCGTTCTGTCCTTGGGCAAGACACTTAATCCTGATTGCCCACTTGAAGTGAGATGAAATTTCAAGCGACAAAGTTTTCCATCATGCAACTAGGAAATTAACCAATTCATTCTTGTTTGACAGAGTTCATTCTCTGTTGCATGATGGGAACCATTTGTGTCAAGGTGATAGCTAAAAATTGCGATTTTTTTGTTTATAAGTGTAAATATTTTCGATAATATTTCGGCCTGGGTTAAATGTAAAGCGTAAAGATGGGTATATAATGGATCCCGAAAACCGATTTGTCACTCGAACTCTTGTAATTTAGTACGAAAGTTTAATGTCCATTATGGCGCACTTGTTGAACGCCACATGGGCTATCTGATAACAGATCAATAGTAAGAGAGACAATATTCTCTTCTGTAATCGTTATCTGGGTAATTAAAGCCAGTTAAAATCTAATTGTTGGAAACCAGTGCATCACACATGTTCTGGACACAAACCCATATTACGCATCTATCCTGTCTCCGAAATGTCAAAAGAGTTTACCTCAAACAAAATACGCATTTATATCTCTATCCATATCGAATTACAAAGCATTCGTTAAATCAGAATTAATATGTTTAAACTTTGAGTTCCGACTGTATAAAGAGTGAAGCAGAATTCTGAGGGACAGTTCAGAGAAGGTCCGAATTTAGCCTTGGCCGTCGAGGGTCATAGGCACCGCGATTGAAAGTCCGCGTATTGTCGTAACCCTGTAAGGGTTGTAAGGAACCGTTAGTAGTTTGTTAACGGTTGCGAACCGCAGTGGCACAGTAGCCAAAGAAGTAAAAGCTGTAACGTTGAGGTCTAGAAACCGTATTAAGAGCTTGAGTAAGCGCTTGAATAGCTCGTGAGTTAAAATAGTTTTAGGCGGTGCGAGAATTGGTGATGTTGGAACACTTTGCAGAATATTATTATGTAAGCTTTAAGTATCTATCTGAAGGCGAAGAATAACTTAACCCCGTGAGAGCCATGCAAGGCGCAAAGTGATCGTGAACTGTGGTAGACGCCGATTGAATTGTGATTGAACTGTGAGAACGCTGATAGAGTCACACAAGCAAACATTATACGTGTTAAGCCCGGATAACTGTGAAGTCACTTTGCGAGGAGGAAGCAACGAGAAGTGAATAAACACTTTGTATGTATCACAAAGCGTGAGAAAATGAAGATGAAGTGAAGTTGATCCAGCGGACACAGCTAGCTGTGGGAAACGTCGAGGGCCCTAAAGAATAAACTTTTATCCGCGTAATTAGTGTATTCTTATGGATAATTTTGTGAGTAATTTGTTTCATATTATATTTCTTCGTACATGTAAATAAATAATCTTTTCAGTGAATTATCGTCGATCACACTTTGACGTTGTAAGCCACAGGCACCTTCAGGAATCCTAAGAGTCCCAAGCGGACAGGGCATTGATAAGGTGGCAAGGTTTATGTTAGAACTGGGGTTCAGACGACAGTCACTGGCTGTCGGCTGAGCACTCATAAGAACATAAATTTTCCTCCATCACTTCGAACATCAATTTAATCCCCGTAATCCTACTACAATTTGGCGCTTGAAATTTTGATTCTTTGACATTATTGTTTTATCAGTCAATATGATAACGGCAACTTCATAATAGGGCAGAGGGATCGCGGTGGCTCAGGGGTTACGGCAATGCACTTCAAGCCGAAAGCACCACGGTTCGATCCTCGCCAGGGGCAACTGCGTTGCGTCCTTGGGCAAGGCACTTAAATCCAGATTGCCCATGTGTGGGTACGATGGCGCTATGTTCTAAGACGTTCTGTACGTCGATGGTGCACTTGCCTTCAACCGGCGCTAACTATGCGTGAACATAGTCTGTACGTTGGAGAGTCCGACAGTTGCTCGCATCTGTTCAGTGTTTCTCTGCATGTACTTCGGCTTCACCCAATCGTAAAACTATCCGACACGATGTAACCTTGGCTGTTAAAAGTGTCTCTAAACCCCAATAAGCAAAGATACATACACAGAACGATACACGAGTGGGAATGGGCTAATCGGTCTGGAACGATTGCCAGCGCGGAAGGATAGAACGAGAGGCCGCATGCCTCGAGTTTTATCCTTCCGCGATGGCACACGTTCTGTCTTTATTACACGCCTTCAACAATTATTAAATGGACACTCCGCAATTCATTTGACAACTATAAATACTACATATTTTATTGCCAACCAAATTTGCGAGGGGAACCCATGTTACTATCTTGCCCCTTGAGTTGCATTGTGCCTACTCTGGAAACGATTTTCAACCATCGCTAGCGATTCAAATTGTAATTGCGTTGCTCGATTTGTAGAAATTTCCAGTGAAATTTGGCTACTATTTAAAAATAGGCCATCAACGATTTATGTTCCGCACATTTTTGCGGAACAGATTTTCATTTTCTGCAAATGGTTTAGTGTTGTTGTAGATGGGGATTATATAGAACAGGCGTGTAATAAAATCAAGTTCAGTCTAGTTACTGCTTAATACACTACTTCACAAGCATTAGTCTTGTATGTGTATGATTTCAGCCTGATGGCCCCTCTTGACATATATATGGACGATCATATATAAAAAATATTATATATGAATAATGTATAGTCATTCAGAATCGCGGAAATTAAAAATGTTAATACCTCCACGGAACCAAGAATCAAAATAAATGATATGCCTAATGTTCAGACTTGTCTTATATTTCCCCGCAGCCTTCCGATGAGGTCAATACACTGCCTTTTTGCCTGTGTGTTTGGAAGGTTAAACTGTTAATGCGGAAAAACTACAATTTGTGGGTAATGAAGAATACCGGAGCAACAAATCACGTGCGTAATCTTAATTAGTGATATTCGTCGTCCATTTGTACCCATCGACCGTGTCAGTGCGATTTTACTGAAAACAGAAACACGTGTATAACACTTATGCAACAAAAACATTCTGATAAAACTGTACAATTTCGTGTGCACTGATACAGAGGATGAAGGAAGCAATCCTCTAACGTGCTGATAGAGTTCATCCTCTAAATATTTCTTTCTGATTTCTTTGCTCCCGATTTCCGCGCAGAGGCTATCACTGTGGCGCAGTTGGTTGGCGACCTATAGGCACGACTTTGGCCGAATTGGAAATAAAAAAGACCAATTTTAAAACAGAATTTCGCGTTTCGAGCAGTCATGTTTTGATTAGCTGAAAAAAGAATGCTCAGTCAGGGATTTGAATCATAATGAACAGAAGGTAAATCAGATTCAGTTTAGCAAGTATTGTACGCCATCGTCGCCATCGTCTTGCAACCAATCCCCTTTAATGTGGTTTTAGTTTCTTTTATAGCATATAGGAAAAATATTCGCCCTGGTCGAAGTTCAAGTTCCCGCTACATTTTACCAACATCATCCGCCCTTTATACTTAAACCATCACCTGCTAGCTTCCCCTCCCATTATTTTTAAATTCTGGTGGTCACTGGCGATTACTACTCTTTGTCGACATGAGTTGTTCAGCGGTAGCCGCGGGTTGAATTTTAACCCTTTACCTAACCTGAAAAGCAGACGACACTTGCAAAAATAATTCTTGAATAACTAATTTTTTTCATTTTTTGTCTCAAAAACATAGGTTATGGCCCCTCGTTGGAACGAGCTTGACGAGCTCGTTCCAACGAGGGGTCATAACCTATGTTTTTGAGACAAAAAATGAAAAAAATAATGAAAATTAATTGGCGATTTTTGAGAATAGCGCTGGCCGGTTTTGATCGTTACGTTAGGTAAAGGGTTAATGTGATGTGGGGTGGGTGCGTTGAATATAATTGGAGGATCTGGGATTATCTCCCGGAAAATCTTGTAAAACGACGTGACCTAAGAAGCGATCTGAGCGATTTTTTTTAAATTAGTGGACTACTGGCACCGACACGGTGCCGGCATTCCACCAATTCTCTAAAATCGTCCAATACTATAAAACGTTTACAATTGTATCTACTAGAATTGTATTTTCTAGTTATGACTTTAAATGGGTTGAAATGAACCATTAGCATTTTCAAAGAAATGGCAATTTGCCAGTTGGCAAATTGCCATATCTTTTTAAATGCTAATCAGTTCTATTATATTTTCTCCAGATCGCACAATAGGCCTAAATTGAGTAACCTGGCGCGCTATTGGGGCAGTAACTAAGCCGCAACAGACACCGACTCGGGTAATCGCTGACTCAAAAAGTAAGAATTAAGGATATAAGAAATACGGAACAGATAGAACTAGAGGGTGTGGTTATGAATGCAAGAGTAAATAAAAGTATACACCATGTTACTTTTTGAATGAGAAAACTTACATATTTTATGTGTTATAAAATAGGGATAAATGCAGTCAGTATTTGTATGTGGAAAATTTTCATGAACACTCGACGATATTCGTGACTCTTTTCTGAAAAGTTCCTATTTTGCAATGTTGTTTTTTAAAAAAAACACTTATTCTCTCAGTGCATATCGGTTTGTATACATGTTAGCAAATTTGGAAGGTTTGTTCGAGCTGTTTGTAATTTTTATTCGTCTTGAATGGGGAAGTGACAGTAGGTATTGAATTATAAAGATATGGAGTTCCGATTTGAAATGATTCTGAGGCAGCTGAATATTAAGAGTCTGTCTACCACTTTTTTCTGAATTTTCAACGGTAATGTAGAGGAGATTTCACGCATTCTGCCATAAACTTAACAAACTGAGATATCTATAGATTCGGCTTGGAGTATTTTCTCATAATTATGCTGTTATTGATAAGCGAACAGCAGCAGTACAGAAGAGAATAAGTTCGTAGGAGTATCCAGCTAGAATATTACAAGGAAGCACTGTTACAACCTAAAATGCAATACGTCGCAAAATGTAATAAACAAAGTCGGTTGTGATGCCTTTGCAACCCGCTGATGTAATACAACCACTAATGCAATAAATTTATTACATAGGCGGTTGCGTTGAATGGCAAACCTAACCACTAATGCAATACATTTATTGCATAAGTGGTTGCGTTGGATGGTATACCTAACCGCTAATGCAATAACTTTATTGCAACCGCTAATGTAATACAACTACTAATGCAATAAATTTGTTACATAGGTGGTTGCGTTGGATGGCAAACATAACCACTAATGCATGTCAGGGCAAAGCCAGCCTAAATATAGGGGAAAGAGGCCTCATATATAAAGATATTGTAAGTTCAAAAGATAGTCCGCATCAAGGCTAAAAACCCTACGTGAATTTCACTTCTCTGTGAAGCTGGACATGGAAAAAACACATGTGGTGTATATCCAGCTTCAGCGCAGGGACCCAGGGGAGAAACGGTATGTTAGATAAGGTCTAATCTCATTTAATTTATACAGTAGTCGCGAGTCTTACGAGACGTAATCGGTTGGTGGCAGGATATCGTCACGGCCAATTGAGAAACGAGATTCTAAAAGATAGAAATGTCTATCATGACAATGACTGGCAGAAATGAATCGGTTTTCTCGACAAGTGAAATCACCGTTAAGTCACGCGCGAGAGGACTTGTACTGATTCTGTCTCGATATACGTCATCTCCCACCGTTTTGACAGATGGACGGATGAGCGTCCGTCCACCTGACAGTTTAGGGTAAAAAGTATATATACCTTGACGAGCAGAGCATTAGACACACACTTGGGGTCACACACACGTTGGTGAAGTCCAGGACAGGCGGACTCTGTTTCCTGGCATAGGGGTACCTTCGATCACAGGACCCTGAAACGGCTGGAATCGCCAGAGAGGGCATTCCACGACTGATTTAGCTTAAGGTTGATAGGCGACTAGAGTGCCAAATTCGTTGAGAAGGAAAACCCAGGTGGAACGTTAAAGTTTAGATTGTCGAGTAGCAGGTATCAGCCTGCAATAGTCAGAAGTGTAGGTTAATTGTATTGTGCGTATTAACCCTTTGAAGCGTCAGACTGATTGCGTTCTGGGTAGTTTGTTTTGCTGTCGAAGCATCGTAATACCGACTGGAGATCGGTGTGAGTGACAATTTCGCCCTAGCACAAAAAGGGGCATTTGTGAATCGTGAATTCAACCAGGAACGGTGAATATTTCAATAGGACTTTCATGGAGGACTTTCAAAAGGTACATAAGGCATGAGTAGACAATATCTGACCCAAATCAGAAGTACGGTGGCTTTATAGATGACGAACATTGCTGGTCGGAACCCTCCGACAGCCAGAGGTACAGTTACGCGCAGACGTTGACATTTGAGCCTAAGCGGGTGAAGCTCTTATGGCGAGCTCACAGTAATAACATTTCAGATTTGTGAAGCTCTTATGGCAAGCTCACGGTAGTAACATTTCCAGTGTGTAGACTATAGTGCCTGTACAGGGCTATAGAATGACTATATGATTGTTGAGAATTATTTAACCCTAGCAACCAAATTTCTGTGAAAAGAATCGAACTGTTGATTGTTGAAATATTGAAACGGCTTTATTTTTATGTGTAAATAAAAGAAGCGTTGTTACTTTAAGTCATTCTTTCCATTACACAGCCTGAAGTGATTAGGAATCACACCTAACGGAAATCGAACCTATTCCAGGCCAATTTGGCAGAGAAGGAATCACGGCGTCGGCCTAACTCAGCTCCCTGCGCCGAGTTCGCGACACTTGGATTCCGACCCTCCACGTTGGTCTAATTTTCCCGCAACTTCATCAGCGGGACTAAATAACCCCACGTCAGCCCAGGCCTTACGGGGCCTCAGGTGTCCTGACATTGATTGGCGAGCGCTAACCAGGATATTTCTAAAAGGCAAAAAATGGCTATATGGAAATTTTGTTTTATTTTAACGGCGGTTCTGTTTATGTTTTGACGCGTCCGGTCAGCTGATGCCGTTCAGGGGTTTAATATCGCAATACAGTAGTCCCCAAGAGGATACTTAGTAGGCACTATAACAGCGGTAGGTTCCAGAATATTGGGGGCGTTTAATTACGTTAAATTACACAGGTAAATTAGGATCAATTGCCATTTTTTTTCTTTCTTTCTTTTCCTTCTTCATTCTTTCTGACGAGTGTTGAAGATAGAAAGAAAAAATCAAAATGGATGTTGTTACACCCCTCGCCCAACTGGTATCATTAGGCAAGGAAATGGGCCTTGAGGGGGCCGAACTTCAGAAGTTCGTTAAAGATGAGCAGAAACGTGAGGCCAAGGAGATTGCCTTACGTAATGACGCAAAGGAGAGAGAGGCCCAAGCAGCAAGGGAGGCAAAAGAGCGAGAGATTCAATTAGAACGAGAGCGTGAGAAAGACGCAAGAGAGGCGAGGGAGAGAGAAGCCCAATTAGATAAGGAGGCAAAAGAAAGAGAGATTCAATTAGCAAATGAGGCGAGAGAGAGGGAATCCCAATTAGCAAGGGAGGCAAGGGATGCAGAACGAGAGCTCGAGGCACGAGAGAGAATTAGAGCTCCTCAGAGCAAGGGCCGATGTGGAGAATGAAAGTCGGCGCTCAGGGGACGGGAGTGCAGGGGTAGCAATTCATGCCCCACGCCCCCACCTCGCTCATTTCAATGAAAACACAGATGACTTGGACTCGTACTTGGCGAGGTTCGAGCGTTTTGCCTCCAGTCAAATGTGGCCAGAAGACACATGGGCTATGTGCTTGAGCCCTTTGTTGTCAGGTAAAGCCCTCGAGGCTTATACCAGTATGCCTCCTGCACTTCTTAACGACTACAGTGAGCTGAAGAATGCCATCCTTCGGAGATACCAGCTCACTGAAGAAGGATTCCGGACCAAGTTCCGAGAAATTAAGCAGGAGAAGGGAGAAACAGTATCTCAGTATTTTGCACGAGCTAGGCGGCACTTTGACCGCTGGACTGATCTCGCAGAAGTGAATGAGTCATTTGGAGCCCTGCGAGATCTATTTCTCCGGGAGCAGTTTTTAACTACATGCTCCAAGGAGTTGGGCCTGTTCATCAAGGAAAGGGGTCCGCTCACCTATGATGAGATGGCAACTGTGGCAGAACGCTACATCGAGGCCCACGGTGGGAGTGTAAACGCACCCAAATCGGCTAAGGGTGGAGCAAACGGGTTGGCAATGGCACCCGTAAGGCAACACCACCCCAATCCGCCTGCGTCGCAGGCCAGCCGGAATGGGAACGCCCCCAAAGCCACCACTTGTTTTATCTGCAACAAGCGGGGTCATACTGCCAGGGACTGCTGGCAGAAGCAGGTTAGGACCACTGGGAACATAAGACCACCTCAGCAGGGGGTCGGGAACGCAGCACCAAGGGGTTGGAAGCAAGGTGACCGCGAAGATCCAGGGCCCAGTAGACAGACGGCAGCGTTCTGTCAAACTATCGGTCCAGAACACAGTCCCCTCCGGGAGTGTATACAAGAGGGAGAATTAAGGCTGGAAAGCGGGGAGGTTGTCCCGATAATAAGTGGCATGTGTGAGAGGCTCACAACTTCGCAGGGGAAGGTTAACATACCAGTGTACCCAGGGTATGTGGGACAAAGGGAGGTTCGTCTGCTCCGGGATTCTGGGTGCTCCTCTGCAGCGGTTAGAAGGCAACTCGTTGACGACAAGCAATTGTTGGGTCGTGACCATTTGTGTATTTTGATAGATGGGACCGTTAAAAGGTTCCCCATCGCGAGGATAACGGTGTATACCCCATTTTATTGTGGCGAAGTGGAAGCCATGTGCATTGAATCACCTGTGTATGACCTGGTCATAGGTAATATCCCAGGGGTGAGGGCAAGCCCTGATGAGTTATGGTCCAGGGGTAGGGGGCCAAGTGAGTGCCCAACAAGGGCAAAGGAAGTTCAAGTCGGTGGGCAAGGACCCCCGGCGGTTGCACTCGGTAACGTACCGAGTAAGGAAGGGAAAGTTCCCTGGGGGAACCAATCCGATGGTCCAGGGGATGGCCCCTACACGACGAAATGTCGGAAAGTTTCAGGAGGGACGACCCCTGTCCAATTAGGGAGAAGGGGCCGCAGGCTGTCCAGGCTAAACGCCAAACAGCGAGGGAACCCAATGGGGTCATTGGGGAAAGACCCTCAAGCAAATTTATGTGGGGAATTGAGCGCCCCAAGAAGTCAGTGTCACCCGTGTGAAGAGAGGAGGCCAGACCCACGCAAATGGCTGGGCAAACTTCCCCAGAATTGAGAGGGCACGGATCAACACAAGTTGAGGGTGTTAAAGAGGATGGGACCGCTAAGGTGAGCGCCCAGGGGGCCGAGGAAAGGGTCCACAAACCAAAGGAGAAGCATCCTAGGTGGCGGAGGCCACGCAGTGAGTGCCGGGGGCGCACAGAGCCCAATGTGCGCAAGAAGTCGTCGCAATGGACCGGGGGTCGACGGCACAAGGGCCAAGGGCGGCCAGTGTCGTTCGAACGAAGGCAATCGCCGGGACGAGTGAGCCTGGGGGATATAGCGCCAAGGGAAGCTCTTGGGAATGCGACAATGACAGGGTATGGGGACCCTGGTGGAATACCCGTAGAAATAACGGGGCGAGAAGTAGGGGTGTGTCAAGGATTACCCAAGGGGATACTGAGAACCGGGCCCTACCAATGGTCGGTGGTTATAAAGAAGCAATAATTGGGTGGCTGTGGGCCTGGTGTCTGGGACGGGGGCTCCAGTCGCAAATAGTTTTGGTGGATGAGGTGATGAGTTTCGTAAACCCGGTGTTGAGGCCCGGAAGAAATTTTCTTATTTTAGTATTATTATTGCTCTGACTGCTGACTAGAGTTGTTTGTGAGTGCGAATGTGAGATACACTGCCCCGTTCGTCGCGTGTGCGTGGACGGGGAGCCTGTGTGTCGAGTTTTGTAAGTGTGGGATACACTAACCCCGTCTGTCGCAAAGGCGCGGTCGGGAAATCTGTGTGTTGAATGTGTGAGTGTGTGAGGCACAATTTTAATCACCTGGTTGAGCTTTGCGAGGGTGAGGCTCAACATAATGCAGGGGTCGTTTGCCCCTTCACAAGACATATGGAAATGGGAGGCGAAGTTACACTCCGTTGGAATTAACCCATCTGACGCAAAGGCGCGGACGGTGTTACTTGTCGGAGTGAGTGCCAAGTGAACTGTTTGCAAAATGGGCGAATGTGTATAAAAATGTGTATGTTTAGGTGTGAATATATAGTATTAGAGAGAGAGAGAGAGAGAGAGTGCTGCAAATCTAAGGATAAGGCTACTCTCCATATGTAAACCCGCAAGACGGGAGCATGTGGTGGCGCGTGTGTCGTGGGAATCGACATGGCCGACGCATGAGCCCGGTCATGACCCCACGGCCACTAGGGTACAGTTTCGTAGTCTTGAACATATGGGTAGATTGTAAAAAGGTGTGGGAGGCGAGCGTGCGTGGCTTTGCCCTTGTGTTTTAAGATATACACAGGGTGTTTCTCTCAGAAGGGAGTTGTCAGGGCAAAGCCAGCCTAAATATAGGGGAAAGGGGCCTCATATATAAAGATATTGTAAGTTCAAAAGATATTCCGATTCAAGGCGAAAAACCCTACGTGAATTTCACTTCTCTGTGAAGCTGGTCATGGAAAAACACATGTGGTGTATATCCAGCTTCAGCGCAGGGACCCAGAGGAGAAGCGGTATGTTAGATAAGGTCTAATCTCATTTAATTTATACAGTAGTCGCGAGTCTTACGAGACGTAATCGGTTGGTGGCAGGATATCGTCACGGCCAATTGAGAAACGAGATTCTAAAAGATAGAAATGTCTATCATGACAATGACTGGCAGAAACGAATCGTTTTTCTCGACAAGTGAAATCACCGTTAAGTCACGCGCGAGAGGACTTGTATTGATTCTGTCTCGATATACGTCATCTCCCACCGTTTTGACAGATGGACGGATGAGCGTCCGACCACCTGACAGTTTAGGGTAAAAAGTATATATACCTTGAAGAGCAGAGCATTAGACACACACTTGGGGTCACACACACGTTGGTGAAGTCCAGGACAGGCGGACTCTGTTTCCTGGCATAGGGGTACCTTCGATCACAGGACCCTGAAACGGCTGGAATCGCCAGAGAGGGCATTCCACGATTGATTTAGCTTAAGGTTGATAGGCGGCTAGAGTGCCAAATTCGTTGAGAAGGAAAACCCAGGTGGAACGTTAAAGTTTAGATTGTCGAGTAGCAGGTATCAGCCTGCAATAGTCAGAAGTGTAGGTTAATTGTATTGTGCGTATTAACCCTTTGAAGCGTCAGACTGATTGCGTTCTGAGTAGTTTGTTTTGCTGTCGAAGCATCGTAATACCGACTGGAGATCGGTGTGAGTGACAATTTCGCCCTAGCACAAAAAGGGGCATTTGTGAATCGTGAATTCAACCAGGAACGGTGAATATTTCAATAGGACTTTCACGGAGGACTTTCAAAGGGTACATAAGGTATGAGTAGACAATATCTGACCCAAATCAGAAGTACGGTGGCTTTATAGATGACGAACATTGCTGGTCGGAACCCTCCGACAGCCAGAGGTACAGTTACGCGCAGACGTTGACATTTGAGCCTAAGCGGGTGAAGCTCTTATGACGAGCTCACAGTAATAACATTTCAGATTTATGAAGCTCTTATGGCGAGCTCACGGTAGTAACATTTCCAGTGTGTAGACTATAGTGCCAGTACAGGGATATAGAATGACTATATGATTGTTGAGAATTATTTATCCCTAGCAACCAAATTTCTGTGAAAAGAATCGAATTGTTGATTGTTGAAATATTGAAACGGCTTTATTTTTATGTGTAAATAAAAGAAGCGTTGTTACTTTAAGTCATTATTTCCATTACACAGCCTGAAGTGATTAGGAATCACACCTAACGGAAATCAAACCTATATGAGGCCAATTTGGCAGAGAAGGAATCACGGCGTCGGCCTAACTCAGCTCCCTGCGCCGAGTTCGCGACACATGGATTCCGACCCTCCACGTTGGTCTAATTTTCCCGCAACTTCATCAGCGGGACTAAATAACTCCACGTCAGCCCAGGCCTTACGGGGCCTCAGGTGTCCTGATAATGTAATACATTTATTGCGTAAGTGGTTGCGTTGGATGTCATACCTAACCGCTATTGCAATAAACTTAAAACATTAGCGGTTGCGTTGCAAGGAAAACTTAACTGCAAATGCAATAAATTCATTACATCAGTGGTTGCGTTGGATGGCAAACCTAACCACTAATGCAATAAATTTATTGCATAAGTGGTTGCGTTGGATGGCAAACCTTTTTAGTTTGTAACAAAGCACTGAGTTTGAAACAATTCAAGATGTTTACCATAAAATAATCAATCTTGTTTTCCATGTATATCTCTGAAAATGCTTGAACAACAATTCAACTTTAGTTGATATTTGATGTCGGCATGACATTTACCTTGTCGTTTCCAAAAGAGCCTCTGCAGAAAACATGAGCACATTTCAATGGAACTGGTTACGGCGAAGACATTTGAAATAAATCCATCAATAAATGTCACGCAAATAGGTATTTCTAATCAGGGACGAACAATCAAGAGAAGGTTGTATACAGATTCCAGACTGCTCCCTCGCTACAAGAATAGGAAAGTGGCACGATGCAGAGTGTCGTAAGAGGTATTAAAACAATTTTCAAATTGTTAGAAACGACAGGTGATTAAAATCAGTAAATCGGGTGCCAATGCACAAGCGCAATGGCGCGCTAATAGCCACGAAACGATAGGTTTAGGCCGTGACAGAAGACATGAAGAAAGGGTGACGGTGAGGGATTGATTCATTCTTGCCATACAAAATTGTCAGCGTTTAATTGTGAAGGGATTCAGTAGAAATACCCGGCTGTTGGACCCTCTCGGCCCAGTCGGTATCGGAATCTGGACCATTTCTATATCAGTTAGTTTGACAAATGTGTGTAGTGTAGCGACTTCTAAGACCAGTATTATCGGCAACTGTAGAACTTCTATTGTGTATCCAGGCAAGTTTTGCTGACGTCTTGACACCGACTGATCAGGAAAATGATTTTACGACTATTTATTAGCCATACGACATGTAGCTTCTATAGGTGTATATTGAAAAGTGTCAGTTTTGGTCAGGGACCAACCTGAGCATTTAAAAATAAGAGCCAGACCTGGAGTCTACTTTTGAAATCTAGAAGCCAGATTTATTTTTTAATTGGTAGAGTGCTAAATTATTGTTGGTTGTCCAAATTTGTTCATGTGTTTTGTCTTGTTACAATTTATGGGAGAGTGCACTATACAGGCACTCTGCCATAAATTGTAACAAGGCAAATCCACACAGATGATATAATTGCAATTCACAAACATAATATGAAGTACATTTACAGAACAAGAAGTCTGTAAGTTGCAGAACTTTCACACCAACATAAAGCCCAAATATGTGCTTCAAGCACTCTACCCATTTGCTGCAGATACCAGTATATTACTTTTTTGATAATGATCTCTTCTTGTTGGATACTTTCAGGCAGGGCATACAATTGTGCATTTACTTACATTCTTTTTTGACATAATTAAAGTTGTTTCCCAAATGATTGAAAAATATATTTATTACCCCACAATAACCATTCATTTTCACAATAGATTCTTGTTAAGTCTTAGCTGTCTTAGTGACCAGTGGGGGATATGGGGTCTTACAGTTGGAAGCCAACATTTAAAATTGAGGAGTCAAAGCGGAATTTTAGGAGTCAAATTCACACTGGCTACTTACTAGGTCGGTCCCTGGCTTTGCTATTTACGGCAGTTCTCGCTCAGATTAGAGGGCACTGAGTTGAGTTTTCGGGTTTGTGCATTATCTTCTGCAGCATAAACCGCGCTACCATTTAGTGACCTTCATTTTAAAAATGTGTACCGGAATTCCGAGCTATAAGTGACCTAATGTTTATTATTTTTGTGAAATGTTCATCTTTGTTGCCAGGGAAACAGAAACAAAATACACAATGTTTTGAGGCGAATTTGATTTACGCTGTCGACCTTGCTAACTTCTATATAAGTAAGCAATGTAGAGACCTAGGGTATAACTTGCGACGTTTTCTAAAAACTAACCTCGCTTTGAACTAAATTACTAACAAAATAGAAAAAACATGTCTGTCGCATGTTGGGACATCTCCCGCTGTTCATCACCTCCACGGAATGTCAGCCTTAAATAGGAGTTAGTCTTGTGGCAAATGAAAGAAGTTTTACTCAAAATGTGGTTTTGTTTTCCTTATAGGAAGAGGAGTAGGTTGTCCTCTTGTGATATGAGGATAGAAACCTAATTTCTGCTAACCATTTCACAAAGTTTTAAACGCCTATTTGGATCAACTGAAAAGATATAATGTGGGATTCAGGGACCTCCTTATGATTTTGTTTCCGTGGTAATCAGGAAAATAAGAATCAGATAAGTATAAAATATATTGGAGGACAGGGAGCCCGCAGTTAGTTATATATGTATTGTATTGAAATGTTATTCTCCTTTCTGTTTAAAGAATAAGATTCACTGGGAGTATATTGGGGAAGTGGGATGGGAGAATGAAGGACATGTGGTTAGGGGGAGACTCAAAGGAGAGGGTTAATATGCTAATCGGAGAGATTATGAAGAATGGGGCAAAGGATGTCATCAAGCAGTTCGTCTCCGAGTATTGGGAGGAGAGGAGAAGCGTGGGAATAGGGAGGCAGTTGGGAGTTCAGGGGTAACCATGGCCTTCTTGTTCGGGAACCGCGACAAATCAGCGGCTGGCCAAAGTGTTATTATTATTAGAAAAAAATGGGAAGAATAAAAATTAAGACTAACAATTCAAATCATTCAGTTACACATAAGTTTACACAGAATGTAGCAGTGTTTACACAAAATTAGCAGTGTCTACACCGTTGTTTAACTGGTAGAGTGTTAAATTATTTTTGGCAATGGAATCTTGCACACATGTCTTTTCCTTGTTGCAATTTATGGGAGAGTGCCTTCGGGCACTCTCCCATAAATTGTAAAAAAAGAAACCCTTAAAAACTAAATAATATCACTTCATAGATAATACAAAGCACATGCACTGAATATGAGCCTTCAAACTGTGCTACCTGCACTTCAGAATAAAGTCCATATAAGAGCTTCTGGCACTCTACCAGTTAAACTTCTTTGTTGTTTCGTACAACCGCCAAAAATTTCCGCCTGACTCTTGTCTGACTACAATGATACTAAAGTTGGGAGCCGAGCTGTACAAAACCGAGAGGAACGAGGTCGACAAAAGCGTCAATTCCGACGAAAGAAGATGATTTGGGGTTTCTCAGATCATGATTTGCCATAAACTTCGTGTTTTATTTTATTTTTTTAAATTTACGTTGTGATAGCGGAGTTTTCACACTGATTAGACTTTTAAAAGTCAACATTCCTTAATATTCAATACTATCATCCCAAACAGTGGTTTCTTTCTCGATCTGCTCGCAATACATTTACATGTACAGTACGTCCACCGTGGACCGGTCACTTTCCGCGGGTGGGCAATATGTCCACGGACACATTAATATTAGATTCCAAACACTATTATAGGAATGATCATCAAAACATTAATTAATGCAGCGCCGGTTACAACCCGGTGCTTCATTAATTAAAATTTTGCTGCTGTCGATTTTTATTACCCGGTACATCACTGGCTGGAGATTTCATAAACAAAATCCCGCCAGTATGCATGTCAGTATAAGAGTCCACAAAATGGCGACCGCCACGTCAGGGGACTTTCCCTAAACTCCCGCTGACTGGTAGTCGCGTGATTAGGTATTCCATCAGAAAACTGGTGAATATAAGCACCGTTTTCTGGGTGATCGAGCCGTATTGTCTCCTGGGTCATCACGCGCACGTTACCCTGTCGAAGTATTAAGATGGTTGCCGCCACATCAGATCAGGTTTGAACTTTGTCATTTTGACTTTTATTATAATTTCGTTGTAAATTATTGCCAGGAGATGACGACGGTTAGTCGGTAGTTTCTTATTAACATTATAGATAATCACTTGAACTGTTCGTTTCTTTAAATCATTTTTGATACACAAGAGTCGTGAGGATACGGAAAACTGAACATTATCTGGAACCTGTGTTTCAGGTTCGTCTGTAAAAACTCTAAACGCCACGGGCTGGTGGAACTTCGCGGTTCTGTCAGCTACACAACAATAGTCCTAGCCTACGAACGTAGATCCATAGGCATTTCGTTACACTGATAATGGAAAACAAATGAAAATGGTACCAGAGATTCAATATTCGCGAAGTTCTTTTTTCGACAAGTAAGCTGTTGTGGGTGGAAAGCGGGTAGAGAATTGCGACCAGATCGCAACCTGGTCGAAGTTCTCCGTCCGCTTTTGAGATCACGTTGCTGTGCCAGTAGGGGGTGATATGTGTTGTATGGTTCTTCTAGTACCCTCCTGTGTTGAGAATGGTTTTCTCTTTCTGAGGTTTGATATAACAGGAACACGAGTTTGGAGGGCTTTACGGTTTATTAACGGCCTGAGGGAGATCAATAATAGCCCGAGGGTTTATTACCGGCCCGAGACGAAATCGAGGGCCGTTAATAACAAAAAGGGCTGTTATTCAGTTCCCAGGGGCCGTTAATAAACCGAGACGCCCGACAAAATGGATGTTGTTACTATTATTACCATGACCGGAAGCGGGCGGCGAGCTGTTAATGAATTTTGTTTTCATTAACGCCAGCCGCTCGTTTTCGGTTCCATGACGTCATGAATAACTGAGTTTTACCGCCCCGCTAAACCTTGTTAATATACGAGAGAACGCCCACTCAAGTGGTGGTAATTGGAATTATCAGTGAAAAAGAATAAAAGGAAAATGTTATAGCATTAATTCCTCAACTCTTTTTCACCTTCCACTGAGATTTTGTGATTCAGCCAATTATTCTATTTTCTGTAATTCATTTTTCCTCTTCGTGGATCATCCATTGATACAAGGGATGTACCATTCCCGTATGTTATAACTTACATCGCAAAATGTAATTGTTTTTTCCACCTAGTTTTAGAGAATTAACATATGCCTCTAAGCATTGAACAAAATGGAGCAAAAACGTAATGTGATCCAGAAATAAACCGTCCTTGTTCTGTTTGGAAAATCAATTACCTGTCTCATTGTGTCCAAGCAATTAAGTCGATTATCGTAAGCTATGTCGTGATTGCCAATTCCCCATTATTGGATTCTCCTGTGTCAGGAAGGCGAAACTCCTGTCTGGCAATATTCAATAAAATGCTGTTGAAGCAGAGCAGCCAGGGACGCGGTAGGGAAAATTCATTTTCAATCGGAGAGAATCTTTCGACAGTTATCACAGTCTGCCGGGTGGTGTCGTTATGTTTTCTCACGTTCGACGTTCCTTTGAGTTCAGTAATTGGATTACGACTGACCGAGGTGACATTTGGCGCTTTTTCTAAATTGAAATGTAACAGGCCGTGATTACGAGCTGTCTCGCGGGGACGGCTAATTTACTCGTGATTTACTCCGGCAGAAAACATATCGCGATGTCATACTTACTCTGGTGTGCCGTGTTTTCTCATTCAATCTGTGAATATCAATTATGTATAAGAAAGTTAACGCTGTTATGATAATGGGATTGTGGTTATTCGTCCATAAAAACCTTCTATATTATTTATGAAATATTGGTTTGACTCATCGTTTCAGTTGTGTATATCATTTAACCCTCTATCCAGCATAGATTACGGAAATTTTCATGTTGCTCGTAGTCGTATGCTCGCGCGCCTCGTTCTCGGGTTAACGGGTTTTTTGACCAGAATCATGATGCACCGTAACTTCATAAAGTACAACGCTCCTCGGTAAATTTGTGGTGTGCAGCAACCAATATTTCCAATGTGCAGATCCAAGGGTACACGCTGGAACTGTTAATCGTTCTATCCCCAAGCAATGGACATGGGGCCTTCCAATTGATGTCATTGACATGAAAGATAACATCAGTGTACAAAAGGTTAACCCTTTACCTAACCTGAAAAGCAGACGACACTTGCAAAAATAATTCTTGAATAACTAATTTTTTTCATTTTTTGTCTCAAAAACATAGGTTATGACCCCTCGTTGGAACGAGCTCGACGAGCTCGTTCCAACGAGGGGTCATAACCTATGTTTTCGAGACAAAAAATGAAAAAAATAATGAAAATTAATTGGCGATTTTTGAGAATAGCGCTGGCCGGTTTTGGTCGTTACGTTAGATAAAGGGTTAATATATTGCTAGGAGACTTCCACGGTACTCACCAGAAAGATCTGCAGAAATCATTACATTGTTAAGTGGAGATTGCAAATAAAAAACAGAACCGATATTTTACAAGAGTCATCATTCATTTCTGATTTCAAAAGACTAAACGAGCACAAGCAAGAGTTCAGCTAAAGGCTCTCTGAGTTTAACCTTTTACCTAACATGAAAAACAGACGACTGTCAAGGTGATAGCTAAAAGTTGCGATTTTCTTGTTTAAAAGTGTAAATATTTTGGATAATCTTTCTGAATGGGTTAAACATAAAGCGTAAAGATAGGTATATGACGGACCCCGAAAACCGATTTTTCAATAATTCGAGCGGTGGTAATAAAGCATGAAATTTAATGTCCATTATGGCGCATGTGTTGAACGCCATATGGGCTATCTAACAACTGACCAACGAAGTATTCTTCTGCAGTCATTATCTACGTAATTACGGCCAGTTAATAGATGATTATGGTGTAATCGGCACATCGCATATGTTCTGGACACACACCCATAATATGCATCTATCCTGTCTCCGAAATGTCAAAAGATACCAAAATGTGATTCTTTCAAAGGAACTTAAAAGCGGATATTAAATTAAGATAGATCTAAGCGGCCAAGTTCAATAGAGGCATTAAACTGAGAATTAATATTCTGGCTACGGAAATAAATATCGGGGAGTTTCTCAAAAAAATCATTCCAGCCAATTCCAGTCTGAAGGTGTGTAAGGCTGTGGGTCGTTGCGTGTAGGTGGGGATATCCCATGCTATAGGTTAGAGGAGGTGCCGCTTAGGTGCGAAAGAATAGGCACGTTGTGACGTAGGGGTGCCACAGAGCTCATATTTAGAATAGGAGCAGTCGCGGGCCAAGTCGGTGGCCATATATGAGAATAGGATCAGAAACACGAAGTACGAGCTCAGGGAGCTAATTTGCATTTGGGTAAACGGCATTACCTGTTTTAGAAGGAAAGCCATACAAAGGCAGAGTAGGCTTTGCCTGTATGAACATTATTCTGAGACAAGCGTAAGGGGGAGTTTAACCCCATTGGTGGCGACTGCATGTGTGAAAAGCGCCCAGTAAAGTGACAATAAGCTAGTGGCCGTGCGGCGGAAGTGGTAGAGTGACATCCCGTCACTCGTTGGAGGAAAGGCGTCCCGATAAAGTGACAATACGTTAGTGGCCGTGCGACAGCAGTGAAAGGAGTGAAGTGAAGGGGCGACCAATGAACAAACACCAGCAGAAAGGAGGAAAAACCAGCGACAACGAGGAATGCGGGCCCGCAAGTGACTCAAAAACTGTGGCTAGGGGGTGATTGACGTTTTGTATTCTTGTTCTTTTGGATACCATGTAAGTCAAAAATTATCATATTTATCTTTTTTATATATGTATTAAAATTGTTGTTTTCAGTGTACCCCTGTTGATTTATGCTTTTCGAGGAAAGGTTATTAACCCCTTCAGGATAAGAACCACCCCAACAAAAGTGAAACGGGCGGGTTCGTTAAGGCGAGACATACGTTCACGCACGGATTCAGGCAACACTCCTTGAGTTTTGGCCGAATACACGGCGTGCATCTATTTCTTCCAGCAGCGACAAAGCCCCGGTTTCCGACATCTGGCGAGGCTAACACCAGGATCTTCCTAAAAGGTAACAATTAAAAAGTTCAAAATCAACAGGCTCACTCAATGACAATTTTAACACGTGCTTCAGTTTTAATGTTCATACAGGTTGCCGCAATGAAATTTTTATAGTTGCCATACTTGTGTAGGGGTTAATCATTGGTTAAATTAGTTCTTTAATTCGATCGGCGAATTTAAAATAACGGCGGTGGACATTCTCGCGTAATAATAGGACGCAGTGTAGGATAGGCAATAATTAACCCTTGAGGTAAAAAAAAAATATTTTGTGTGTAGAATTTTTAGTGATAAATCTCAATAATGGATACCCCAAGTTTGGAGCAATTGATTTGTATGGGAGAGCGGTTGGGCTTCGCGGGTAGTGAGTTGCAAACATTTGTGAGAGATGAACAAAAGCGTGTGGCAAAATATTATCGAAAATATTTACCCTTTTAAACAAGAAAATCGCAACTTATAGCTGTTACCTTGACAACCCCCTACCAAGGAACATACTCTCAGTTGTTCCAAAAACACCAAGGCGGTAGCATTCACGTGCATCCACTTTCACACTTCTCTCTTAGAGCTATCGCATAATCTCGCTCTATTATTACACCAGTATACTTATAATTCTCACACGCAGCCACACGCATGCGCACCCTGGCGCGCACCGCCGATAACTCCCAGTACGCATGAGTCTATCCACATCCCATATAAACTCACGCGCCCACTTCCACTGGCACACAATAGGAGGTGGTCCGTTGGTACACTAGCAGCCAAGAGGTCCCCCTATACACTCACTCTCCCTCTCAACATAGCAAAATATAATACTACTCTCTCTCTCTCTATCACAATCATACACACACCTGTATCTATATACACTCACGAAAACACCTGCGTAAAAATATTAGCAAGGGGTATCCGCCCTGACCTAAGCCAGCCGATAGGCCCCTTGCCCCAACCCCTGTCATCTCATTAACTTGCCCCCATCCTTAGGTAGGGTGCCCCGCCCGGCTCATGTCCGTCAGCGGGTCACATGCCCTATTAAGCACTACATCCAACACACTAATTCGGCACAAGCAGAGTTAACAGCGGTTGAAGGCAATGCTTGAGTAAACCGCACCACATGCACCCACGTCGACAGTTGGGATAAACTCTTAATCTGCTGAGTATTTTCTTGAATTGTTTCATGAAATCTAGTCATTGCTGCTATGAAGCAGCCATGACTGGATTTCATGAAAAATTCAAACAAATGGAGCCCGGTTATCATCCGTGTATTGGTCAAATTTACAGTGATACATTCAGCAGAAACATCACCCTTTTTGTTGGCAAAATTATTGGTGTCCTGGCGGGAATATCTGCCAGCAGCATCCAAGGAGTTAAGTGTGTTGCTCAAAGACGCAGCAGTTAGACATTCGGGAATTTGACTATTGAAAAGCATTTGTTAACAAGCCTCGAAGGGGCGAGCTAACAAATGGTTTTCCATAGTCAAATTCCTGAATGTCTAACGAAACAAGAGACGTTTATCTCCATTGTAATTCCTGTCATCGTTAGAAATGAAAAAATTCTCCAAACCCGTTTATTTGAAGAAAAACAATCAAAACATGTCCTTTTCGATCTCGGCCTATTTGCCATGATCTAATTTACAGGATGTGTTCGATTCGTGACTCGGGAGACGTAAGAGATCAATCTCCTGCAAGTAGTGTTTGCAAAACTAAATTCTTTGTGGGGATAATTATTTGCGTTGTCACCACAACCCAAACGTAGATGGGGAAATAGCTACGTTATCCATCCATCAACAGGATCTGCGTTCGTGCTGGTATGCCCACCCTTTTAAGCCGATAGCCAGCTTCTTCGGACCAGGATCAACAGTTCTTCGGACCAGGATCAACAGGACTCAATCCAATTCCAGCAAGTAAATGTTGGCTAAGTGAAGAATTTATGGGACAGGCCAAACAATATTTTCAACGTGCAGCTCCAAGGATACAAGTTCAAAACGTTGATTGGTCTAAATCTCACTAACTTGATAAATATAGACTGTTCAAATTGACGTCATTGAACTGACATGAAGATAACAACCTCTCGGGCCACTAGTCTAATTCTGTAAGAAATTCGCCGCTGTTAAGGCCTACACTGCAAAAAATACAGGTTCTCTTTAGAACCAAAACTAGTTCTAATCTTGTCCCTGCGATGGAACCAGTTCTGTTTAAACAGTATTTATTTCAAATCAAATAAATTTATAAAGATTAACATTACATATTAACAGAAATAAACATAAATTGAGGGGGTTTCAGTTGTAAGTTTAGAGCTTATACGAGGTTGCCTCAAATCATTATTAAGCAAAGGAGATATGAACTGTTGGCATATCGAACCAGTTTTGGTTCTATGCAGAACCAAAACTGGTTCGATATGCCAACTGTTCATATCTCCTTTGTTTCAAAATGTTTGGCGACTGCGTTGAATAAGCTCCAAGCTTAAGCTTCAGTTCATGTAATATTCTGTTAACCCTTTACCCAACGAATCGCCCGCATCCGCCCGCGTAATATGCAAATTCAACATTTGAAAAAATATTATTTTTCAAAACATTTCTACAAAACCATATCATGTGACCCCTCGTTGGAACGAGCTCGTCGAGCTCGTTCCAACGAGGGGTCACATGATATGGTTTTGTGGAAATGTTTTGAAAAATTTTAAAAAATGATATTTAAAATAATAAATTTTGATATCGTCTGCGTTGGGTAAAGGGTTAAAATTGAATGCTAATCTTGGTAAATTTATTTGATTTGAAATAAATACTGTTTAAACAGTACTGGTTCCATCTCAGGGACAAGATTAGAACCAGTTTTGGTTCTAAAGAGAACATATATTTTTTGCAGTGTACGGTCTCGCCATCAATCACCTTTGTTTTGCTTCACTCGTCTGGAATATTTCAGTTGGTTCGCTTTTTCGAGCAACTGATATATTCCGGACGATTGAATCTGAAAATTTCACAAAGATTCATTTTCTGTCAATCAAAACTAGAAATATTGTTCAATCGAAACTTGATTTTGATGCCATTACAATCAGAATAATGAAGACTCACCTCACCCATAGTTTTATGATTACGCACACACTGAACACTAAAGTGTTAAAACTGACACTTTCCAGGTGTTAAATCCATTCTAACTCTTAGGGTTTGATTTTAACACTCAACGTGCAATGCTTTAAGCACTTAGACATTACAATCGTCAGACATCTGAAACTTGAATGCATGGCACTTCCCATGTGTCTAGCATTGGTGGTTCTTCCAGAATCGTCCATAATTTGATTTGCGCTTGGTGGGTACATAATTAAACGGGCACAACGCAGATGACGCGGATCAGGCTCGAGAGTTCGAGCCTGATCCGCGTCATCTGCGTTGTTTCCTTTTAAGTGTCGCGACATTACACTTGTCAAGTGGTATTATTGTAACACCTGTCAAGTTCTGGGATATCTACACTTGAACAAAGTGCTAGTTCAGCACTTAGTAAGTGTTAAATACAGCACTTCAAGTGTAGTTTTTAACACTTTATTTTTTAGCGTGCAGCAAAGTTCCATAAATGTTAATACCTTGATATGTTCAAGGGAATTAAATATTTGTGGATTGGAATATCTGTATGTGGCACAGGAAAGATTACATGTATATCTTTGTAAGTGAAGGCACAAAACATTACATCAACGGTCGTCTGCGCACAATTTCCACAAAAGGTGGATAAACAAACAACCTAAAACAGCGTGGAATTCCAATCCGAATTGGGCTGGTGGCATGAAAGCTAGGGAATGCCATCGCTGTTCAGAATGTTCATGGGTCTTATAAACTTGACTGTGACATAATGGTCCGCCACATAAATTGTTGGGATTGAGAATATTTGTTGTCCCGTTCACTTTATCTTTGGTGATTAAAATGCGTGTAAAATGTTCCCGATAAACCAATTGTCTGAACGCGATGTCACATTTTATTGGTACATTAAGCAACACCCTATTTTTTGGTTGACGGAGCAACAATCCCAAAGGTAAGAAATGCCGGTCTACGTGGTACCAAGAATATTGAGTCTATGTAGAGAGACAAGGTGCACACATCGTCCGAAAGTGTCTCGTTATATAAAACCCGCAAAAATGAGCTTTTGTGAATTTATCTGTCGATCACCAACGCTCATTACAGTCCCCGCACTATGTTCTGGATATGTAAACAGAGTTTCGTTACTTACCACTTACACTGCCTAAAACGACTATCGTCACCTATTGTATGATGATTATCTGTACGTTCTGGTATGCGCAGATCAAACCTACCATCCGATTACTTGTTGGAAAGGGCTCAGATGATATATCTTTATTCTGCAGTATACTATTAAATTAACAACAACATAACATTACAAACTACAAGAACATAACCTAGTATACAGCATGGAAATGACATAGCCTAAAAGGCTGTCTTTCTGCCACTCCAGTCAAAAATGTATGAACTCGGTTTGGCATCAGTGTAACGAAAGTTCTTTTCAAAGGCAGGAATATCTGATAGTTTGTCCATGAATCATGCGGCTAGATGGGATCAATAGGTCAAATGCTGGAAGAAGGATGAGATACCAGAGGATTTCGATGGCTAATACAATTGGATGATATAGTTTCATAGAGTGCGTCATAAATTTTATTAAAATTCCTCGCATACAAGGCGTACATAGAGGTCTTCCATATATGGCTAAAGTGGGCATGGCAGTAAAAGGGTTAACCCTTTACCCAACGCAGACGATATTCAAATTTATTATTTTAAATATAATTTTTTTAAAATTTTCAAAAAATTTCAACAAAACCATATCATGTGACCCCTCATTGGAACGAGCTCAATGAGCTCGTTCCAATGAGGGGTCACTTGATATGGTTTTGTTGAAATATTTTGAAAAATTTAATTTATTCAACTGCTCAATTTGCATATTACGCGGGCGGGTGTGGACGATTCGTTAGGTAAAGGGTTAAACAATGAGAATGAATGTAGCTCCATATTTTCAAACAACGTTCGCTGTACAGTCCTGACTGATGATTTCTCCTGCTGAATATTTAAACCGCAAGAATAATGCGTAGCGCGACAATACACAACACAGGAAGCAAATTGTTTTTCTCCTCCATCCGCCGCCCCATATCAAACTGAAATTCCATAGCTCGTCGTTTCTGATGGCCAGAGTTCTAATGAATAAAATAACATGCAAGAAATGTCTGTGTGGCGAAAATGACAACGTCAGAGAGATCTGTATCAAGTGGGCGGGGTGAAGATACAGGAAATCATACACACCTATAGACCTAACTAAGCATTATTCACAAAAATCGTCATTTAAATTGTAATAATTACATTGTTAATGTAGTTATACGTTTTGGGTCCAAATATTCAATTCCCATTGGTCAGCTGGATGAAAACGTCATGACCAAATGTAATTCATTTTCCAATGAATACATTTGATCGAACTTTGACCCGCATTTACGGTAGAGCGCAGTTGACAGAATGTAATTCGGGCGGTGTTTGGGCGGGTTTTTAACTTTTAGCGCCTCTCGTAGTGATCAACTCCGATGCTGTTTCTTTGGTGACTCAGAGTTGTGCGCTTTGTCTTTTGTGTGAGGGTGTTTTTTCGCCTCGTTCGTTCGTCATGTTTTATTTCGTCTTTCTGCTTTGTTGTTTGGTACAAAGCAGTTTAAACAGTTACGGAATGTAATTATAAGATGGCCAGAGTTCTAATGAATAAAATAACGTGCAAGAAATGTCTGTGTGGCGGAAATGAATCCCGGGGATTCATACATAATTTGTACCCATTCCCACACGTTCATACTCCAATAAAAATTATAAAAATTGCAATCAATTCTTAATTATGTTTCAAATTTTCCTCAAAGTATAGCTCACTGAAACAAGATGATTCCGATGAGTGATCACAAGCGACATTTTAGATTTTTTTCAGAAGTTGTTTTAGTCGTGTTAATTAAATGGGTAATGTCATTTCCACATATCGACTCATAAAAGTAAGATTATGGACTGTCATTAACGGATATTACTTGTTTTTAGCTATTAATATTGTTAATTGGTGAGTGCAGAATGTCTTCGATTATCATCACAAACTGTGATGAAATGATTCCAGGGTTATAGTTAAAATTCTATTTAATGTGGGTTCAAACGCCTACATTCCAAAAGGAAGCGATTCCATTCACTGCCACTTTTTCTTATCAGTACCCAAACCAAATGCCGCCGCAACTCTTTCCGAGTGGGATATACCCTTCCCTCCAGGCAAAACGTCGCACTCGGCACGCGTATTGACTTGTGTTGCGTGTTATGCACAAAAAGTGTTGTATTTAACATTTTGATTTTCTTTGCTGTGTTTTTTTCTGCGCCACTAGAGGTGTTGATTACACAAAACAATATTATAATTAATATCACTTGCATTGAGAGGTGGGCCTTTGCGTTTCCAAGTCACGAGAATCAGAACAGTCTAAGGGAGACAACCTCGCGAATGCTCTGCTGCTCCTTGGTCTCGTGTCAAAAACGCTTTACTTTTTATCTTTGATGTTAAAAATTAATCAACGATGCCCCAAATATAACAAGCAGATTCTCAACAAATAGATATGTAAAATAATGAAAAAATCAACATATTAAAGTTAATATTATTTAAATATTAATTTATCAATTATTATAGAACGTGTGTGACTTCACATGAGTAAAAATAACCTTTTCTGTCCAAAAAAAGTTATCCCCAGATAATAACGAATACTCATATTGTGACGTTCCCCATTCCTGTATCGGAGCTGGCATAGATCCTCAAAAGTGGTGAACATTTGCTGGCTATTGACCACTTCACTGCCGTGCATATCTGACATATTCTGTAAGGTGTTAAATCAGATTTTGACAAGACTGTTTTGGTCACTCTCTGTTCTGCTTCTCATGAATGTTCAGCCCGTTGACCGTTTCGATGGTGGAAGCATCATGGTTTGGACCGGCGTCTTCTCTCGAGGCAAAACTCCACTTCACATAGTAGACGGAAACATGAACGCACAAATGTTCAGGGCCCACATTTTGGAGCCGATTGCCATCCGCTATGATCGCCGTTTCCTTGGAAGCCGATTTCATTATTTGGACGATAATGCCAGACCTCAACGAGCAAGAATAGTCCGAGAATTCAAAGATATGCAACAGGACGTGACCTGGAAGGATTTTACTGCAAAGAGTCCGGACGGCAACTCGATAGAACATGGGTGGGACATGGTCGGCAGGAGAGTGATTAATAAATAGCCACCACCTCATGCCATCGACAGTCTGCGTCGCGCGCCGAAAGAGGAATGAGACAAGATCACATTGAGAGAAATTCAAAATGTCACGCCGACTAAGATGTGGTAGAGATGCTTGAGGCGGTCCGATCGTTAACGTTGTGATGACATCTGCGGAGCCATACGTCCATTCAGTAAAACAATGCCCTAGAAAACCTTGTTTCACTAATAAGACATATCCCACCTACTGGAAATAGCAGGTTTTCTCTCATGAGAATTTACCCATTCATTGATATGATAGGGTTGGGGGGGGGGGGGGGGGGGGTAAGATATTTGGACAGTTTATTTGATTCATCGTGACGTTATCTAAAGTCATCCGGAGACACCCTCTGCTAGGAAAGGCGAGGAAGCCGAGAGTGTGTGAAACAGCTACTTGTTTATTGGGTATCAGATCAGTTTCAGCACAAGGACTGAGTTATTTGTTAAAAGGAACTTTTTTAGAACTGTTTCAATATCAATGTCTGCACTACCACCACTAAATGAGTAAATTAAAGTCGTTTATGGTTCAGCTGTCCGCTTCAGACGACGCGCGTTGTTGGATCTCAGGTCTAAAATATAATACCAGACAAGAAAAAAGTGTTGGAGTATGTTCACATTCGGGGTTCTCACGGGGATTTAGAGTGTGAAAGTTTGTTTATATCTACTGTTATAAATGATCCCAAGAGCACTTTGACTGCTGGATAAGCAAATTGTTTTACTTATTCAGTGTCACATTTTAATGACTTTCAGACATTCGATATCGCATGAACTGGAGACCTGTCAAGCAAAATCCAAATTGAATGCAGCACAGCTTTAGTTCAGTATCGCGATTGGAGTCACCAGTGTTGTGCTATGCAGGATGGTTCCCGCTAGGCCAATATTTTGCTACGATTCGGGCTCATATCCATAACCCACGGGCACGCAATTGGTCCAATTAATTAATCGTTCAAATTGGAGTTTATCAGACACAAGGAAACATTTTGTGATCGAGTAGAAAAAAACAGATGCAGATGTTGCTGTCGAAAAGAGCACTGCTCACATTGTTCAGTACGGCCACCGCGGAGTTGTCACTTTCCACTGGTGGGTAATGTTTCCACGGACGCATTAATATCAATTTCCAAACACTAATTTTAGGAATAATTAGCAAAAAGTTAATTAATGAAGCACCGGGTACAATTCGGTGCTTTGTTAATGAAAATTTTGATGACGATGATTTTTGTTGTCTGGTAAACGCAGGCGTGGACATGCCCACGCGTGAATTACGCCCAGTCTACGGCGGCTATACTCTGCTTGGGAGTATTTAAAAAAAACAAATTAAAAAAAACACAAACACACAAAAACCGTAAAACCTAAGGACTAACACTGACCCTTTTTGTATCCTATTAATTATTTCAACCCCGCCGCCCTGGGTGGTATTATTAGTTACACAGTTTGTTGGTGGCCTAATATGTTATATATGGTGTCAATTAATTTCATATTGGACGAGAGCTAAGCATACCGACTGCTGCATCGATGCACAGAACTAATAACAACAGCGATCAAAATTAAATGAGAGAATTCTCACAATGTGTTCACGGGTATTTGCCTTGTTACAACTTATGGGAGAGTGCCTATTGTAACAAGGCAAATTTATACATATCAAACAGTTTCATTTCGAAGGTAGCATGACACACATCCACAGAATATGAAGCCTTTTAAGTTGCCTAACCTACACTTCAGACCAAATATGGGCTTCCAACACTCAATCTGCACTTTGAACTTAGCCAAAAATCCGAGAAGCGATGTAAAAGGAGTTGGTGTGATGAGTGTCAATGCAAAATCACAACACCCGTGATCAACCATCAAAACAGACAAACACAGACACATTTGTATGAAACAAACTATAGTTTGTTTTCTTTTCGATTCAGCTGTTAATTACTTTCAGTCGACCTGCAAAATGAGACTAACCCGTCGATTGTCTAAAAAAATTGAAAGTTTCTTTTTTTTCAGAAAGTAAATTGATATTGCTGTGGCGGTTATTTCCCTTTGATTGTTTCGCCGCACAAATTTTTTTCAACACTGTTGTTTTGAGATATTCTTGGCTGCACTATGAATTGTAGACGAATATGCAACTATGTGAATATGTTTATGGGAATGCGTACGTATTGTATTAACAACGGTTGAAGCGAGGCTGACAAACAATATTCACCAAAAGAAGTATATACTGAAAGTGAGACTTACTTATTGGGAGTTAGGGGATCTTCCAAACTGGTATCAAACTCCTCGTTAAATTTTCATATTGGAGGGGGGTATACGCACTCCCATAAACATATTCAAAATGTTGTTCGCTCTCGTAGCCACCCATCCCCCCACGCCAGTCAGTTTTAATATTTCCATTCCCATTACGAAATTTTGAGAGCAGTGAATGAAACCGCTGTTATTCATTTGCCAAAAATACAAAATAGAACACATTTATTTTCTTTTGTTTTTTAAATCTTTGATTGTAAGATAAGTTTTGAGAACCCTAGCTCTTATGTACAGAATGCGAAGTTATGAATATCCTTCGCTAACTGAATTTGGCATAATTGGACAGTCTTTTTTAATTATTCCAATGCGGAAGTGAAACAGAATGCGCACTTTTATCATTTAATGACAAAAAATCGTCATGCAATATTTATTTATTTATTTATTTATTTATTTATTGGTGTTTAAGGTCACATACTTATGCACAATGGCTAATCATGACAGTGACAGTTTTACGGGCGGAGGAAGCCGGGGAGAACCACCGAGCATCGACGAGCAACTGTCAGCTGCTCAACATTCTAACTCTGTTCAAGCTCCGCTCAATCGATGCTCGGTGGTTCTCTTCGGGTACTCCGGCTTCCTCCACCTGTAAAACTGTCACGGTCACGATTAGCCATTGTGCATAAGTATGTGACATTAAACACCAATAAATAAATAATTCAAAGTTGGCCAATTATTTATAGTATTGCTGTGAGCAACTGCTTACCCCGGGCATAAGCTGTCAGGTTCTATCATACCAGAAAACTTATGGGCGATAAAGTGTGGTATTCAAGGGCTAGAATTGTGTGATCTCCTGCAGTTTCTTCAATTATAATATTTAATACGGCCCCCGGCAAAACTCTGAAGGTCTCTCTCACATCCACCCATTTCAGTCTCTGTATCATTATGCGTGGTTTTTTCAGTCTAGTTGACCTTTTTTCTTCTGTGAGTGGTGCTCATCATATCCCTTGAGCATAGACACCCTACCATTTTCTACGAAGGTACGGTGGGGGGAGGGGGGGGGGTCGTGGGGGATGTGGGGGGGGGGGGGACTTACCTAAAATCTGCGGTCAGTTATTTTTTTCCATCTTCAAAAAGGAGGTCGGTAAGAGAGTAGAGGGTATCTAAGGCGAGGTGAGTAGGGTGGGTGCTTTGGAGGCCCACTGCCATTTCCGTCTGCCATGATTGTTCTCGATTACCAATAGTAGACAGCTATTTAGATCCATTGATGATTTACATTTAATGTAAAAAGTTTGAACTCATTCAACATGTAGAAAATATTGTTTCAGCAGAATTCCTTGATGGGTTAACACTACTCTCATACTACATTAGAAATGTGTCAATTGGATAAATGGCCCTCATTTGGGGAGAGAATGGGGGAGGCGCAAGGGGCGTCCTAGTCACGTCCTAGTCATGGGACCCAGGGACACCATGTTGTGTTGTTATGGTAGTCCGCGTGAGCGGCCATGTTGTGACGTCATTCTCATAGGGATATGTGATGTAAGTGCGCGTGCGCAACGCGAGTAATTAGGTGGCATGTGTTTCCGCCGTCTATTCTGTATACTGGAGACCACCATCTTGGTTTTTATGTTAGTACGTGGTTACTGTATGGACCCAATGGCCTCTAATAGAAGGAGGATATGTTTTGAGGGTAAGTTCGATTGGACGGGGGTATAATGAACACCCAAATGAGAACGACAACTATTTATCTGGCTCGGATTCGCAAAGAAAGCTCGTTTTCTGTGCCCTTGGCCTTTCCTTGGCCCGGGTTCTCCCAGAATTCTCGTTTCCAACGAACACGGACCTGCCCAGAGTACCACGTAGTGCTATGTGACCTTAAAAATGCGGTGTTCGATTGTACTAGAGTATTTTTACTAAGAGTGGCCTTGCAGGCAAATCCTCGTTTCCACTTTGTTACAGGATTTTATTAGGTACGGATTCCCCCCAGAATCCTCGTCTTTATGTGGCTTGAATTCCTCCCTTGTGACTGCTTAAACCACCTACTGCCCATTCTTAATCTATTTAGGTACCTGGCTATGTCCTTATCATTAGGTCTAGTCCTAGCTAGGTATGACACTCTCCCGACTGACATTTGGCACCCTTTATCATCGCACGAGGCCATGAGGACCATGAGGAAATTCCTTATTGAGGCACAATTTGCCATTCATCATATCCTCATCTTGTTATTTGGGGATCGCCAGAGCCAGTCTATGGGGACTGATAAGGACCAATGGAAACAAGTCTTTGGGAACTAGTGGAGACCAGTCTTCGGGGACTACTACCAACTACTAATATCACTACTACTACTCCTCCTACTACTACTACCTACTACTACTACTACTCCTACTACTACTACTACTACTGCTACTACTACTAACTACTACTACTACTACTACTACTACTACTACTATTAACCACTACTTCTACTACTTCTACATCTCTTGCTACTACTATCAACTACTACTACAACATCTCTTGATGCTACTACTACTACTACTACTACTACTACTACTACTAACGACTACTACAACTACTACTTCTACATCTCTTGCTACTACTATCTACTACTACTACTACATCTCTTGCTACTGCTATCTACTACTACTACATCTCTTGCTACTACTACTACTACTACTATACTATACTACTACTACTACTACTTACTACTACTACTACTACTACTACTACTACTACTACTACTACTACTACTACTCATTATCTACTGTCTATTATCCAGTATCTACTATCTACTACTATCTACTAAAGTATACTACTACTACTACTACTACTACAATCTACTACTGCTACTACAATCTACTACTATCCACCAGGTATATTCACTACCCACCAACACTATCACTAGTACTATCCTCTAGTACTATCTACAAGTACTATTCACTAGTATTACACATTAGTACTATTCATGAGTCATATCCACCCAGTACTATCGCCTAGTACTACACTCTAGTGCTATCTACTAGTACTATGTACAACTACCGCTTCTAGTATTACTACTACACGTAACCACTACTACTACTGGAACTGGTACTAATACAACTACCACTACCAGTAGTAGTTCTATTACAACTGCTACCAATAACAGTAGTGCTAGTTACACTACCAGTGCTAGTAGTATTATTACTACCAGTACTAGTTCCACTAACAGTAGTACTAGTACACCTATCTCTACTGGTACTAGTACCCCTAACAGTACCAGTACCACTAACAGTAGTATTAGTACTAGTACACCTATCACTACTACACATGTAGTACTCGTACCACTACGACTACCAGTGCTAGCACTAGTACCACTGTCGGTACTAGTACTAGTACAACTACCAGTACTAGTACACTTACACTACTCATACAAGTATCATTAACAGCACTAGTACTACTACTACAAGTGAGTTGTAGTATTACTACTGCTACAACTACCACTATTACTACCAGTCTTAGTACACCAACCACTACTAGTACTAGTTCAACTACCACTACAAGAAGTAGTGCTTGTACCACTACCAATACTATTACTAGTACCAATACCTGCACTAGTGCAACTACTACTACTAGTACAAGTAATACTACTAGTACTATTATTGGTACAACTACCGCTACTACTACTAGTACTAGTACACCTATCATTACTAGTACTAGTACAACTATGACTACCAGTGCTAGTACTAGTACCAGTATCACTGTCAATACTAGTACAACTACCACTAATGGTACTACTAGTATTAATACATCTACCACTATTACCGTTACTTCTGAACCGTTCCAGGGCCGTCGAGAGGGGGAGGACCGCTGTAGTGACATCAGGGCCCGTCGTTATTGGGACCGGCCGATTTTCCCTAACTAAGAGCATGGTTCTGTTACGTGCGTGTCTACACGTAAGAGAATCCTGCAATCTCGATGAAATTATAAACTGTCACTTTCAGTTTTAGAAGCTTTGCGCATAAATACCTATCACTGGATTGAGATTTGCCACATAGAAAGTTAAAAACGATGTCTCACCCAGAACTGATAGAATTTACAATTCAGCAGCCAATGAGATCGATGTTCCTTTTCACAGGGTAAAAGTTAACTAAAAATCGTGTACTGTCAACAATAAGATACCCCCTCCCCGTATAGGTAGACGCGTTAAGCGGGAGATGGAGGTGTGGGAGACCTTTAGTGATCCGCCAGGGCCGTATTAAATATTATAATTGAAGACAACACGCAGAAGACACGTCTTTGAATATGATACTTCAGCACCTGAAAATTACCATGACAATTTATTCTGTTATCATGAAACCTGACAACTTACGCCTGGGGTAATAAGAAGTCTCTCAAAACACAACATTATCATCAACTTTGAATTTACATAAAGCCACAAATGCAGAATGTGACATTAATCACCAGAAAATATGCACATCACATAAAAATCATAAAAATACCTTTCCTCGCCGTATTGAATCCACGAAATGATGTTTGACGCGCAAAACGCCCTTAAACGTACGATAAAATGATTAAAAATCGATAAGATGTACTCAAACTATGATATGAGCCACTCCCCAAAATTTTCCAATTTTGTTGAAAAATTGTTGGTTTTCATGGATGTTTATTACACTACTGGTTAAATTTATTACACTACTGGTTGATTTGTATTACACAACTGGTTGATTATTACACTACTGGCTAATTTTTATTACACTACTGGATAATATTACACTACTGGTTGATTATTACACTACTGGTTGTTACACGAACCCCGAAAACCGATTTGTCATTTAAACAGACCAGCAATAATTCCAGCGCTGCTAAATTAAGCATGAAGTTTAATGTCCATTATTGCGCATTTGTCGAACGCCACACGGGCTATCTGATAAAGATTGAAAGAGTTAGAGAAAGAGCTAGAGAGACAGTATTCTTCAGCAAGTCGTTATCTATGTAATTATGGCCAGTTAATACGTAATTATTGTAAGAACTGTACATTGCACATGTTCTGGACACACAACCATATTACGCATCCAGCTTGTCACCGAAACGTCAGGACATGCCGAAATGTGAGTCTTTCAAATGAACTTCAAAGCGAATATTAAATTAAGATAGATCTACAAATTCAAGAGAAGCGATTAAACTGAAAATTAATGTTCTGGCTATGGAAATAAAAATCGGGGGGTTTCTCGAAAAATTCATCCAGTCTGAAGATGTGTAAGGCTGTGGGTCGTTGCGTGTAAGCGGGGATGCCCCATACTATAGGTTAGAGGAGGTGCAGCATCGGTGCGAAAGAATAGGAACGTTGTGACGTAGGGGGGGGGGGGGGGCACAACAGAGCTCATATCTAGAATAGGAGCAGTCGCGGGACAAGTCGGTGGCCATATATGAGAATAGGATCAGAAACACGAAGTACGAGCTCAGGGAGCTAATTTGCATTTAGGTAAACGGCATTATGTGTTTTAGAAGGCAAGCCATGCACAGGCAGAGTATGCTTTGCCAGTATGAACATTATTCTGAGATAGACGTAGGGGAGAGTTTAACCCCAATGGTGGCGACTGCTTGAGTGGAAAGCGTCAAGTAAAGAGACAATAAGCTAGTGGCCGTGCGACGACAGTGGTAGAGTGACATCCCGTCACTTGTTGGAGGAAAGGCGTCCCGATAAAGTGACAATACGTTAGTGGCAGTGAAAGGGTGAAGTGAAGAGGCGACCAAGGAACAAATAGCAGCGAAAAGGAGGAAAAACCAGCGACAACAGAGAATGCGGGCCCACAAGTGACTCAAAAACTGTGTGGGTAGGGGTGATTGACGTTTTGTTTTCTTATTCTTTGGGATTCCATGTAAGTCACAAATTATCATATTTATTTTTTTATATATGTATTAAAATTGTTGTTTTCGGTGAACCCCTGTTGATTTATACTTTTCGAGGAAAAGTTATTAGCCCTTTCAGGATAAGAACCACCCCAAAAAAAGTGAAACGAATGGATTCGTCACGGTGAGACATTCGTCCACGCACGGATTCAGGCAAAACTCCTTGAGTGTTGGCTGAATTTGCGGCGTAAATATATTTCTTCCAGCAGCGACAAAGCCCGGTTTCCGACACATGTTTCAACCCGAAGGTTCGCCTTCGGGTTAAAAGGTGGTTGAAGTACATAGGAAATAGACTGAACCGCCTGAAGATGGAATACATGTCCTGAATTTGTTTTCATATGCAGGTATTGTAAAACGGCATTGTCTATATATTGACACTTCTGCATACTCGGAATTTAGTAAACTTATTTGTTTGTATGTTGTATTTGGGCTTAACGGCACTTTCGTTAGCCAGTGCCACATTGTGTCAGACATTTTCTAGAGTGAAAAGAGCCGGAGTAGCCACAGAAAACCACCGAGCAGCGGCGAGCAAAGGTCAGGCTCCCTAACGTACTGACTTTGCACAGAGAATGTTAACAGCGACTGGAGACAAGCGCGCCATCAACGAGCAGTACACCTCAGTACACAACACTCTTGTGCCCCAATGGACAATTAGCATTAAGGATCTTGCCCAAGGACACAACACATGTACCGCTGATTAGGATCGAACCGAGGACCTTTCGGTTTGAAGTTCAATGCTCTAACCAGTGAGCCACCTCGCTCCTGCTAAGCCTACTGTTTGATCGTGTAGGATATCTATGAAACAGGGGGCGGACGGACACGTGCTGCACGTGCACACTTCCCACCCCCGTATCGCCCCACTGACAACGCCACCGAAACAGTGTATACCGCCGCCAGACAGTCACCGCCTTTTCACTCTTGTTTTAATATTCACATCTGCAGACGAAACTTCGGAGAGCGTTTGATAAAACTTCTATTATTTATTTGTCACAACCCCCAAAACAAAACAAATGTTATCCTCGTTAATATGGATAACATGGAAAAAGATATCACCCAATACCAACATATCATTCATTGTCCAATACTACTTCACCATTATACTCCCGATGAATCCTGTTCTGTCAGACTGGTATTTTGGACATTCAAAGAGAAGGTGTTATTATACAATTATGGGCTTTTGTGGAGGTGAATATGATGTGATATGAACCTGAAAAACTTGTATTAACCGAGGCGTTAGTTTTTTTAGGTTCATATCACATCATATTCACCACAACAGAAGTCCATAACTGTTTTATTATACACACCATCCTAAAAAAAACAATCTTCTATTTGTCAATTAAAAGTTTTATTATATCAACCAGAAATACTTTTATTTAACAACAAAATAGTTATCATCTCCAGAATAACATAAAAATGAGTCGGAAGTCAGGTTGAATACGCATGCACGTTGATTGAAATAGAACTGGAGAGGGGATTTCCAAAAGCTATATTCAGAAAGCTGATACTGACTGGAAAACCGGTGTATATGGATTTTTGAGTACCAGTCATGTGTATAAGATCCGGCCAGTAGAAATGTGGTTATTTATAAAGTATATAATAAAGGGTGTTCATTACGCCCACATTGTACATCATCTGTCACTCCTTATCAACGTCACCCACACTTGCTGGTCCTCAAACTCGCTCTGATCAATAGTGCCCCAACCGCTCTCCCAAAGTTCCTTCTTGGCACTCCTCAAATACTCAACTTCTCCTGTTTGGACAAACGTTGCTCTGTCTCCCTCTTACAAGTTTCTAATACAATCCCCCATGACTCAGTCTCTAACAAATGTTTTACCGAGGGTTGTCCTCCTTCTAGGTCGGAGATCTCTAACGAATATTTTTCCACCAACTCTTTCAGTTGCGCTATCAACTCCGCCAGGAAGTTCCAAATATGTCGAAACGCTAACTTACGCCATCGGCTGTTTACCAAACAGTTACGGTAACACAGTGACAGTTTCACCAAATCTGTCTTTTCCTTGATCCACAAGCTCACCATTAACCCTTTACCCAACGTAACGGACAAAACCGGCCAGCGCTATTCTCAAAAATCGCCAATTAATTTTCATTATTTTTTCATTTTTTGTCTCAAAAACATAGGTTATGACCCCTCGTTGGAACGAGCTCGTCGAGCTCGTTCCAACGAGGGGTCATAACCTATGTTTTTGAGACAAAAAATGAAAACAATTAGTTATTCAAGAATTTTTTTTGCAAGTGTCGTCTGCTTTTCAGGTTAGGTAAAGGGTTAACTATATTTACATTTATTTATTGGTCTTTAACGACATCTTCAGCATATGTGACAACTTCATGACCGTCATATAGGCAAGACTAGCCGATCATTTATACCTATGCTGTCGAATTTGGTGGACGATGTTTACCCTGTGCATTGGTTACTGCGTCTTATTTTATCGGTGCGGCAGGACTTGTTTAGCATATTAAATAAGCACTGCTCCATTTCCCGGAGATCCCATTGGGATCACCACTGGCTGCTTCCAGTACTACGGCATCGCAAGACCATTTTATTTATCTACCGGCCTTCTTCTGCAGAGTGTCCAAACTTTTGGTTTAGAGATATCACTTTAGTACCATATGTCATGTCTGGTACACCCACCATCTGAAATTACTTTTTCCCCAGAACAAAAATAATGGAAGCTATTTCTCTATAAAGGTATCGACTGTGAAGAATTTGCTTAACTTCAGACTTGGTTTACTTGTGTGGTTTCTGTGGATGCCTCTTGCCGCGATGTTCAAATGGACCCCCAAATAGTCGTAGCCAACTGAACAGTTTGCTGCCATCTTTTTGGAATAGAGAACACCATACTCTCCATTTCTAGTAAGCAGTATATTATTCCCCGCAAGTATAACCTTCCTTTTGTTCACTTCTGGGCAGGAGTAGCATATAATCTCCTGAAAATAGTCCATGGGCATTCAGGACATCAACTGGTACCCCATCTGGGCGCTGCATGAGTTCTTCTACCAAATCTTTGATGCAAAAAGAATTAATGAATGGAAACATCACGGTTTAGGGCCTGTAACCACAATGATCCGCTTTGTTGTAATATTACCCAGTGTGAGCTCACCGTTCGTACCTTTAAACAGAGAATTTAAACAAACCAGCCTCCCAAGCTCCAAATCTCACGCTTTCGTTAGATCCCCCACCCCCGTCTCCACGCTATAACATCCAGTAAGGCCTAGTATTTTCTTTTATTTTTCGCTTTCGGTGATTTTATCAGTCGATAAAGCGTGAAAAGATGGTCCATGACAGCCCTCTATTTCCTGAAACCATTCTGTTTCTTCCCCCAATTTATTTAATTATTTATTTATTGTTGTTTAAGGTCACATACTTCTGCACAATGGCTAATCATGACCACAACATGGAGATAAAGTCAAGGTCAGTCAATCGTTTATACCCCATGCTGCCTATTTTAGAGGACTTGCACCCCAAGCATTAGTGACTGGGTCCTATTTTACCAGTGAAACAGAGCTTGTTTACCACAGTAAACAAGCACTGCTTCACTTCCCGGGGTTCCCACGGGGGTTCTTCCCCCAAAATTCGCTATTTTCGATCACCTCCTCTTATCTCCCATTTTGATCGGAATACTTTTTCCATATTGTTACTAGCTGAGATTCACGGATATTATGCAATACTTGTTGATGCCCGTTTCTGTATATAGATAGTCCTTTGCTTTCTTGTGATCTTGGTTGTCTGATCTACTTTAATCCCTTGTGACATAATTTTTCTGTTTCTTTTATTCACCTTTTTTCAAAACACTTATGGGCTCGACACGTTAGTTTTTCTTATCTACTGAGACTGCAAATTTCTCTTCTAATTATCGTTTTTAAACTTATTTAAACATCGAAGACTGCCTTCAATAATATGGATTGCGGTCATATCTCCATCTTAGACCACGAGACGAGATTTCATGCAATACATAGGTATGTTCCGTTCACATATAAACACGCATGTTGCATGTAACACCCTTGCCTCCAAGCACATTCCCTCATAACTACGCCACATATCAGAGGAGAATATTGATTGCATTGTGAACTGATAATAATATGTCTCGTACATAGGGGAGGGGTTAATACGTTTCTGGAAGTGACAGATCTGCATTTTCGCAAGTGGCACAGTCACCGGCTGTTGTCTGGACCCTAGAGCGTCGCAACCTTATCAACGCCCTACCTATTTGGGACTGTTCATGCTCCTGAAGGGGCATATGACGTGAATATTCGAAGGTGATCGACAATAACTCCCAGAAATGATCATTTATTCACAGGCATAGAGACAAATATCGTACAATTTACTTGTAAATTCATCAGCAGTCCGAAAAAAATATATATATATATAGTTTACACACAATTACAGTTCGCACTACACTGCAAAAAATACAGGCTCTCTTTAGAACCAAAACTGGTTCTAATCTTGTCCCTGAGATGGAACCACTTCTGTTTAAACAGTATTTATTTCCATCTCAGGGACAAGATTAGAATCAGTTTTGGTTCTGAAGAGAACCTGTATTTTTTGCAGTGTATGTAGGACCAGGTCGTCTGTCACAGCTAACTGTGTCCTCCTGTTCACGCAAACATCACTTGTTCGATCTCCGCCATCAGATCCTCCACAAGGTTTTAGTTCTAGCATTCGTGACAGTATTTATGAACAGTTTTCGAAAACACTTTTTTATGACGTTAACCCAACCGTCACCTGAACTTATTTTGCTTACAGTTCTGCTTTTGGTACACCCTCGTCAGCGTCTTCACACACTTGCTAGTTTCACTGCAGCAGTCACCGCGGTTCCGCCATACATAGTTCAGTTATAAATGTACTGGTATTGCCCTCGCAGGGTTTACTTGGTCTCCACCCACCAAGCAATTATTACCAACTGAAACTTTACGAATAAAGTCCTCACAATATGTTATCAACATCTTCATCTCTCTTCCGCCAAACAGTTCCAACAGAAATGGCTCTATCTCGCGAACTCAACCAGGTCTTCACAGCTTTTGGCTAGTTGGTACTTTTAACCCTTTGAGACTTTATGACGTTCAAACGTCACTGGGAATTCAGTTTCTTCAACGTTTCTCAAAATGCGACGTCAAACGTCGGAAAGTACCAATAACAAGATATTTTTCACGTTAGTGATTATTTGGTTGAGGGCTAGATTACTTTTGGTGGTCTGAATTTGTTATACAAAACGTGTTTTATTACAAATTATTGGAGAGTGCCCACGGGCACTCTCCAATAATTTGTAATAAAACAAATTAATATAAACAAAATATTATTTGTGTTTGACTGAATATGAAGTATAAGTAAGCAGAGTGTTGAATTTTGCTCTGGTATCCTCATTTTTTGAAAGCCTGATAGTGGCATCTAGCATTCAACCAGTTTAGAAGTCTTGACAGTAGGATTATATTAGCATTTTAAGCTGCGTTAACATTTGGCTCAACGGTTATCACTGAGAACTATTCGGGAGAAAAGAGGAATTTGAGGTTAAAGCTTAAATAAAAACGAAAAATAATAACAAAACAAATGACCACAAAGTATCAACGTGCTGTTTGATTTCGTACGTAATAACACGTACAAAAGTATCAAAGGGGTAACTAACGCTCATTGACACCCCGCGGTTAACGGCTGTACACTGACACGACTTTGACACGACTTCACAGATCATCTCTGAGCAAACCTCCGCGTGGCATAGGAGCTTTCTGTAGCATGAGAGACTAACTACCCTAAATAATGATAGAATATATACAGTTTGAAAGAAATCAATTTTAGCAATAAATAGTCTCTTTGAAATCAGAGACAACCAGCTAGATTGATGCACTTTAAATTGCACTTGTTTTAAAGTTTTCGGTTTGCAATTCTTGTCTGTCCATAACGGACGGCAGTTATGGGTGTCTGGTGATCCTTGCATTTTGGGTGATCTATACGTTTTTTATTCAAATCGACACCTGTTTACTTGTGATTCTGTGAAACGTTGCAACATGCATATGTTTTTTCAAAATAATTTTTCCAGTTATCAAATGAAATCAGGCATCACACATAATAGCGCTTAGCCTTAGCTGGTAGGTACAAATTACTTCATTTAAACGCGTGTAGGCATTATATGCAACTGGACTGTTCGTTAATTATTGCCACGCTTCTCTATGCCTTCATGTATCATGTCGTTTATAAACATCACAATATTGACTATATTTTTGGGTCTGTTGAAAATATAAGAATATATGAATTTACACAAAGATATGCCATCTTGACATCTCTTATCTCTTAGCACACACCACATCCAGCAAATGTACATTGTGTCCAGCGGAACCACCTTTTGAGACACCAAGAGTCTTTTGGTCTCGTACTGTATTGCCCACAAAACGTGTTCAAAAACCTAAGAGGGACAACACACTACACATCAACAAAATCATCTGTTTCTCAAAGAATGAAATTGATAAATCAGTAATATACTTTCCGCACTCTGTGTTCCATATCATTCAAATGGAATCGCCCCTTCCTATTTAATAAGACAGTATGTTTGAATTGGATATTTACGGCAGTGATCAATTAACCCTTTACCTAACACGAAAGGACAGACGACACTTCAAATAAAATTCTTAAATAACTAATATTTTTCATTTTTTTGCGTCAAAAACATAGCTTATGACCTCAACAAGCTCGTTCCAATGAGGGGTCATAAGCTATGTTTTTGAGACAAAAAGTGAAAACAATAATGAAAATTGGATGGTGATTTTTTGTGAATGGCGCTGGCCGCTTTTGACCGTTACGTTGGGTAAAGGGTTAAATGTGAAATTCACGAGCTTCATCAAAGTCAAGTTCAAACATCGAATCGGAACAAGCAAATGATAGCTGGTAGTTACAGGTACTTTCCCGTCAACTCTTGACCTTACGTGAGGGCTACATCTGTCCAGCGCTTTCACAGGACACTCAATTCAAATTGGATTATTTCTTTAGCTTTTACCTCCACAGCATAGCTTATGAGCTCTCATTTGATTGGGTTCTTCGTGCTCGTTCCAATGAGGGTCATGAACTATGCCATGAAGCATAAAATGAAAATCTACAGTTATTCAATAATTTTTATTTTATTTTATTTGAAAAGATTGTCCTCTACACTGCAAAAAATATAGGTTCTCTTTAGAACCAAAACTGGTTCTAATCTTGTCCCTGAGATGGAACCAGTTCTGTTTAAACAGTATTTATTTCAAATCAAATAAATTTACCAAGATTAGCATTCAATTTTAACAGAATATTACATGAACTAAAGTAGATTCAGCAGTAAACTTTGAGCTTATTCAACGCAGTCGTCAAACATTTTGAAACAAAGGAGATATGAACAGTTGGCATATCGAACCAGTTTTGGTTCTGCATAGAATCAAAACTGGTTCGATATGCCAACTGTTCATATCACCTTTGCTTAATAATGATTTGAGACAACCTCGTATAAGCTCTAAACTTACGTCTGAAACCCCCTCAATTTATGTTTAATTCTGTTAATATTTAATGTTAATTTTTATAAATTTATTTGATTTGAAATAAATACTGTTTAAACAGAACTGGTTCCATCTCAGGGACAAGATTAGAACCAGTTTTGGTTCTAAAGAGAACCTATATTTTTTGCAGTGTAGTTGTGGTTGGGGAAAGGTTGTGGGATTGTATTGGTTTTATCTTCCGAACAACAAAACGTTTCTTTACTACTACTTAACGCGTATTACCACTGTAGACGTGTTTTTGCAAGACCTTTGCACTGCAGAGATGAATGACTATAATGTAAGGTTAATCCACTAGGAATTTTTATATCTTATCAACACTAATCTGGCGGATTATACTCCAAACATTTAATCTATTATCACAGAGACTTTTCGCATACATCGCGTTTTTCAAAAGTAAATATCATGGGGGTTCGAAGTGCCCTCAGAGTGTATTTCAGTTTTGCCCCCACCACAACATTATCAATGTTATTTATCACGTCCCCTGACTATCTTATCTTCTTGTTGACAGGTTGAAGATACATTGGCTAAATCGCAAACAACATGTCCACAAAACGAGATAATAATAATTATTGAACCCATTCATAGTTCAGTGCCATATCGACACTTGATAAGCGAGGGTATTTTGTAAACGACACCAGCTAACCCTTTACCTAAAGAATCGACTGCATCCGCCCGCGTCATTTGAAAATGCGCAATTGAAAAATAATATTATAATAGGTCAGCAAAACCATATCATGTGACCATGCATTGGAACGAGCTCGTCGAGTTCGTTCCAATGACGAGTCGTATGATATGGTTTTGTTGAAGATTTTTTGAAAAATTTGGAAAAATAATATTTAAAACAATGAAGGGTAAAGGGTTAACACACCACGGGGATATCTTCTGCCTGTATGGAGACATATCCATTTGGTGCGGTCAATGAAATCGTTTGCAGAGGGAGAGAGACACTTGTCAGGCGAGAGGGAGAGAGACACTTGGCAGGCGAGAGAGGCTAGAAAAAGATACCAGTTAACCCAACACGGGGACATCTTCTGCTTAGTGACGTCCATTTGGATCCATTCTGAGAGAGATTGAGAGAGGGAGAAAGGGAGAGGGGATGGGATATTCATTTTTCAACTTTGAAAATGTAGCTTTGTTAGTAAATAAATTAATGCACAGGCAGTATGTTTTAGGGTTTTTTTTTTACAAAACATAGGACCTTCTCTGAAAGTATGAATCTTCTCATGAGGTTACATCATATACGCCTCTTGTTAAGTGAAAAAAGGTGTATTTTAGGTGCACATTAAGCAGTTGTGGGAATCCAGTTTATACATTACGCTCCATTAATATAATGAACCTTAGCATGGTACGTGGTTGTCTGATAACCAAATTAAAGAACTGAATTTGGAATAAGATGGCAATTTTGGAGAGAACATTTTCTGAAATCAATTTTTGGGTGCAGTCCAATGTTTTCAGAGAACCACTCCTGTTGAAGGTTCTTATATGGGTTGTACAACCCCAATCATGGTATGAAAGAGTTAATGTAACGAGTCGTCGAACCAAAAAGTAGACATATAGCAACACAGCAGCCTAAGAGACAACTGGCGGCACTAGTATAAAACATACTTGAATATACTATTTGCTATTTGTTTTTTTGCAATATCTAGTAAATGCTGCAGGGTTTGATGTATGACTGTTTTAGAGTGCCGCGGAAGATTGCATGGACACCGACGAGAATATTGTGACTATGTGTTTAATAATACAATCAAATAAACTAAAATTGCATTTGTATGTAGTAAATATTGTAGGGGTATTTCGCAAAATGAAGCTTATTGTTACCAAAATAAATGATATTGTGCACAAATATTGCTGCGGTAGACCATTTTTTTAATTTGGATAAAAATGGTACCTATTTGTTTTATTTATACCACGCTCTAAATAAAAAATCGACTTTGTCACTTAAAATGGAGAAAAAACGACACTTTCTATCGCAAACACACGGGTCTGTTTTGTTTACATCTGCGCCAGTGGGCAGTACTACCGGTTGTACGTGAATGCTTGATTGACAGCTTGACACATCGTCAAAGTCGAGTGAATTTACCTTGTTTTTTCCAGTCAAATTATTATTAACAATTCATTTTAAATATTTAGTTGTAGGTATTTTACACTTAATAAGTAATTGCACGTAGTAGATAGTACCGCAAAATGTCGTATATTTGAATGAAACATCGCGAAGTGTGAATGTATCGAAGTTGACAAATTGCGTCATGCCAAGGGTCAAGTTGGATGAACTTCCGACTACAGCTGTAACAATTTTTTAACGCAGTAGAAGCTTTACATCGGTAGTGGGGTTAAAAGCTTAAATTTTACATAGAGGCTTTTCACGGGCAGTAACATAGGGGAGCATTGTATAAAGTAGTATTTGGGAGAGAAATAAATATGAATCCGATAACCAAAACACTGTGAAATCTCGTCCATGGATTATGTAACGTCAGTAAAGATGAACCTCTTTGGTAATGTGCAGCGTCTTCAGTAAATGTCGTGGATTAATCTAATTTAACAAAAGTCATACTTTGGGTGGATAAAGAAGTACCATTAAGCTAAACCAACAACGTTACTTTGCTTTGTAATAGAATTATATTATCACTAAACACACGTTAGAGAGCGACACGATGAACAAGAAAACGATGTAGGCTTTTCATCGCGGTCTCCGTTATTGACCGATATGACAAGAACTGGACAGTACCTCATTTATAGTATATTTTAGAATGACAAAACTAAAACTTAATTCACATTGTATTAATGTTGGCTAAATTCAACAATGTTGTCATAATGCACAAATTGCATCTGCTTCGTAGTAATAAAAAAACACAAACACATTTCTTATGTTTCATATTTTATTTTATACTTTGGTCATGTGGGGTATGATGTGCTCTAGAACCAATACGCCTCTAGTTTACTGTTTCGAAAAATTCTAATTCAAGCTCCATACTCATTACCCAGTTGTTTCAGTTTCCGAAACTGTTTTGGAAACCATTTCGAGTGACGTCTCGAACAGGGACCGACCCAGTAAGTAGCCAGTGTGAATTTCACTACTACAGTTAGGATTTGGCTTCTGAATCTTAAAGATATGCTTTTCGGTTGGCTTGTAAGAGTAAAACCGCATTTCATCCACTGGTCACTTAGGCAGCCATTCATTGCGAAAATGAATGGTTATTTTTCTCCGTCACCCGAGAAACAGCTTTAACTGAGCCAAGAAAGAATTAATTAAATGTACAAATGTATGTCCTACACAGATGAAACCTTCCAGAAAGAAGATCATTATCAAAAAGTAATATAAGTACAGTTAACTGATTGAGTGCTTGAAGTCCATATTTGGGCATTTTGCTGGAGTGAAGGTACAGCAACTTAAAGGCTTCATGTTCTGTACATGCACTTTGCATTATCTTTGAAGTGAAATAATATCATATGTGTAGATTTTCATTGTTACAGCTTATGGGAGAGTGCCTACAGGCACTCTCCCATAAAATGTAATAAGGCAAAGCACATGAACACATTTTGCCATCCAACTATAATTTAGCACTCAACCGCTTAAGAAATAAATATGGCTTCTAGATTTCAAAAGTAGGCGCCAAGTCTGGCTCATATTTTTAAATGCTGAGATCGGTCCCTGGTCTCGAATTGTAACCAACTATAGCAGGCACGGTTATTATTTTGTAGAACAGATGTGGTGTACTGGACTACACAAACCAAAGTTTCCTGCACTGGATGTGTTAACCAATCCAAAATGCACACCATGGCAGAAAGCATCGAAAACATTCTTCTCGTAGATGGACAAGATTGGTTTTCAACAGCGCAGGAAAATGTGGAGCTAGCAAAAAGAACGATTACCAGTCAAATGACTTTTGAGTACGGAACTCTAACAGCAGACATCGATTTATATATATATACATACATGTTAGATATAAAATAAAGACACATAACCTCTACTTCTCATTATAATATATTTTCCTTTCTATTTGAGAAATTTTCAGCTGACAATGTTTGAAGAATAATTTCTTCTCATGCCATCAAATCAGTCCAGGCTTGAGGGCGAGAGATAAACCAGCCTCGAAACATTGCGTGTTAAAAAAAGCCGTAAAATGTGAAAGAAATGGGTAGACGGAAGGTGCACTAAAATAATCTTATATATCTCACGTTTTCTATATTACTAACAAGCACAATTTCGTATTGTTGTCCTCGGGATTTTTTATTCATTCACCTGGCTCCTTTCTGTTCATTCTACTCAGGTATAATAGAGAAGCCCAAGTAAGCGTCATTTCAAATAAATATATACAACTATAAATCTTGCAATTCTTATCAATACATTGCTTCAAACATACAAATTTGTCACGAGATGAAGGATAACTACAAAACATATTTTGGAAGGATAACTATAAAACACATGTTGGTGTTCTTCCCACCCCCATGAACTCTTCAAAAATATCTCTAATTGAGAGCTCTCTCAAAAATGATGTACAGAGTAGGTGGTCCCAGTGCAAGAGTGTGCACACATATCGTCCCTTGAGAGCATAATGGTACCACCCACTACAATGCTAATGCATTTTAGTTGGCACCCGTATACTTTCAAGGGCTGATGCTCAGTTACGAATAAACTGCATAATGATTTAGATAATATATATAAATGAAACCATTTTGTTCAAGCGCTCAGGAAAAAAGAGGTGTATTTACAGAACGTGGAGAGTGTATTATCACTAAATCACCCACACAGTGGAGATTCCACCCAAGCAATAATTACTAATTTGTTGCAAAGCATAACAAGCAGAAGCAAAGTTCCAGTCAATGGACCTCCAGGTTATACCCGGAGGTCCATTAGCTGAAACATTGCTTGTGTTTTTTGCCCACTTGTACAGAATTTGAAAGTAATACTTTGGGTGATAACTCCACTCCCTGGATGATTTTGTTACAATCCACCCCCACGTACTATAGTTAGTATAACAGTATGCAAGAGGTGGCTCACTAGTATAACACCACGGCTTGACTTTGCAACTGACGGATATTTATAGTTTCTAGTCACCTTACAGCTAAAATATCACCAGTTGCAACTCGGTTGTTCAGGAGTTGAAAGACTGCTGATAATTCTTAGCTTTATACCATAGTTTGGTAATTAATTAGTTGGGAGGAAAAACTTAAATATCCGCTGGGTGGAGAAGTTGAAAATATCCATCGGTGTCATAACCCATCACATAGTAGTTAAGAAGTAACTTACCCACTATGCACTGTAGGTCAAAGAATAAAAGGACTAGTAATATACTTGTGATCAATGACATTCATAATATCAGATGTCCTTTCCTTGATGTAACCAAGAAAATGATGGAATATGGCATTCTGAATTGATGCATTTTCAACAATTTTTCCACAACAGTATTTCTGTTATTATACCTTTGAACGCTATAAGTTTTGTGAGAAATGTGGAAGTCGACGACAAAATGAGTTTGACAATATCAAGTAGATAGAGAGAATCAAAAAAGTTAGAGCTGTAAGGTTAAATCATTAACCCTTTGAACCTGATAGGCCGCGTTTTGGTCCAGGACATTGATACGCCATACTTTCATTAAGTAGGATGGCTGCCAAGTTAAAGTGTGGGGGTCGACCAATCAACATTTTCATCGTGCAGTCCCAAGGCTGCCGTTGAAAATATCATTTGGTCTGCCCCCAAATAATAAATATAGACTCTTGCTCCCACTTAAGTGACATGGGAGATATCACCAGGGTTCAAATGGTTAATCACTCCCGAATAGATTTTCCCTTTTTTGGAAACAGTATTCTTTCAGACATCATTCAGAACCCCGGGCTGAAGGAGTCAATGAAAACAAAATACCGGAAAATAACAAGAGACATCTGGATTGATTAAATTAGTCTTGGCAGTAAATAGTCAAGACGTTTGTTGTCCTAATCGATCGAATTCATAATCTTCCCCGGGGGCATAACCTTTTTACTGGAACATTAACTCGGAATTTGATGCAAATCAGGATTCTTTTTAAGTCACAAAGGTCATGTAAGTAAGAAACATTACTTAACTAGAGGCATGTGTGTCACAAATATTGAGCCAGATATTTCAAGCGACGACATTTGAATGGTGGAGTTTGAACAAAAATAAATCAGGGGAGACAACTCAATTTTGCTGTGTATTTTATGCACGCTCTGGCGGATGACGTAATTGGATATAAAATTACCATTCTGTACAAACTTCCTCATTGATTCTGACTACATTTGTGACACAATCATAGTCTTCCCATGTCCGTCTTATCTCTACCTTTGAGTCGGACATACAACAAACAAACACACGCACATACACATGCACACGCCATTATACATTTTTTATATATTAAGGAAGATAGCATCACTCAATCAAGCAAGTCAGAAAGATCATGTAACTATATTCAACCTTGATAAAGCTTAGGGTCAAACTGCCTAATGTACACTAACACCTGAACCAGGTTGTTGGAGGACTGAAAGAAAAAGACCATATTTTTCCAATGACTTTACCACCTCTTAACTGGTAGAGCGCTGAAGTATTTTTGAAATGTGATTTGTAACGTGCGTATCTTTTTTAAAAGATTTTATTGCTACCAGCAAGAAGAGCCTCAGTTTGGTAAGATGTGTTCATAAATAATTGATTTGTTACATTTTATTGGAGAGCGCATTTCTGTCTACTTCTGTGGAAGCATCACGCTAATGCATGTAGAGTTCACGCTAATGCATGTAGTGTTAATCCACTTAAGTGGCTTTCAGCACTTTTTTACTGGAGGCACGAGAGTCTTTTCTAGCACTCACCCAGTTAACATAAACTCTACTACCCCCCTACCTGATGTAAAAGCCAAAACCTCCCAGGACTATTCATAAAAATCACTATTCAAATTTTATCATTTTTTTTTCAATCTTTTCTTCATAAACATAAACTATGTTTTTGTTGAAGAAAATGAGAAGTTTTAGTTATTCAATAAATTTATTGCAAGTGCTGTTTTCTATTCGTGTTAAGTAAAGGATAAATAGACAGAACGCGATGTGTGTTTGAATCGGTGGGTGTTTTACATAACTCGTTGGAATGGCGTAGTCATATTTTGCGAGAGCCGTTGGCTCTCGCGAAATATGACCACCTCATTCCAACTCGCCATTCCAACCCCTACGGCTCTCGCGAAATATGACTACGCCATTCCAATGAGTTATGTAAAACACAACCGATTCAAACACACATCGCGTTCTGTGTTTATTACACATCCACGTGAATTAAAATTCATTTAAATAAACAAATTTTAATCCCGATGTTGAAACCCAAAGGTGAAGATTCCGTTGTTTTTGTTTGAATCGGTACTGATCAAATGGATCTATAAAAACTCAAAACAACCTTTAGGGAACATCCTTTGGAACTGTTTCTCTTCGGCTGGTGTCCATTCACGCCTATCTCATTTTTGGTTAACTTATTTTTTGTGAACCGACTCTATTTTGCTTTGGACGTTTTTATTTTCACACTTCGCGACAGACGATCGATAACTGTATAACGAAATTTGGAAACTTGTCGAAGCGTAACTAATGACTCGACGGGAAAGGAGCTAGTCTAAACGGTGCGGGAAAATGGTCCGGCTTGTACATCACCAGTTAAATATAGAAACATTTATGTCATAGCGGCGATTCCGTTAGATACAAGGGTTTTAAGTTTAATGGATGTGTAATAAAGGCATGTTACTATCATTGGAGAAAAAACAAGACCAAACGTTTTCTGGTAGTAAGCTATATCCCTATTGACAGTGTACCGAAACCTTGTTTTGTCTCAGTAATGGCGGACAGGCCCGAAGGTCGTCACCGATCATGAGCTCCATCGCAGGATCACAGAGTCTTTCGGAGTTGAAATACCCAACTTTCTTTCACCGAGTCTAACCGCGGTCGTTTCGGTGGCTGGGCACACACACCTGCTACCATGGTTGGTTTCATTATAAGCAATTGTGGAATGTTGATCTTATAGGACATAAAAGCTTTGCATTTCAGATATTGATCGAAATATCGACCCTAGGGTACAGAGGTTCAAAAGTATTGAAGGAAAAAACTGAAATTAGGGTTTGGGTTTCCAAGTCAAAACTGTTCACAATTGAATACGTGATAATCAAGTATGACATGGAATATATTCATGGTGATCAATTTTTACACAGCCAATATGGGCAGTGTATTATTAGTACATTGTGTTAGTGACCTAATGTGGAATTAACTGGAATCGTGTATGCCATATTGGATCGCTAACAAACCGTGTAACAATTATATCTTACCGACGACTTGTTCTATACACTGAACCAGCAATTGTGATTAATAATAAATGATAAGACGTTTGTTTGTTTGTTTGTTTGTTTAATGTGAAATGACTATCGCAATGGCAATTTGAAAGTTCATTGAACAAAGGGTGATCACACTTGAATGTTTGCCGTATTTAAATTTTGACTGGTCTTATATTGTTTATATGCAGCATGCATGATATTTTAAAACCCGTGAAATTTTCGGAGACCAGAATGAGGTGAAGTATTATCAGTTACAATATTTTTACTGGCCAGGCATGGCGTCATGTGAAGCGAAGTGAGATTAATATATATTGATCGCACTGAGCCTCACATGATGCCATACCTGGCACGTAAATGTCCTGTAACGTATTTATCATGCCACCAAACGAATTAAATAAAAAATTAAAAGATCCGAATCGCTTCATTTTGAATATTTATCAGAAAACTTTTATGTCTTTTATTTGCACAAATATAGGTGAAAACTTGAGGTGGGTAAAAAACAAAATGGCGCCCAGCAGAGGGTGTGTATGGGATCATACACTGTTACTGACAGAGTATGGACTCTATCCGATAGCTGGTTCCCCATTGAATAACCTAATATCGCATAGTTCACCGGTGCTATTAGAGCACGGTGATTGGTCGAACAACATTTTTTGCTGGTCCGCCTCTGTGTCTTGAGGTTGATAATTAACTTACACTTCACCTGAAGAAACGGTGATGTACGACCAACGTTATTTTCAAAACATGACCTTCAAATGTTATTAGGTTTTTCAAGTTTTGCCTTCAAAACAAAGCTCATGGCCCACCATTGGAACAAGCTCTTGTCAATGAGGGCTCAAAAGCTAGTGAGAAGCTAAGTGAGAAATGAAGTTGTTTATTTTATTTCCTAAAGGCGGCACAGTCATGTCAGGTGAAGAGTCAACGGTTTCCAGTAATGTTACAACAGTTCAGCAACATTTGACGTTCGAAAATGTTGTCTACTACCTTTACCTTTAATTAAACACGTTTCCTTTCAAACAGGTTGGATACAACGGGTCGATATTATCACTGGATATTCTAATTCAACAGTGTTTTGTGTGGAACGATAGCGACTCCTCTTAATTCATGTCTTGTGAATGCCTCCAAGATATCGGGAATCAAAGAGCGGCAAAGCGTGGATGAAACATTTCACACTGCTTAATTTTACCAATACTTGTAAGAGAAGGTCAACACTGTTCAACAATTGAACTATGAGAGCAGCTGTTAGTAATTCAATTAGTTTTTTTTTCACTTTTTGTCTCAACACTTAACTCCTGAACGAGGTCCTCAAGCTCATTCCATCATTCCAATAGCGGTCGTAATCTATGTTTTGTAGGCAAAAACAAGAATTTTCTGTTTGCAAATATCGTCTTCGTATCTATTCGTGTTCGGTAAAGGGATACACTTGGAAGAATTATTATATATCAACACTACGTAATATAACAGTTTATCATTAATTAATAAGGAGTAATGAGCAGCGGCTTTTTCTTAGTCTTTTAGATTTACCATAACACCTACATACTGAGGCCTGAGAGCATTTTCTTGGTACAGTGAATCTAACGAACAATCTAAAGAATCTAATGATATAAAAGCAAGGCCCTATTTGCAGCCGGAAAATAATGCCATTTACTCTTGCCCTGTCGATTGTTCTATCTATAATCAAATCAATACAACAACAAAATACCCATATTGGATCGCCATTTCAGTATATTATAAAGTGGTGCTGATTCACAGCGTACATAATGAGGCCTACTAATTGCGCATCGTCTTCCTTCTCGCCAAAATACTTGTTGTTACCCGATGAGCAACACCGATTCATGACTGAACGAGTTGACTGATACAGGAATAATAAAGTTTGATAAATGCATTTTGCTCTGGTGGTAGTTGGAGATTATATAAATCGTCCCTTGAAAGCATAAAAGTGCCAACTGCAATGCTTAACTGGTAGAGTGCTGGTAGCCCATATTTGGGCTTTATTCTGAAGTGCAGGTACCACAATTTGAAGGCTCATATTCAGTGCATGTGCTTTGTATTATCTTTGAAGTGATATTATTTAATCTGTAAGGGTTTGTCTTGTTACAATTTATGGGAGAGTGCCCATAGGCACTCTCCCATAAATTGTAACAAGGCAAAGACATGTGTACAAGATTTGATGGTCAAAAATAATTTAGCACTCTACCAGTTAAGCACTGCAATTGGCACCTTTATTCTTTCGTGGGAAGAAATGTAATACAATTGTTATGTATAAAACTAGCAGACCTGCATTTGGTACATGGGTAGTAATGATTATTACAGGTACGAACGATGCGCGTAACCATTCTACAAAACAATCACGCGAGTTCACATCTCCAAAAAACAACAACAAATCTATGTTACACATCATACAGCCTATCTGCGAGTAAAAATTGTTCATAATATATGTTATTCAAATGCAGATAAACTTCAGGAATAAATAAAACTGGTAAGTTGCGTTCTCTCAATATTACGAGTCCATGGAATTCATCACATAAGCAAACGCTTCACGAATTCCAAATGATTTGCAATGATGTCAAATAAAAACATTTTTTTTTGTATATCGTTGGTTACATTTTAGATGAGTTTCCTTTGAATGTGATAATTATATTGATTGTTTTCCGACGTCGTTGTGGGTAACTTCAAATATTGTTATGCAACACAACCGAACACAGAATAAACTGGAGTTGCTCCATCCGTTTATGAACAAAAAAAGCAATAAAGGAGTATTCCATTGATCTTTCGTCCGTCGTACTTCCTTGAACTGTTCGGACTGCTCGGTGTTGATTTCTTTACTCCGTATCAACTACATCACTATGGTATGTTACTTCATTGTTTCCTATGTGGGTGATGTCTTTTACAGGAATGGCAACACTTCTTTTTGTAATATGCATAGCGACATAGTCTTGCCCTATAAACTATTTCACATGTTGTTTCTGAATAGTCCTTGCAGTCTGAATCTGAAATATATGTAGGATGTTATTAGTTAAGTACCTTGTCTTATTGTCGTTAACATTGCGGCATAACCAAAACACAGAAAAGGGCCTTGGTAACAAAAGAAAGCCACTAAATTTATTTATTTATTGGTGTTTAAGACCACATATTTCTGCACAATGGCTAACCGTGACCACAACATGGAGATAACGTCAAGTTTAGTCAATCATTTATACCCATGTTGCCCATTTCAGAGAACTTTCACCCCAAGTCTGGGTGCCTGCACAGGCCTGCATCCTATTTTACCAGCAAAACACAGCTTGTTTATCACAGTAAAAGCACTGCTTCACATTCAGGGATTCCTACGAGGGAGTCACTAAATTAACGTAACAAATGTTCTTACAGTTTATTAACACTCTACCCAACACAAATAGAAGATTATTCTCCGCCCCCCTCCCCACCCCAAAATCTTGAATAACTAAACTTTTTCAATTTATTTGCCTCGTAAAGATACATCATGACCCTCCTTTGGAACGAGATGGTTGAACTCATTCCAATGAGAGGTCATAAGCTATGTTTGTTGAGGAAAAACACTGACAAATATAAATAAATTTGAATGGTGATTTCTGTAAAAGATTTTGGATATATTGTAAAACATTCATTCAATGAAGTGAATAAATGTGTGCAAAACTTGTTCTGTTGCTCCAATATGGTTACCTTTAATTGTATTTACATTTGTGCCGTTGCTATTTCCTGTTTCTAGTTCTATAAATCTAAAATATCGTCGCTGCTATAAGATTAGTTCAGAGAATTTACCTATTATGTCTAGTGATAGGCTGTAATCTTTTTTATAACTTGGATCTGCTGCCAAGATTCACTTGTGATACTGACGAAACAGCCGATAATGAGGGAAAATCTAATTTCTGGTGGTCAATAAAAGTAAACTACGTGTCAAATAAACCGACTGTCTTCCAACATAAAATTTCATTTGGGCAATAAGACTTTCTTAACATTCATCTGTTGCTGATTTTAAACATTTTTGGACAGACGAGCTGTGGTAATGAGGTAGCTTTATCAAAGTCATCGGTATAACCAAGTTAGCCCTTATCACCCTCTTATTCGAAGGCAGAAACATGTTTGAAAAAATAGTAGGTGGAACAATTCCTAAAGGAGCACCTCAACGGAAAGCGGTGAAATGGACTCTTAAAAGGTGATTGAAGGACGGATGGAAAAAAGAATAATGTTGTGCCAAAAACGTGGATTATTTCGGATCATGAACTGACGGCCTCTACTCTAATTATTGGTTCATAATATGCATGATTGCGTGGGAGTTTTGCTCTATGAGCCGGACTGTTAAAGGCTAACAGTTATGGTGATTAATAGATTATTTCGGCTTACGATCACTTCGAGCACTCATGGCTATATCACGACTGCAATGCACGTATAGAGTTAAATTCAACCAATCCTTCAAACTTATGTTGCGCACTCGGGATGTCTCATATCACAAGCGATGGTTACCGGTACCTTATTACATATAGAATGAATAGGTACTAGGGCGGGTAATCAGATTTAAACCACGAGTGGGATAAGGGTTTTAATCATTCGGCTTGCCGAGTGGTTAAAAACCTTATTCTACGAGTAGTTTAAATCTGATTACCGGTCCTAGTACCTATTTGTTTTATTTATACCATGCTCTAAATAAATAATCGACGTTGTCACTTAAAATGGAGAAAAAACTACATTTTCTATCGCATACACACGGGTTTGTTTTGTTTACATCTGTGCCGGTGGACAGTGCTACCGGCGGCACGCGAATGCTTGATTGACAGATAGACACATCGTCAAAGTTGACTGAATTTACCTTGCTTTTTCAGTCAAATTATTATTAACAATTCTTAAATTTTATTTTAAATATTTAATTGTAGGTATTTTAAACTTAATAAGTCATTGCACGTAGTAGATAGTGCCGCAAAACATCGTATGTTTGAATGAAACATCGCGAAGTGTTAATGCATCGAATTTGGAAAATTACGTCATGTCAAAGGTCAAGTTGGATGAACTTCCGACTATAGGTGTACATTTTTTAATCGCAGTAGAAGCTTACACCGGTACTGGGGTTAAAAGCTAAAATTTAACATACAGACTTTTCATAGGTAGTAACTAGGCGAGCATGGTATAAAATAGTCAAACTGAACTTGTCAAGCAAAATAAACAACCATTGCGTCAATTATCAAAGTTCCCATGAGGAAACATTTGTGGTTTAGTATCGTACTAGTAGATATAAGGTGTTGAACAACTTAAACAACATTACTCTCTTATTTTCAACTGATAATACCAGCTTTCTCTCTGGGCTTTTCATGGTCAAACTGGTTTTATCAATGGCGGATAAAATTCTGTCCATTGGGTGCAACAAGACGCTATTTGCAACGCTTTAGAGATTGGGTAAATATTCACTCAACCCAGTTGATTTGGGTTTTCAACCCAACTGATTTTAGAGTGTACTCAGGGGATAAAATATCAGATATTTCCTGGACGTTAATTCTACTTATCTCCAGTGGTATTGTATATATAATAATACCAAAACAAACACAAGGCCTCGATGTTTGCTGGCTTATTTGAGTTTAACCCTTTACCAAACGAATCGCCCACATTCGCCCGTGTAATATGCAAATTGAGCAGTTGAAAAAATTAATTTTTTCAAAATATTTCAACAAAACCATATCATGTGACACCTCATTGGAACGAGCTCACTGAGCTCGTTCCAATGAGGGGTCACATGATATGTTTTTTTTTAAATTTTTTGAAAAATTTTAAAAAAGGATATTTAAAATAATAAATTTTGATATCGTCTGCGCTGGGTAAAGGGTTAAGGTCACGTTTAGCACAACTATGACTATATTTTGACTGTAACACAAGTTTTAAGTCGCGTTTATTCAAGTTTATGCACATTCCTGGCACTGAGAATGAATTTCAGGCGTCACTTACTCGACTCAACTTTCATTTTTCAAATTATAGTTAGCTTGACATGGCCTGTTTTTTAATCCCTCGGATTTGCTTCCGTTTCTCCAAACGTTATTCAGATAAAGTCTGAAGATAAATGATATATACGTATTGTTGCATGATCTACCTACCATTTGCGGAATCTGACTGAACTGTTTTACAAGATGTCGTATTACAATGGCGACGATGAGCTGGTTTGTCTTCATGCGAGCAGTGATCTGATGGTGAGAAGGAATGGTCTACACACTTAACATCTCTGGATTTATAACCTCCACCACAGCTAACTGAGCACTGAAAGTATACACAAGAATATATATACAACACAAATAGATGGACATTCTCATACAAAAATTCCCATGACCATTTTTCGCCAATTTATTCTTAGCTGGGCAAGCTAAACCCTTAGTGGTTTATTTAGTTACTAAATAGACAAGCACAGCAAAATTAAAAGTACCCTTGCGGGCACTCCCAGCCTTAACCTTTGACATCGACCTTCAAAACATTACCTTGGCAGTTTCAATCTTAAGTGACATGCCAAAAATGGAAAAAAACTGATAGTATTCCTCTTTAAATTTACTTTAAAAAATCGGTATATTTTAAAATAGTTGGTTTCCTTTCCATATTTCACAGGGAAACATGTATCTGATTATGTTTCTGAACAAGTACAGTAGACATTACAAATGGTTCTTGTCAACGTCAAATGTTACAGACAATTACGTTTTTTATTAAGGTAAAATATTTTATGTAACTATTAAAACACAGACATGGGAGTATTGGAAAAAAAATGAACTCAGTTTCAGTGATGAAGGACTATATCGTCCCTTGCGTCGAACAAGATGCCATCTGCAATGCTTTAGCATTGCAGATGGCACCTTGGTAGACGCAAGGGTAATATCTTATTAAGGGTAATATCTTCTTAAGGGAAGATATTACCATTCAAAGCACAAACGTAGTATACATTTTCGTTATACAAACCTCACTCCACGGCGTCATAAACCATTCAACAGGGCATGGATCCAAATGTGGACATCCTTTTGTTGATAAGGGTTTTTCAGCTGCAATGCAGTTTTCTTCATCGACAACGATCAAACTGGTAGTGGATATTCTTTTTATGCAAACCACATCACGATAGCTTGTGGCATTCCCACAACTGGCAGAACACTGAAAGACCGTGAAAAAATGTTAGTAACTTCTTCAAAATTTTCATTAATACGTCCGAATGAAACGAAAAGTTATTTGGAACAAGTAACGTGTGGAAATACTTGGACTTCACTTCTTCCTGAACTCAATGGAACAGATAGATTTTTCTAACACTGAAAGACTGTGAAAAAATGTTAGTAACATCTTCAAAATTTTCACTAATACGTCCGAATGCAACGAAAAGTTATTTGGAACAAGTAACGTGTGGAAATACTTGGACTTCACTTCTTCCTGAACTCAATGGAACAGATAGATTTTTCTTTTGAAGGATGGAGAGAAATTCCATCTGAAATTAGCCTGGTTGTGGTGTGAAATGCAAAGACCACTCCCCCGCCCACAAGATCTTTGTGATCCTACTAATATAGTTACCTGGTTACGCGCCTGTTACCAGGGTTCCCTTGTCATCAATGCCTTTACATTTAATTTCAATTCTCTAAAGGGACTATATACAAAAGGTGGTAAGCGCCGTTGTTCAGTGGTTACGGCACTGAACTTCAAACCGAAAGGTCCACGGTTCGATCCCGACAGGGGTAACCTCTCTGTGTCCATGTTCAAGGCACGTAATCCCGATTGCCCAGGTAGTGGCACAGTGGCGCTGTGTACTAAAGCGTACTGCACGTCGACAATGCACTTGTCTTCAACCAGTGCTAACCCTGCTCGTGTGGAGTTAGTATGTTGGGGAATCTGACTGTTGCTCGCCGTTGCTCAGTTCTCTCCGAGTACTCCGGCTTCCTCCACCCGTACAATTGTCCGACATGAGGTGATACAGGTTGTCGAAAGTGTCATTAAAAGCCAATAAATAAATAAATAATTCACAAAATATAATCCTCAACTTCCTGAGATTGTAGATAATTTATTTTGCAGTATGATAAAAAAAAACAGTGCCAAATTCTGATAATTCTAAAAATTCTAAGAAGGTTAACAAATACGTGATAAGAAAAAATGCCTCCAATGAGACGTGAATAGACCAAATGTAGAATTGAGGAAGTGAAAAATTACAACTTGCCAATGTTCAGCCAAAATACATTAATCACCCAAGTACCATATAACTTATTATTAAGCCAATTGGAAATTATAAGAATATAAATGGAGAATGGATTAGAAATCGTCTGTTATATTGATGATTTTGATTGAGGTGAGAGTGTCGCTTCATATTTTGTTTGGTTTTCTAAACAATTTGAACACAATTTGTAACTGTGCGCGTCAAATGTCGATAATTTTCGATATTTTTTTCATTTATTTACCATGAACTGTCTATTTTTTCCACAAACATTTTACATTTTATCAATCCTATGAGTGACAACTATTATTTCAATTGTTTACTTTTGTTAATGATGACCTTCAGCATCTATGGCTGTACCATTTCCGTAATACAAGTACAAAGTTACGTTTTGCCGACGGATTACACTACAGCTGTTTATCTGGAAGGCTCTTGCCGACGGATTACACTACAGCTGTTTATCTGGAAGGCTCTCGCCTAGTTACTATCTCCTATTATACCAATAAAATATTACTTGACCATCCAGTAATGAAACACTGCTCCACTTTCGTAGGTTTCTATGGAATTTCCGTTTACAAAAATGACAGATCAGTAAAAAACATTTGTGCATAAATATGTGACCTTAAACATTAATAAACAATAAATAGTAAAAAAACATGCACATTCTTTTGGTTTGCTTTGTAATAGACAGCCCAGGCAACGTGAAGTTAACAGTCAACTGTTTTCGTTAACCTTTTGAACTCGAGAGGCCGCTTTTCCGGCCAGGAACATGATATTTCATAATTTCATTAAGTAGGATGGCTACTAAGTGAATGGGTGGGTATACCAATCAATATTTTCAACGTGCAGCCCTACGGCTGCACGTTGGAAATATTAATTGATCAACCCCCAAATAATGAATGTGGACTCTTCCAACTGCTGTCATTGAGCTGACATGGATGATACCACCAGGATTCAAAGGGTTACGAATATGGACAAAAGATACTTGCAGCACTGCTTTCGCGTATGAAATGTTGTTTTGAATAACATGTAAAGAGCTGTTCGAAAATGTGTTTTTTCACAACTTTACTTTAATCTAAAGGCGAAATACGTTCAGTATTTATTATTATTATTTATTTTTTAAAAATAAACTTAAAAATGACATGTGTGATTTTACTGTTGCGACAGGATATTATAAAAGTCAAACCAATACATATCAATTCCAAACTCATTTAATAAATACAAGTAAATACAAGAGTCATTTGATCTGAATTCCGCCTTGATTAGACAGATTAAACACGATGTCCTATAAAACTTTTACAATTGTATTTTCTAGAATTCTATTTTCTGGTTAGGAATTTGAATGGGTTGAAATGAACCATTAGCATTTTCAAAGATATGGCAATTTGCCACTTGGCAAATTGCTAATTTTTTTAAAATGCTAATGGTTCATTCTAGTCAGTTATATTAATAAGTAGAAAATACAATTCTAGAACATACAATTGTAAACGTTTTATAGTATTTGTCCCTGGCTGCTCTAGCCTTGTCAAGAAAACGAAATATAACCAAGGTTGATTGAATGATATATTTTTTTTATATTATATGACAGCCAGTATTTAAAAAATTGAATATAGATGTAAACAGAAAATGGCATGTTTGTCCAGAGTGTGCAACCCAAAGGCACTTTGGGTTTTATCTCGCATTTGCAGAATCGTCGCTTCGAAAATATGCTCACATCAGTGACATCTCGTTTGAGACTTCGTTTTGGGCGGGTAAGAATCGATGAGCAAAGTACAGAGATGTTGAGGTGATATTTGTTTTTTTTGTGAGAGATCAGATTATCGGAGAACTTTGCACTTCATAATTTTCTAGTTTTATTTTTTTGTCAACCATATATTAAATTCCCAACCGTTTATCCCTTTCAGAAAAGAAAATCTTAAAAAATAGGTATTTGGGTAACACAAATGGATTTAAGCATTAAATGCTATAAAATAGACTCACGTACATCATAACACCTGGTATATATTATAATGTTAATTGTCCCAAAATATTTTAGAGCGAGGATGTTTCTAATCACGGTTCCAGTTAATATCACATGACTATTGTTTGCATCGGTAAATAATGACAATATCATATTTTTTGTAATTGTAAACCTTTATATTTCGCCGTTGAATATGATACTACTAATAATAAGCAGTTTACCAATATACAACTGCTTACCTGTGACCATGGTCCTCGGAACCAAATACCGCCGCAAGGTTTATTTTCTTGGCATGGCTTGTATTCTCGTGGTTTCTCGTCTTTTGAACATTTCTCTTCTGGAACGGATGTCCCGTCACTGGCGGCACAGTATACGCTGCGGAGGTGTTGACCTTGCCCGCATTCCGTAGTACATTGTTCGGACCATCTCGTGTGAAACCAACCTTTTGCGCAATACCCCATATCACAGAATTCTTTTTCCTTTGGTCTGACTTCTTTGCAGTTTATTTCTGGAATAGCATGGCCTGTAGAGTTTGAACACTGCACTTTCCTTAACTTCTCGCCATGCCCACATGTCACTGAACACTGCAAAATATTTTTTAATGAAAAAGAGCTTGCTTACCTCTTGCACTCTGATGTAAAAATACCAAAATTTCAAGTAGCCATTTTTCCCAAAATGCAACTTGGAATTTAACCAATTCAGTCTTGTTTGACAGAGCTCAATGAGCTTTGTCAAACAAGACTGAATTGATTACATTTTTATTTGCATGATGGGAAAAATTTGCACCCTGAAATTTAGATATTTTGACATCAGTGTGCAGGGGGTTAAGATGACATCTTTATGCTAGTGGTCAATGTACTGGAAAAGCAGTGCCAATGTAACAAGCAATATACTACCCGTGGGAACTAAAATAAAACAGTAACTCTCTTTGACATGGAACATTATTTGTTGAAGATGTGAATCGTGGTTCAAAATTTATGGACGTGAACCTATAATTTGGTATGTAGGCATTGTAAAATTAAGCCAGAAACTAGATGGCCCACAAACAGATTAGACGCTGTCATCACCAAGAAACTTTGTTGAGCATTTATAATTTTGATTTTATTTCTCAAATAGTTGTACTTGAAAATTTGCCTGAAGTGAGTAGCTGAATCTCGCCAGAACTATTTACAATATAACGGTAATTACAGGCCATAGCTTTGCACAAAAATCATCATTGAAATTTCATTTTTATTTCAATTTTTCAAAAACATAGCCTTTGACACCCCCCCCCCCCCCCCCACACACACACACACTCCCCACCAACCACGGGAACAAGCTCGCTCCATTGAGGAGTTCTAAGGTGTTTTGGAGACACAACATTAAAACCTTAGTTGTTCCGTATTTTGTGCAAGTGTGGTGTGCTATTCATGCTGGGTAAAAAACTGAAGAGAATGACAGGAAAGGCCCAACGAAGGACAAATAATATTTGATCATTCAGAACACCTTGTACACAGGTTATAGCCTTTAATAACGGATTGCATTAGGTACGTAGTTTCTAAACAATATTATCGATCTATACTTTTTAGTTCAAACAATATTTGTTTCCAGCTTGCAGATTATGACGTAATACATGGTGTACTTTTTCACTTCTGGTATATCATTTTTAACGTCCTCATTCAATTTTATATCGGGTACACACTGGTCAAGAATAGAATGATACAGTGAAGTCATAATCGCCATGTTTCCTCTCAGTTTTCTATATAGACATTGTAGTGTATCTAATCATATCCTTACTCTTAAACAAACACAGTGTTCACAACTAAAATAAGCTGAGACAAGCCTCCGCGGGAAATATTTATTTATTTATTTAATTTATTTATTTATTTATTGGGGTTTAACGACCATTTCGACAGCCAGGGTCACCTCGTGTCGGACAGTTTTACGGATGGACGAAGCCGGAGTACCCGGAGGAGACCTCTGTGAGGAAATATTCAATCATTATTATAATTGTGATGCAAAGAATCGTTGCGTCATACTTATGATAAATGCTTATCGATTTTGGTTTGCAAATTAGTTCAACCCTCAAGTCCCCTAACAGCCACAATCTCAATCCGACACTTTTATATGCCTTGAAAAAAATGTCCCTCTTCCTTGAGAACTCGACCGATAGGATGCATTTATCTTTGCCGTGTTTTTTTTTAAATTCATTCTTGGCTGCACGAACAGGCAGTTATAAATGATGTAAAAACCCTGTTAAGACATCAGCAGCTGTTTACGCATATATAAGGTATAACGTACGAATTAATCTAAGGCTTTATAGGATAAATGTACTTAGTGTCCGTTTTACAGCAAGGCTCAAATCACATATACTGTTCTATGCGAAATATGCAAGCTGAGAAGAAGTAGTTTATTACAATTTTGCCACTCTAATCACTACATAGCGACCCGTGTTTAACACCTTTTAGTACTGACTACCGTATGTTCCCAGCTAGCGACGGGGAGCTGCATTTTACGTTTCATTTGTATAGATTGTTTTGCTGCTTGCTCTGCTATCGTATAGATATAATAAGTTGATATCGAAGTTCCCACGTCCGAATTGAGTTTCCGGTTTATGATATGTTTGCCGACAACTGATGCAAATTTATCTTACCGCTGTCATGTCGTGTCGATTAAATAAAGACAGAGATTGTTCGCTTGCAGGAGACCCTGCATTCAATTGTGTTTTCAACATGTGTGGTGACAGTTATGTGAAGTCAACATGCATAAAACAGTAGTTACTTTCGAAAATTGCAGAAATAATGCACTTGTGTTCAAATAACGACACAGCACGTTCACAAAGACGAATTCCAGAGTGTCGATGTTGATAAATAAGTGGAATTCTGCAAAACCTCGACAGAAACTATGAGAGCAGAGGCAAAGGAAACCCATGCATATATTCACCCAGGACCGATACTCAGCACTGTTAGGTAGCATATGTTTTCGTATAACATGTCTTTACTTCATGGATAGAAATAGACTCGATATCATTTCCTAGGAAAGATCGGAGAGATTTCCAAGAAACGATGTCAAAGTCAGTATGATACTGTCTGTGAAGAAAAAAACAAGGGTGGAATTTGCATGTATACACTCCAACTTTATCTCCGGAGATGTCACATGCTGTTGAATGTAAAGATATCCCTCGGGTAGATGCCGTACAAAATAACTAACAATAAGTTCCGACCAAGCGCGTCTGAAGGTAGGTTCTCAATAAAAAAAACACAAATCTAGCCTTCGTTTGTATAAGGTTGCATAAGAAGTCACCGACATGGCCTACCTGTAAATCACGATTTGTTGTCGATAAAGTGGCATGCGAACTAGGGTTGAGGACAGAAAGGACATTTTATTACACGCCTGTTCTATGTAATCCCCATCTACAGCAACACTAAACCATGCGGAAAATGAAAATCTGTTCCTCACATATGTGCGGAACGGGAATCGTTGACGGACTATTTTTAAATAGAAGCGAAATTTCACTGGTATTTTCTACAAATCGTGAAACGCAATTACATAGAACACATTGGAACTCGGGGGACGAAAGAGTAACACGGGTTCCGCTCATAAATTTGGTTGGAGATAAAATGTGTTCTTTTTTTGTTGATTGTTGTCAAATGAATTGCTTAGTGTCCTTCTTATAATTGTTTTTATAGACGTGAAATCGTGTAATAAACACAGAACGACACACGCGTGTGAATGCGTTAATCGATATTGCACTTGTGCCATCGCAGAAGGATAAAACTGAGGCCCGCGGGCTCTCGTTTTAGCCTTCTGTGCAGGCACCCGTGCCATAGTGATTAACCCATTCACACGCGCGTGACGTTCTGTGTATATATCATCGGTTTTCATGACACCTATGACTTTAACTTCTGAAACCTTGTCCAATATATCTCTTCTTACAGTGACATGAACTGACAATCGACAAAGAATACAGTCTGGTACAGTCGTCATTTTTTTTACAATACTATTCTGTGATCGACTTGAATAGATTTGTTTCTTTGAAATGGTTTCACGAAAAGGCAGCGATTCGCTTTTTCTCAAATCTATTATTAAATCAAGTCACGTCTTCAAATCAGCCTCCATGGCTTGATTATATTATAATTACAAGTAGGCTACCCTATACGAAATATCATTGGTGATAATTATGTGTTTATCCAAAATTTATTTCAATTCGACTCATCAGTCTCCATCTCTGTTTATTTCTTGTATTCAAATCCTGTTGATTAATCTGTTTATACTTTTGTATGGTTCCACGGCAAAAGCTAAATGTCAATATGAGTGAATTTGTGATTTCCAGTAATCATAAAAAGAACGTCCTGTCGTTTCCACGTTGAATACATGACTGTGCGAATGCAGTAATACGTTCCACCTTTGGTTAAGAAAGCGTATACTAAAACCTGGGCAATGTATAAAGGAGCTGAGGCATTCAAACTGTTTTCAAAATCTTTGAGTTTCCTCAACAACTTGAATGAAGGAGGATGTGTAATTTTGTTTGGTTTCGTCAGTTAAACAGACAAAAGTCCACCTATAATATTGTGGTCGCAAAAGCTGTCTTTTTCTAAATCACGATCAGCAATACTATAAAGCTTTTACAGTTGTATTTTTCGGAACTGTATTTTTTACCCGTAAATATAAATCACTAAAACAAATTATTAGCGTTTCAAAAGACGTGACAATTTACCTACCGGTAAATTGTCACGTCTTTTGAAACACTAATGATTCATTTCAAGTCAGTTAATTCAATAAATAGAAAATATAACGGTTCACGGACTGGCGTCCCATCGACGCCATTTGTATTCTATGTTCGGGGGGTTGATATGCCCTCTCGTACATTGGTAGCGTTTCTCTCACAAACAGTTTCCTATCCACCATAATATTATTCCAAAAGAGGTTCTAACACTAAACCTAATGTGCCAATGATAGAAGCTATAGCCCTTACCGAATTGTTGCCTAGTGTATTACTTATTGTATTAATTATCGTACTAAACAAAAAAGTCGTATCCCTTGTCTACATCCTTGTAGAGTGGTGAGGGAGGACGCTACAGAGGTATCAGAGTGTATCAATTCTAATAACTGGCGAATATAGGCCACAGGAACTGGCGATGGGTTTTCGGTCGTGGGGGTTGGTCTTATCCAGCGGTTCACGGACCGACGGCTCATCGGCGCTTTTTGTATTCTATGTTCGAGGGGTTGAAATGCCCACACGTACATTGGTAGCGTTTCTCTCACAAACTGTTTACTATACCCCATAGTATCTTTCCAAGAAGAGGTTCCATCACTAAACCTAATGAGCCATCAACACAAATCTTGCTGTCATGAATATACTTTTCGTCAAAAGGGAATGGCAGTAAGACAGCCTCTCAGGCTATGCCATTTCCTTGCAGCGCATTCAACTATAACCTGTTTTATTGTTATCTTGTATATTCTTATGCTGCAAAATAAATCAATCAATCAATAATTCTCGAAAATTCAGTTGTAAACGTTCAATAGTATTGGTCCCCGGGTCTCTATTACACAAGCGAGTAGATATTTATGAATAAAATATTGCGAAATCAAGAGCGAATGAAGAAAAAAAACACAAAACTAGCACCCGAGATTCCATATTACAGCATTGTGGGGATGAAAGTCAACTGGAAATTTTGATCAGATCATAACTCAGTCACGATCATGTTGAAATTCTTTGTGCGCATTTGTACTCACAGTGCTGCACTGCTCCTCGATATTTATGTACAACGACAACAAAACGGTTTTCCGTCAGATTATCTTGCTTTGATTGCCGACGATATTTGACTTCACGTGTCTATGGAGTAGAACCCTATAAGTTTTTTACACGACTATACGGCTGTGATTTTCTTTCACAACATTTCATGCTTTTGCAATTGTTAATTTATGGGCACATTCGCCTGACCCTCACCCCATCTCCGGCCCTCCAAATTTCTGCAAAACAAAAAATATACTGCCCTGGTGAGTTGTGCACGAACCAGGAGGGGTTAACAAGTGATAAGCGTATATTCGATATTGTTGTAGAAATTTTCATTTCACATTGGGGGAAGAGGAATGCCAACTCCTAGCCACCAGATCGATGGTTTCATAATAACAGAATTATAAAAAAAATCAATAAGAATTGAAAGTAAATAAACGATCTGACGATTTAGACATTGCAATTCCACTTTCTCGTATAGTTTTCTGCACATCGAAAGACTCTGATTAATATTTTTGGGTATTTCAAACAAGTGTCGTTTTAAACGTACCTGACTCCATTCGCCTGTTTTCCAGTCAGTGCAAGATTTTCTCTTGCAACCTCGTTTTCTGTGTGGTCTTGGCTTGTAGAGACATTTGTTTGCTGATACGCTGATTTGTATTGCCGATGATATCTTATGCTTGCATTCCACATGTCTCGTCTGGTAGCCTCTGCCACACGTCGCGCTACACTCGGACCAGTTTCCCGTGAACCAGCTGAAACATATATTAAGCATCCAGCTATAATTTGTAAGGACTTGCTCACCCATTTTTCCGGAATTTCGCAGATTCCAACATCAGCGCACAAATACATACACAGAACGACACACGCGTGTAAATGGGTTAATCGATATGGCACGAGTGCCAGCGCGGAAGAATAAAACGAGAGGCCGCAGGCGTGTGTCGTTCTGTGTTCATTACACACCTTCACGTCAATAAAAACAATTTTTAGAAGGACACTCAGCAATTCATTTGACAACTATCAACACAGAGAACATTTTATCGCCAACCAAATTTGCGAGGGGAACCCGAGGTACTATTTTGTTCCCTGAGTTCCAATGTGTTATATGTGCCTACTGAAGCACATTAGAACTCAGGGGACGATTTTCAGCTATCGCTAGCGATTCAAATTGTAATTGCGTTGCACGATTTGTAGAAAATGCCAGTGAAATTTCGCTTCTATTTAAAAATAGTAAGTCAACGATTTCCGTTCCGCATATATGTGCGTAACAGATTTTCATTTTTCGCGTAGTTTAGTGTTACTGTGGATGAGGATTTCATAGAACAGGCGTGTAATACAAACAGAAAGTCCGAAATTGAACCCCAAGCGGTCTGCATATTTTTATTTTAGTACGACATTGATAGCGGTATTTCACATGAAATTCCAAATTTAATTTTAAATTATTTTGAACCCAAAATCAATAAGTTGTTTGAATTAAAATTTGAAAGCAAGAGTTGTCTCCTTGGAAGATTCAAGAATGATGTACAAGAGAAAAACTCACACAAATACGTACACATTTTAAAATATTTGGTGACAAATTCAAATTTCAAGATTTTAGAAATTTTTCAATCTTAAAATTTTGATAGATAACTCTCTTGTTTGTCAATCTACGGTATTGAACGCAGATAATCTTTGTTTTTATTTTTTGATTCAGCTCGTCATTTTGTTGAGTTTGGGTTCAAAAGAAACTTTTTTAAAAATTCAAATTTGAAATTACGGGCGAAATACAACTATAAATGCCAAAGTTAAAAAATCCGTGGACCACGTGACATTAAAATTTCGGACTTTCTGTTTGCTTTTGTATTCTAATTGTTGAATCTGTAAATTTCTGAACTGGGCTACCAAGATCCTTAAGGGGAGTTACCAACAAATATTTTTGACTATGAGTGCTCACTTGATGACATCAATGTAACCAAAGTATCGGAGGGTGTGGATCGTTTTTTAATTTTGCAAACAATATCGTGAGCCTGCTGTATTTGGAAAATATTGAGCAGTTCCAGTTGCAGATGATAAAATGTAACCCCATTTTTCACCGTGACGATTAAAACCCTTTACCCAACGCATACGATATCAAAATTTATTATTTTAAATATCATTTTTTCAAATTTTAAAAAAAAAATCAACAAAACCATATCATGTGACCCCTCGTTGGAACGAGCTCGACGAGCTCGTTCCAACGAGGGGTCAGATGTTATGGTTTTGTTGAAATGTTTTGAAAAATAATATTTTTTCAACTGCTGAATTTGCATATTACGCGGGTGGATGCGGCCGATTCGTTGGGTAAAGGGTTAATTCAACCAGGGTAATTTAGAAAAACCGTCACTGAACTTTATTTTTATTAATTTGTTACTTCAAAACATAGGTGATGTCCCCCTCATTGGAGAGTTCATGAGCTGTGTGTTGAAGGCAAACAAGGTAGCGCTTTAATTATTAAACGGTGGTGTAAGTTGAAATGTTGAATAAATTCCCACCTCGAGTTGAAATATTTCTGGTGGTGTAAGTTGAAATGTTGAATAAATTCCCACCTCGACCGCGCGGCTTCTCAACTTGTAACATCTCAATGGCTTGCATTTTCTAGACCTTTACAAAACGTCAGCACGCTAGCGAACAATTTTTCTGCAGACCATAATAGTGATTTTAGATCACAACTGACTCGTCCGTCCAAACCACTGTTCGTAATATCTTATCAGAACGAGCCCCGTGAACCTTTCCAGTGTTGGTTCAAGGGCTATATCTGAAACAGGATCAGAAACGAAGCCGGCTGTTGTGCATCTGCAAATATTAAGATATGAAGTCCCGATGGGTTAATACGTTATTGGAGAGTGTCAAGGTGAGCATATGAGCAAATAAGAAAGTCACGAGTCTGCGTGGTGAATAAATTATTTTTTTTTATCTCACACACACCCTTCTATTCCCGATCAGGTGTGTGTGTCTGGGGCGGGGGTGTGAATGTGTGATGTGAAAGAAAACAGAATCGATTTTATTCACTTGTATAATATAATCGGGGAACCAAATGGAAAAGAATTTCGAAGCAAATGTTCGCAAGCTCTTGCAGTTCGAGGTTTCTGGAAATGTTTTGAAAAGTAGAAAAGCTACATTGAACGTTGTTGTGATATTTAAGTTGGTGAATTTTTTATTTCATCGCGCAAAGTGATCCTTATTTGACGGAAGGCGGTCACCCCACAAATTTTGCCGACAGTTGGGTATGCAAACGCAACCAATTGGCCTTATGATGTAACGCACTCACGCCTTTTTAACTCCTTAACTCCAACACCCCAATTCATGGAAAGAGCGCTCTGATTGTATCATATAAGAGTATATAATTGGCTAAACGGAACACATTATAATTATCATTACATCCTGATGTTTATGAATTCTTTCAGCACACATGGTTGTATCATGACCGGATTATACTTATTTTGGGGGGGTTTAGCCAACTGTTTATACCTACGCCTCTCCCTTTAATGGACTTCTTCCCATGCACTGCTTACCGGGTCCTATTTTTCCTATCAAACAGAACTCAATTAACCCTGCCTCTGTCACCGCGATCGATTCAAACTCTCTCTCTCTCTCTCTCTCTCTCTCTCTCTCTCTCTCTCTCTCTCCCTTCATGATTTCATAGGTTATATTTCTTCTTTTGTTGTGTACAGGTTAAGAACTTTGATTAGTGTGGAATTATCACACACTCACACACACACACACACACACACACACACACACACACACACACACACACACACACACACACACACACACACTCTCTCTCTCTCTCTCTCTCTCTCTCTCTCTCTCTCTCTCTCTCTCTCTCACACACACAAACACTCACTCACTCTCCACCTTTCCCTCTCTAGAGAGAGTGAGACACAGAGAGAGATAGGGGGTATCGGAAGGGACAGAGGCATAGCGTTAGTGAGATAGAGAGAGACGTAGAAACAGACAGTAAGGGCGCGAATCGGCTGTTGTGACAGAGATAGGGTTAATGCAGCCTACTGAAGTTTCCACGATGAGGGACCCTGTTACCAACCTCACTACCATACCGGCATGCTATATTCACAACAATCGCTCTTTAAACATACTATTTTTCAATTTTTGCCTCTAAACTACAGCTTATTATCCCTCGTTGAGCTCGTTCCAATGAGGGTCGATAAATTAGGTTTTAGGCAGAAAATAAAAAGTTTCATTTATTCACGAAGTGTTTGCCCGTATCACCTTCTTTCTGTGTCAGGTAAAGGGTTCGTTCTTATATTATACCTTAAGAATGCAATGCACCGTCTTAAAAAACTGCTGGGTAACAGCAAAATGTATTTTATTCTTTTATGTTGTTCTGATGGCAACTGTGCTTTGACTTTGGTTCTTGGAAGTATCCCAAGGAAAGCTTTCGCAGAATCATTGTAACCTATTTGTGCCATTAACAAAAAAAAGAAATCCCAAGGTGTAAACGGTTTCCTGCGGTTATTGAACAAGTTATTGTGAAAGACACCAAAGATAAGCTGCAGTGCATGTGCACAGGTCACTTAACTTCGTGGAAATCTTGGATATTCTGATAATGTTTTATAAAGGCAGTGCAAGCCTCTAAACTGACATTTTAAGTTAAAAAAATCAAGTTTAGAACTTACGATACAATCATTTTAACCATACGAATATTTAAAATGAAAGTGTCAATGACACTGAAGCTCAACTTGACAAACTTGAACTTGGTAAGTTATAAATGAAATGGCAAAATTGAAGATCATTGGTACCAATGTTATTTGATGAAATTTCAACATAACAGCATTGTGTGTGCACAGCGTCAGAGTAATCCATGCATTTTTCAATGTAAAATGTAAGACTGGCTAATGGAAGAATGTTGATAAACAAATGCAGTATGTTCAGGGGTTATTGTAAATGGCAATTTTTTCACAGAAATGAATGCTTATCAACAGCTCTTATCTAAAGTTCTTGCCTAATGAGCACACAAGTTGTAGAAAATCGATAGCTCCCATCTAGAGGTCACCCCAAACAAGCATGCCAGGTTTCAAAGCAATCCGATACAAGCCAGAAAATATGCAGACTGTCATCTGCAAAATAAGGTCCCCAGAGGGTGAATTTAGTGATGCTACCCTGCATAGCAGGGTAGCATCACTAAATTTACCCTCTGTGAACCTCAATCTGAATCAGGGTCTCAAAATTGAACAGAAAGAGATAGCCCAGGGATAAATTGGTCCACTGTATGGGACAGCATCATCAAGTACACCCTCTGGGGACCTCATTCTTCAAATGTCAGACTGCTTATTTTCAGGCCTGATCCGATCATAAATGTGCCCAGTAGGGTGTGCTAAAGGGAAATATTGAGGTCTTCTGACTAAACTAAAACTAAGTTCTAAGAACGTTGGCCGCGGCAACATTTTTTGACGGAAATGGAAAAAAATCGATAGCTCCCATCTAGAGATCACCCCAAACAAGCATACCAGGTTTCAAAGCAATCCAATCATAAATGTGCCCTGTAGGGTGTGCCAAGGGGAAATATTGAGGTCTTCTGACTAAACTAAGTTCTAAGAACGTTGGCATCGGCAACATTTTTTGACGGAAATTGAAGAAAATCGATAGCTCCCATCTAGAGGTCTCCCCAAACAAGCTTAGTTTATACACATTTTATTTGTCAAAATAAACAAAAAGGCTTGGACAACAAGTGCTCAACACTTAAAACACGTCCTCTCCTTTGTATACGATTAACAAGTAAATGCAGCATTTTTTCAATATATACACATCATAATAAACAATACGCTATTCAAGATTGCAATGGTGTTAATATGGTAGATATTCAGCAAAAGAAAAGAGAAGGAAGAAAAGAGAGGGACTGATACCTTGTACTCAAGGAAGAAAAGAGGGGGACTGACAACAAGCATACCAGGTTTCAAAGCAATCCGATCATAAATGTGCCCTGTAGGGTGTGCCAAAGGGAAATATTGAGGTCTGACTAAACTAAGTTCCAAGAACGTTGGCCGTGGCAACAATTTTTGACGGAAATTGAAGAAAATAGACAGCTCCTATCTAGAGGTCACCCTAAACAAGCACACCAGATTTCAAAGGAATCCAATCATAAATGTGCCATGTAGGGTGTGCCAAAGGGAAATATTGTGGTCTGACTAAACTAAGTTCTAAGAACGTTGGCCGCGGCAACATTTTTTGATGGAAATTGAAGAAAATCGATAGCTCCCATCTAGAGGTCACCTCAAACAAGCATACCAAGTTTCAAAGTGATCTGATCATAAATGCGACCTGTGATGTGTGCCAAAGGAAATTGTGGACGTACGTACTAACGTACTAACATACTAACGTACGTACGTGCGTACGCCGACGGACGAGAAGTGATTGCAATAGCTCAGCTTGACTTTGTCAAGTTGAGCTAAAAATCATTAAGAAATTATCTCGAAAATGTGTTTGTGGAGGGGGATGCGTGGAGGTGTATACGTATTATTTCCAACAATGCATTTTTCATACTCGGTATTTAGTTTTAGCACAATGGTCAGTATATGAACGTCTTATATCCATGTCACCAGAAAGTCCACAACATTCAAACCCTTCACTACAACCGCTGTTGTGATATTATACATTTCGAAAGTCATAGTTTTTCACTTGAAATTGGCGGCTGTGGACATTTTATGTATCATACAAAAGACATTTACATGGATGTGAATGCAATCGGTTAATAACTTAATATATCTGAGGAGGTTTACAAACCTATCTGATTTTATGTAGAACCTGCAATACGACACACTCAAGATTATATCTGCGAAATATTGCATGCATCAAAAAGCAATAAATGATACAATATCTATTATTATATAGTTTATTCGAAACATTGGGTGGTCTGAGTTGAGTGCAACGTATTTATTTTAATAGATAAGTTACAACCATTTAACAGCATTCTAAGCACCTTTTTCACTGCACGGGGTAAAATTTGCATGCATAATGTGTAACCGCAAACCACAGAAATACACACCCACACGTCGCATGTTTTATTATCACCAGTCAGAGATGGAAGGGCAAACAGACGACTTCCTCCCACAGGTCAAACAATTCCACGACCAGACAGATAAAATTATTTGCCCAACATGAAAGAAGTTTGATGATTTGACGTCACACTATGACAATAGGGCTTACCGCTAATTATATAGACCTAAGTTTGACGTAAACTAATCTTCGGCTGGAAGAAGAAAACGATTAAGCAAAAAATTTATCTAAACACCCAAACCATTTAATTGTTTTTCAGTATTTAATCGAGTCATTTATAAACATGTTCCATTGGAGAAAAGGATTCAGTTACGCCTTTGGTATATAAAATAGAGCCTATAGTATGGTGGAAAGCTTATGGCCCAACTATTGGGTTTATATCGCCATATTATTTCCACAATGTGGAATTATTAAGAAATATAACTTTGCTATACACTTGCAACATACAGTACGTGGAGAGTGGATTGTAACTAAATCACCCGCGGAGTGGAGTTATCACCCAGGCTATAACTTTCAAATTTTGTACATATCGACAAAAAACACAAGCAATGTTTCAGCCAATGGACCTCTGGGTTTAACCCGGAGGTCCATTGGCTGAAACTTTGCTGGTGCTGGTTATGCTTTGCAACAAATTTGCAATTATTCCTCGGGTGGAATCTCCACTCTGTGGATGATTTAGTGATAATACACTCTCCGCGTACTGTAGGAAGAAAGGAGAGTTGGTCAGGCTTTGAAGCATGATGAAGGTGTTGCTTATTCTGGAGGGGAGGCAAAGGCTTATGAAGTGCAAGAATACTGTGTACATACGCATGATTATTGCCATATTACTGTCAGATTGCAAAAGCCACATGACAATAATAAGGCAATAACCTGAAGTTATTTGGAGGATAATGCTGTCTAATTGCTTACTTTCCTATTTATGCTGAGTCTATGACCTTGGCTGTTAAAGTGTCGTTAAACCTTAATAAATAAATAAATAAATAAATAAATAAATAAATAAATAAATAAATAAATAAATAAATATAATCTGTACCTTATTATAACCGATGGATAGGTGCCCCAGTATGCAGCTGCAAGGTAGCTTTGGGGGATAGGTGATAACTTACTATAGTAGTGGTTTCTTATTAAGCACCGGAGGCACATATAAATATTTGAAACCAGTGCTTTCCGACACGGTTACAAATTGTCATGAATGCTAATTCACACGGTACGTCTGGTCTCAGATGGACGTTACATAATACCATTTACTAACATAGTTTAACTACTAACAACTGCCTGTTCCTTTGGTCAGTCAAAAGAAGGATCAAAATTATCTCGTTCTGATGATGTGTCATAAGCCATATCTCCAAGAAGGTATGAAAAATCATAAAATGAGTGTCAGCAGGTATGTGGACTTTTATGCATAGCTCAGACGGGATTAAGAGGATTTGTTCGAAAAAGCCTTAGACAGGAATCGCTGTAACAAATTTATATATACACGTGGAAGCGTGTAAAGTACCCCTCAAATTTAACAACGAACAAAAAACAAGTACTATCATTAAAACACAGAGCAAATGAGTTCGGAGAAAAGACAATCATCAACAAGAACAGCCCTCTGGCAATACAACAGCACCACAATTGTCATCAGAGTTTAAACTTTAATCGCGATATTAGTGCAATATCACAGTTTTTTTGTTTTTAACTCCAAAACAATATTATGAGCTGGAGAAGTTATAATACGATTGAAATGCCTTGAACAAGCCAAGCTGCCACACCACTCAATAAAGTTCTATATCCTGGGCTGCTGGGTATTCCGGGTCGTTATCCAGGACGATGAATTCTAACTTTGAGTTCATTTGTCCATTTGTTCCAATTACGATAATCTTGTCGATTGCGGTGGCTTGGAGATTACGGCCTTGAAGTTGATACCACAGGGTCCACGGTTCGATCCCCACCAGGAGTAACTGCGTTGTGTCCTCGAAGAAGGCACTTAACCCTGCGTGCTCGTGTGCGGGCACGGTGGCGCTGTGTACTAAGGCGTACTGCACGTCGATGATGCACTTGTGTTTAACCCTTTACCTAACGAATCACCCGCATCCGCCCGCGTAATACGCAAATTCAGCAGTTGAAAAAATATTATTTTTCAAAAATTTTTTTAAAAAAACATATCATGTGACCCCTTGTTGGAACGAGCTCGATGGGTACCATGATATGGTTTTGTTGAAATTTTTTGAAAAATTTAGAAAAATGATATTTCAAATAATAAATTTTGATATCGTCTGCGTTGGGTAAAGGGTTAACCATTGCAAACCCTGCTTGTCTGGAGTTAGTACAGTAGGAAGTCTGACAGTGGTTCTCTCCGGGTACTCCGGTTCCCCCCCCCCCCCCCCGACACGAGATGACGCTGGCGTTTGAAAATGTCGTTAACTCCTAATAAATAAATATCTTGTCGGTTGGACATTTTGACCGACAGCCATTTTAAAGGGGCGGAGTTACGATTCCGAGATTAACCTCCTTGCTAACAGGACTAAAAGCGTTAGATTGTCATTATAGCATCGATGTATGTGTTTCGGGATAAAACGGGTGATAAAATTCCAGCAGCCAATGCAGAATGTTAATGTTACGTCTGTATGTCAAATGCACAGTAAATCGAACAGTGTTTTCAGCATTTACTGTCAGCGGAGATTCTATTTTGTTGACTAATTACGTTTCAGGATATGATGCCTGGAGAGAGTATTGCACTGAATTGACATGGGTGCGACCGTTAACTGGCTTTCCTTATCGCTCAGAAGCTAAAAGCAATACCATATCTCCCTGGTGTATCAGACAGTATAAGTTGTATTTAGCACTCTAACTGCATACATTTTTCAAGATACTTACATAACGTGACTTTCACTGCCACAAAATCACAGTAATCCCTATCTCGGATTTTAGGTGTAAATGACTTGTAGATATGAATCAGGGTCGGTGATGGCTTACAGAGACACTTTTTATTTATTCACTTTTTTCACACTCTTTTGTCAAAGTATAAATTACATGATATATCCATGTGACCCAGATGGTGAATGATACAGTTTCAGAACCGAATTTAATGTAAGGTAGTTCAACATACCGCCAAATATTAGAAAATCTCGAATTGCCCCCTTTACCCTAAAGAACCGGCTATATTAACCAGGCACAATATATAAAAATCTACATTAACGTTTCCGTGTTCTGATGCATTTTTGTGCTGCTAAATGTTCGACTGATTTTTTAACTCACGTCTTCAAATCAGTATTGATGTGAAGACGATATGTCAAATAGCATTCGAAACTGCCATCGACACAATAAATCTAAAAGCCACGAAGAAAATGGAAAGAGAAGTACGGTAATAGCTTCCTTCATGATTATCTTTTTTGCATTACTATCGGATCGTGATATGAAGATCCTGAACTCAGTAACTCTGACGTTTTCTTAATGTTATCGGGATGGTAAGAGGCATGTAAATTAATTTACTGTCGGTAGGAACCGAAATATCTGAAGAACAAAAAAAAAACAACTCAAATTGTGTTAAATCTCAATAGACCGTGATCGGCGGCAGAGGAGGTTGGTCTTTGGGACGGCCAGATACCTTCGAACGAAAAAAATACCTAAACTGCGCTAAACCACACAAAAAGGGATGATCGGGGGAGGGGGGGAGGGGGGCGAAGCCCGTTCAATGTTACTCCTTGGACAAAATTACTCCTTATCTCGAAAGTTGGATGTACGCATAAGGAACAAATGCAGAGAGGGAGAGAGAGAGAGAAAGAGAGAGCGACAGATGTAGAGAGAGAGAAAACAAATGTAGACAGAGAGAGCGAACAAATGCAGAGAGGGAAGGCGCAAAGCGCAACTGTGTATAAAATATCCGAAATTCTAACCCACGTGCATTACCTTTTCGTACACAGTGTAATTACTAAAGTGGACACAGAATTTCGATGTAAAAAAATAAAAGCTACATATTGCATCTGAGATGCTACAGTACAGTCGCCGTGAACTGGTCGCAATCCACACGTGGGCGGTGATGAACACGCATGTGTTTTCCAGGGATTCTGAATCATCATCAGGGAATTTTTTAATTGATGAAGCACAGGTGTGACAGGAATGATAGTCCGTAGGAACGTTAGTCCCTCTGGACTATTATTCCGCGTAATTATAGTCCTAGGTCTAACATTCCTAGGAATAGTAGTCCGGCGGACTACTATTCCTAGGAATGTTAGACCTAGGACTATAATTCCGCGGAATAATAGTCCAGAGGGACTAATTTTCCTACGGACTATCATTCCTGTCACACCGGGTTGTCCCCGGTGCTTCATTAATTACTTTTTTGATGATTATTCCTATAATTAGTGATTGGAATCTAAAATTGTTGCGTCCGTGGAGATATTGCTCACCCGTGGAAAGTGACCAGTCCACGACAGCCGTACTGTATTTCCGCTTGGTTTTCTTGATTGCTCTTCAGATACTGCACATTCTAACAATCGTAACTCGTCTGTTTGGGCAAATCAAAAAAGAAGAGTTCAAGAGGTAAGATTTTGAGAAGATCTCGACTTTTCGATACGCGACTCGACTCCAATTGAATCGAATCATCGTGATTGTTTCGAATCTAATCGAATTTCGAAGCTTCGCAGGGTTCTATCCCAGCACAATCATTGTCATGGAAATTATGAATACATCTTTGTGTTATTGAGTAGAATGTCTCGATATCAATCTCGCAACAAAAGAGTTAAGGAAATGGAGAATGATCATGGGAAGTGATGGGTCTTATCCGGCGTAGTGGTGAGGATAGAATGGCATTATCACGTAACACACCTTACCCGGCATAGGATTATACGATAATAAGCCAGTCTCAAAGAGAAATATATCCTCTCAGAGTGGGACATCCATTTCTGTTCCACATCAGCAAACATACTGTTGATGGTAGGATCAGTTAATGAGTGCCCCGAAGCCGCTAGTACACATGCAGATTCAAGTAATTTTTAAAGGGTACATTAACTTCACGCGGTTGATCTTTAACAAAACATATTCCGACGATAAGATTAGACAATAAAGAAAAAAGAATGCCGTTCGTTCCGTTGTGTTTGTTCTGGTTTTAGATACATGCAAATGCTTGAACTTTTAGTGATGTTGTTACGAAAACAGCCTCCGTGTGGATTGAACACATTCAGGTGGCGCCTCAACAATTTTTGATGAACGTTGTCCTGATATGCCAATTCATTTCACGATCGAACGTCTTTTTCTGATCAATGTTAGTCCATAATATAATTTAATGCAAGGTTTACTGTAGTTCTATTATTTCGAATGCAGAAACTTTTTACTGTAGTGAAAGGTCAGCTTTGAAGAAGTCGGGGAATTGGAGTCTCTTGTAACTGCAGTAAAACTGGATTAATCGGAGGTCAAGTTGACTTGCTCTTTAACAGAAATCTATTTCTCTGATGCGCAGGTTGTGTTTTAAACTTTTGAAATTTACTGCCACATAGCCGTCGTGTCTTAGTACATTATAATGCCACCTTTAAGCTTTATATCATTGCAATCGCGGTAGTTCAGGCAAATAATATGGGCTTTGGTGAAAATTTCCTTTACTGCTTGACAGTCAAATTCATTTTCGCTGAAGCAGTCGGGATGTTTCCCAAGTTCAGTGAAACAGTCACATACACACATGTAACTTAACAGGCAATGCCTATAACTATATTAATTTTACTCTCAAAAAGTACTATGGCATACAATAGTATTGTCCTAAACATCATGGTAAACCATGGTCTTCTGGTACAAACCAAAGTTTAGCAAGTTGTACCATGGTACAGTGGAACCCTGTTAATTAAATACCCGCTTTGCCAGAGAAAACATTTCAATTAACAAGCCTATACAATTAACAGGAAGTAGGCCATTTTTTTATCTTTCTATTTATTTATTTATTTACTGGTGTTTAAGGTCACATACTTATGCATAATGGCTAATCGTGACCGTGACAGTTTTACGGGTGGAGGAAGCCGGAGTACCCGGAGAGAACCACCGAGCATCGACGAGTAACTGTCAGCTCCTCAGCATTCTAACTCTGTTCAAGCTCCGCTCAAGCAGGGTTACAGCGGTTGAAGACATGGGCACCATCGACGTGCAGTACGCATCAGTACACGGCATCACCGTGCCCCCATGTAGGCAACCGAGATAATGTGCCTTGCCCAAAGACACAGCGCGGGCCGTCCCGGACGGGGATCGAACTCGGGACCTCTAGCACAGAAGTCCAACAGTCTACCACTGAGCCACCGCGCTCCCTTCTATCTTTCTATAAACTGGTGATTTATTCCATTATATCTTGTTTGACAGAGCTCGTTGAGCTCTGTCAAACAAGATATAATGATATAAATTCATATATTAAATACACTGAGGCTAAAAATGTCTATAAATGTTGGGAATTCAGTTGATGTTGGAGTAATACTTCGACAGATTACAAGATTTCCATTCAATTGGCAGGAGTTTTACTCCATAAAATGTGCAATTAACAGGTCAAGTTTGTAATGCTGGCGTGGTAAATGATTAGGTGTTTGTAAGTTTTCTACGGTCATTATATTAAAAGATATACAATTAAGTGAGCGGTGGCGTTGCGGTAACCGGTTCTCGTTAGATCACCGAAGTTAAGCAAGGTCGAGCCCGGTTAGTCCTTGGATGGGTGACCGTCTGAGCGACTCTCGCGTTGTGTCCTTGGGCAAGGCACTTCACCCCGATTGTCCACATGCGGGCACGATGACACCGTGTACTAAGGCGTACTGCACGTCGATTGGGCGCATGTCTTCAACCAATCTAAACCTGGCTGTGCTGAAATGCAGAAGTTACAATGTTGAGGAGCTGGCAGCTGCTCGTCGTTGCTCGGTGGTTCTCTCCGGGTATTCCGGCTTCATCCACCCGTAAAACTGTCACCGACACGATATGACCTTGGCTGTTAAAGTGTCGTTAAACCCTAATAAATAAATAAATTAAGTGAGCTCCCTTGCACTTATCTTATAAATATAAAGTGGTGTCGTTTCCAAGTACAGCACAGCAAAAGCATGAATAGAAAAGGGCAATTTTACTGGAGAGTAATCCACGTTGGTGTAGTATCCTAGTGTTTTAGTGTACTGAGGTAGTTGCATTACTGTTATGCTTTAAAAAAGATTCTTTCCCGATGTTTCAAAATTCATCAGTTACCTGTTGTGGGCCTCACTGTCCAGATATTTATTGGGATGGTCTCCATAAAACAATGATCGGTATTAGATCCTCTCGAAGAATAAATAAAGGTTGGGAAGTCTTTTGCATGGCGTGTGAATAATAATATAATTTTTTTTTACCAGGAAAACAGTAACCCTTATTTCATTTTCACCAACACGGTGTGTATATGGACATGAAGATTATGAGAAGAAGAACTGTTGCGATCCAGTATGTTTTGTATATTTACTTGTAATGCCGCTAATACTTTGTCCAAATAAAATATTTACCCCCGAATGCGGTAACCTCGTAATGAAGTGAATTTATTTCGTACGAGTTCTCATTTTAGCATTCTTGACGAAACTCATAGGTCTAGTGAACTATTATTTGCTTCTTGTTTAAAGACACCACACTCAGGCAATGCATCTTTGAAGGCATTACTCTTGAACTGTTAACTAAAACTAAATGTAGCTCTAAAAGTTTCCTTCATTCTCTTCTTGCAAAAAGTCGCAAACCATTGCAATATTTGATAAATTGCATTTTTTTTTCTCCCTAGACATTTTTCGCGTTAGTGCAGCAGTAACAGTGTCATCCGGTTGATGGCTATTGATAACACGGAAAATCCTGTATTCCTGTACGAGTTGGAAAATTAAGACGACCGAAAAGGATGCCTTAATTCATATGGTTTACCTATTTTTCAAGAACATTTCTCAGAATTTTTCAAGTAAGAGAAAGGCAAATGAATACTGATTTATCACATAACCTCGATCAAATAACCAAATTACCAAAGTGACCTGTCCGTAATAAACACGTAACGTCAGAAGTCTACGTGACGTCGTAAGGTTCAGCTCTACAGTTTCGCACTACTGCCCAGGGTAAAATTCTAAACTGAGGGCATATGTTTAAACTAATGCCATGTAAATTGGAGATGTGTTTTAGTATCCCAAATATGATTACATTATGCTATGTTTGGACAACATAATTTGAAGTTTCGGTCACAGAGTTGGAGTGTTTTGCTTAGGGAAAAATTACCAGAGGAATTACGGGAAAAGTAGCTTTGAAAAATTGGCTACAAAATAAAGAAGAAAATTGTCATTTTTACACACAGATTGTTATCAAGCAAGTAACTAAAATGAGATAGAAACACAGAATTTTTTCACATTTTAGAAACAGGGCATAAGATGCTCCAGTGGTAGGTAAGTTGGAGTAGTGAACAAATTCTGCTTTTGAGGCTACCGGATGGCTGAAACTAACTGGCCTTTTTTCATGCATTTTTTTCAGGTTGAAGCCTTGCATTTGACAATAAATTATTTCACACACGTTGAGACTGTTTATTTCTTATCTGTCAGATAGTGTTGTATGTTTTTAGTGGATTTGGAAAATGTAACACATGTCATGGGTAAGATAAGTATGTTGAAGGATATTCAAATTTGACGAGACTGTATGCCGTGTCATTTTTGGAAATGCCTGGAAAAACTGTACAACGGAACGTGACATTGTGAGTGAGGTGGATCGAAAGTAGAATTGAATAAATCTTCTTTTATATTCAATTGGGCCTAACTGTTCACCCGATGCGATTTGCTGGCAACATTGGCAAAACTATTTCATAAGGAGCAAAACATTTTGACGTTTGCCTCGAAAACCCAGTTGTCAGAGCAAAGCCAGCCTAAATATAGGAGCAAGGGGCCTCATATATAAAGATATTGTAAGTTCAAAAGATATTCCGCATCAAGACGAAAAACCTACGTGAATTTCACTTCTCTGTGAAGCTGGGCATGGAAAAAACACACGTGGTGTATATCCAGCTTCAGAACAGGAACCCAGGGGAGAAACGGTATGTTAGATAAGGTCTAATCTCATTTAAGTTATACAGTAGTCGCGAGTCTTACGAGACGTAATCGGTTGGGGGCAGGATATCGTCACGGCCAATTGAGAAACGAGATTCTAAAAGATAGAAATGTCTGTCGTGTCGTCACCTGATCATTAGTATAGCAATGAGTGGCAGGAACGAATCGGTTCTCTCGACAAGTGAAATCACCGTTAAGTCACGCGCGAGATGACTTGTATTGATTCAGCCTCGATATACGTCATCTCCCACCGTTTTGGCAGATGGACAGATGAGCGTCTGTCCACCTGACAGTTTAGGGTAAAAAGTATATATATCTTGAAGAGCAGAGCATTAGACAAACACTTGGGGTCACACACACGTTGGTGAAGTCCAGGGCAGGCGGACTCTGTTTCCTGGCATAGGGGTACCTTCGATCACAGGACCCTGACACGGCTGGAAAAGCCAGAGAGGGCATTCCATGATTGGTTTAGCTTAAGGTTGATAGGCGGCTACAGTGCCAAATATTCGTTGAGAAGGAAAACCCAAGGTGAAACGTTAAAGTTTATATTGTCGAGTAGCAGGTATCAGCCTGCAATAGTCAGAAGTGTAGGTTAATTGTATTGTGCGTATTAACCCTTTGAAGCGTCAGACTGATTGCGTTGTGAGTAGTTTGTTTTGCTGTCGAAGCATCGTAATACCGACTGGAGATCGGTTTGAGTGACAATTTCGCCCTAGCACAAAAAGGGGCATTTGTGAATCGTGAATTCAACCAGGAACAGTGAACATTTCAATAGGACTTTCACGGAGAACTTTCAAAAGGCACATAAGGTATGAGAAGACAATATCTGACCCAAATCAGAAGTACGGTGGCTTTATAGATGACAAACATTGCTGGTCGGAACCCTCCAACAGCCAGAGGTACAGTTACGTGCAGACGTTGACATTTGAGCCTAAGCAGGTGAAGCTCTTATGGCGAGCTCACGGTAGTAACATTTCAGATTTGTGAAGCTCTTATGCCGAGCTCTCCGTAATATAATTTCAGATTTATGAAGCTCTTATGGCGAGCTCACGGTAGTAACATTTCCAGTGTGTAGACTATAGTGCCAGTACAAGGGCTATAGAATGACTGTATAACTGTTGAGAATTATTTAACCCTAGCAACCCATTTTCTGTGAAAAGAATCGAATTGTTGATTGTTGAAATATTGAAACGGCTTTATTTTTATGTGTAAATAAAAGAATCGTTGTTACTTTAAATCATTCTTTCCATTACATAGCCTGAAGTGATTAGGAATTACACCTAACGGAAATCGAACCTATCTTAGGCCAATATGGCAGAGGAGAAACGAAATCACAGCGCCGGTCGAACTCATCTCCCAGCGCCGAGTTCGCGGCACTAGGATTCCGACTCTCCACGTCGGTCTAATTTTCCCGCAATTTCATCAGCGGGACTAAATAACCCCACGCCAGCCCAGGCCTTGCGGGGTCTCAGGTGTCCTGACACTAGATATTGATCTCTCATTGGAACAAGCTCCACAATTTTTGTAAATAGCACTGTAGATTTTGACCATTACGTTAGGTAAACAGTTAAATTACACATTGTATCATAAAATAATCTCAAATTCGTAAAGATTTGATGTGAAATATTTTAACCTCGTTCATAAAAATCGATCTCTGCCTCGGAATGATTTTATAAGCTCAGTTTTGAAACTTCATGCAAAATCGTAGCTCATTCGAGATCCTCAATATGTGTAACATGCTGAGATGAGAAATCCCTAATGAGACTTACTGTTTAATTGGTCTTTGAGAGCTCTTTCGTTATCTGTGGCTAAAACACAAGTATAAAGTCGAGTTTACCCAAGCGTTTTGAATTAGGCTTCCCTCTTAAACAGAATCACACCCTGTCTGCAGGATCCAATTATATCAGACAAACTTACCACAGTAATCAACGCCCCATTTCACTGACTGCCGAGGGAAAATCTAGAATACGTTACTATAATCACAAAATTGGTATTTCTTCGATCAGATCGAGATCAGGCATCAACACACTCGTCCACCAGAAGGTTGAGATTTTATAAATAACAAATATCACCAAGTCAAGATCGAATCACGAAAAGCAAACGAAAAGAGTATTTCAGATTCAGTGCTTTCGCATTTCTTTTCCATGCGTGGAATTCCATAGTGTTGTGGAGAGTAAATCGGAATGATAATTTGACCGGATCGCGACCCAGTCGCGATCCTATCGAAATTTTCTGACCACTTTTGTGATCACAGTAAACTGTAATGCAACAGATTTATCTTCTTCTTTTCACAAAACAATTTCTGTATTAATGTAACATACGATTGGAAAGTGCTCATATGAAACCCTTTCCAACAGTATGTTAACCCTTTGAACCGTCGTTTCCCGGAATGGTATCACCTTTGTGTACATTTACAGTGAGATGGGTCAGTCCAATATCAATAGACAGGGAGGATAAAATAATAATTGCAGTCTGCAGAATGCAGTTATTGTTTTATCATCAATGCCCCATGTATGGACCTCTTATGATAAGACAAACAAAAATGGGACGAAATTATACCTTGGACCGAAACATCGTTCTTGCGGGTTTAAGGGTTAACCCTTTTCCCAACGCAATGACCAAAACCGACCAGCGCTTTTAACAAACAAATCAACATTCAATTTTCAGTACTTTTTTCGTTTTTTGTCTCAAAAACATAGTTTATGATCCCTCTTTGGAACGAGCTCATTGAGCTCGTTCCAATGAGGAGTCATAACCTATGTTTCTGATGCAAAAAATGTAATACAATTAGTTATTCATGAATTGTGTATGCAAGTTTCGTCTGCCTTTCGTTTTAGGTAAAGGAATAAATCATAGTATTGTCTTATTAGTGTTGAAGGATACCATTATTTAAAGAAAAGGAAAATATGAGCGTCATCATAAAATTGTCTATTCTTCCGACAAATTAACAAATGAATATTGAGAACTATTCGATAGGGTTGAAGGTCTGGAAGTAACCCCAGCCCATTTTTCAAAAGGTAACAATTTTTGGTAAATAATACAAAAATATGCGATAAAATTTCATAATATTGCCAAGACGCAATGCAAATGTCCTAAACTTACAACCATTGCGTATCAACTGTGGCTTTCCGTTTACCTTCAGCTTTCCCCGACCTTACCTCTCCATATAAACTGGGCGTATTCGTCCACTTGAATTAATGTGTAGTTGAAATTATAAAACAACTGTGTACTACCGATGCTACCAATGCAGCAACTGCAGTATAGAGTTGTTTTAACCCTTTACCCAACGTAACGGCAAAACCGTCCAGCGCTATTCTCAAACATCGCCAATTAATTTTCATTACATTTTCATTTTTCTCTCAAAAACATAGGTTATGACCCCTCTTTGGAACGAGCTCGTCGAGCTCGTTCCAATGATAGGTCATAACTTATGTTTTTGAGACAAAAATTGAAAATTAGTTATTCAAGAATTTTTTTTTTGCAAGTGTTGTCTGCTTTTCATGATAGGTAACGGGTTAAGCATTTCACTTTAAAAATTCATGCTGAACCATATCCACGCTCTCCACCTCCCCCACAACACGCACGTACAAAAATCGAACCTTGAAATCAGCCCCTCCACTTTCAAAATCGTTCCTCGGTCTCTGTTTGAGTGAAATTTCATATTATTTGTGTTGCTACTAATGATGAAGGCGAACCAATTATGATCAATTATTCGTCGCCCCATTTCTTTTGCGGCGAACTATATGCCTAATGAAACGATCGCTCGTCCAATTTGTACAGGTAAGCAGCATTAACAATATGACCTGCCCCTTTGTCGTAAAGGCCTTTTGCTTCACGACTGCAACATTATATAGATTTATCGAGTTGGCAACCCCGGTAATATTGAAAGAAGGTGCATTTTTTAAATTTAATCTGTCTAAAGTTTAATTCTGTAAATATAGTGACATTTCTGTTAACAAATGTAATTTCCGGAAATTTAGCTAAAGTAAAACGTTAATGTTTCTTCCGTGAACAAACTGACACGCACAACCGGTCTAACAATTAGAAATAAATTTGCCATTTTAACTAAGTAAACAGTTGTTAATTTACATCTTATAACTTAGAACCTAACATGGCGTTTTCATCACGTACAGAAGGACAGTGGGGCATTATAGCAAAAATGAATTTTGCGGATTGGTGATAGAACAGATGAATACAAAACATTAAGCGTTCACGAGTTTATATCAAGGTATAGGTTTCGGCAGCTGTTTTCATTATTTACTATTGTCAGGTGCAGTAAATCTGGTCACTGTGTTCTGATTACCATAGTTCTTTTAAGGCCAAGGCCACCTAATATTAATGAATGCTTTTACTCAAAGTTTAAAATTATGTTGGCAATCCTCTTCAAAAGTGTGTCAGATCGTCACTTGATTGCAACAAGGTGCCATCTGCAACACTAAAAAACATTGCAGATGTCTCATTGTTGCACTCGGGGAACAAGATAGCAACGCGTTATCAATGCAAGGAATAGTACAAAAAGATATAATCCCAGTTCTAAAAAGGACCAGACAGAATCAGTGGTTTTTCCCCTCGTTTTTGTGTTATTCCCATACCATTTCAGACTTCCAGATACCATGATGCGAGTCTATTTATTTATTTATTTATTTATTTATTTATTTATTTATTTATTGTTGTATAATGTCACTTTCAGCATCTATGACAATATCATGACCACAACACGCGTACACACTAAAAACTAAAGTGTTAAAACTGACACTTTCAAGGTGTTAAACCCACTCTAACACTTAAGGTTTGATTTTAACACCCAAAGTGCAATTCTTTAAGCACTTAGACATCACAATCGTCAAACATCTGAAACTTGAATGGATGGCACTTCCCATGTGTCTAGCATTGGTGGTTCTTCCAGAATCGTCCATAATTTGATTTGCGCTTGGTGGGTACATAATTAAAAGGACACAACGCAGATGACGCGGATCAGGCTCGAGAGTTCGAGCCTGATCCGCGTCATCTGCGTTGTTTCCTTTTAAGTGTCGCGACATTACACAAGTAGTATTATTGTAACACCTGTCAAGTTCTGGGATATCTACACTTGAACAAAGTGCTAGTTCAGCACTTTATAAGTGTTAAATACAGCACTTCAAGTGTAGTTTTTAACACTTTAGTTTTTAGCGTGTAATGTCACTTTCAGCATCTATGACAAAATCATGACCACAACACGCGTAAAAAGACAGAAATTGATTATTGCGCGCAATCAAGCACTCGTCCACTTCCTGGAGTTCCCACCGGGGAGATTTTAGCAACATTTTGTATGAAAGACAAATTACTGATGTAATGTGATGGAGTTATAAATGATGATGCAATAGTATTCTTGCGCTTTTTGAACTGATAACAGTTTGGATTGATTTTCATCCCATCTTCCAGATCAGTATTGATTTGAAGACGAAATATGAAAAACGGTTCGACACTGTTACACGCTAAAAACTAAAGTGTTAAAAACTACACTTGAATAGCTGTATTTAACACTTACTAAGTGCGGAACTAGCACTTTGTTCAAGTGTAGATATCCCAGAGCTTGACAGGTGTTACAATAATACCACTTGACAAGTGTAGTGTCGCGACACTTAAAAGGAAACAACGCAGATGACGCGGATCAGGCTCGAACTCTCGAGCCTGATTCGCGTTTTCTGCGTTGTGTCCTTTTAATTATGTACACACCAAGCGCAAATCAAATTATGGACGATTCTGGAAGAACCACCAATGCTAGATACATGGGAAGTGCCATCCATTCAAGTTTCAGATGTCTGACGATTGTAATGTCTAAGTGCTTAAAGCATTGCACTTTGAGTGTTAAAATCAAACCCTAAGGGTTATAATGGGTTTAACACCTTGAACGTGTCAGTTTTAACACTTTAGTTTTTAGTCTGCATGTGATGGAGTTATAAATGATGATGCAATAGTATTCTTACGCTTTTTGAACTGATAACAGTTTGGATTGATTTTCATCCCATCTTTACAGATCAGTATTGATTTGAAGACGAAATATGAAAAAAGGTTCGAAACTGTTGTCAGGACACCTGAGGCCCCGTAAGGTCTGGGCTGACGTGGGGTTATTTAGTCCCGCTGATGAAATTGCGGGAAAATTAGACCAATGTGGAGGGTTGGAATTCAAGTGTCGCGAACTCGGCTCTGGGAGCTGAGTTAGACCGACGCTGTGATTCCTTCTCTGCCAAATTGGCCTGAAATAGGTTCGATTTCCGTTAGGTGTGATTCCTAATCAATTCAGGCTGTGTAATGGAAAGAATGATCTAAAGTAACAACGATTCCTTTATTTACACATAAAAATAAAGCCGTTTCAATATTTCAACAATCAACAATTCGATTCTTTTCACAGAAAATGGGTTGCTAGGGTTAACTAATTCTCAACAATTATATAGTTATTCTATAGCCCTGTACTGGCACTACAGTCTACACACTGGAAATGTTACTACCGTGAGCTCGCCATAAGTGCTTCACAAATCTGAAATGTTATTACCGTGAGCTCGCCATAAGAGCTTCACCCGCTTAGGCTCAAATGTCAACGTCTGCGCGTAACTGTACCTCTGGCTGTCGGAGGGTTAGGACCAGCAATGTTCGTCATCTATAAAGCCACCGCACTTCTGATTTGGGTCAGATATTGTCTACTCATATCTTATGTGCCTTTTGAACGTCCTCCGTGAAAGTCCTATTGAAATGTTCACTGTTCCTGGATGAATTCACGATTCACAAATGCCCCTTTTTGTGCTAGGGCGAAATTGTCACTCACACCGATCTCCAGTCGGTATTACGATGCTTCGACAGCAAAACAAACTACTCACAACACAATCAGTCTGACTCTTCAAAGGGTTAATACGCACAATACAATTAACCTACACTTCTGACTATTGCAGGCTGATACCTGCTACTCGACAATCTAAACTTTAACGTTTCACCTTGGGTTTCCTTCTCAACGAATTTGGCACTGTAGCCGCCTATCAACCTTAAGCTAAATCAATCGTGGAATGCCCTCTCTGGCGATTCCAGCCGTTTCAGGGTCCTGTGATCGAAGGTACCCCTATGCCAGGAAACAGAGTCCGCCTGCCTTGGACTTCACCAACGTGTGTATGACCCCAAGTGTGTGTCTAATGCTCTGCTCTTCAAGGTATATATACTTTTTACCCTAAACTGTCAGGTGGACGGACGCTCATCTGTCCATCTGTCAAAACGGTGGGAGATGACGTACATCGAGACAGAATCAATACAAGTCATCTCGCGCGTGACTTAACGGTGATTTCACTTGTCGAGAAAACCGATTCGTTCCTGCCACGCATTGCTATTACTAATGATCAGGTGACGACACGACATACATTTCTATCTTTTAGAATCTCGTTTCTCAATTGGCCGTGACGATATCCTGCCACCAACCGATTACGTCTCGTAAGACTCGCGACTACTGTATAACTTAAATGCGATTAGACCTTATCTAACATACCGTTTCTCCCCTGGGTTCCTGCCCTGAAGCTGGATATACACCACGTGTGTTGTTTTTCATGTCCAGCTTCACAGAGAAGTGAAATTCACGTAGGGTTTTCGTCTTGATGCGGAATATCTTTTGAACTTACAATATCTTTATATATGAGGCCCCTTGCCCCTATATTTAGGCTGGCTTTGCCCTGACAACTCCCTTCCCGAGAGAAAGACCCTGTGTATCTCTTAAAACACAAGGGACAAAGCCACGCACGCTCGCCTCTCACACCTTTTTACAATCTACCCATACGTTCAAGACTACAAAACTGTACCCTAGTGGTCGTGGGGGTCATGACCGGGCTCATGCGTCCGCCATGTCGATTCCCACGACACACACGCCACCACATGCTCCCGTCTTTCGGGTTTACATATGGAGAGTAGCCTTGTCCTTAGATTTGCAGCACTCTCTCTGTCTCTAATACTATATATTTACACCTAAACATACACGTTTTTATACACATTCGCCCATTTTGCACACAGTTCACTTGGCACTCACTCCGACGAGTAACACCGTCCGCGCCTTTGCGTCAGATGGGTAAATTCCAACGGAGTGTAACTTCGCCTCCCATTCCCCTATGTCTTGTGAAAGGGCAAACGACCCCTGCATTATGTTGAGCCTCACCCTCGCAAAGCTCAACCAGGAGATTAAAATTGTGCCTCACACACTCACACATTCAACACACAGATTTCCCGACCGCGCCTTTGCAACAGACGGGGTTAGTGTATCCCACACTTACAAAACTCGACACACAGGCTCCCCGTCCACGTCCACGCACACGCGACGGACGGGGCAGTGTATCTCACATTCGCACTCACAAACAACTCTAGTCAGCAGTCAGAGCAATAATAATACTAAAATAAGAAATTATCGACAAAGTTTCTTCCGGGCCTTAACACCGGGTTTACGAAACTCATCACCTCATCCACAAAAATATTTGCGACTGGAGCCCCCGTCCCAGACACCAGGCCCACAGCCACCCAACTATTGCTTCTTTATAACCACCGACCATTGGTAGGGGCCCGGTTCCCAGTATCCCGTTGGGTAACCCTTGACACACCCCTACTTCTCGCCCCGTTATTTCTACGGGTATTCCACCAGGGTCCCCATACCCTGCCATTCTCGCATTCCCAAGAGCTTCCTTGGCGCTATATCCCCCAGGCTCACTCGTCCCGGCGATTACCTTCGTTCGAACGACACTGGCGCCCTTGGCCCTTGTGCCGTCGACCTCCCAGTCCATTGCGACGACTTCTTGCGCACCTTGGGCGCTGTGCGCCCCCGGCACTCACTGCGTGGTCTCCGCCACCTAGGATGCTTCTCCTTTGGTTTGTGGACCCTTTCCTCGGCCCCCTGGGCGCCCACCTTAGCGGTTCCATCCACTCAACACCCTCAACTTGTGTTGACCCGTGCCCTCTCAATTCTGGGAAAGTTTGCCCAGCCATTTGCGTTGGTCTGGCCTCCCCTCTCCACACGGGTGACACCGACTTCTTGGGGCGCTCAACTCCCCCACATAAATTTGCTTGAGGGTCTTTCCCCAATGACCCCATTGGGTTCCCTCGCTGTTTGGCGTTTAGCCTGGACTGCCTGCGGCCCCTTCTCCCTAACTGGACAGGAGTCGTCCCTCCTGAAACTTTCCGACATTTCGTCGTGTAGGGGCCATCCCCTGAACCATCGGATTGGTTCCCCCTGGGAACCTTCCCTTCCTTACTCGGTACGTTACCGAGTGCAACCGCCGGGGATCCTTGCCCACCGACTTGAACTTCCTTTGCCCTCGTTGGGCCCTCACTCGGCCCCCTACCCCTGGACCATAACTCATCAGGGCTTGCCCTCACCCCTGGGATATTACCTATGACCAGGTCGTAGACAGGCGATTCAATGCACATGGCTTCCACTTCGCCACAATAAAATGGGGTATCCACAGTTATCCTCGCGATGGGGAACCTTCTGACGGTCCCATCTATCAAAATACACAAATTGTCACGACCCAACAATTGCTTGTCGTCAACAAGTTGCCTTCTAACCGCTGCAAAGGAGCACCCAGAATCCCGGTGCAGACGGATCTCCCTTTGGTACACTGGCATATTAATCTTCTCCTGCGAAGTTGTGAGCCTCTCACACATGCCACTTATTATCGGGACAACCTCCCCGCCTTCCAGCCTTAATTCTCCCTTTTGTGTACATTCCCGGAGGGGACTGTGTTCTGGACCGATAGTTTGACAGAACGCTGCCGTCTGTCTACTGGGCCCTGGATCTACGCGGTCACCTTGCTTCCAACCCCTTGGTGCTGCGTTCCCGGCCCCCTGCTGAGGTGGTCTAATGTTCCCAGTGGTCCTAACCTGCTTCTGCCAGCAGTCCCTGGCAATATGTCCCCGCTTGTTGCAGATGAAACAAGTTGTGTCTTTGGGGGCGTTCCCATTCCGGCTGGCCTGCGACGCAGGCGGATTGGGGTGGTGATGCCTTACAGGTGCCATTGCCAACCCGTTTGCCCCACCCCTAGCCGATTTTGGTGCGTTTACACTCCCACCGTGGGCCTCGATGTAGCGTTCTGCCACAGTTGCCATCTCATCATAGGTGGGCGGACCCCTTTCCTTGATGAACAGGCCCAACTCCTTGGAGCATGTAGTTAAAAACTGCTCCCGGAGAAATAGATCTCGCAGGGCTCCATATGACTCATTCACCTCTGCGAGATCAGTCCAGCGGCCAAAGTACCGCCTGGCTCGGGCAAAATACTGAGGTACTGTTTCTCCCTTCTCCTGCTTAATTTCTCGGAACTTGTTCCGGAATCCTTCTTCAGTGAGCTGGTATCTCCGAAGGATGGCATTCTTAAGCTCACTGTAGTCGTTAAGAAGTGCAGGAGGCATACTTGTATAAGCCTCGAGGGCTTTACCTGACAACAAAGGGCTCAAGCACATAGCCCGTGTGTCTTCTGGCCACATTTGACTGGAGGCAAAACGCTCGAACCTCTCCAAGTACGAGTCCAAGTCATCTGTGTTTTCATTAAAATGAGCGACGTGGGGGCGTGGGGCATGAATTGCTACCCCTGCACTCCCGTCCCCTGAGCGCCGACTTTCATTTTCCACATCGGCCCTTGCTCTGAGGAGCTCTAATTCTCTCTCGTGCCTCTGTTGTTCGAGCTCTCGTTCTGCCTCCCTTGCCTCCCTTGCTAATTGGGCTTCCCTCTCTCTCGCCTCATTTGCTAATTGAATCTCTCTCTCTTTTGCCTCCCTTGCTAATTGAATCTCTCTCTCTCTTTTGCCTCCCTTGCTGCTTGGGCCTCCCTCTCCCTTGCGTCATTACGTAAGGCAATCTCATTGGCCTCACGTTTCTGCTCATCTTTAACGAACTTCTGAAGTTCGGCCCCCTCAAGGCCCATTTTCTTGCCTAATGATACCAGTTGGGCGAGGGGTGTAACAACATCCATTTGATTTTTTCTTTCTATCTTCAACACTCGTCAGAAAGAATGAAGAAGGAAAAGAAAGAAAGAAAAAAAAATATGGCAATTAATCCTAATTTACCTGTGTAATTTAACGTAATTAAACGCCCCAAATATTCTGAAACCTACCGCAGTTATAGTGGCTATTGAGTATCCTCTTGGGGACTACTGTATTGCGATATTAAACCCTTGGACGGCATCAGCTGACCGAACGCGTCAAAACATAAACAGAACCGCCGTTAAAAATAAAACAAAATTTCCATATAGCCATTTTTTACCTTTTGGAAATGTCCTGGTTAGCGCTCGCCAATCATGTCAGGACACCTAAGGCCCCGTAAGGCCTGGGCTGACGTGGGGTTATTTAGTCCCGCTGATGAAATTGCGGGAAAATTAGACCAATGTGGAGGGTTGGAATTCAAGTGTCGCGAACTCGGCGCTGGGAGCTGAGTTAGACCGACGCCGTGATTCCTTCTCTGCCAAATTGGCCTGAAATAGGTTCGATTTCCGTTAGGTGTGATTCCTAATCACTTCAGGCTGTGTAATGGAAAGAATGATTTAAAGTAACAACGATTCTTTTATTTACACATAAAAATAAAGCCGTTTCAATATTTCAACAATCAACAATTCGATTCTTTTCACAGAAAATGGGTTGCTAGGGTTAAATAATTCTCAACAATTATGTAGTCATTCTATAGCCCTGTGCTGGCACTATAGTCTACACACTGGAAATGTTACTACCGTGAGCTCGCCATAAGTGCTTCACAAATCTGAAATGTTATTACCGTGAGTTCGCCATAAGAGCTTCACCCGCTTAGGCTCAAATGTCAACGTCTGCGCGTAACTGTACCTCTGGCTGTCGGAGGGTTCCGACCAGCAATGTTCGTCATCTATAAAGCCACCGTACTTCTGATTTGGGTCAGATATTGTCTACTCATACCTTATGTGCCTTTTGAACGTCCTCCGTGAAAGTCCTATTAAAATGTTCACTGTTCCTGGTTGAATTCACGATTCACAAATGCCCCTTTTTGTGCTAGGGCGAGATTGTCACTCACACCGATCTCCAGTCGGTATTACGATGCTTCGACAGCAAAACAAACGACTCACAACGCAATCAGTCTGACGCTTCAAAGTTAATACGCACAATACAATTAACCTACACTTCTGACTATTGCAGGCTGATACCTGCTACTCGACAATCTAAACTTTAACGTTTCACCTTGGGTTTCCTTCTCAACGAATTTGGCACTGTAGTCGCCTATCAACCTTAAGATAAATCAATCGTGGAATGCCCTCTCTGGCGATTCCAGTCGTTTCAGGGTCCTGTGATCGAAGGTACCCCTATGCCAGGAAACAGAGTCCGCCTGCCCTGGACTTCACCAACGTGTGTGTGACCCCAAGTGTGTGTCTAATGCTCTGCTCTTCAAGGTATATATACTTTTTACCCTAAACTGTCAGGTGGACGGACGCTCATCTGTCCATCTGTCAAAACGGTGGGAGATGACGTATATCGAGACAGAATCAATACAAGTCATCTCGCGCGTGACTTAACGGTGATTTCACTTGTCGAGAAAACCGATTCGTTCCTGCCACGCATTGCTATTACTAATGATCAGGTGACGACACGACATACATTTCTATCTTTTAGAATCTCGTTTCTCAATTGGCCGTGACGATATCCTGCCAACAACCGATTACGTCTCGTAAGACTCGCGACTACTGTATAACTTAAATGAGATTAGACCTTATCTAACATACCGTTTCTCCCCTGGGTCCCTGCGCTGAAGCTGGATATACACCACGTGTGTTTTTTCCATGTCCAGCTTCACAGAGAAGTGAAATTCCCGTAGGGTTTTTCGTCTTGATGCGGAATATCTTTTGAACTTACAATATCTTTATATAAGAGGCCCCTTGCCCCTATATTTAGGCTGGCTTTGCCCTTACAATTGTTACGACCATAATATCATGAAATAATTCCACCAGAAATCAAGATGAAAGTGAAAGATAAGTATTACAGCATCTTGGGTCATAATTACCTCTTATTACATTACTAACCGATTGACGGCACGTTGATGGTGATGTTTAGATTCTGAACTCAGTTACCGCGACGTTTTCATCATGTTGTTGATAGGGGAGAAAACAGAAGGGTATGTTATCGGCGAGGAGTAAACAGAACAGTATGTAAATTATAGCAATCCAAACTGGTTGCCGTTCTTCGAACTCGTTCCAGTCGGGAGCTGCTATGTTTTGAGCAAAGAAATAATTGTTTTTAGTAAGTCAAGAATTTAATTTTACAAGTCCAGTCGTGCGCTAAGTAACAACGTAAATCGTTCTCAATTAGTGAATATTGGGTTCCAGAACATTTTAATTGTCTTGGCTGTTACTCTTCAAGCCCTGGAGAAAAGAGTAAATTTACTGCACATCACATACTACAAAGCTTTTAGGGTCGAGCTGACATTTATAGTACAGTATCGCCTGCCTTTTCAGGCAGACAACACCTGACAAGGAATAACTATTCAAATTTTACGATCCTCCCTACTCACAGTTATCCGGACCGTCTGTGCCAGAACACCTGCTGCATTGCATCGTATACGAGTAAACTCGACTCCAGATATTCAGGTGTTAATTATTGTGCACACAAAATATTTTACGTAATATAAACCGTATAAGAATCATTTTACACGTGTTCAGCACGCCATGCGACTTTGATGAGCTGGAAGGCGGAGACCTTAAAAAATACACAAGCAGGATATGAAACCTATGCATTCTATTGTTCAAGTAAAATACACTTCACGAAAAGTCATGTCTTATGTTCAAGTTTAAAAGATGAAAAATGTTTGGAGTGTTCTGTGCAGTAACAAATGTCAAAGATTTGCCTTTCTCATTTTCCCTGTTCTATTTAACTAGTCGCTTAGTTGCTCGTTATTCGATTTATAAATTTAAATTCTTGTTCAAAAGTCAACACGCAGCAAAGTACCCTCGGTGGAATGAAGAAATACGAGAGCAGTTTGACAATTGGTGGATAATCATAAAGTACTTTTTTAAAAATTAGATAAAGACTCAGAAACACTATCCACTCAACAAGTTAATCTGTGTACAAAACGCCTGTAATATACCGGTTTACATACGAAGAAAAGACAAACACATACCATGAAAAATTACACCCGTATCCTAAAAAACAGTGTTTCCATACCCGGAATGCCACTATGCAATATTATGTTTATGATTGCTAATTTAAAGACTAGCACTATTTAGCTGTATTATTGAATTGTTATTATGGCTCCGACCTCCGAGTGGGGATTCGGGGGGGGGGGGGGGGTTAGTGGAGACCTCTGTCAGGCTGAGCGTGCCTCCGTCCTTTCAAACATGTTGCCGTGTAGCTCATGTGTGGATAGTGGACTTAGGTTGCTCTCTGGTATGCTGATAGATCGCATTGAAAGGACACGTTGGACCGATGTTGCCCTCATTTTCTTTACCGAGTTGTGGCCCTTGTTGGCCACTATTTATTTATTATCTTGATCACATCCCAAATTTAGTTACTATTTTCTTCTATTGTCGGTCGGATATTGAAAATTATTTTATTACACGCCTGTTCTATGTAATCCCCATCGACAACAACACTAAACCATGCGGGAAAAGAAAATCTGTTCCACACATATGTGCCGAACGGAAATCGTTGACGGACTATTTTTAAATAGAAGCGAAATTTCACTGGAATTTTCTACAAATCGTGCAACGCAATTACATTTTGAATCGCTAGCGATAGCTAAAAATCGTTCCCCGAGTCCCAATGTGTTCTATGTGCCAGTGGGCACAAAGAACACATTGGAACTCAGGGGACGGACTAGAAACACGGGTCCTCCTCGTAAATTTGATTGGCGACAAAATTTATTCTTTTTGTTGATAGTTTTCAAATGAATTGCCGAGTGTCCTAATAATTGGTTTTTATAGACGTGAAGGCGTGTAATAAACACAGAACAACACGCGTGTGTGAATGGGTTAATCGATATGGCACTTGTGACATCACGGAAGGATAAAATTCGAGGCCTGCGGCCTCTCGTTCTATCCATTCGCGCGGGCACTCGTGCCATATCGATTAACCCCTTCACACACGCGTGTCGTTCTGTGTATGTATTAAACAATCATATTCAGTCGCTTGGTGAAGTGATTACTAATTGCATTCTCCAAATTTCAGTTGATATGTATTTTTCGATTGTAGGCCGGATATTGCGAACTGTTGTATCAATCAACCTTGTTGACTCAGTTGCTGAAGTCATTACAACAGAATTACAGCAATGCAGTAGGCTCTGGTTTAAAAAGTCAATAATTGATACAACTCTGAATTCGTATTCCTCCATCATTTCCTGTGCTAACCCGCCTTGCCCTGATTGTTTTGTTTAAAATAAAAGGATCTTATCTTTCAAACCCATTACTTCTTCTTTCAAACTATTAATCTGTTAAACTGGTGTGACTTCAGCAAGAAATGACCTAGGTCCATGCATAGTGATGGTTTTTCATTTTATTTTATTTAGGCGTACCCCCCCCCCCCCCCCCCACCCCCACCCCCCTCCAGGAGAAGATAAAAGAAAAAGGCACTGATGTCAAGAAATCTTGTGTACGGGAGTGGCAGGAAGACAGCCTCTCCGGCCATGCCATTTCCAGGCAGTATACACTTATTGCTATTTGTTACTTGTAAATTGTTATTGTACTTGTGTGTGCTGCAAAATAAAGTTTCATTCATTCATTCATTCATTACTAATTTCATTCCGTGGTCTACTGTACTGTGATCACAAATGTGGTATTCGTCTCGATCAGATGGCAATCGGGCTGCGACAGTCTTACAGTACAGCCGCCGTGGACTGATCGTAATCTTCGCGTGGGCAACGATGTCCACGCATGCGTTTACCAGGTAATAAAATCATCATCTGCAAAATTTTAATTAACGAAGCACCGTGTTTTCATATCAGTCCTCGTCTCTTGGGTTAGTGTTAATGATTTTTATTTCGTACAAAACTTCAACTGATCAACTTTCGGAATGCTATTGAATGGCCCTGCTTCACTGCTTTTAAGCTGTGAGTTTAATAGTAAGGAATTGGTTGGGTCATGTGGTAAGGTCCAATATGCACCGGACGCGTAGTGAGGGATGGACTCGGGACGATAGAAAGGTGATTTTGGGTGTCGAACAAAGACAATAAATTGAACTGAATCTATTATTCAAAGTGAACAAACAATCATTGAATATAACTTTGATGCAACATATTGTTGTCTCAAGATTATAACCAGCGATTGTATGTTCCACACTGCCCAACTGGTCCTCCAAGAAACGAATCATTGTCATTGACATTCCTCCAGCTCCGATAATGTTCTATGGGTGAGGGGATGTTTGAGTGGTCACATGCTTAAAATTTATGGCTATATATTTGTTAAAGGAGACTGTGTTTGAGGGAGAGGTTGAGACAAAAGGCCATGTGCACACTGGCCACTCCGAAGACAAACATCGGAATGATGACTGGGTCCAGTCCTATAAAAGTATTACAAGTGAACTCTCTATACTTGTATATTCTCGCTTCGATTATAAATGGTTCAAATGGATCAGAATCATTTTAACCCTTTACCCAACGCAGACGATATCAAAATTTATTATTTTAAATAAAATTTTTTTTTAAATTTTTCAAAAAATTTCAACAAAACCATATCATGTGACCCCTCATTGGAACGAGCTCAATGAGCTCGTTCCAATGAGGGGTCACATGATATGGTTTTGTTGAAATATTTTGAAAAATTTAATTTTTTCAACTGCTCAAAGTGCATATTACGCGGGCGGATGCGGGCGATTCATTAGGTAAAGGGTTAAAAGACGCGGTAATTCACCGGTAGTAGATAGATAGGTACTGGTACGTAAATTGCCTAGTCTTTAACTCTTTGAACCAACGAGGCCGCCTTTTCAGCCACGGAAGGTGATACTTCATATTTCCATTAAGCAGGATGGCTGCTAAGTTAATGTGGGGAGTAGACAAATCAATATTTTCAGCGTGCAGCCCCGAGGCTTTAGTGTTGGCAATATTACTTGCTCTATCCCCAAATAATGAATAGGGACTTTTCGGATGCTGCCATTGAGCTGACACCACCAGGGCCCAAAAGGTTAAAAATGCTAATTATTCAATTCCGTCAATTTATCTTCACAGACAGAATATCAATACTGATAAATACAATCGAAATAGCTTTATATGATTGGCTCCAGTTGTATAGTGTCATGGCTCTGACCTTGACGACTTGGATCATTACAATTTAATAGAAAGAGCCTTTTGTATCATCAAGCATCATTTGAGTTGAACACGATCACAAGAAATATCGGACTTCAATTTTTGTAGCTGCATGACGAAACAAATATAACCTTCAGATGTAAGGTTTTTACTTACTCGGGTTTACAAGTTCCAGTGTTACAAACTACTGCTTGTGCTTTTGGTTTTGTTTGTGGATCACAGCTGTCATCTGTCACTCGAGAATTCCCTGTTACGCAGATAACTTCAGTTTCCTGGACGCCTGGAAATCAATAAAATATAAAATAATTAGGGTCATCAACCCGATCATGAGATCATAGCCCCAGTCGTGCTCTTTGTAACTTTTTATCAGAACGTATGGACAGTGGCCGTGTGGCGTCATAAAAATTGTTAATGACTATAAAACTATTTGATGTTGACTGTTTTTGTGTCCTCACTTGTGCCATATTGTCCAAGTTTTGAAGCTGCTTTTTAGTCTCAATACTCATTATGGGTATACAGAAACTAAAGAACAGTGGAGAGTTTTGTGCGAAACAGGAACGCAAAGAGAGAAATAACTGCCCGTTTTTTTCTGAATCCACTGTAATTAGACTCGCAGATATTGAATGTACTCTTTTGTAACTTCTGCTCTTTTGAAACTTCTCAGGTGTTTGGTGAATATTTTTTTATTGGGGGGGGGGGGGGGGGTGGCGGGAAGACAGCCAATTGGGCTATGTCACTTCCTGTAGTGTAGTTGTCTTTTCACAGTTATGTAATCGCTCATATCACTACTACAAGTAATTCCTTCATTCATTCTATCGTTCTCGTTCGTCCGTTCGTTCATTCATTCATTCTATTAGTCAGTAAATTGAAACTCCCATATTCAACCGAGCCCATTGTATACAGTAATGGGGTGGGTAAAGGAGTTGTTTCCTTGTTCTACAATCAAGTCTAAAGAGTGGAAGGACAAAAGATCCCAAAATGAACAAGAGGATACTGGTACGTAACTATTCTAGTGTTAACTTGAGGGATCATACAACTCGATTTAATGTTCGATTCGGTGCCGTAGTAAAGTTCTAAAAGGCACCAGGCACATTGAGGCGGATTCTGGGCGATCGAAATGGGAAAATCCAGAATGACCGTTAGACTTGTGGGCCAGGGATTCATCAGTGAACGACAAGGTCTTAAGCCACTTGTCTAATTCTGTAAGGAATTCGACGTTGTTATGGCCTGGAACCAGTCTAGCCCTGAAATAGACCATCGCCTATGTTTAGATTAAATCAGGTGGAATATTTCCTACGGTTCGCTTTTCCAACGATTGGAATATTTCATTCAATTGAATGTGAAAGAAAATTGATGAACATTCATTTTCTTTGAATCAACACAAGAACTGTTTCTCAATCCAGACTTTATTTTATTACACGCCTGTTATATGTAATCCCCATCTACAGCAACACTAAACCATGCGGAAAATGAAAATCTGTTCCGCACATATGTGCGGGACGGAAATCGTTAACGGACTATTTTATTTTATAAAAAAGCGACATTTCACTGGAACTTTCTACAAATCGTGCACCGCAATTACAAATTGAATCACTAGCGATAGCTAAAAATCGTCCCCTCATTTCCAATGTGTTCTATAATAATAATACCCTTTTGCAAAACCAAAAAATAAGAAGAGTTATGGCACTACAAACTACACAAATAAAGCAAAGTAAACCGACACAATTCAATATTCATGAACAGTATGCCTCATGGTGTCCAGACCTGTTACGTAGGTAACATGGGGGTAAAATAATGTAACTCTTTACTAGTTAAATACTCAGATATTATGTCAAAGTCTGCGTGTACATCATGCACACAAGTAGCTCCTTGCTAGATAAATGAAGAGCTTTGTCAAAGTCCGAACATCATGCACACAAGTAAATTTAAAGAAACATGCCGTTACTATCACTCGTCAACACTCGACTGATCTTCATTACAGATGGGTGACGTATCACTCATTTAGTTGAGCGTCTCAGAGCCACAGGAACATTAGATGACCCTCCCAGAAGTGGGCGTCCGCGCGTTACGTCGCCACGGCAAGATAGGGGCATACGTCACCTCCGTAACCGATTTCAGACGTCGACGGCGAGTCAGGTTGTAAGCACTCATGGTCGCCGAGTGTGTCCAAAATAGTTAGGAATCGGTTACGGGAGTTTAATTTAAGGCCACGACGTTCATACGTTGGTCCACTACTTGCACCCAGACGATGTCAACGTCGATTGCAATGACTACGGGCATATGCACCAAATCGGTTTCACTTGGCCCACTGGAGACGTGTGCTATTAACTGACGAGTCTCGGTTCACGCTTTACAGATCAGATGGACGACAACTTTGCTATCGACGTCGAGGTGAGTGATATTCTGAAGCGTGTGTTAAGGAAAATGACAGATTCGGGGAGGGTCTGTTATGTTTTGGGGGAATTTTTCATGGCGTGAAAACACCTCATGCCTCACGTCCTTCGACTTATCCATGCCGGTTACCTTACGTTGCAGCAGGATAATGTGAGGCAGCACGTTGCTAGGGTTTGTCGCTACTTCCTCAATTAAAACAATGTCCCAGTTGTTGATTGGTCACCCTACAGTCCACATTTGTCCCCGGTCGAGCATTTGTGGGACGAGCTGAACAGGAGGGTCAGGAAGCGCGTCACCGTCCCAAACAACGTCGCTCAGCTCACGGAGGCCCTTCTTCAGGAGTGGAATAATATCCCACAAAGGACCGTCAATGTTAAGGAGAGTTATAGCACACGGGGTGGGCACACCCGCTATTGATTGTGATCAGGAAATTGCGTATGGTACTCGCGTTTGAACATTATCCATGTAAACGCCGTCTGTGTTGGGACAACAAAACTCATCCAAATTTAATAAGTAATGAAGAAATAGCATCAATATCCAAACAATGAGATAATCATCCATAACACATTTGAAATATTTACCACAGCAAAAAAACTTGCGTTTCTTTTTTTCGCTAGTATATATAATTTTGTGCATGAGGTGGTTACTAACTCTCTCTTCTTGCCAGTCTAACTGGCCTTGACCGAACTTATCGAATATTCTTTCTTGAGGGTTGAGTGACACCCCTAAGGCAAGAGAAGTGAATTTTAGCTTTACTCGCATATCAATGAAAACAAATACAAATACCATTAGAGAGTAAGAGGTCATACCAAAAGCGGAGAAACACATATACACAGGAATTAGTTTGTGTGGAAATTGTCACGAGGCGTCGAAAGAGGCTACTGCAGTTGAAGGGCTAATGGCAAAATACACATAGACTAGGTAGTGGAAAATAGCTTCAAAGGGTTTACGGAAAATGTGTAAATGTGTACAGACAAGGAAGTAGAGAATGGTATCAACATATTTGCAGGAAATTATCAACCTCGAACCAGTGATGTATTACAAGTGTCAAACTAATAAACAGACAGAAAATTCAAGTTGTCAACACCTCGGGGCAGTTCTGGTTAAAAGGGAGCGTAGAAATGCTACTTCAATTTGATTCGATAAATTATTTTTACATCATTACGTAAACAAACATTTGACCTCGCCCAGCTCTGTGGTTACACAGAAAGCTGAATACATAACATCTGGATATTAACCCGCCATTACCCATGACAAGCAGAATATGATAGGGCATTCAAAACGAAGAACAATCCTTTGCGAACAGATAAGTAAAATTGATGTAGATCGCAAATATATATAGAGAACTGTGAGCATGATAGCAGACAGATAATTTCGACCAGATCGCGACATTTTCTGCCCGCAACAACCCCCCCCCTCCCACTCCAGCCCCCCCCCCCCCCCCCCCCCCCCCAGCATTGTAGAATCTTAACTGTCGGAAACGAAATGCGAAAACATTGAATTTGTAAGATATTTTAAATTGATTTTCTTGGTGAGGTATTTTATTTAGGAAAATTCGACCACTTGGTGTAGGTGTATCGTGTTTCAATCGCGATCTGATCCCAAAAGAGAGCGCTTGTATGCATCCAAAGGCTTGGTATTTGTTGGAAGTAATGTCTCCAAAAATCTCTGTATGTGGTTTACATTGAAAACAGTTAGGCAGATATGATATGTTCAAAGTGATAAAATACGACCCTATATATCGTCTGGAGTATTGAATATTTTTTCACGAATCTACTATTTCTGCTTTAATTTACAGCTAACAGACAGCGAATCGTAATCTATACTTTTAATTAATTTGATTTACTTCAATAAGGAGAATGGAGGGTTATCACTAAATCCTTCGATTTATAATAAAAAGACATAAAATCGAAGCATCTACAGCTTCCGAGTGAATCTCCGACTTCAAATATTCCATCCAAGTAAAACAATGTAAATGAAAGTGTAGATAACGCTTCGCAGGTCGTTATTTATTTATTTATTGGTATTTAACCCTCTGCACTCTGGGGTCAAAATATAAAAATTTCAACTTGCAAATTTTTCCCATAATGAAATTTGGAATTTAACCAATTCAATCTTGTTTGACAGAGCTCATCGAGCTCTGTCAAGCAAGACAGAAGTGGTGAAATTCCTAATTGCATTATGGGATAAATTTGCAAGTTGAAATTTTGATGCTTTGACGCCAGCGTGCAGAGGGTTAAGGTCACATATTTCTGCACGGTGGCTAATCGTGACAGCAACATGGATATAAATTAAAGTCCAGCTAATCGTTTATAACCAGGTTTATATCAATGTTGACCATTTTAGAGAACTTCCATCCAGGCATTGGAAATCGAGGTCCTATTTTACCAGAAAACCAGAGCTTATTTACCACAATAAACAAGCACTGCTTCATTTCCGCCACAGGGAATCGCAGGTTAAAGACTGAAGGAACCAGTATTGTAGACCAGGATGGATGGAAAAGGAGCGACAGATTCGTGAATAATTATATACAGCACAGATAATAGAGATACGTCAGGTGAATATTTAAGATGGAATATTTTTGAGGTTGAGAATAAACTCGAAAGGTGTTGATTATTCGATCCCTTTGGTACCAGAGCGCCCCGGACTGCATATCGAAAAATCTATATTTCCTTGTCGATTCTCCTTGAAAGCAAGATGGATTGTAGTGTCGAAACGGTTTGCATAGGTTACCTCCTGCCAAGCCTGAGTATTTTATGAAAGATTTGCATATGTTAGCCTCTGTCAGACCCAAACATTTCATGAAAGATTTGCATAAGTTACCTCTTGTCAGGCCTGGGTTTTTCATGAAAGATATTCATACGTTACCTCCTGCCAGTCCCGAGTATTTTATACAAGATTTGCTTACGTTACATTCCTTTCCCATTGTCCAAATTCTCTAATACAGAATATGTCTAACGTATCGGGCATAATTAAGCGGTTAACAGGTTACACGATTTTCTAACCGTTTTAGCACTAATGCACTGCTGGTCAGAATCAGTTGATACTCGATATAGACGAGCATCACACATTAGGTTTTCACAGGATCCAGACATACAGAAATGATGATAATACGTCCCTTGAGTGGAACTAGGTGCCATCTGCAATGCTAAAGCATTGCAGATGGCACCTTCTTCCACTAAAAGGCCAACATTTATCAGGTTCACGTTTTTCAACGCGTACAATTTACTTTCCTGTTCAATACTGCAGATGCTAAAAACACCTCAGGTCTGAACAAGTTTGAATTTGTGGTAACTAGAGAAAGGTTACCATAATATTTTTAGGGTTTTAGATTGAGTTATTACTTATCCTCCATGTTGATATACCCTTATCCCTTGACGGAACGTTTCAAGGATATAGCATCATGGTTTGCGTCTATCCAGCATTCACAGAAAACACAGAAATTTCATATTCCCATAGTTTTAAAAGGACGACGAATTTTCACAAAACTTTACAGTGCATGCGATCTGATCATAATACCAAGGGGTTTGACTGTATGTACTTATATGTATGATACACTAGCCTGATTTACTATTCAAAATTAGCTGTTTCGTTTGTTAATAGTTTATTTTAATCATATCATATCTCTGCTGTGCAATCTGCTTATCTGTAGGTGTTATTTTGCTTGAATAAACTATCACTGTTACTGAAGCATGTCCATTCGGGAAAGCGATCCGACTGCGGTAATTAAGGTCGGTTTAAGATTATCGACCAAATGGTTAAATTAGCTATGTACAATCGTTGATTTTTTAATGTGATCCTATGTGCCAATACGAGACTTTTAATATACAGAGGAATGATGTTATGTTGCAAATCTCATGTCAGTCTTCTTCTATCGGTAAAAATATCGGTCGAGGTTTAAACACAGTACAGCTGGCGATAACATATACAACGCACATACAAAACTGTCAATGAGACATTAAGATAGTAATAGCATCAGATTATGTCAATGTGATGACGTTTGAAATATTTGTTATGGTGAGAAAAAAATAACTCGAGGTTATTCGATCTACGTTTGTGGCTAGTAGACACGTGTGAAGCGCCACTATCAAATTAACTCTGTATCTAATACGAATAGAAAAAGACTATTGCAGAATAGTCTCTTAACTAACATTCGTTTGCCCCCAAACAAAGGCTCCTAACCCTTTACCTGACATGAAAAGCAGACGACACTTGCAAAAAAAATTCTTGAATAACTATTTTTTTTCATTTTTTGTCTCAAAAACATAGATTATGACCCCTCGTTGGAACGAGCTCGACGAGCTCGTTCCAACGAGGGGTCATAACCTATGTTTTTGAGACAAAAAATGAAAAAAATAATGAAAATTAATTGGCGATTTTTGAGAATAGCGCTGGCCGGTTTTGGCCGTTACGTTGGGTAAAGGGTTAATGGAGGGAACTCATTACACCAAGGAGCCAAACGCTAAGATTTTGGGGGCGAAAATTCAAAGAAAAAATAACTGGAGATTCCCATCCTGTTTTGAGGAACTACCGTGATCTAATAATTTAACCCGCATGGGTGTCGTCCAATACATTGCTCCCCGAGTAGTTTTGACTTTTTTAATATTGAATTGTAGACGATGCCCAATTTGTGTAGTCCCGCCCTCCCTCTGGCGTCACCCATGCGTTAGAGGTATTACAGAACAGAGGGCTTATACTCAAAGCTGAGTGAACAAGCCTAACTCGTGGGTGCGTGAAAACCGTCCAATGGAGTTCTTGATAACTGAGTAGTGGTCACAGACAATTTCTTTGAATTCTTCCACTACTTTCCGTCCATGTGCAAAAATTGTGCATGAATTGTCGAGCAAAGAAAACATGGTAGAGGACGGTCGTTTATGGTACATCTTAACTGTAAACGAAGTTCGGAAGACGAGGAAGCTGATTTATGTTTTTAAAGGCTGTCGAAACTTTTCAAAATTGGATGCTGTGGTTGAGGAATTGGATAGCATATATCCACTAACAGAACGATTTCACACATTTCAGCCAAATCAAAGCTTGAAACTTCACAGAAAAACATTCAGAACAGTCACCCGTTTCGCGCTGACCATCTTGTACTTTGTTTGTCAAAATTGAACAGATCGTATACTACTCAAAGTTTGCTAAGCTCCAAATATTTGACACATCATTGTGAAATTTGCTGGTGACATATTTGCGATATTTTTAGTGGATATGATTGAGGAATGTATTGAGATGGTCCCCAGTGTTTACATTTGCTCTTTTGACAGGCTGACGTTTCGTGACAGTCATGGAAAGCATGTACCCCTTGATTTTGATGATGTTTTCGTGTACTGTCTACATGTACATGACATGTGTGGGATATTCAATCTTCATTTCAATACAAACCCTTGCCATTTAATGATTGAATATGGAACATGCAAATGTAAGAAGACATTTGGCTGAAGCAGAACTGTGGCGGACTGTAGGGATGGTGGAGCAAGGGGCTACCCGTCGTCAGGTTGGTGAAGCCCTTGGTGTGCACCTTACGGTGATCACCAGAGCCTGGGCAAGATTTCAGCAGTATGGCACACCAGTAACACGGCATGGTGGTGGCAGAGACAGGGCAACATCTGTAGCTGAAGACCGGTTTTTGATCATTCAGGCCCGTAGGAACCGCTTTGCCACAGCAACCCAGCTTCGCAGTGACCTTCAGAATGCATCCGGCGTAAATATTTCGACGCAGACTATATGGGCAAGGTTGCACGAAGGTGGTCCCCGATCGAGAAGACCATGTATTCGCATTCCGATGTCCCAGAACCATCACCAGGCACGATATGAATGGGCCATGGACCGCGTTGGATGGACCAGAGAAGATTGACGACCTGTCCTTTTTACAGATGAGTCAAGGTATTGCCTAGACCACATAGATAGGCGTTCTAGGGTATGGAGAAGACCAGGAGAGCGATTCCATGCAGCATATATTGCTGAGCATGACCTCTATGATGGAGGGTGAAACATGGTCTGGGGCGGCATCAGCTGGGATGGACGTACGGAGCTCTGTGTCCTTGAACATGGTACATTGACAGCACAACGGTACACTGATGAGATCATGGATGTCCACGTCAGACTGTATGCAGGTGCAGTGTGTGATAGATTCATTCTGATGGACGATAATGCCCGTCCTCATGTTGCCCATGCTGTCGGGGAGTACCGAAAGAGGGAGGGGATTGAGCGTATGGACTGGCCAGTAAGATCCCCTGACCTCAATCCAATCGAACATATCCGGAATGAGTTGCAGCTTTGAATTTCAGCTCATCCCGCCCAGCCAAGAAGTGCCCAGGAGCTTGGTGCCATGCTGGTGGATGGAACAAGAATGGAACAACACCCCACAAAGGACCACTATTTGCACATTGTGTACAATCACATCTCATAGTAGTCATTAGTCCTCACACTGGTCCCCACTAGTCCTCAAAGACTGGTCCTCACTGGTCTCCAAACGATGGCCTTTGCTGTTCATCAAATACTCGTATGTGCGTATGTGCTGCATGTTTTGAGAGCACATTGTGCACTTGCACACAGGCACATATTGGCACATTTTACATGTGCTGATGTGCTACATGTGCTATTTCCACATTGTGTATAATCACATCTCATAGTAGTAGTGATGGATTTAGCAGAGCGGTGGAATAAGCCAAGACCTTGGTTGCAAACGGCAACCCTGTTGGTAGCAGAAACTTTAGTACTGAGTTAAGAGACGGTGGTTAGACAATATTTCTGACACTGGTCCTCAAACCTTGGTACCCATGCCTTGGCCCCAAAGCCTGGTCCTCACTAGTACCCAAACACTGGTCCTCAAATACTTGTTCCCACTGGTCCTCAAATACCCGTATGTGCGCATGTGCTTAATGTCTTGTGCGTACATTGTGCACTTGCACACAAGCACATATTGGCACATTTTGCATGTTCTATTTGCATATTGTGTACATAGATCACAATCGTTGGATCGAAGAAGATGGTGGATGGGAGCTAAGGTTAATAGAGCGATTTGCTTGGTTGTTTAATCCTGGAGAAGTGATCTGATTGGTTATTTATCAGAAGTAGTAACAAAACAGACGGGAGAGAGCAAGTCATACTCCAGAAGAGCGGAATCGTAGTGTAGGGGAGCAGGTCGGAGAAACGAGGATTTTGACCCGGAATAACCAAATTCGAGCCTTCATAAAACATCTCCTGTTATTGGGGAAAAAGTCCGTTTCGGTAGTTTGAGGTGGATTTTGGTGATTTGGAGGGATTGTCGGGTTTATTTTGATAAATATCTAGGGAAGTCATTCCAAAAAAAAATACTCTAGTTGAATCGAACACGACCTTTTAAGGGTCTACATCACTACGTGCTACTCTAAACGGGTTCGTTTCGGTTAAAAAGGTACTTTCCGGTGATTTATGGCCATTCTCGGGCTCATTTGGGTAATTCTACGAATCGGGAAATTACTCTTGTACAAAGGAACATACCCCTGTCCTATAAGAAGCCTTTGGGTAACATAGCAATCACGTGCTACAATAGAAACAAAGATGGCGGCCCCGTTCATACAAAATGGACGACGGAAACACGTATCACTGTAACAACACGAGCTGCGCATGCGCACTCACATCACCCATCACCATTACAATGACCTCAAAGCATGGCTGCTCACCTGGGCTACCATGACAACCACGTGATACCCATAATATATTGCGGTATGACCTCACTTCCTAGGTCCACCAGCCTGGGTCCACCTGAGGGGCGAAATGAACCTCTCCTACTACTGGCAACTCTAACAAGGCTAAGACATGTCAACAAATTTTGCCGGCCAAAAATAATTTAGCACTCTACGACGACTGTTTGCGGTGTCGGTCTTTTCAACACAAAGGAGATAACGTTCTCGAAATTCATTTTGAAAGTTCAAAATATTTGAAAATTTGTTAGTAAATATTTGAAGTTGCATGTACTCACCTCCTCCACAGGTTTGCGAACACTCCCCAAAGCCTATGATTTTCCATTTAAAATCTCCGGGAGGCAGAACGGAATTTAAACCATTTACGGTTGCAAAATATGTTTCGTCTTTGGCATCGTTATGGGGGAACGTATTCCTACCATTTTCACGCACAGCATTATTATCTTTTTTATTATCGACAAGTCTCACAGGAAAGCGTTGTCGGGAATCGTGCGCGGGACGTGCATCTACCATTAACTCGGTTGTGTCTGATGAAAATTTCTGTCTCGATCCACGGCCACTGGTAGAATCTGTTTCTCTGTTTGTTCCGGGAAACCTTCTTATAGATGTCCTTTCATATGTTTCATGGAGATTTGGATTATAAGTCCTTCTTTGGTGGTTACTTGTACGGCTCATGTCGTTTCCATTGAGTTTCAGAACTCTGTTAGATGCATTTCCTTCTACACCTTGACCATTTCTTTGAGAATTTGATGTCTGGTTCTTTTGCCGATAGCGTTGATGTTGGTGACGATGGCGATGGCGATTCCGATACCGGTGGTTATTTGTGCGCTTATGGGGGTGTCCATTCCCAATGCTTTGATCATAGTACGGTGCTTTTCTTCTGAACGAACTTGAGAAAAGTGAATCCATGGCTTGATCTTTGACCATGGACTTTGGTGCGGCAAACTGGTAATATATGCCATGGTTTATTCCGTAATATAACAACTGAAATTAAATTAAAATTAAATTAAAATGTATGTTCGTAATGATAACTACTCCTTCAGCCAACGTAACGACCAAAACCGGCCAGCGCTATTCTCAAAAATCGCCAATTAATGTTCATATTTTCACGTTTTGTCTCAAAAACATAGGTTATGACCCCTCTTTGGAACGAGCTCGTCGAGCTCGTTCCAATGAGGGGTCATAACCTATGTTTTTGAGACAAAAAAATGAAAAAATTAGTTATTCAAGAATTTTGTTTGCAAGTGTCGTCTGCTTTTCATGTTCGGTAAAGGATTAATGTTAATGCGGATAAAAGGACCATTTCAATTGTGTTATTGAAATATAGCCCTAAGGCTATATATCAGTAAACTATTGGTAAATGGCCTTTCAAGGTAAGATCTAACCGCTCATCGAGGTCGATATTTCATAGCACAGGGTCAATCCGTTTCGTTAGTTGCATAAAATCATAAGCTATATTGTTAACTCTTTACCCAACGTACACGATATTAAAAAGTATTATTTTATTCGTTTCTTTTAATTTTGTTTCAACGGAATTCAATAAGACCATATCATGCGCCACCCCACCGAACGAACTCGACAAGCTCATTCCAATGAGGGGTTACATGATATGGTTTCATTAAAATTTGCTTTTAAATATATTGTTCTCAACTTCTCAATGCGTAAATTTTGCGGGCGAATGCGGCCAATTCCATAGGTAAAAAGTTAAAAGCGAAAATTTTCAGTTTTTCAAAGAATAATTTTCGAGTGCGGACTGCTATCCATGTTAGTCAAGCAGATAAAATAAAAAGAACGGCATCAACCTCGGACCTTACAGATATATTATATCGAATTCGCCTTCCATGTTCTGTACTTGGGTCTCATACTAACATGTGAATATTGATAAATAAGAAAAGTCCTGTTAACTGTGCCCGATTGCCCATGTGTGTGTGTGGGGGGGGGGGGGGCGGGGGGGGGGGGCACGGTGGCGCTGTGTACTAAGGCGTAATGCATGTCGATGCTGCACTTGTCTTCAAACAATGCTAATCCTGCTTGTGTGGAGTTAGTACTTTGGGAAGTCTGACAGTTGCTCGCCGTTGCTCGGTGGTTCTCTTCGGGTACTCTGACTTCCTCCACCCGTAAAACTGTCCGACACGGGGTGACCCTGGCTGTCGAAAGTGTCGTTAAACACCAATAAATAAATTAATAAATTCACTGAGCAGTTGTTTCAGTCGAGTGTCGTCTGCTGATTAAAAACAACTGCTGTGCCACATGTCTTGATACCTGTTAATGCTGAAGCAGCTCAGTCTTATTTCCAAGGCTTTAACGAGTTAAAAGTTTGAAGCATCCTTACAAGTCGAGGACCTTCATAGCTGAAGAACACATTTAACCCTTTACCTAACGTAACGGTCAAAACCGTCCAGCGCTATTCTCAAAAATCGCCAATTAATTTTCATTATTTTTTTCATTTTTTGTCTCAAAAACATAGGTTATGACCCCTCGTTGGAACGAGCTCGTTCCAACGAGGGGTCATAACCTATGCTTTTGAGACAAAAAATGAAAAAAATTAGTTATTCAAGAATTATTTTTGCAAGTGTCGTCTGCTTTTCAGGTTAGGTAAAGGTTTAAGGTATTTTCATGGGGCCTTGACAACCCATTTTTTTAATTCAAGGAATTCCAAATGTTTTCTGGGCCCACAGTGAACCCTTCATGTATGCAGTATACGTCCCGCTGTCATTATTGGACATTCCTAAACGGAGAATGAATGACATAGTGTCACACATCACGGACGCATTAAGCATTTTTTTTAAATGTTACGGTTAATTGATATTTATATTATTCATGTGCAAGATGGATGCCACTGAAATGAAATTGCTGTATGTTTATGAATAACTGTGGAACACGATGATGGAATTATTAATTGTTGGAACACTTTCCACAAAGCATCCTTGTAGTTTACGACCTATGCATCATTTAGGGTAATTATTATATGCACACGGGTATAGAATGATTCGCAAAATGATGCACGAAGTTGCTTGTCGTTAAAACATAACCCTTTCAAGCAGTGTGTAAACGTTTTTCCCGTGCTGAATGGTGATTTTTTGCATGTGTCGTCTGTTAGGCCTGTTATATGCGTCGCACTACAGTCGCGTCGAATTTAATTGAATTGGATTCGTCTGAAATCCGTCAAATCTTCATTTGATATATACGGACGCACTACCGTCCCGTCGAATTCAATTGAAACACCACCTCATCTCACAATGTTTGAGTCTACACACAAATCTGATTTGATATCTATACATATATTTTAACTGTGTACACGTGTAGGAATACATTGTATTATATGATAGCCTGTAAATTATCACAAATTATCTAAAAGATATTTCTCGATACCTATCGACTCGGAGGATATCGAGAAATATTCCTCAGTGGCTCCCTAAATGACGTCAGGCTTCGGCGCATGACGTCGCCTTGAACGTCGCCTTGAAGGAACGATCAACAGATCTTAGTTATTGTCTTGAATCTATTTGCAGTCGAATTGGGCTGAATACTGCGCAGTAAAATGTCAGGTAGCATATAATAAAAAGAAAATCTATACTCTTATATCATACCTCCTACAAGTTTCTAGGAATTTCATTGGTTCAAAGACATCACATGCAGACTGCATATAAAAACATATACTGTCTGTCAACATCAATATACGCTGACAACTATGGGTAATCTCCCCTTTGTTCATTGATTATTCAAAATGGCGGCAGCCGATAAAAGCTTCAAGTTGAAAGATTGAGTGTCGGAAGCCCATATTTGGTCTGAGGTGCAGGTTAGGCAACTTAAAGGGCTTCATATTCTGTGGATGTGTGTCATGTTACCTTCGAAATGAAACTGTTTGGTATGTATGAATTTACCTTGTTACAATTTATGGGAGAGTGCCTGAAGGTACTCCTATAAATTGTAACAAGGCAAAGACACGTGAACACATTGTGCGAATTCTCTCATTTAATTTTGATCGCTGTTGTTATTAGTTCTGTGCATCGATGCAGCAGTCTGTAAGATATATTCGTTACACAGTTTGTTGGTGGCCTAATATGGTATATATGGTGTCAGTTAATTTCATATTGGACTCGAGCTGCTTCGCTCGAGTCCAGTATGAAATTAACTGACACCATATATACCATATTAGGCCACCAACAAACTGTGTAACTAATATTATCTCATTCTTGTGGACCTGGACGTATTATTTTTCACTCGCGCAAGCGCTCGTGAAAAATAAAACGTCAAGGTCCACACTCATGAGATAATTCCCGATATTCACCAAAATAGCGTAGATATCATCTATATGCTATGGCTTATTTTTATTTATACGGACGCTCCATCGTCGCTTTGAATTCATTTGGAGATTGTGTTTCATATGATAAGGTTTATATAGTTTGACTTGCATACACAGCCATATTTGTTTGCAATTTATAGTTCTTTAATGCGGTAACATGACGCATAATGTTTTAAAAGAAAATTGCCGAGTAGTGTCTGTATAACTTAGTTGGCTGCCTACCTACCCCTACCCAAATCCAAGGAAGAAAAACAATTCCCAAATTCGAATTAGATCCGTGTTGGTTATAGACGACGCCTAACCGTCGACTCGATTTCAATTCCATTGCGAAGTTATTGAAAATTGTAAATTTCGTCACAACATTTGATGTTTTCTCGACTAGCATATCATTATCATTTCATTTCATTTCATTTGCATTTCATTTGAATTTAATTCGAGTCGACGGTGATGCGATGTCTATAAAATTATAGCCAAGATGGATCTAATTCCTGTTTTGGAATTACAGATTAGTCTGGCTGACGCGAAGATTAGTCTAAAGTGTGTCTACTCGCATTTAATGCTTAGTCGCACTACTGTCGCATCGAATTCAATTAATTGGAATTAATTGAATTAGATGCGACGGTAGTGCGACGTGTATAACAGGCCTCAGTCTGCTATTCGCCACGAGTTATAGGTTAAGTGTCTAGAAATCCTCTAGTTAGAGCGTGGGGACTTTGGGGGAAAAATTATAAATAAGCCATCGGATGGCTGTGTCGTTTCGTTTGCCGGGTTGCACATTGTCGGGTTTCGAAAAAACTGAGTATAAGCCCTCTGAAAACTAAGTCAACTATTCAATAGAGGCTGGTAAACAAATATATGAAGTTTCGCAAAATGCAAAGAGAAAATGAATTAAGGTATGGATACTCTTTGTTAACCCTATACCTTACATGAAAAGCAGACGACACTTGTAAAAACAAATCTTGAATAACTAATTTTGTTTTCTATTTTTTGTCTCGAAAACATAGGTTATGACCCCTCATTGGAACGAGCTCGACGAGCTCGTTCCAACGAGGGGTCATAACCTATGTTTTTGAGACCAAAAATGAAAAAAATAATGAAAATTAATTGGCGATTTTTGAGAATAGCGTTGGCCGGTTTGGGCCGTTACGTTGGGTAAAGGGTCAACAAGTAAAAATATGGGGATTTAACTTCACAACAATATAAGGTGTAGCAAGAGATACATATCCATCCATTTGATTCATGAAACAAAGAATCTCTCGCATCACAAAAAACACACAAAACAAATGTTCCTAAACTACGATAAACTATTTACTCACCTCAACTTCTATCGTTGTGTTCGTTGGTCCTTCAGCGCTAACACACCCTCCGGGGCACAGATCTGTTACCCTGTCATATCTGAAAGTTGTACCCGCAGCTTTGTAGTCTCTCGTTGGCTGAATACGCCAGTTTCCATTCAAAATATAACCTCCACCCCGAATCTTCAATGCTATAAAAGTGATAGATGTTTTTCAGCAATTGGTGGCGGACTTAGGTGAAACAATAAGTTTCATATACTTTATTTAATTAAAAAATCAAAGTGTTCTCCAGTATTTGACAAGAAAATAATCTAACAGTGCGTCAATTTGCTCAAGAATCTATATTGAAAGATATCTATGCTGTAACCTTCGGAAAGAATAGTGAAAGGAAAATTTGACAGTCAACGTGCAGACGATACGAAAATCGAACAAATCGTCATATAGGCGAACAGTAATAATTTAATCCCATTACCCTATTGGGCTTTGGAATTAAATTATCACCTCCCACCCCCCATAAATGTAAAATAGACCGCCCCCCCCCCCCCCCTGTTTACTGTATACATTATTGTATACGGCAGTTCTAATATTTATTTATGTATTTATTTACTAGGTTTAACGACACTTTCGACAGACAGGGGCACCTCGTGTAGGACCGTTTAACGGACGGAGGAAGCCTGAGTACCCGGAGATAACTACCGAGCAGCGGCGAGAGACGAGTCAGACATACCAACGTACTTACTCCACACAAGCAGGGTTAGCATTGATTGAACGTAAGTACACCGTTTACGTGCAGTACGACTTAGCACACAGCACCGCCGTGTCTCCACGTGGGCAATCGGGATTAAACGCCTTGCCGAACGTCACAACGCAGTTACCGCTGGTTGGAATCGAGCGGCGATACTTTGGGTTAGAAGCCAAATGCCCTAACCACGGAACCACCACGCTCCCTGCAATCCTATTAATAACGGGTAGTGCGAATGGATGAAGTGGCAACCTCTAGCAAATGCAGTGTTTCCTCAGTTCAGTTGTTCTAGCTGACAAGTATCTTGGTATGACATAGTTTGTATTGTACGAAATTAACCCTTTGCCAAACATGAAAAGCAGATGACACTTGCACAAAAAATTTTTGAATAACTTATTCTTTTCATTTTTTGTCTCAAAAACATAGGTTATGACCCCTTATTGGAACGAGCTCGACGAGCTCGTTCCAACGAGGGGTCATAACCTATGTTTTTGAGACCAAAAATGAAAAAAATAATGAAAATTAATCGGCGATTTTTTAGAATAGCGCAGGCCGGTTTGGGCATTACGTTGGGCAATGGGTTAAAATAAGACAAGATGAATTGTGTATGATAAAACGAATTTTACAACCTTGTGGCTCTCCGATGAAAATTTACATTGTTTGGCTCTAGATTGGATTTTTTCATATTGGTGTAGCCTACACATCACAGAAGCAATAATTAAATGCATGTTATAAAAATATTTATGTCAGATGCCGTAATATCAGACTGAGTTGAACGCATCTCTAAATGTAAGAGACAGCATGACCTGTGATTTCGTAGCTTATTTCTCCGAAACATTAAAAGACTTTATTCAGTTCCCCATAAAACGAAATTAATATAGATAATTCTAAGGTTCTTTGGAATATGAAGGAGGAAAAAATGATTAACCGGTCACCTAACAGAAACTACAGATTATTGTGGACAAAGATTTACTTAAATGATTACGAAATTGAAATTGAATTATTACCTCGATCCAAGATTAGTACTAATCGAACGAATAACGAGGTCGATGAGCATGTTCCGATGTACAGAATAGTGCGACTGCTTAGTCTGTTTTAAGAGGGTTGCAGCACACACGCCCATACAACCCCATACTTCAATATTATGTGATTAATTTTGGGAATGTTATTCCAATAAACATTATCGATATAAAATATAGAATAAATAGGTACTAGGGTCAAAATCAGACTTAAACCACGAGCAGGATAAAGGTTTTAACCACGAGGCTTTGTCAAGTGGTTAAAACCCTTATTCTATGAGTGGTTTAAATCAGATTACCGACCGTAGAAGCTATTTGTTTTATTTATATCATGCTCTTAATAAATAATCTACCTTGTCACTTAAAATGGAGAAAAAAACGATACTTTCTATCGCAAACACATGGGTTTGTTTTGTTTACATCTGCGCCGGTGGGCAGTACTTCCGGCTGCATGTGAATGCTTGATTGACAGCTGGACACATTGTCAAAGTTGATTGAATTTGCTTTGCTTTTTCCGTCAAATTATTGTTAACAATTCTTAAATTTTATTTTAAATATATAATTGTAGGCATTTTAAACTTAATAAGTCATTGCACGTAGTCGATAGTACCGCAAAACGTCGTTTGTTTGAATGAAACATCGCGAAGTGTACTACTATAGATGTAAATGTTTGGAACGGAATTCCCATTGAAACGTTTTGATAGCAGTATAAGCTTCACACCGATAGTGAGGTTAAAAGCTACAATTTAACATACGGGCTTTTCACAGGTAGTGACATAGGTGAGCATGGTATAAATTATATTAATTATGATAATTTAATGAAATTATTAAATAACAAATATCGTTAACTAATATCACTGTGGCGATCACTGTATTTAACCCTTTGAACCCTGATGGTATACTTTAAGATAGTTCCATGGCATCAACTGGAAGAGTCTATGCTCGTTATTTGAGGGTAGACCAATTAACATTTTCAGCGTGCAACCTTTCGGTCTAACATACAAATTCACGACGCAACCATCTACTTTATAAGTTAAGGTTGTCAGACGATCCTGGTCGAAAAAGCGACCTTTCGTGTTCAAAGGGGTAAGGAACAACAAATAGTAAACCATCACGTTTCCTTACACCTTGGAGAGAGTTTGATCAAATATATTCTTGAGAAAATGATCTTCACTGCGACGAAATTGAGACACCGCGAGCTAACATTTTGTGACAAAACGGAAGATTAATAATTAGAGGTTATTACTTGGCCAGCTTCATATCGGCCAAGATATCTGACAAAGGAAACTTCATATCAGCCTGAGATCGAAGGTCGAAGGCTGATTTGAAGTTACCGAAGGCTGATATCTCGCCGATATTAAACTAACCTCTTTATTTATTAAACCAAAACAAATATTACAAAATGTTGTCAGATTTGTTATAGTTGCTGATAGAGCTATTGTTTCTAATTCTTTTCATCAAGTCCGAAGTTTCATCTTCTAGTTCAGCTATCAGAACGTCGCGGCTTCCCCCAGTGGGAAAGCCGTGGCGTTCGGTTAGCTGAACTATCTATCTCTTCTCTCATTTCGACGAATCTCCGCACACGACTCTGAAACTTAGTTTGCTGCGAATTAACAACTCTCTTCTTTTTCTCTCGTCATCCACCTAAACCTCACTTATAGCCATCATTAATGCCTCACCATACAAAAACGTCACCCCCTTGCCTGGTAACGCTAATTTTACTGATTGACTGCTTTCGACGAATAACGGTGAGCGATTTCGCTGTAAACAAAATGGCTGCGCCTAGTATAACGCATCAGGGAGGACAACCGTACATTGGTTCATATCGGCCGAGATCGGCCTCATATCAGCCGAGTTTGAAGTCATATTAGCCGGGCAAGAAAATAATATCCACTAAATAATGCCATGAATTCAGTTTCCTTGAAAATATTTAATAAAATCTCCACCCACGTGCAATGCTCAGTCCAATTCAGAAATGGGAGATAAACAAATCAGTCGTGTTCGAGGATGCTCACCAATATAGTTTCTACTTCTCCTCAGTTCTGTGATGTTAATGTTACAAGTGCCCGCGGGTATTCTGGTCAAGAAGTTGTATCTTCCTTTTGTCAGGTGGCGCCTTGTAAATATTCCAGATACTATTTTACATGAAGTGTTATTTCCACCACAGACACCGCACTGGTCGAAAACCTTGTCTGAATTAACAATACCGTCACACCCGACTGTCTGTAAGTAAAAAAAATAAACATATTTAATTCCAACCAATGTGTGAGGCAGATAACTATTCACCTAACTTTGAAATTCAAGCAAATAATTTCGTTCTAATCTATTGTTCCTTCCAAACCACAACTTATGGCCATAGTCGAGCTCGTCTAGATCGTTTTGACTTTATGATATTGGCTGACGCCAATACATTTCTGTAGAAAAGAGCCATGCAGTAGCATCACAACCTGCCACTAGTTGCACGCAACAATGCATTGGGTCGCTAATTCATATCTGAAAATCATAGCCTTCAATTTGCCCACCCCAGTAAGTGAGGGTGTATCCATTATCGATTTCTGACTCTTGTTGTCGAAACTCCAATAAATAAATAAATCCATCATGGAACCTGGAAGTTTTTGGAGAAATGTATGTCCAAAAATGTATTCCCCTTGATTCTAACACTGGCGATTAGCAATTTTTGAACGTTTCAGTTTTATTTATAACTACTGAGACAATAGCCCAAAACGAATATCCATCAAGATAACACAATTTCAGACAACACTTTTGGAATGGACGTCATGCCTAAGGTTCCTAACTTACACATCTTTCACCGCGGCATTGTCAATTATCGTCGCTAATTTATAGGACTGGTCCGACTCACACATCACCAAACTTCCAATCATATGTGGCAAGTTTATGTCTCGGCGGAAGTCCCTGAATATGCCAATTAATGAGCAACAAAACTCTGGCGCCAAGATAAATATTTTTGTGAGTTGAGACACCCGTTTATTGCACGCCTATGCTTTTATTTTCATAAAATACACGCTTTTTTTCTGCAAAAACCGAAGCGAACAATAAAACTTTTTGTATTGCCCTTGAACAAAACGGATCACGTGCGCGGACTAGTTAACTATTTCTTTTTTTTTACATTTTGTTTACTTTTGGCAATAATTTTGTTTTAATACTTTTTAGTGAACTGCAGGCGTGCAACAAAATCAGAACAGCATACGCGTTCGAACTGTCATTTTTACGGCAATCGGTCGATTTTGGCGGAGGGATATTGTCACCCAGTCCCAGATTTATACCCCCGTGTGACAGTATCGGAAAACAAGAAATAAGAGAGAAATGTTTTTGCTGAGCAAGCCAAATACAAGTCATTTCGAAATTGCTCATACATTATGTCTTGTAAAACAACAATTTAGTGGTATGTTTGTTATTTATCTTGCAACATTAATTTATTTATTGGGGTTTAACGACACTTTCGACAATCTTGCAGGATGCTTTATTGCTTGTGGACACCGTCATCCTCCCCCAATCACCTTCTTTTGCTGACTTTAATGCTTCACTTTGCAATACACCTCTCGGAGGATGTTTTCCCTCAATTCTCCGTATATGTGTCAAGCAAATTATCTCAGTATGTATTGTTGTGAGCTTTTTTTTTAATTTGGTCAATCATTTGTTATACTACGACGGCTGCTTTCTCAGCTTTACGTGACAAATGACAATGCTGCGACAATTCGATATTGATTCACTGTATACATACCATTTTAACTAAAAGGACGTAAGTTAGCAAACTCATGAGAACACACCTGGTGTCGCATTGTTTCTTATGTGTACCAATCAATAGGTTTCATTGAAGAGATAGGTTCCCAACACTCACACGGGCTAAAACACCGTGTCAGCGATTTTCTGTTGACCCTCTCGCAACCGATATGAAAGATGTAAGTTTGGTCACATCATCGACACGACCGTTATGAGGCAGATGATTCATATCACCGTGTCAGTCTTCCAAATAGGGCTGCACGGTATATCGATAAACCGATATCTACCGGTATTCAAATCAATATCGATTAAATACCGGTGTAATTACAAAAATATCGGTTTATCGTCATTATTTATTTATTTACTTAATTTTCAAGATGTCTTGAGTGTTTTAACTGTAGCCCCGAATGAATAATATTATCTCTTTATCCAAGTTCAGCAGATTCAGCAGTTGAAAAAATAATTTTCAAAAATTTCAACAAAACTATATCATGTGATCCCTCATTGGAACGAGCTCGTTGAGCTCGTTCCAATGAGGGGTCACGTGATATAGTTTTGTTGAAATCTTTGGGGAAAATCTGATAAACTAATTTTGAAAATAATAAATTTTTATATCGCCTGCGTTGGGTAAAGGTTTTTCGAACCGCATCATCAAGGCATGCTAATTCGTTCCGATTGTGATGCCTCGAGTCTCGATTGTGGCACATGTGTTCATATATCTGAACAGTTTTCGATATACCGGTATATCGCGGTATTTTTTTGAATACCGATACCGGTGTTCAGTTTTGAATATCTTTCAGCCCTACTTCCAAACATCATGAGCAATTGTCGATGGTAATGTTGATGTTCGAAGGGGTGGATGGTCGGATGCCCCCAACCAAGGATTCCACCGGAACGTTTCACTCACACGGTATGAACATTCACGATAGAAATACCCGTCACCTGTCGGTACAAGTCAAAGAGATTACGGAGTTAGACATATTTGTTCCAAACTTAAACTTTTGAAGTTAAAAAAGGAGACAACCCTCCAAATATGACCGAAAAGTATATGAACCCTGTGACAGAAATTGGACATGCTTTGCAGCGTTAATTTATGTTGGCGATGTTATAGCATCGACCACGGTCAGAAAAAAAGCCTTTCGTGCAATTGGTTAATAGTTTCAGCATCATCGAAAATTACCACAGGTCCATACCTTGAAGTTCGTTCAATTTTGTTCGTTTATGTTTAATTAGGACCACGACACTTTCTGCAACCAGGGTCATATTGTGTCGTACAGTTCTACGGTTGGAGGGAAGCGGGGTAATCGGAGAGAACCACCGAGCAATGGTGAGCAACTGCCAGACTCTCCAACTTACTACCATATGAAGAGTTAGCAGCGGCTGAAGGCGAGAGAACCATTTACGTGCAATTGACATGCAGTTCGTTTTAGTACACAGTGCCACCGTGGCACCATACGAGCAATCGGGAGTAAGTGTCTTGCACATGTACACAATGCAGATAGTGCGGGTCATAAACGAACTGTCGACCTTTCGGTATAAAAGTCAATGCTCTAACCAATGAGCCACTGCGCCCCCAAACAGTTTTGCAATGTTAAAATGCTGTCACGATTAGCCATTGTGCCAAAAATATGTTACCTTAAGCACCAGCTTGAAAATATTAGTCATCCAGGAGAGCATCAATGCACCATCTACAAAGCTAAAGCATTGCAGATGGCCCCGCGATTCATTCAATGGACAATATGATCGTCCCTACGAAATAAAGTAAGAATCGTCATTGTCATTGTACGTAATACACATTTTAGCCATGTGCATTTGGAAATAAAAGGAGTAAAGTAAAAAGAAATCTGCGGAAGCTGAGGGTAAATTCCATTCACATCTCCCTTCTTTTATACAATTATCAGGCGTGACCAGGTGAATCGACTGATCATCCATTTGTTGCCTGATGTTGCGCAGTATTTACAGTTAGTATAGACACACACACATCGGTTTGATTGATTGGGTTCCAAAGGGGCATGAATTTTGACCTCCTGTTTATAATTGGTTGTACACTGGTGGCAAGCTCCGTAAATCATGCTATGTTCAAAAGAAAAATGCTTCGTTAAAAACCTCGTATTGACGTTTTAATTTCCCAATTAATCGATATAATTTACACTTTATGCTACTCACAAAAAAAAATGATTCTTTTTAAAATCAAAACCATTTTATCGACGACACAGGTCATTTGAATTCAATAATGTGCTTGTTGTAGATCCCTCTCTAACACGTGTAACTGATTACAATGGTGGAAGAAGACAAATGCAAGGGTACAGAAGTTGAGGAAGCGAGACTGTCGTGCAACGCATGAGTCATGACTCTCAACTATGACTTGTCCACTGCTTTTGCCAACTGCAAAACCGATACCACAAATTTAAATAACACAGCGGTAATATCCGACCAATGATATTCACAGAAATCTCCAGGAATGGTTTTCAATTTTTGGACTCAAAACATAGTTTATGACCATACATTGGGACGAGGACGTTACGAGCTCGTTTCAATAATTGATCATATATGTAAGCTTTGTTTTTGTGCGTAAAATTAAGATTTCCACTTATTCAGGAGTTTTTCGCTAGTACCCTCTGATAGTACAGTGGAGTATCAATCAAGACCAGGTGGCCTCATTGCATAATAATCTAAAATTTTATGTACATTGGCATGGCGGGGGTTCGAACCCACGCCGAGAGAGTTTCCTTCGACTGTCGGTGGCCGAGTGGTGTGTGTGGTTCAGTATAGTTTCGCTAGGCGGTTGGTGCCGAAGGAAACTCTCTCGGCGTGGGTTCGAACCCCCGCCATGCCAATGTAAACAAAACCAGCGCCCTTTCTTAATTCTATGGCATCCGAGAAATTTGAAAAAGACAAGTGTCGCTGATTTCTTCTGAGGTGCAGTTCGTAGAATTAAGAACTTGGATGCAACTATCTAATGAATAATCTAAAATTTTATGAATATGGAATACCAGTAGAAAAATGTGGCAGCGTGACTATTTGTCATTGGAAGAGATTTACAGAAAAGTTCGAAATGCTGGCAAATTTGTATCATCGAAGTGCGCATCATTTCACATTCAGTTATTTATTGGTGTTTTTAAGGTCACATACTTATGCACAATGGCTAATTATAACCGTTTTACGGGTGGAGGAAGCCGGAGTACCCGGAGAGAACCACAGAGTAACGACGAGCAGCTGCCAGCTCCCCAACATCGTAACTCCGCACTGTAGCACTAGCAGGGTTAGATTGGTTGACGACATCTTCATGCGCACCATCGACGTGCAGTACGCCTAAGCACACGGCGTCATCGTGCCCCCATGTCGACAATGGGGGTTAAGTGCCTTGCCCAAGGACACAACGCGGGAGTCCGAATCGATCGCTCAGACGGTCACCCATCCGCATCATTTCACAAACTTCAGACATTTTCCAGCAGAGTAGTATAAAAATACAGAAGCTGACTTTTTAACCCTTTACCTAACATGAGAAGCAGACGACACATGCAAACAAAATTCTTGAATAACTATTTTTTTCTTCTCGAAAACATAGGTTATGACCCCTCATTAGAACGAGCTCGACGAGCTCGTTCCAAAGAGGGGTCCTAAGCTATGTGTTTGAGACAAAAATTTAAAATATAATGAAAATTAATTGACGACTTTTGTTAATATCGCTGGCCCTTTTTGACCGTTACGTTGGGTAAAAGGTTAAAATTGTTTTCCCAATTAGTTTGAACGTTTGTCTATTATTCTCTGTTTAAACCCAATTTAAATGTATAAGAAACCGTCGCTTTCACCACCTTTTGATGTTCAGTAACCTTTTTCTATTCATTATATCAACAGTGTGCGCATCGTGACATATAATACAGACACTATCTTTTTCATTAATATAAAACTCGAGGAGGTAAGATTGGTGATTTTTTTCCTGGGAAGAATAATAACTTGCAAATTACCTTAAAAATACATTCTCTAAACAAGGAACCAAAGTGGATAGTCACTTAGTTGCTTCTACTAATTAGCTTGCAAAAAAAAAACAACAAAGTTTCGTTTTGTAACTTTTAATAAATGAAAACAACAAACAGCTCCAGAGCTGTCTGTTGTTTTTATTTATAAAAAAGTAACAAAAGGAAACTTTGCCATTTTTCTACTGATGTCTCAACAATTACATCATCCTTAATTGGACCTTCCTTGCCAGTCTAATAATTTCCGAGGAAATTACTTTATCGAAAGTCGATTTTCATGAACAGATAAGTCAGGGGGTGATGAGCGCTATTTGTAATCCTATTTTGTGGGCAAGCCAGAAAATAAGCAGACTGTCATCTGCAAAAGGAGGTCCCCAGAGGGTGAATTTAGTGATGCTACCCTGCATAGCAGGGTAGCATCACTAAATTTACCCTCTGTGAACCTCAATCTGAATCGGGGTCTCAAAACTAAACAGAAAGAAGTACCCAGAGGATAAACTGGCTCACTGTATGGGATAGCATCATCAGATTCACCCTCTGGGGACCTCATTCTGCAAATGTCAGACTGCTTATTTTCAGGCCTGTTTGTGGGGTTGTTTTTTTCTTCCTTGAAAGCAGTCCCTGGCACAGATTCTCGGAAACCACAACTTGAGAGCTTACCAAGAATTAGCGTCAGACACGACCACCATAAAATAAAACAAATGAAGAGTGATATATTCTTACATGCCCCCCCCCCCCCCCCCCCCCCACATCATAATTAGAATGTTGCTTCAGACTGGTGTAAAAGATTGCCTATTCATACATAATAACATGGGTGCAGTAAGTGTAGCTTCGGCGCCTGTCATGATATTTACGGACTATTTTTCCGAACCGACTGCCATTAGTTTGAACTGTGATTTTACGGCGTCATGTTATTCCTTGATCATCTGTCCTAGAGAGTCGGATAGCATCATGAGTGTGCGCAAAATCTGTATCTGCTTCGAAAAACATTTCTTAAGAATATATCACGGCGAGTCAAAAACTCACCCTCTTCACTGTGTTCTCTCCGAAACTGGAGTAAGATTCTGAACCAAAATTCATAAACTGCCATAAAGTTAAAATGTGATCTTACGACCGTGATCCTAATCCGTGGTAATCTGTTCTATTTGACTGGATCCCATCAAGTGTATGTGCAAATCTGTATCAGTTTCGAGACACAGTTCCTGAAACAAACCACGGCGAGACCAAATCTCTCCCAATTCACTGCGTTTTTTTGTGAAACTGGTGCAAGATTCAGATGCAAAATGGAAGAAATGCTAAATTCATCATTTTGTATTTAATTTGAAATGCAAGGGTTTTAACGCGTAAAAAAATGACCGTTTAATTACAATTCAGTGGAGACTCTGATTACCCATGAAACTTTGGGAAATTATCACATTAATCTCACGATATTATGTTAAGTGCCTCACTTCACTTAACATCCGTAAAGCAAATATACGTCAGCATGAGAGTGCGCGGCTTCTCAGTGGTTTGAGCATTGGACTTTAAACTGAGGAGTCTATGGTTCGATCTTGACCAGCTGTAAGTGTGTTGTGTCCTTTTGAAAGACACATAATCCCGATCCAGTTGTCCATGTGGGGACACGGTGGCGCTATGTTGTAATGCGTATTTTATTACACGCATGTTCTATGTAACCCCCATCTACAGCAACACTAAATCGTGGGGGAAATGAAAATATGTTCCGCACATATGTGCGGGACGGAAATCGTTAACGGACTATTTTTTTAAAAAAGCGAAATTTCACTGAAATTTTCTACAAATCGTGCAACGCAATTACAATTTGAATCGCTAGCGATAGCTAAAAATCGTTCCCTGAGTTCCCATGTGTTCTATGTGCCAATAGGCACATAGAACACATTGGAAGGCGGGGGACGAAATTGTAAAGCGGCTTCCCCTCGCAAATTTGGTTGGCGATAAAATGTTTTCTTTTTGTTGATGGTTGTCAATTGAATTGCCGAGTGTCCTTCTAATAATGTTTTTTTATGGACGTGAAGGTGTGTAATAAACACAGAACGACGCGCGTGTGTGAATGGGTTAATCGATATGGCACATGTGCCGTCGCGATTCTATCCTTCCGCGCTGGCAGTCGTACCATATCGATTAACCCATTCACAAGCGCGTGTCATTCTGTGCATGTACGTCAATAGTGCACTTGCCTTCAACAGCTGCTATCTCTGCTCAAGCAGAGTTAGTAGGTTAGAGAGTGTGACAGTTGCTGGCCGTGGCGTGCAAGCAACCAGACATATGAAGAAAAGGACAGACACAGAAAGGTGTTGACAAAGACAATGTCACTAAATTAAGGATACATTGCAAATCTGTTCACTGCAAACGTTCTTGCAAGTTGAAACAGAAACACAGTAAATAAAACTATACTTGTAGACAAGTGACAGAAGCACAAAGGACTGACGGTTGGGGCATAGGAATTACCTCGTCAGTTGATACTGCGAATTTATCATACAAAAGGTAATCTGAATATACCCGTATCAAGCAACCACTACAAATCATGACATGCACTTAAACCCCCACACCATAAGTTAATATATGTTCTAAGATTCACTAGACTCGATTAACTAATTTGAAACTAATATTTCTCGTGTAACTGATGCATCCATGTCATTATGGTGCAAATCTCCCGATAAAAGATTGGATTGCATAAATTTGAAACGTTTGTAACAAAAACGGGTATCCGTTTCACATGACCCTCATAAACTTCTTTTAGATATTTTTTTTTAATTTAAAATTCCTATCTCCTGTTTGTCAGATTGCTCAAATGACAAATACTGCAATATGTAAAAACAGGCATTTTTTGTTGTAGTATTAATATATACGACCTGCGTGACGTATTTATTTTGCAACCTGGCGGATGTATTTACACGGTGATGTCACATATATTACGTACAAATAGGCACCTGTCCTATATATCTGCCACTTGACAGTTTCCGAAGAATTTGTTGTAACTGTCAGTTGTGTGATTATCCTTTTGTTCAGACTCTTTGTTCATGACCTCTACGAGTTCAAACTCTTAAAATGGTCTGGTTTCGCACTCTTAACCATTTCTGCGCCATGGCTCACTCGGAAATTAGCACAACGTCGGTTTGACTGTGTCTAAAGATTAATTTCTGATGCTTAACTATTTCAGCGCCATGACTCATCCTTGAATTAGGACAACGTTGATTCGTGAAAAGCTGTTATTACTTATGAAATATTTGCACACTGTTTGAAAGCATTCTATGAGTCTTTTTAAATACCGCACCACATATCAGTCATTTCTCGAACGTGTGCTCCAAAACACTATGCCATTAAATTAAGTTAACTTTTTACCTAACAAGAAGAGAGGACGATAGTTATGAACAAAATGTTTTCGATGACTAATAACTCAGTTTTCTTCCTTAAACACAGCTGATGGCGCCTCGTCGAACGACTGAAAAAATAATAAAATTTGAATGGCCACTTTTATAAATAGCACTGGCTTTATAGGGTGTCGGAAACCGGGGCTTTGTCGTTGATGGGAGAAATAGATTCACACCGCGTATTCAGCCAAAACTCAAGGAGTGTCGCCTGAATCAGTGCGTGAACGTATGTCTCACCGTGACGAACCCGCCCGTTTCACTTTTGTTGGGGCGGCTCTTATCATGAAGGGGTCTGTGACTTTTCCTCGAAAAGCATGAATCAACAGGGGTCCACTGAAAACATCAATTTTAATACATATACATATAAATAATTATGGTAATTTGTGACTTACATGGAATCCAATGAATATGAAAAACAAAACGTTAATCACCCCCACCCACACAGTTTTTGAGTCACTTGCGGTCCCGCATACTCTGCTGTCGCTGGTATTTCCTCCTTCTCGCTGGTGTTCGTTTTTTCGTCGCCTCTTCACTTCACCCTTTCACGGCCGTCGCACTGCCACTAACGTATTGTCACTTTATCCGGACACCTTTGCTCTAACAGGTGATGGAATGTCAATCTACCACTTCCGTCGCACGGCCACTAGCTTATTGTCACCTTACTTGACACTTTTCACTCAAGCAGTCGTCACCAATGGAGTTGAACGCTCCCCTACGTTTATCTCAGAATAATGTTCATACAGGCAAAGCCTACTCTGCCTACGTATGGCTTGCCTTCTAAAACAGGTAATGTCATTTACATAAATGGCCCGCGGCTGCTCCTATTCTAAATATGAGCTCTTCGACTCCCCTACATCACAACGTGCCTATACTTTCGCACCGATGCGGCAGCTCCTCTAACCTATAGCATGGGACATCCCCATCTAATCGCAACGACCCACAGCCTTACACACCTTCAGACTGGAATGAATTTTTCAAGAAATCCCCTGATTTTTCTTTTCATAGCCAGAACATTAATTCTCAGTTTAATTGCTTCTCTTGAACTTGGCCGCTTAGATTTATCTTAATTTAATATTCACTTTTGATTTCTTTTGAAAGTCTCGTATTTCGGCATATCCTGACATTTCGGTGACATGCTAGAGGTGTAATATGGGTGTGTGTCCAGAACATGTGCGATGTACTGCTTTTCCAACAATTACCCATTAACTGGCCATAATTACATACACAGCTTCCACTACGTTTAATCTCTTATCTCTTATCGTTTAAACAGAAACGCGGCAATGGACATAAAATTTCATGCTTAATTGGTAGCGCTTGAATTATTGCTGGCCTGTTTAAGTGCTAAATCGGTTTTCGGGGTCCGGCATATACCTATCTTTACGTTTTATGTTTAACCCAGTCTGAAAGTTTATCGAAAATATTCACACTTGTAAACAACAAAATCGAAAATCCAAGCTATCACCTTGACATTGGGACGTTACTTTACGTAAGTGCTTCGTTGAATAAACTTCAGAAAGGAGATATAACTGTAGTCACATAGCCACAGGGGGGGGGGGGGTGTTAAACGTTTCGCTGCCCACCCCCCCCCCCCCTCCCCCCCAAAAAAGCAACACTGGCCCAATGCAATTTTTACACAACATATACAGCTCTAAAATTGTCTGCAGTTAAGAATGCCCCAAATTTGCTCTTAGAACACTGAAGTTTGTAATGTTTTCTTGTGGGTGGGAGGCCTAGTCCTAACTGGGGTGTTCCAGCTGTTACCCCCCCCCCCCCCCCCACACACACACACACACACTTCAACTCAAGGGAAGTGGGAGGAAGGAAGGGATAACAACCGGTCGGTCGGTCCTAGTGAAGAATAGGAGAAATCTTCCGAATATGTATGCCCCTCCCCTCCCCCTCAAAAGAAAATTGGCTGGGGCACACCCCCTATTACTGAATCCTGGCTACGCGCCTGTATGAGTCGTTGGTCGATCAAAGTTGTCTTGGAACAAAAACAATTAATACACTGGAATAAATGATTTGCATTACTTTTTCAGTTGTATCAACACTCCAGATGGGCTTTGTGTTCCAAACCCAAAATAGGCGTGGGTCCAAGTTTTCAAACAGCCAGAAACGCTCAACGAATATAAGGAGAATACAATTCTTAATTTCAGTCTGTAGTAACTACAATGAGGGTTAAATCACTGACTGATTTATCCAATTTATTACATGAACGTAGAAGTTTGCAACTAAACCACGAAAGACGCCATTTTAGGATATTAAGGGGGGAGAGGAGATTAACACGAAGGAGTGATTAGGTTCTGATTAGCCTTTTGTATGACAAATTTTTCAGTATCATGTAATTTAGCCTTTTAACTTTCAACGATCGGTTTTGGCGATCGGTTAAAAAACGTAGCATTTATTTAACTTCCCCGGCATGTGTTAACTTTACCAGTTCAGCCCAAAATGCTCTCGTAATAGACTTAACGGTGGGACTTCCAAGTTTAAAATTTGTCTGCATTCTGTTAATACATGAATACGTAATTTATTGATATATATCCCAGGATATACATTTTTTCCTCTTACAATAAGTATGTATTTGGGTCCGAAATTACTGAATATGTCGTGTATAAGGAGTTTCTGATACAAAAGTCATGCAACTGCATGATACAAGCGCGTACTTAGTTACGATTTTTTGAGTTTGTATTTACAGAACATGAAACGCTTTCGAAAGGCATTTATGAGAGACCGTTTACCTTTTTGTATAAGAACAGGGAAAAAATTTTCTCAAAATTATATTTATTAAAATGTTAACCCTTTACCCAACGTAACGGCCAAAACCGGCCAGCGCTATTCTCAAAAATCGCCAATTAATTTTCAAAATATTTTCATTTTTTGTCTCAAAAACATAGGTTATGACCCCTCGTTGGAACGAGCTCGTCGAGCTCGTTCCAACGAGGGGTCATAACCTATGTTTTTGAGACAAAAAATGAAAAAAATTAGTTATTCAAGAATTTTTTTTGCAAGTGTCGTCTGCTTTTCATGTTAGGTAAAGGGTTTTAAACCAAATTACTTTTATGTTTCTGAATCTGAATCATTGGAGGCATTCAACTTGAAACAACACGCCGTTTGCAGTGCTGAGTCTTTTTGAAATGTTAAACAAACGCGCTCATTATGTTCATCCGGGGATCGGCGAAAGTTCAAGTCAGCCGTATGGTACAGTTGCCACCGACACGACCTCCATTTGTTTGCAAGTGATATCTTAAACTGAGAAGGTTGTCAATCAAGTTACTAACACTAGAGCTGGGAACAAAAAGATAAATCTATGTGTTTATGTACTAACGGTTGTTTCGACGTCTGACTCTTGTTTCTAGGGCTATATCTCGACATGTCTTCTACATGACGAGATATGGCCTAAAAGACAAGAGCTCGACCCCAATACACCATTTTGTAATAAACATAATCGTGATAAATATATGTATAAATCGTTAAAATATATGTATCAATGCACGAATATTTAGCCACAGAAACCAGTCAAGATGCAAAAGTTTTTTTAACCTTTCAACCTTTATTCACGTACGATGTTTTACCATTAATGCAGTTCTGTGATCGCAAAATTGGTGTCTTTCCCGATCAGGTAGCGATATGGTCGTGATATATCTACACCAGTGGGTCGAGTTTTCACAAATAAAATAAACACCTGGAACTTAATTAAGCACCCCCTGAAATGTTTCATGACAGTGATGTTACTGATTATTATGTTTTAATGATTGCTTGTCTTGCAGTACATCTCATCTCGTGAAACATTATGCTTCTGGTTGATAGCGTACCACAAACACATCCCCTCGTCCACTTGAAGCATGTTAACCACGAATGTCACAAAAACATTATCATCCACATGCAATATCTGGGTATAAAACAAGGAAATTTGTCACTTCTTTTATCAGAAAATGTTGACATGGCAAGGGGGAGACTGTCAGAGGCATTAAGATGGCAAATCGTTGGAATGCATGCAACAGGCATGTCATTCAAAGCCACTGGAAGGCAGCATGACTATAGTCATTCTCTCATCAGCAGACTTGTCCGAAAAAATCAACAAACCAACAATGTTAAGAACAGATCAAGGCCTGGACAACCCCGAAAGACCTTTTCTCGGGAAGATCGGAGTCTGGGACACTTAGTTAGCGTGACCCTTTCGCTTCAAGTGGGGTTTTGAAACGCCTTTGGCTCTCCAACAGGCGTTTGTGCAACAGAATTGTCCGAAACTGTCTCAAAACACTGGGTATGAGGTCCAGAAGGGTCATCAAGCGTCCAGCTCTGTGCGACCAGAATCAAAGACGACGTTTGGAGTCGTGTATGGCACGGCAATATTGGAATCTCAGGACATGGAGGAGAGACCATTGGTCTGACGAGAGTAGGTTCCTGCTTCACGTCACAGATGGCCGCATGAGAGGGTGGAGGCACAGAAGTACTGCTTACGTGCCCAGGAACATAAGACCTATTGTTCCTTATGGTGCAGGATCAGTAATGATCTGGGGATGTCTCTTGATATGGTGATTGCAAGTTGGAATCTCAATGGTCGCCAGTACATCCGGGGCATTCTCAATCCGGTTGTCGTGCCTCATTTTGACAATTACCCATTGGCTACTCGCCCTGTATTCATGGGCGACAATGCAAGGCCACATAGTTCCCATGCTGTGAGAGCATTCCTTCAGTACAACGCCATTACAACACCACCTTGGCCTGCAAGGAGCCCCGATTTGAATCCCTTACAGCACATCTGGGACTTTCCTGGATGTCGTGTGCAAGCAAGGGATCCGCCTAAATAGAATTTGGCCGATTTGGAAGCTGCATTGCATGAGGAGTGGCAGCAGTTGTCTCATGACCGCATCGGAAGGCTCAATGGTAGCATTAGGAGGGGATTCAGGCTGTCATCCGGGCATGTGGTGGATACATTCGCTACTCACGTGATCAGGAGATCACAAGTTACATTTTTGTCAGTAATCACCGGCATTGTTTCATCATGGACAGTTCCAGCACCATACTTGTCGAGAGAACATTTTTCCAACAAAAACATTAGTGACAGATATGTATGATTAGCGCCATTAAAATACTGCATATTTTCATCATTGTGTTTGTCAATAGATCATTCTGTCCGCAAGCAATCACGTTTGGCCATCTTAAAGATGGCATGAAAGTAATTACAGTTTCTTTTAACACCACTGTGAAAAAACAAGGGGTGCTTGATTAAGTTCCAGGTGTACATATTAATATACGCTGGCTTGTGATTTATCGCAGATTATCTAAAAGCTATTTCTCGATATCCATCGACTTGATGGATAACGAGGAATATCCCTCAGTAGCTTCCTAAATGACGTCATGTCATGTTTATTTCAATTTGTCACAAAATCAGAATTTGCATAACGTACGGAACAATGTGAGCACCACTTCATCTACGAGAGCGTTTTTTTTTCTTTTTTGATGAATCGGTGCATTCAACTCCAAATTCCTTGCTGCAAACATTTAAAAGGTTCTAAATATTACCATTAATGAAAAATATGAGAATATTCTCACTTGTAGTATTATAATTATTAAATTTCATCTGTGATTTGAACAATTAGTTGGGTAAATTGTAGTGGAAAAGTGGAACTATTTTTTATGTTTGAGCGATTTGGCTAGTACAGACTTGGAAGAACGAACAGCTGATCTTTGTTGTTGTTTTGAAACGTACGTGTTTGCAGTCGAATTGGGTTGAATATTGCGCAGTAAAATGTCACATGGCATATAATAAAAAGAACATCTATGCAATTTTAGTGAATATCGGGAATTATCTCATTCGAGTGGATCTGAAAATATTATTTTTCACTCGCGCAAGTGCTCATGAATTCTCGATATTCACTAAATTAGCTTTGATATCCTCTACATAAACATGACGAATGGTCTTCAGGGAAATATTGTGGATGGTTTCATGAAGAATCATTATCTCCCTTGGCGTTAGCCATGGGAGATAATAAATCCAAGGAGAGACTTTTTCCTGTGCATTGACTTGGGAATTTGGCCACTGTCTGAACACATAATTAGGAATATAGATCAACAACAAGGGTTTATTACAGACAGCCATTGCTAAAAACACTTTTAAATAATCTGTTAGCCTGTCTTTTCTATTGTATTTGGTACAAGTTATATCTCTTTACTTTCCTGCAGTTTTTCGTGGGCTTGCTTCTTGTTTCATTTACGCTGATCCTAGGGTACTTTCATTACGTCATTCAGAAAACCAAAACAAGACGGCATTTTCAAGCTGGACTGAAAATCAGTCGCCCATTCCCAACAAACGATAATCAATAAACAAAAATACGAAGCAAAGCCAAGTATACTGTTGGAAAGTACAGATATATTTCTGGTACCAAATCCAGTAGGTAAGAAAGGCTTACAGACAATTAAGATGCCTCTTTTTGTTTTTTTCCCTAGTCAACCGATTGGTGAAAATGTCCACTAATGTGAATGGAAGGCATCTGAAAATGGTTGGGCAGCCAAGATGTTCGGAGAGCTAAACCATCCCACACTACGTCATAGTTTTTATTAAACCGCATAAATATACTGAAGTCCAGAAAATCCCCCTTTAAAATTCCATTGTTGGGTCTTGGTCGTACTTATAGTTTTATACGAACATGTACCGAATGTAAATGTCAATAAAAAGAATTCTTCCAGCATTCGCATGCTGTAACTAATGGACGAACTTCACCGAACCGTTTCAGCAGATTTAGGCCTGTGAAAACTCACAGGAAACAAAGACATGCAATATTCTTTTTTGGAGGGTGCAACTCTGCATACATACATTCACAGTGCGTCCAAAAATTATTATTATAAAAAAATAGAGTGCGTACATATACAAATGAATCTTCCGGAACATGTGGAGCAAACCTCCCCCATTGGCACCCGTTATGGCGAATGCCGAAGTAAATAGCATGTCTTCCATTAAAATGGCTTTGTACATTTCGCAAGAGCTTCGGAACGCTTCGGTGTAGGCGTTGAACACTGCAAAAATGTTGATAGTCTCCACTTCCTCTTATTAAATAGTTCGCTATTAAATATATTTCATAGATCTTCTTAACCCTTTGGACGCGAACGGCCGCTTTTGTGGACCAGGATCGTGATACGACCTGGATTCATAAAGTAGATAGTTGCTCAGAGAATTTGTGTGTTAGACCAATCAAGATTTTCAACGTGCAGCCCCAAGGCTGCACGTTGAAATTATTGATTGACCCTCTCACAAGTAACGAATATAGACTCACCGAACTGATGGCTCGGAACGGGCGGGGAATATACCATCAGGGCTCAAAGGGTTTAAAGTTGAGGTTCGAGTTTGATTATATCGTAAAGTCTAGTTTAGCCATCCTATCCTTTGTTCTCCTGGTAAAAATATCAGTGTTTATCTCGTATATTTTCGAGCGTCACATTTTAAACAAAACAATATGGGAAAAATCTCCCTCTTACTGGTCCTGTGGAAGCTGTCGGTAGTTACGAACATCCCCTCACTTCTCAGAAAGTGAGAGATGGGGTATTAACTGGTTGAGGACTACATTATTTTTGGTGGTCTGAATTTGTTATTAAAATGTTGTTTTATTGCAAATTATTGGAGAGTGCCCACAGGCACTCTCCAATAATTTGTAATAGAATAAATTTATATTAAAATATTATTTGCATTTGAGTGAAAATGAAAAATGACCAAGGAAAACACAGGCTTTTGAGCTGGTACCTTCATTATTTGAAAGTCCTGATAGTGGTTTCTAGCACTAAACCAGTTAATGACCGAACAGTCCTAAGTGGGATTAAACCTCACTTCCTACATGTCATTGGTCCTCACAGCTATCGATATTTCCGGTGCTATCCAATATTTTTCGTTCGTTCTAACTTTCGCCCACTTGGGAGCAGGCTCGTATCTATCTTTGTAAATTTTTGGCGGGAAGAGGAGGAGGTGACCCATGATTATCCGACCATAACATGAAGTTAATTCACTGTTCTCGTGGCAGGGTTTACTCCCCTGTCTGGGAGAGCTCGTTCTTAGCGTGTATCACAAACCAAAATTCGATAATCAAAACCAAAGATAAATAAGTTGTCGTACACATTCCAGAACAGATCATGACATCAGACAAGTTTAAGGACGTATTGGTATGGTAAAGTAATTAGAACATGCTGAGATGACACCAACGCGATGGCATAGATAGCTACACGTGTCTACGTGAAGAGGTTTATTGAATTAATAGTCAGTAAACAAGTTGTGAGTTTATAAAAGTCCCTAACTGAAGTTGAGAACTTACATCAACCAATGTTCTTTCTTCGTTTGTTCTGAAGATTAGCACTCGAAGTGAAAAAAGAAATGTCTTGACCGCTTAACATTCTTGGATATTCCTTTTTGTATTTTTTCGCTGACACTATCAACAATAATTTTGTAATCAGCGACATTTCTGTTTATGAACTTGAATCACCTTCGTCGTTCAGATGCGTCGCTTTGGAGTGTTTGGGGGTGGGGGATCCAGTTAATATATTTTCGTCAGGATTCACGCTAAAAACTAAAGTGTTAAAAACTACACTTGAAGTGCAGTATTTAACACTTACTAAGTGCTGAACTAGCACTTTGTTCAAGTGTAGATATCCCAGAACTTGACAGGTGTTGACAATAATTCCACTTGACAAGTGTAATGTCGCGACACTTAAAAGGAAACAACACAGATGACGCGGATCAGGCTCGAACTCTCGAGCCTGATCCGCGTCATCTGCGTTGTGTCCTTTTAATTATGTACCCACGAAGCGCAAATCAAATTATGGACGATTCTGGAAGAACCACCAATGCTAGACACATGGGAAGTGCTATCCATTCAAGTTTCAGATGTCTGACGACTGTAATGTCTAAGTTTTTAAAGAATTGCACTTTGAGTATTAAAATGAAACCCTAAGAGTTAGAATGGGTTTAACACCTTGAAAGTGTCAGTTTTAACACTTTAGTTTTTAGTGTGTTGGAGTCTAAGATATCAGTTCTTGCTGATAATCATGTACTTTCTAAAGACTAGACTTGGGACTTGAGTCATACACAAAATCGGTCATGTATATTTGGTAAATAATATATAGAGGATATCTACGCTGTTTTAGAGACATACCCTGACCCTCACCTGGAAAAGCGGATATCGAGCTCAAAGAATTAAAATAAATTCTCCAGTGTGTGAGATGGACATTGTCGAATAAAGAGTCCAGTCTACTAAGGAGCAAGTGCTCCTGCGTTGCGTCTGCATTTATCCACCATGCCAATAACTGATTGCTACATTGTTCACTGTGGTATTGCCGACTACCGTGACTAGTTTTGAGGATCCAGTTATTCAAAAGGATAGCTGCTGGGATGTGGCACACTGACGGAAAGGACTCTCTGGGACGAATTCGATAAGTGTGGCATTTACAACATACGGTCATGGACATTCAAATATTCCTCCGCAATGAAAAAGAAATTTAAGTATGGGGCCAAGGATGTACATTTTCTCAATGTAGAGGTGTGTTAGTCCCATACATAGTTTTTAATTCTTTGAGCCCGATATCCGCTTTTCCAGATCAGGGTCCAGATATGTCCTAATTTCATCAAGTAAAAACCTATTCGAATTAATTTATGGGGTAGAACAATCAATATTTTCAACGTGCAGCCTTTAGGCTGCAGGTTAACAATGTTAACTGGTCCACCCCAGATATTAAATATGGACACTTCAAACTAATATCATTGGACAGACATGGAATATACCAACATGGCTACTGAATGAAAGCAGTATAAATCCTACTTATTTGGCAAGGCCGATCCTACATGGTATAACAATACTAAATATTTGAATTGAAGTTACCTGCCTTGAAAAGTGGCACTTTGAAATGATGCAGTCTCAGAAACTAAGCATCCTTGAAAAAATATATTGTCTTAAAAACGTTCGAAGCATTGTACTGAAATACAGCATTATTGCTGAATATTTCAGAGAGAAAAGAGGGCTGGCATGACGAATTTCTGGCCCTAAAAATTCAGTGTGGAGTGTTTTTTGTTGGGAATTCACCGAAAAAAAATCGTGTGACGGTAGTTTCGTTCCTGTCAATTTTTCTCTCCTATCTGCTGCATGACCCACAGTTTTGAGGGCAGAAAAGGTTATCTGGAGGGCTATACTGAAGAAAGATATTCGGATGCGCAAATTAAAATGATGCGATCATATTTTTTCGCATGAACGCGAAAATGGTCGTCTATAGGAAAATATTTAGAACTGCTATACCAAAGAGCTCTAGAGTAGGAAGGTGTAACGAGCGGTGGGTTCTTGTTGACATTAGAGCATTAGAGAGAATTCTTGCACTGTTGTAGTCCACCATGGTTAATAAACTTGCCAATAAAACGTCATCATCAATTAAGGGATCAACGCATCTACATCACAAGAGAAGAGGTATAGCAGTGCAATGATAAGAAGGCCAGTCCACAAATAGTTATCTGCAGCTGCAAATGTGTTCTGATTTCAGCGGGTGAGTAGCGTATGCTTAATGTTGAACCCCCTTTCTGAAATTGCTCACGACACGAAAACAGTCACACAAACTGTAAATCTCATGTCAACATATTTCTCGTAATATCGGGACTGAACGAATGATATAAGTAGACCGCCCAGTCAGGTACTGACAAAGAATATGATACGTTTACTTCCATCGTGATCCGAATTGAAGTGGGTGATTCCGCGATTGAAACTTCGAGTCTAATCTATTTGATCAAAAAAAGGGAACTCTTACGTCAGCAGGGTGTCATTTCAAACTGACGAATCCCCGTGTTGCCCTCATTGAATAAAAACCTCCACAACAAATTGGTACTGTTGGGTAAAGACAACGTTTCTACTTCGTTTTAGCAGTAACCCAAGTCTAAATTACCTTTCACAACATTGGTGCAGCTTAATCATGCACACTAACGGAAGAAAGACCACTACTAAAACTACTCTACCGGGCGGATTTCTCCTCAGCCGGGTATTTATAATTTGTGCCATGAAGCGCCAAAAGCCACAAGTTACCTTATGACTACAATCATTTAACTTGATACTGCACCTAACGTAATGTTAACACTTTACCTAGCACGAAAGGAAGACGACACTTGCAAAAACAAAATTCCTTTCTGAACTTGAATCACCTTCGCCGTTCAGATGTGTCGTTGTGGTTGTTTGGGGGTGAGGGGGTCCAGTTAATGTATTTTTTGTCAGGATTGGAGTCTAAGATATCAATTCTCTCTTGCTGGAAATCATGTATTTTCTTAACCCTTTACCTAACACAAAAAGAAGACGACACTTGCCAACAAAATTCTTGAATAACTATTTTTTTCAGTTTTTGCGCCACAAACATAGCTTGTGACCCCTCGTTGGAACGAGCTCAACGAGCTCGTTCCAATGAGGGATCATAAGCTATGTTTTTAAGACAAAAAAAAAAAAGAAAATTAAATGGTAATTTTTGTGGATAGCGCTGGACGGTTGTGGCCATTAGGTCGGGTAACGGGTTAAAAGACTAGATTTGGGACTTGTGTCATACACAAAATCGGCCATACTTGTATATTTAGTAAATAATATAGGGGGGGGGGGGGTATTTTTTCTCAGCATTTTATGGCATCAAATGACCGCGAGCAGGTGCCGTGGTCATACACGTGAAGGCCTGTAGTAACTGATTCGGACTGATGGGGGTCGAGCGTGACAAATTTAGTGCACTGGTACAGTACGTGTTAAATGAAAAAGAAGTTGCGTCAGGCCTACCACATGTATATTTTATGTATTCACTAATAAATTCCCAAGAAGTCTTGAGTTTTTTCAATAATATTTCAACTACATCATGAAGGCATGACTTAGACGAACAAGAAGCCTTGACTGTGTAGTTGGAATATTAGGCAGTCAACGAGCTCGTTCCAGTGAGGGTCATAAGTTAAGTTTTTGACGCAAAAAGTGAAAAAAAATAATGAAAATTGAATGGTGATTATTGTGAATGGCGCTGCCCGGTTTTGGCCGATATGTTGGATAAAGGATTAATAGCCGACCAGTGCTATTCAAAAACATCGCGATTCAAATTTTATCATATTTTTAATGTTTTGCCTCACAAATATCATACTAATGGAGATGATAAGCTCATTTTGAGACAAACAACAAGTTTTAGTTGCCCACGATATTTTTTCAATGACATCCTCTTCTGTTCGTGCTAGTTAAAGGCTCAAAGGTTATATGCATTTGTTGTTTTAGTGGTGATTAATCCCAGCGAACTGTATTCCTATACAAAAAGAGTTAAAATCTTTTCACGATGATCTGTATGTTAACACCAGAGACTTAATGCAACGATCGAATTTCGCTACATATTTTCTTTCATGTACAGCCCACGAAGAAATGAGTTTTTACGGGTTTTGAAATTGTCTTGCGGATAGAGGGAGCAGCACGGAGTGACGAAAGTTAAATTGTGAGGAATGTTCGTATATGTATCCACTGAAAATTTCCAAACAACCTGGGCGTTACGATTAAATTATGTTTCATGTTTATGGAAGTCGCGCCCTGGAGGCAATACAATGTGAAATGCGGCTTGGGTATTTTCACCAGAGATAAAAGTCACATAAAGCATGTATTACAATGCGTAGGCGATTAGAAGGAAGATACGATGTTCAACAAATATAACCTGTAACCGATAAATCGTTTTGTTTATACCGTGATACTCAACAGGTTATCTACATTGACAATGATACGTTTATTTTGACATGCAATATGAATAAAATCGGGTATTTATTTGTTAACTGAGACATTTGCAATTTTTGGTAATGGATACAAACAAGAGATCCAATGTGTCATTTAGAGGTGGTTGACGCTTCGCGATGAACTAATGTTTAGGGGAATTTGCAACGTAAGCTGTTCTGTTGGTCACAATCTTCATAACACTCTTTTCTTAAAACAACATGTTTACTCTTCACCTAACATGAAAAGCAGACGACACTTGTAAACAAAATTACTGAATAATTAATTTTCTTCATTGTTTGCATCAAAAACATAGCTTATGACTCCTCGTTGGAACGGGCTCAGCGAACCCATGCCAATGGGGTCATAAGCTATGTTTTGAGGCCAAAAATGAAAAAAATATGAAAACTGAATGGCATTTTTTGTGAATAGCGCGGTCCCGTTTTGTTCGTTTCGTTTGGGTAAACAGTTAAGATTTATAAATAATAATCATTACATGGTGAATACAGATTATAATTCCATTAGAAGCATGTATAACATTTGCATCACAATCGAACTTTTCTTTAACTAGTTGAGTGCTGGGAGCCCATATTTGGGTTTCGTTCTGAGGTTCGGGTACTGTAACTTAAAGGCCTCATATTCTGTGGACATGCTTCATATTATCTTTGAGGTGAAAGTATTTCGTCCGTATCGATTTGCCTGGATACATTTATGGGAGATTCTCTCCAGAGCTCTTCAATGCACTGTAATAAGGAAAATCACAGTTAACCCTTTACTCAACGAAACGGCCAAAAACCGGCCAGCGCTATTCTCAAAAATCGGCAATTAATTTTCATTATTTTTTTCATTTTATTGTCTCAAAAACATAGGTTATGACCCCTCTTTGGAACGAGCTCGTCGAGCTCGTTCCAACGAGGGGTCATAACCTATGTTTTTGAGACATAAAAATAAAAAAAATAGTTATTCAATAATTTTGTTTGCAAGTGTCGTCTGCTTTTCATGTTAGGTAAACGGTTAAATGACGGCGTATCACCAAGAGTACAATAACGTACCTTGAGTGGAACAAGGTGCCATTTGCAATGCTTTAGAATTGTAGATGGCACCTTACTCCTCTCAAGAGACGACATGAGTCGCGTGTTCCCCCACCCCAGGAACAGAAGCGCCACTATATTACATCCTCGATAACAACTCCGATCCAGAACGATTAACAGAGAATCTTGTCTGTTCTTATTTCAACGTTATTGCCTTCCTGTTTTCAGACAACCGGAATCATTCTTTATTCGCTGATGCCCGAATAAATAACTCGGATACTGGATAATCTCTAGTAAAGTGATGCTACCCATACCTAATGAAGGAATCTCCACTTCATTCCAGAACATCGGGGTAATTATCTTTCTTTCTTTTTTGGAATCTGTGACTACGTGTTCGCCACACATGCTACTTGTCGTTTCCAAATTTTAACTGGAGCGATCGAGGCTGATCGAGGTACAATATAATTCATATTTACTTTCTGCGTATGGAACGCTCAATTTTACGGAAGTGACGTAATTTTTATCGAAAAGCTGCTGACGGCAATTTAGTCAATTGGATGGTAAAGCAAACTAATAATGACGCCATAAAATCTTGATAGCCTGATCAGCTCCCCCCCCCCCCCCCCCCACATGGATGGGGTCCTTATAATATGCTACTCAAAGTTTGCTAAGCACCAAGTATATCCATCTACCTGTTTTACGTTTTTGTTGAAATATTATAATGAAAAGTATATATATATTTTTATTTAATTATACCTTTAATGATTTAAGTACAGAAATTAAGATTTTATTTGTGTTTCACATTATTTTCTAGCTTTTTGTCAGGGACACCTGAGGCCCCGTAAGGCCTGGGCTGACGTGGGGTTATTTAGTCCCGCTGATGAAGTTGCGGGAAAATTAGACCAACGTGGAGGGTCGGAATCCAAGTGTCGCGAACTCGGCGCAGGGAGCTGAGTTAGGCCGACGCCGTGATTCCTTCTCTACCAAATTGGCCTGAAATAGGTTCGATTTCCGTTAGGTGTGATTCCTAATCACTTCAGGCTGTGTAATGGAAAGAATGACTTAAAGTAACAACGATTCTTTTAATTACACATAAAAATAAAGCCGTTTCAATATTTCAACAATCAACAATTCGATTCTTTTCACAGAAATTTGGTTGCTAGAGTTAAATAATTCTCAACAATCATATAGTCATTCTATAGCCCTGTACTGGCACTATAGTCTACACACTGGAAATGTTACTACCGTGAGCTCGCCATAAGAGCTTCACAAATCTGAAATGTTATTACTTTGAGCTCGCCATAAGAGCTTCACCCGCTTAGGCTCAAATGTCAACGTCTGTGCGTAACTGTACCTCTGGCTGTCGGAGGGTTCCGACCAGCAATGTTCGTCATCTATGAAGCCACCGTACTTCTGATTTGGGTCAGATATTGTCTACTCATACCGTATGTGCCTTTTGAAAGTCCTCCGTGAAAGTCCTATTGAAATATTCACCGTTCCTGGTTGAATTCACGATTCACAAATGCCCCTTTTTGTGCTAGGGCGAAATTGTCACTCACACCGATCTCCAGTCGGTATTACGATGCTTCGACAGCAAAACAAACTACTCAGAACGCAATCAGACTGACGCTTCAAAGGGTTAATACGCACAATACAATTAACCTACACTTCTGACTATTGCAGACTGATACCTGCTACTCGACAATCTAAACTTTAACGTTCCACCTGGGTTTTCCTTCTCAACGAATTTGGCACTTGTAGCCGCCTATCAACCTTAAGCTAAATCAATCGTGGAATGCCCTCTCTGGCGATTCCAGCCGTTTCAGGGTCCTGTGATCGAAAGTACCCCTATGCCAGGAAACAGAGTCCGCCTGCCGTGGACTTCACCAACGTGTGTGTGACCCCAAGTGTGTGTCTAATGCTCTGCTCTGCAAGGTATATATACTTTTTACCCTAAACTGTCAGGTGGACGGACGCTCATCTGTCCATCTGTCAAAACGGTGGGAGATGACGTATATCGAGACAGAATCAATACAAGTCATCTCGCGCGTGACTTAACGGTGATTTCACTTGTCGAGAAAACCGATTCGTTCCTGCCACGCATTGCTATTACTAATGATGACACGACATTTCTATCTTTTAGAATCTCGTTTCTCAATTGGCCGTGACGATATCCTGCCACCAACCGATTACGTCTCACAAGACTCGCGACTACTGCATAAATTAAATTAGATTAGACCTTATCTAACATACCGTTTCTCCCCTGGGTCCCTGCGCTGAAGCTGGACATACACCACGTGTGTTTTTTCCATGTCCAGCTTCACAGAGAAGTAAAATTCACGTAGGTTTTTCGCCTTGATGCGGAATATCTTTTGAACTTACAATATCTTTATATACGAGGCCGCTTGCCCCTATATTTAGGCTGGCTTTGCCCTGACACTTTTGAATACAATAACCATGGAAAATGGATATTATTGGTAAAACAGGAACTTTTTCAATATGCCAAAAAGTAAACGGAGCGAACTGGTATGGCTTCAATATCGAGTATGAGACCCATTACTGTCAATTACAGCTTGACCACGCCTTCTCATGCTCCCAGTCAGGTTCCTGGTGGTCCTTTGTGGGATGTTGTTCTATTCTCGGACCAGCACGGCACCAAGCTCCTGGCACTTCTTGGCTGGACTGGGCGGGCTGAAATTCCAAGCTGCAACTCATTCCAGACATGTTAGATTGGATTGAGGTCATGGGATCTTGATGGCCAGTCCATACACACAATCCCCTCCCTCTGTCGGTACTCCCCGACAGCATGGGCAACATGATGGCGGGCATCATCGTCTATCAGAATGAATCTATCACCCACTGCACCTGCATACAATCTGACGTGGACATCCAGGATCTCACCAATATACAGTTGTGCAGTGAATGTACCACGTTCAAGGACACAGATCTCTGTACGTCCATCCCAGATGATGCCGCCCCCAGACCATGAATGACCCTCCACCATAGCGGCCATGCTCAGCAATGTTGGCTGCATGGAATCGCTCTCCTGGTCTTCTCCATACCCTATAACGCCTATCTCTGTGGTCAAGGCAGTACCTCGACTCATCTGTAAAAGGGCAGGTCGCCAATCTTCTCTGGTCCATCCAACGTGTTCCATGGTCCATTCATATCGTGCCTGGCGGTGGTTCTGGGACAGCGGAATGCGAATACATGGTCTTCTTGATCGAAGCCCACCTTCGTGCAACCTTGCCTGGATAGTCTGCGTCGAAACATTTACCCCGGGTGCATTCTAAAGGTCACTGCGAAGCTGGGTTGCTGTGGCAAAGTGGTTCCTACGGGCCTGAATGATCAAAAAACAGTCTTCAGCTGCAGATGTTGCCCTGTCTCTGCCACCACCATGTCGTCTTACTGGTGTGTCATACTGCTGAAATCTTGCCCAGGCTCTGGTGATCACTGTGTGGTGCACACCAAGGGCTTCACCAACCTGACGATGTGTAGCCCCTTGCTCCACCATCCCTACAGCCCGCCACATTTCTGCTTCAGACAAATGTCTTCTTACATTTGCTTTTGCCATATTCAATCATTAAATCACAAGGGTTTGTGTTGAAATGAAGATTGAATACCCTACACATGTCATGTACATGTAGACAGTACACGAAAACATCATGAAAATCAAGGGGTACGTGCTTTCCATGACTGTCACGAAAAGTCTGCCTGTCAATAGAGCTAATGTAAACACCGGGGACCATCTCAAAACATTCCTCAATCATATCCACTAAAATATCGCAAATATGTTATAAGCAAATTTCACAATGATGTGTCAAATATTTGGTACTTAGCAAACAATTTTGGAGTATATGTTTTGCCTGAGGGTTACATTGTCTTGAATGTAAATTACTATGTGTTTATGTTTTCTAAGAGCACGCCTTTCAAGATGTTTAGCATCTTTTGGGAGTTTAGTTCATAAATCTTTCAATCGATTTACATCTGACTCCCCTTGCTTGAACGGCCGTGTATGTCCGCTCCGCTCTTATGAAAACTGGCGAGATATGAACGAATATTCATCCAACGGTAACATGAAGAAAGCATCGCGATTTCCCGTCTGATATAATAATTTACAACCAACTTGCCGCGCAAGGCAGGTATTCGTCCAGATGTCAACAAAAAGATGAACACTGTTGCAATTACAAAAGTAAATTGTATTTGTACACATTTGTCAAATGAAAGTGTCAATGACACTGTAGCTCAACTTGACAAACTTGAACTTGGTAAGTTATAAATGAAATGGCAAAATTGAAGATCATTGGGACCAATGTCAGTTTTTTTGCCAGTGGCAACATTTTTTGACAGAAACCGAAGAAAATCGATAGCTCCCATCTAGAGGCCTCCCCAAACAAGCATGCCAGGTTTCAAAGCAATCCGATCATAAATGTGCCCTGTAGGGTGTACAAAAGGGAAATATTGTGGTCTGACTAGACTAAATTCTAAGAACGTTGGCCGTGGCAACATTTTTTGACGGAAATGGCAGAAAATCGATAGCTCCCATCTAGAGGTCACCGTAAATAAGCATACCAGGTTTCAAAGCAATCTAATCATAAATGAGCCCTGTAGGGTGAGCCAAAGGGAAATATTGTGGTCTGACTAAACTAAGTTCTAAGAATGTTGGCTGCGGCAACATTTTTTGATGGAAATTGAAGAAAATCGATAGCTCCCATTTAGAGGTCACCCCAAACAAGCATGAAAGGTTTCAAAGCAATCCGATCATAAATGTGCTTTGTAGGGTGTGCCAAAGAGAAATATCGAGTCTTCTGACTAAACCAAGTTCTAAGAACGTTGGCGGCGGCAACATTTTTTGATGGAAATTGAAGAAAATCGATAGCTCCCATCTAGAGGTCTCCCCAAACAAGCATACCAGGTTTCAAAGCAATCAAATCATAAATGTGCCCTGTAGGGTGTGCCAAAGGGAAATATTGTGGTCTGACTAAACTGAGTTCTAAAAACGTTGGCCGCGGCAACATTTTTTGACGGAAATTGAAGAAAATCGATAGATCTCATCTAGATGTCACCCCAAACAAGCATGCCAGGTTTCAAAGCAATCAGATCATAAATGTACCCTGTAGGGTGTGCCAAAGGGAAATATTGAGTCTTCTGACTAAACTAAGTTCTAAGAACGTTGGCCGCGGCAACATTTTTTGACAGAAATTGAAGAAAATCGATAGCTCCCATCTAGAGGTCTCCCAAAACAAGCATACCAGGTTTCAAAGCAATCTGATCATAAATGGGCCCTGTAGGGTGTGCCAAAGGGAAATATTGAGGTCTGACTGAACTAAGTTCTACGAACGTTGGCCGTGGCAACATTTTTTGCCGGAAATTGAAGAAAATCGATAGCTACCATCTAGAGGTCACCCTAAATATGCATACCAGGTTTCAAAGGAATCAAATCATAAATGTGTCCTGTAGGGTGTGCCAAAGGGAAATATTGTGGTTTGACTAAACTAAGTTCTAAGAACGTTGGCCGCGGCAACATTTTTTGACAGAAATTGAAGAAAATCGATAGCTCCCATCTAGAGGTCACCCCAAACAAGCTTGCCAGGTTTCAAAGCAATCCGATCATAAATGTACCCTGTAAGGTGTGCCAAAGGGAAATATTGAGTCTTCTGACTAAACTAAGTTCTAAGAACGTTGGCCGTGGCAACATTTTTTGCCGGAAATTGAAGAAAATCGATAGCTCCCATCTAGAGGTCACCCTAAATAAGCGTATCAAGTTTCAAAGCAATCAAATCATAAATGTGCCCTGTAGGGTGTGCCAAAGGGAAATATTGTGGTTTGACTAAACTAAGTTCTAAGAACGTTGGCCGCGGCAACATTTTTTGACGGAAATTGAAGAAAATCGATAGCTCCCATCTAGAGGTCACTCCAAACAAGCATAAGAAGTTTCAAAGTAATCTGATCATAAATGCGACCTGTGAGGTGTGCCAAAGGAAATTGTGGACGTACGTACTAACGTCCTAACGTACTAACGTACGTACGTACGCCGACGGACGAGAAGTGATGGCAATAGCTCAGCTTGACTTTGTCAAGTTGAGCTAAAAACACTTAAAAGAGAGAACTATTGCTTTCATCAGAGTAACTATATTATTTCCATGTGGCGTACTGGCTCCTTAAGGATGAGTCCAAAAAAGTTTGGAACAGCCTTTCAGCAGAAGCTGGAGGCTGAAAGTTTCCGGCATGGGTAATACCTCGGCTTGCCTTAGGCATATCTCAGAAATTACAATACATTGGTTTGGGATAGAGAGTGTCTTCCAGTGGTGGTAGGTATTACAGGGATCTTGGTTAGGTCTTCCGTGGGGCAATTTTGCAGAAATCTGAAAAATGGTGCTATCTGGTGCTATTAGTTTGTAATAATTCAGCAATGCACTTCTCAAAAATTTAGTGTCATCGAGCTAGAGTACTGCATGCTAAAATACATTGTAGCATGACCACAAGAAGATGTGTTGCATTTTCTTCTTTGCTGATATTGTTCCCATAATACAACTAGGAGTTTAACCAACTCATTTTTGTTTCACAGAGCTCATTGCAACGTTTAAAGTTCTAGTTGCATTATGGGCAAAATTTGCTCCTTGAAATTTTAATATGTCGACATCAGTGATCAGGGGGTTAAAAACCATTTCTAGTAGCGTCAGGTCACCTGACGCTTTTTAAGAATAGTTATTGTTTTTACACTTGTTTTTCAGTCGGTGCGCGGTGGCTTAGTGGTAAGTGCACTGGACTTCAAATCGACAGGTTCGCAATTCGACCCTGACAAGCGTTAGCAGCGTTGTGTACTGAGGCAAGACATTTAATCCCGATTGTTCACGTGGGGTGGGGTGGGGGGGGGGGGAATAGTGGCGCTGTTTACTAAGGAGAACTGTACGTCGATGGTGCACTAGCCTTCAATCAATGCTAACCTTTCTTAATTCCTTAGGGAGTCTGGCAATTCTCGTCTCTTCTCGGTGGTTCTTCTCCCCTGGTACTCCGTCTTCCTTCACCAATAAAACTCTCCGATACCAAATAGACCTGGTCGTGACAATATGTCATTAAATCCCAATAGATAAATAAATTCTTCAGTTCAGTAAACTCAAGAGTAATAATAAGATTTCGAATCTCCAATGATAATCAGCGATTTTTTTCAGAAGTTTCACTTTTTTCGCATAAGTTTTTTTCAATTCAATGTCGGGTATAGTTTCCCATATTAATTGAAGACACCTGTGTTACGGTGAGTTATAATCTATGTGTTTCTTTGATGGTATGGAAAATATCGTCCATGGCTAGAGTGAATAGAGCCTACAGTTCAAAAATAGATGCACACCACTGCCCAAATGTAATTTGGTTATTGCTTTGAGGAACAACTGGATTAAATTTTAAAATATATGATGAAAGTGAGGTTTCTGACCATTTTTAAAATCCCAACCCTTTACTTCGCTCGCTATCTCACACAGATCTGATTTCCGTTGAAGGCAGACACGCGTTGCTATTTCGATCTATCTTCATTGCACTGCCGTTATGTTTCGGTAAGCCAGAGTTATGCAGTTAATGTGATTTCTCTATCGGGCACATTAATATTTCTGTAACCGTTTGGTGAGTATCAGATATGATCAAAAGACGTGTTGCACCTGCTACCAGCAGTATGCTATCACGCCAGTGCCAAGGATTAATTTGTGCAGTCACATTTTTTTTCAATCAAAGTACTCCGATTTCACCCAATTGCATCGAATGTAGATGTCTTTTTGTACGATGTTATGACAAGGGTCAGAAATTATGAGACAGAAGGCATTTCTAGACTCAAAATCTCGACATAAATCATCAGAGTTTGTGCAATCATATTTACGAAGACCACACAGTGTGCACAACAGACGCTGGGTTTGTCGTTTTGGAATACGTTGGCATGTTTTGAAAGGACAAGTCATCCTGCATTTCACAACGCAATCTGACAGACGCCCACCCGCTCTACTACTGCAATAATACTTTTTAGCACCGATTAATTCCATAATGAATATTCATTAGCACCAAAAACTGCATTAGATAATCTGATATGAATGATACCATGTGCACCTAGCGATATCTTTTTGGAACAAAGACGAATCGAATTGAGAACCGCCACAGACCACTCATATTCCTTGCCCGTTGTGTGTTGTCTACATTGGCAGTTTAATTGGCGTTTAATTGAACTAGACGGCTGCGCAGGGCAAAACATAACGGAAAGTCATTCGGCTAGTATAATCAGACTTCTACCCTTTGGAGCATCCTCATAAATATACGAACGAAGGTTTTAGGCTAAATTTTCAATAATTTCCGTTTTTTAAACCAATATTTTCAGGTCAAAGCAGTCTATGTTTGAGGGAAAGGGACAGATTAAATTCTTGACGTCAAATTAATGCAGGGACATTTCCTCAGTTACAATTATAATAGCCGTGCTATTATTATAAAGAGGCCAGAGAATTTCGACCGGATCGTTACTGGGTCGCGATCCGATCAAAATTCTCTCTCCCCTTTCCTTCCCACAACACTATAGAATTTCATCTCATTTGAAAAATTGAATCCGATCACCTTTAAAAGTACAGGTGTACAGGTTCTTATTGTGGTTATTATCCATGCCGAGTTTGGAAAATATCGACTGAAAGAGAACTGAGAAAACTTCCGGACAAACAAGTTTACGGACGGACGGACGGACGGGCGAACAGGCTTAGGTTTGGAGTTTATTTGTGCGAGAACGATGCCAAACGAGTTAACTCCCTTACCTAATAACACAACAAAACGATGCTTTCAAAATACGTTTCTTGATTTACTCAAAATGTTCATCCCCCAAACATAGCTTATGATCCCACTCATTGTGAGAGCTTGTCCCACTGAGAGTCCATAACCCATGTTTGAAAAGATAATCAAATTTCAATGACTCTTTGTGTGAATGACGATGGAAAGATATGATCGATAGGTTAGGTGGGTTAAATATAAACTCCAGACAGGGAGACCTAGGGATGATAGGAAGACAGCCACTGAGGCTATGTCAGTACCCGCTGTTTGCATGCAAATTGTGTACCAAATACCTGTATAACCTGTTTTCACACATGTATTCTGCGAATGTTGTTACTTACTTACTACTCAAAGTTTGCTGAGCACCAAGTATATCCAACTACCTGTTTTACGTTTTAGTTGAAATATTGTAATGAAAAGTGTATATACTTTTATTTAATTATATCTTTAATGATTTAAATACAGAAATTATGATTTTGTTTGTGTTTGACATTATTTTTTAGCTTTTGAATTCGATAACCATGGAAAATGGATATTACTGGTAAAAGAGGAAATTTTTCAAATTTGCCAAAAAGTTGACGGAGCGAACTGGTATGGGTTCAATATCGAGTATGAGAGCAATTACTGTTAATTACAGCTTGACAACGCCTTTTCATGCTCTCAAGCAGGTTCCTGATGGTCATTTGTGGGATGTTGTTGGACCATCGTGGCACCAAGCTCCTGGACACTTTTTGGCTTGACTGGACGGGCTGAAATTGCATGCTGCAGCTCATTTCCGACATGTTCGATTGGATTGATGTCAGGGGATCTTGCTGGCAAGTCCATACGCTCAATCCCCTCCCCATGAACTCCCGGACAGCAAAGGCGACATGAGGACGGGCATTATCGTCCATCAGAATGAATATATCACCCACTGCACACAATCTGACGTGGGCATCTAGGATCTCACCAATATACCGCAGTGCAGTCAATGTACCACGGTCAAGAACACAGAACTTTGTACGTCCATCCCAGCTGATGCCGCCAAGACCATTATTGACCCTCCATCATAGCGATCATGTCCAGCAATGTTGGCTGCATGGAATCGCTTTCCTGGACATCTCCATACCCTAGAACGCCTATCTGTGTAGCCTAGGCAGTGCCTTGACTCATCTGTAAAAGGAAAAGGTCGCCAATCTTCTCTGGTACATCCAACATGGTCCATGTCCCATTCATATCGTGTCTGGCTATGGTTCTGGGACAGCGTAATGCGAATACATGGTCTTATCGATTGGAGACCACCTTCGTGCAACCTTGCCCGGATAGTCTGCGTCGAAACATTTACCCCGGATGCATTCTGGGGGTCACCGCGAAGCTGGGTTGTTGTTGCAAAGCGGTTCTTACGGGCCTGAATGATCAAAAACCGGTCTTCAGCTGCAGGTGTTGCCCTGTCTCTGCCACCACCATGCCGTCTTACTGGTGTGCCATACTGTTGAAATCTTGCTCAGGCTCTGGTGATCAGCGTATGGTGCACCCCAAGGGCTTCACCAACCTGACGATGCGTAGCCCCTTGCTCCACCATCCCAACAGCCCGCCACATTTGTGCTTCAGACAAATGTCTTTTTACATTTGCATTCGCCATATTCAATCATTAAATCACAAGGGTTTGTGTTAAAATGAAGATTGAATACCCTGCACATGTCATGTACATGTAGACAGTACACGAAAACATCATGAAAATCAAGGGGTACATGCTTTCCATGACTGTCACGAAAAATCTGCCTGCCAAGAGTGCTAATGTAAACACTGGGGACACCTCAATACATTCTTCAATCATATCCACCAAATATATCGCAAATATGTCATAAGCAAATTTCACAATGTTGTGTCAAATATGTGGTGCTTAGCAAAGTTTGAGTAGTATATATATGCGCTTTGTTTTTTCCTATTTGTTAGTTTTTCGGAAAAAAATAATTTCTGCTCTTCCATTAAGTAAAGTACGCTTTTTCTATAGAAAGTTTGCAGTTTTCGTAAATTACATGCACAACCTGTCGGGTGTTAAATGCTGAGTAATGCAGTAGTAACCTAAGCATTTTATTTCCAGAAAAACTCTCTACAGTTTCAAATGCTTGAGAGGGAGCGTGTTACCAGTTCGTCCTATGAACCGTAAGACCGATTTTTCGTTTCAAGGCCTAATTTAGTCCCATTTTTGTCATTATAAGAGTCTATACACGGGGTATTGATGATAAAAATATAACTGCAGTCTGCAGCTAGACGGCTGCAGACTGCAGTTATTATTTTTCCACCCTGTATATTGATACTGGACTGACCCATTTTACTGTAACTGTACACAAAGACGATACCATTCCAGGAAACGAGGGTTCAAAGGGCTAAGAAGCAGAACAATAATTCGGAATCCTTCCAGAGTATAGAAGATTTCTTGGAAGATTATATCACAGAACCATTGGAAACCTCTCGCACTTTACAAGTTTGCACCCTATTCCCAATATTGGAACTCTTCTCACGCCTGTAATATCTACACACTTTAACTTGCGTCTTTTTTAAATCAGATCTAGCTGACACCATTATCACCGGGGATAGAAACGTGTTTCAAATATGTGTCTGCGATATCAAGGGCCATAGTTGGTTGGGAGTCAGAATTTCATCAACGTTTCGGGTTCCCTGGCCCTTTCTGAAGCAGCTCATATGTTGATTTTACTAAAGGAGCATACAATTAGTGTGCGCAGTGTTTTATTCCCCACTAGCAACTAAAGAGAACAAGAACGACAATAAGTCACAAACTGCTTAGTCTTCGAAAGAAAAATATTGTGCCATAGTAACTTCGGTACTTTCAAATACCAGATCACATCAAAATATTACCATAGCCCTAACCAACCATCATCATTCATTTTCAATATTACTTTCCATTCTTGAAAAAAAAAAGTTGTCAGTATTTTCCAAGCAATTAACATGCAGTACGCAGTAACGTTACGACTGACGTTAAAGAGTTCAATAATCACATGTTCTAGTTTCAATAACAACTCTTCGTAAAATGCATGATAACGGTTAATATTTGCCATCAATACATGTTTCGGTGTTCAACCCTTTGATCTCTGATGGCATATTCCCTGTCAGTTCAGGACAGTCAACTGGTAGAGTCTAAGTTCGTTACTTGGGGGAAGACCAATCAATATTTTCAACGTGCAGCCTTGGGGCTGCACGTTGAAAATCTTGATTGGCCACGACACAAATTCATTGAGCACCTATCTACTTTATGAATTCAGGTCGTATCCCGATCCTGGACCAGAAAAAAAGTTCAAGATGTTAAGAGCAATTAAACAATAAGACATATTTGCCCCTAAGGCGACGTTTTGTGAAAATAAGTTGAATAAATTCAAACGAATATTTATATTATCAGTCTTACAAGCGAAAAATTATTATCGTAACTTCTTTTAATCCTTCCAACACTGATGTTATTTATCAAGTTATTTACCATGTCACTCCAATAAATTCAATTCGAAAATTTCATATCCATTTTTAAGAGGAGGCAGTCCGCTGAATATCTTTATCGTGTCGTCTTGGGGCTCTACGTCGAAAATATTGATTGGTCTACCCCTTGAATAACCGAGTAGCCGCTCACGTTGTTTGAAAATGATCCCTAAATGGAAATTTCGAGTTCAAAGGGTGAATTCGTGAATTGAGAAGGTCTGATACTGGTTGCATGTTTTCGAACTATTTTTTTCGAATTGGCTAAAAGATTATTACTTGACCACAGATGATCTCTATTTCATATACCACTCCATATCTAGCATTTGCAACTGATGTCTATTCAAACTCAATGAACAATTCCTGAATCAATCAAAGAGTAAGGGGTCTTCTTGATTCCAAGAAGGTATTTGGGGGGCTCCAGGGGTTATTAAAGGTGTAGATGTTTAAAAGTAAAAACAAAATGCTCACGTTTTGTGAGACTTCGGCGAACATCCCCCTGTAACTGAAATAATGTCCCATGCGCACACCAAAGCGACAGGGGTTTGCAGATTCAAAGTTGTGTATAGGTGTTTGCCTCAAGATGTTGGCTTTCTTTATTCTCTGTAAGGGCTCCTTCATTCCACTGGAATACAAATCTCATTTTGAAGCAATGTAAGAGATAAGCTTGATATCGGTGGTGGTTCTCGGTCATTGTTGGTGCTCTATCTTATGTTGTGCGGTATCCCAGAACGATAACAGTGATAATGATATAAAATAACACCCGTCTGTTTCCGAAAGGTCGGCTCGGGACATTTCCGCAAACCAGATGGTTAATAGGCAAGTAACTGTGAGGCTGTACTGGAACCCTGGTCGAAGACCTATTGTTACAATTATATGCGTTTTTAATTAATGTTAGCAACCATGACCCGGATGGAGATTCGATTATTCGCGTGTGATAGAGAACGTGAAGCAATTAGATGATAGGAAATGTGAATTCCTCCATGTCATAATCTTGTATAAATCAAAAAGTAACGACAACTACTGTCTAACATTTATGCTACAATTCATCAGAAATTTACTGTATTTCTTGTTGATTTAATGATACTGGAATACATAGGTTTAATTGGTATACAAAATTTATATATATATACTTTTTTCTCATCTCCTGTTTGCAAACCTCAAAGAATCAAATAACTGAAACGCAACACGTGGCGCCAGTAATATTCTTTAAGGTGTTCCTTGTTCAACCCTACACACGCTGATGCCAAAATACTGAAATGTCAAGCAGTAACTTCTTCCCATAATGTAAGTAGGAATTCAACAAATTTAGTCTTGTTTGACAGAGCTCATTGAGCTCTGTCAACCAAGCTCAGAATGTGCTAAAATCTTGATGTTATCAAGGCAAATTAAACTCTTATTTATGGGAATATCTATAACTGGAACCACGAGGAATTTCTGCGTATCTTTGTTAGAAAAGAGACGTCACATTCAATGAGTGGAAGACTGCGCGCAATTTCTATGAAATGTGGATAAACAGACAGCCCAGAACAACGTCGAATTCCTTACAGAATATATCTGGTGGCCTGAGCTCTTGAGCTACACTATGTTAGTTTTTTCACCTTATATCAATGTTCTGTTCACGAAAGGGCGTTTTGTCAGAACTCAACACATATTACCTAATGGCACTCACTAATAATTTGTCTCAAGTGTATTTGGTCATTTTTATTCTCACAAGACCTTAAATTGTAGTATCGATTGTAACCATTTATTTAACAAATCGATCAATACCTCTCATCTCTGTAAATACACATCACTGTTTACATTTCATTTTCCAGTTATTATTGACTCATCATATGTTATGGCGGCTCACTGGATAGAGCGAGTCGCGTATTTTTTCATTTGGGGACAAGAGGCTATGCTTTGGTTGCGAGAGAATACCTTCGAGTTATCCAGAACATAAACGGTGCAGGGTTTGAGTCATGTTATTTTAGGTAGCGGGTTGGAATAAAAAATTATATATCAGAGAGCGCTAACCCTTTACCCAAAAGGAATGGAAGACGTGACTTGAAAAACAGTACCTGAATAACGAAACATTTTCATGCTTTACCCATTTTTTATTATTATTATTATTATTATTATTATTATTATTATTATTATTATTATTATTATTCAGACATGTCAAAGAGTACACATTTACTCACTGAATACAGCAGAAGTAGAAATCATTGAAACGTCTTTCTATAAACATACACAATGTCGAAAAATAAATAATCCACTTACTTATGAAATTAAAGGCTCTTGCACACCAGGCGCGAGGCCACTGAAACGAATTCGACGACGGTTTCATCCTATCTGTAGTAGGGCTTCGCGGTATGTCGATAAACCTATATATACCGGTATTCAAACCAGTATCGATTGAATACCGGTGTAATTACAAAAAATATCGGTTTATCGTCAATATTTATTCACCCACAATTTAATTTTTAATATGTCTTTAGCTTTTTATCTGTAGCTCCGAATGAATATTATCGCTTTACCCACGGAATCGTCCGCATGAGCTCACGTAATGTACAAATTCTCCAGCTGAAAAAAAATAATTTTCCAAAATGTCTACAAAACAATATCATGTGACCCCTCATTGGAACGAGCTCGCTGAGCTCGTTCCAATGAGGGGTCACATGATATTGTTATGTCGAAAGTTTTGGAAAAATCTGATAAATTAATATTTAAAATAATAAATTTTGTTATCGTCTGCGGTGGATAAAGGTTGTTCGAACCGCATCATCAAGGCATGCTGCTTCGTCTCGACTGTGATACCTCGAGTCTCGATTGTGGCGCTTATGTCCAGATATCTGAACATTTCGATATACCGATATACCGCGTATATTTTTTTTTTTAATACCGATACCGGTATTCTGTTTTGAATATCGTGCAGCCCTAATCTGTAGTTAGGGCGAAGCGTGTGTGTGTGTGTGAAACTGCGGACTATCAAGAAACAGGATCAAACCGAGGTCAAGACATGTTCCCAAAAAAAATTACAAGGACTCTGATGCAAAGAATCGCTATGTCAGCGCTCTGGTGGAAAAACAGATGCCTCACTAAACCCACATAATAATCAGAGAGCGCATGTTACTACTCTTTCATCCGCGATATCACCCGAGTCGAGTGTTGTGTGGAACAGCCTATAAGACGAAACAAAGTTGGTCAGAAGGGGTGTTGATTATAAATTTCGGCTAACAACGGTTTCACGTTAGAAAGCTGTGGTATAAACTGTCGTCCACTTTTTTGTTTTGTTGCTAAGTTGTAACTGAATGTAACTTAGCTTATTTTCATTTTGTCTTTTTTAAGCGGGGAAGAGTCGATCTGTTTCGTTCTCATAAACAATCATTTAATGGTCTCGATATTCTTCGTCACTCCCGATGAACACACAAACTTTAACATCTCCATTCCCCCTCTCTCTCCCTTTCTCTCTCTCAGCCTGAGCATTTCCACTCGAGTACATAGGTATAAAAGATGACATTATATTAATAATAATAATTCTTTGGTCTTCCGCTCATTTGTCGTGGTCCTCTAGTGAGGAGGCCGACTTTAACCAAGTACCCCGCCTGGCTACTTCTGCCCCCGCCCCCATAATCTCCCAATATTCAGTCAAGAAAGTGTTTCATAATTCCTCCCATCGACGCTTTCTCGATCTCCCTAACTCTAAGATTGAACCTTTCTCTCATGTCGGTCTCCGTCCACTTATCCGCCATGTTTTCATCCTATTTTTACATCAGTTTCCAAAGGAGTAATATTCTACTGGGCAAATATTTGGGGCATTCTAAAATGAGATGTTCTAGGGTCTCCTGTATTCCAAAATTACACATTTGGCACACTCTTTCCTTGCCATTTCCGATTCCCCCCCCCCCCCCCCCCCCCCCCCCCCCCCGCTACAGTGACTTCGATCTCACTTTGGACAACAAAAAGCCCTCATAAGATCCATCTATGTACTCTTCAAAGGCTGGGACATATTTTTGTACAACCCATCTAAAGATCGTTTGCTTCTAATTCCAGCTCACCAGTTTCTATTGCAATCCTTGAGCACATTTCCCCTGACAAGCCTACTCCCCTGCTTCAGTCACTCATCTCGATCTTCAGTCTCCATAGGGTAATTCTCCATTAGCTTCCGAGACCATGAAATGATTTCAAGAGCTCTATAAATGACCTGTATGCCGGTGTGCATCGCCCTCCCTTTCAGAAGTAAATAAATTTCTTATAAAGAAGCGTATAGAATTGCACAATACTTCTTTTTTTCTCAGAGTTTTGATCACCTAGAGTAATAAATTGTGGTGCAATAGGGGCGGGGGGGCGGGGGGGGGGGGGTTACATTGCATTTTTCCTTCAAATCTTCACGAAAGTTATTGAGAAATGTTTTGAAAAGAGAACACCCAAAAACAGGCGTATTAGAGTTCTGTGGCATTGTTATAGTCTCGTTTCGGAGATTTTGCTATTTCATAATTTAGAATGTGTGTAAATCGTTCGATGGAGGTGTTCATATATTGAAAACTCTGTAAATACCAGTCATCGCAGATTGTGACAGAACCTTTATATATTGATTCCCAGTCTTCTGTCTGTAACTCAATATCTAGAAGCTCTTCCCACTTTTTCTGTGGAAAGTCTACCGGACTCACAGACTAACCTTCGCAAGCACCACTACGTTAGGTATAGCGTATGAAATTAGTCTGGACGTGGCTAGAGTCAACAACTTAACTTGAACGCAAACGTCCCTTCGCACCATGACCGCAAAACACATGCATACACCACATCGACTTTACAGGGGTACTTTTGAATAATTTTGAAAGTAAATGCAAACCATACTCCTCTTCTCGTTCAAACCGCAGAAAACAAACTTTCAGCAACTGATAGAAGTTATTTCGTGTGAGAAGACGAGTGTCAAGCAAGTATTTTATAATCTATAACCACAAACATAATTCACAGTTGTATGTTGTGGGTATAATGAGAAGCAACAGTGTTCGTCCAATCAGCATAAAATTAATTCAGATATATAAAATCTGTTTAGTTGTTCACCTTAAACCCACATTGGTTTATGCCTGATTACCCGCCAAGTACACCTCGAGCGAATGGTAAAGTCATAAGAAGTACAATTCAATAATACAATTTCCTTCTGATTAAGCAGTTTGTGGTGTTCTGACACTATTTCCTCTCTTCACAATGGTAGACTGGCATCTGTTTTCTTCAGGGTTAACTTCATTATCTTCAAATTTATGTCAATGAATTCAGCATATGCGGAGTATATCTCCATATAAATCAGTGGAAAAGTGTTATTACACTTTTCCACTGATTTGTATGGAGATATAGTATACTGGTTCTACTCTTTCTTCTCCACCACCAATGGTAAAACCAGACTCTACCAATGCTGAGAGGGTTTCATACACCAAACAAATTGAGTTATGTCGGTGGTTATTGAATATCGGCAGAAGAAACTGAACTTAACTCTCCGTTTATCTGCTGTACCGTTCAACCATATGTTGGTCTAGAACGGTTAGTACTGTACCAGGCATTCCTGAAACATATCATTAACGCGTCCCCTTAGGATCAGAGTGTTACGGACGGTTTTATCATTTCAGTGCATGATACGGGTCAAATTAAAAAAAATAATCAGGTTAAATTAAAAAAAATACAAAAACATTCTACTAACCCCAAAGACCCGATTTTGAAAATAACCTTCTTTATTCAGTTTGTTGTTGATGTAAAATATTACAATACTCTGATCGTAAAAGTGGTCTCATTCTCGATCAGCTCGCGATCTGGTCATGCCACATACAGAACGGTTGCCGTGGACTGGTCACTTTCCACGGGTGGGCAATATTTCCACGAACGTAAAAATATTAGATTCCAAACACTAATTATAGGAATAGTCATTAAATATTGAATTAATGAAGCACTGTGTACAACCCGATGCTTCATAAATTAAACTTTTGCTGATGATGATTTTTATTACCTGGTAAACGCATACGTGGACATCACTGCCCGCGCGTGGATTACGACCAACCCACGTCGATTGTACTGTACGATTTCATAAATAAAATATTGCGAAATCAGAGCCGAACTGAGAAAAACAAACATAAGTATCATTTGAGATTCAGTGTACACGTATTTCGTTTTCGATAGAAGAAAGTCCACAATGATGTGAGTGGAAAAGCGGGCTGAGAATTTCGACGAGATCGCGACTTAGAGGCGATCCAACGAGATTCTATGGTCGCGTTTGCAATCGCACCACCATATAGTCACGATAACTTTATGTCTATTAACTCTTTGAACCCTCGGTTCCTGGAATGGTATCGCCTTTGTGTAAACTTACAGTGAGATGGGTCAGTCCAATATCAATATACAGGGAGGATAAATTAATAACTGCAGTCTGCAGCCGTCCGGCTGCAGATTGCAGTTATTATTTTATCATCAATGCCCCGTGTATAGACCTCTTATAATAAGACAAAAATGGGACGAAATTATGCCTTGGGCCGAAACATCGGTCTTACGAGTTCAAAGCGTTAACACAAGTCCAGTAATATCATTCTGACATATTTACCGCTTGGAAAACCCGGAAGTCCAAAACATAATTAAAACACCAGTGATACCTCATTTTTGCACTGTTTTGTATCATCATAAAACCCGATACCAATATAGCTTGACCGTTTACCTTGCTAAAGTACCTTATTCCTCCTACATAATATATATATAAAAAACGTCAAACTGTTCAAATTTTTCAGAAAGGTTGGTTTGTCGGTCCAGTAGAAGTTTTGAGCGAGAAATAGTTTATTCAAAAGCTGATCAGAGGTGATGTTATGTTTCATTCTGGCTTCACGTTACGTTTACAGTGTTAAATCGATGTTCAGGCCGACCTTAACGTCTGTGCTTTACGTTTTCTACCTCCAGTGCCGGATAGTTAATGTTGAATGCAGAATGCATGCTCTGTGCCATGGGTAACCATTTGTTTGCAATATAAAGCTTTATTACACGCCTATTACTTTTCTACCAGTTCCATATTTACAAATACATATGGAACAGGTGTTCCATACAGATTTCCGTTGACTCACTATTTTCCACCTGACTTCATGGATCCACCAAAACAGCTGAACACCATCCATTTTCAATCGCCCAATCGAAACGTCTCATTCTGATACAGATCAATTCGGAAGTTGTGGTGATAGTCGATAAATCGAATGTCAATTGGAAAATGTGTTTGTTCAAATCTACTGAAACTAACGAAATTAAAAACTAATTCTATAAATGGGGAGTGATTTTGTAACACTCGAGTTTTGAGTTTAAATCGAATATCTCTCTCAGACTTTTTTCTGAAAAAATACGAATAGATAACCTATTCGGAGAGAATTTTCTTTTATATTTTTCTGTTTACATGTTTATCTGTCACGCGTATTTGCCAATCACACCCGAATTTTGTTTTTGTTTTTACTTCAAGCAGACGATCAATAAATAACAAAGAGTTTGAAATGTTCAGTGTGCGATATTTGAATTTTTAAATTAATGGATTCTATGCCATGCGTGTAATAAACACAGAACGCCGGGCCTCTCGTTCTATCCTTCCTCGCTGGCATTCGCGCCGTATTGACGAACGCATCCAAATAGCATGACTGTCTGTGCATATACTAACCTACCATGGTTAAAATACTATCAAAAATCAGCTCATAGCAGATTTGTAAATTGTGCGTGTTTTGTGGTGGCTGCCACACCCTACCCCCAATTATTTATTCCATGGGATAGAAATCGCAAATATTTTTTCTCCGTAACTACTCTACCAAAACAGGAAACTTAGCTTAACTGAAATAGTCTGAAACGAAGTTTCGCTTTTTACGTTTGCCCAACGAAATTGAAAAAAAAAGAGTCTTACTTATATTTATGACTTAATTACGATCAAACAGCCCAGAAGTCAACATGACGTTGCACACTTGTGTGTACAAATGAATTAATCTTCTCTGCTTTTGAAGTCATTCCTTCAATTAATTGCTCACCTGACACTACTTGCAGATGAAATCTGCAAAAATATTTCCGGAAAAACCAATTGCTTTTCATTTTTTACTTGAACATCTAGCGTATGGCCCGCATTGGAATTTCAGTGAGGGGACTTTAGCAATGTTTTCGTGGCAAAACTTGAAAAAATAATAAAATTTGATTGACGATTTTTGTCCGTTTTGTTAAGAATGCCTAAAGGGTAAATTACACATTATGTGATAAGTGAATCTAAAAATCGTAAAGATTTGAAATGAGACAGCATTCACAAAAATTGATCTGGAGAATATTCCTCGGGTCAGATGGATTTTAGTGAACTTGGTTCAGAAATTCCATATCAAATCGTGACTTATAAAATATCCTTTTTGTATTTCTCGTCTGCTGAATGTTATCCTGCGGGGTACTATGAAATCACAGTGACCGTGCGCCATATAAACAGACCAGGAGCTAACACTGAAAAACTTTTACTATTGTAATTTTCAGAATTATATTTTCTACCTGTCTGTACCTGTCAGTATAAATCACTGAAATAAATCATTAGCGTTTTAAAAGACGTAGCAATTTACCTACCGGTAAATTGCTACGTCATTTGAAGCGCTTATGATCCACTTCTGTCAGTTATTTCCATAAATAGAAAATGCAATTCTGGAAAATACAATTGTAAAAATTTTATGAAGTTACAACATATATTCCAAGATATCAACATCGAAAGCCCAGCTTAACGTTAGGGTAATCCAGTATTATCAAATATCAGCGTGGTAGCATGGCTTGAGAGTCAGCCAATCTCACATTGACAAAGGCTATCATCGTCGGTTGGTAATTTGGTGATATGTGACATTGGCCGGCCATCGAAATTAGCCACGTCAATCGGCAGTGAAGCAGTAAAAGGCCTGGCAACTGAGGCCCGGATTTGACTACAGCACTGACTATTGCCGTGGCTAATGTCGATCATTGTCTGAACAGCTTGCAGATAAACCCATATGCATACAACTTTAGTCATGGTCGGGCAAACATACACCTCTATCTGAGGATAGTCACGGGTCTGACTGAGTAGCTATTGTCCGAGTCGCGTCGAAATACTCAGTCGTTTCCTTTTCTTTATAACATTGAGAACATGAGAGTTGAAGTGCCGCCTCGAAACAGGCGATTATTTATTTATTTATTTAATTTTTAAAGTTGAGAAAAAGGCGAGACGAAATGTCTCGACAATAATTTACAGCCAACTCAAGCACACAATGCTAAATCAGTGGTCTCGTGGTATTTTTGTTTAGTACATCAAATGAGCTTAGACATGGCACATGAAAAGAGTATTTTATCAGTGAGAAACGTAAGTATACATTCACAATGGATCATGATTACTCAGGGAAAAGGAGATGAATTGTGTGATGACACAGACAATCAGTTGACTAGTTTTCCTACCCGTGCTTAGGTGGATGGGCTGTAGCCTTCAGAAGAAAATATACTATCCCTCTACCTCACACAACAAAAACGTTGTTCCCCTGAGGGTGGGCGCTATTTAAATTGCAACACCGTTGGTGGTATTAACCCCTTATGTAACGAATCGGAACATCCGCCGCATCCGCCCGCGTAATTTACAAATTAAGCAGTTGAAAAAATATATATTTTTAAAAACATTTTTACAAAACAATATCATGTGACCACTCACTGAAACAAGCACGTGGAGGTCGTTCGAATGAGGGATCACATGATATGGTTTTGTTGATTTTTTTTTAATTTGAAAAAACAATAATTAAAAAAATAAATTTTGATATTCTTTGTGTAGGGTAAAGAGAATGTCGACAAACAGTTCAGTTTTAAAGCTAGATGTTACAAAATAGCCGCACTGCTTAACTTGGCATTCCGATTTAAACAGTTACAGTTTGGAACCTATTCCCGAAAATCGCACTGCTTCCCCAGATACTAATCCCAGGGTATGAAGAACAATATTCTTCACGCGTATGGTCAATGGTTCCGAATACCACAAATCCTACCAGGATGTTGAACAAGATTTTGACTGCGGTCAATACCGAGTGCAATTTATTGCCTACACCCAATATTAACCCTTTACCTAACACGGAAGGGAGACAACACTTGCAAACAAAATTCTCGAATAACTAAATGTTTTCATTTTTGCGTTAAAAAGCCAGCTTATGAACCCTCGTTGGAACGAGCTCGTACCAATGGGGGGCGGGGGTGGGTGGGTGGGGGGGATAAAAGCTATGTTTTGGAGACCAACAAATGAAAAAGTAATGAAACTTGAATGGTGATTTTTTGTGAATAGCACTGGCCGGTTTTGGTCGTTACTTTGGGTAAAGGGTTAATACTCCCATGTGCTTTTATTACAAAAGCGCTAAATTCTGTCATAAAATGCAGGCTCTTAACCCTTTACCCAACGAATCGGCCGCATCCGCCCGCGTAATATGCAAATTCAGCAGTTGAAAAAATATTATTTTTCAAAAAATTTCAGCAAAACCATATCATGTGACCTCTCGTTGGAACGAGCTCGTCGGGCTCGTTCCAACGAGGGGTCACATGATATGGGTTTGTTGAAATTTTTTGAAAAAATTCGAAAAAATGATATTTAAAATAATAAATTTCCATATCGTCTGCGTTGGATAAAGGGTTAAATCTCATAGATAAAGCTAGCTATACTCTAATGGTGCTAAGATGAGTTTTGAAAGAAAAGAAAACTCAGTCAAAGAGAGAGTGGGAGAATTGGGCCACACCCTTCGTTAACCAGTACTGAATACCACACGACACTTGTAAAAATAGTTTAACAATATATTAACTTATTGTTTCATCTTTTGCCTCAAAGACATAGCTTATGACCACCTCAATGAGACAAGCCCCAAGAACTCGGTTTTTGAGGGGGAAAAAATGGAAAAAAATGGAAAAAATACACAATTTGATTAGTGATTTCTTTGAAAAAAGCTAGCCGGTTTTGGCTATTACGTTGATTGTAGATAGTTGTAATATGACATTAATAAGAGTTGAGCTTCTCCACCAAGGGTTAGGCTCATGTGCAACTACACAAACCTTTGCTGTAAGAATTAGCAACGTTTCCAACAGGAAAAAGTTAACAAAAGTTCCCATTCTTGTGTTCACGAAACTCCAGCTATACTACATACTGAGACGCGATCGAAAAGATAACCACAGATCTGCAGCAAACTAATCAACGACGCTCCAATTCAATTTCCAGAGAACACACAAAACACAACCACTTATCGACAGAAAAAATCCACAGATTGCTATCAGCTGAGCGTACCCGTCAATTAATAACGGCTTCTTAATCTTTAAGTGACAGTCGATTGCAAAGTGTACATCTCCGCCTGATCGTTACGCGAATGATCTGTGTCAGTAGAGAATGGATTTTTTGAATGACATTTTACGAGTTACGTTGCTCTAGTATATGTACACAATTTTCACTTAGTGATTCTCCTATTGGAGATCTCATTCATTGCCAGATGATTATTGCGCACTTTGTGTCCGGAATACATTTATCACAGCACCCGTCGCCCCCATACTGCAACTATTTCATCTCCAACAGCCCGGCCTGTCTCGGAAGCATGATTACTCATAACGTTGAAGGGAAACTGCCTAAGTTGTTACCAAGAAAGCTATAGAGGACATGTCATTCTGCTGTTCTTGCATTCAGTGCTACAGGAAGTGAAAATACAGTAGCGTTATTAAAGGGTGCGTTTTTTAAGTTCTCCACAAAGAATTCCCTTGTTTTCTCCTAGTCGTCACAAAGAAAACAACCATCAGTTCCGACTTGCTTACCCGTTTTTGTGAGGATTTGTTTGTCACCGACAACAAAAAAACAAGACATTCAGAACCTCACAAAGTGTTAACGTCTGTGTCGGAAACCTGGCTTTGTCGCTGCTGAGGGAAATAGATTCACGCCGAGTATTCAGCCAAAATTCAAGGAGTGTCGCCTGAATCCGTGCGTGAACGTTATGTCTCACCGTTACGAACCCATCCGTTTCCCTTTGTTGGGGTGGTTTTATCCTGAAGGGGTCAGTGACTTGTCGTCAAAAAGCATGAGTCAACAGAGGTTCACCAAAAACAACAATTTTAATACATATATGTATATAAATGAATATGGTAATTTGTGACTTACATTAAATCCTATGAATCAGAAAACAAAACGTCAATCACCCCCTACCCACACATATTTTGAGTCACTTGCGGGCCCGCATTCTCTGTCGTCGCTGGTTTTTCCTCCTTCTCGCTGGTGTTTGTTCTTTGGTCGCCTCTTCACTTCACTCTTTCACTGCCGTAGCACGGCCACTAACGTATTGTCACTTCACCGGACGCCTTTGCTCTAACATGTGACGGAATGTCACAATACCATTACCGTCGCACGGCCACTAGCTTATTGTCACTTTACCGTACACTTTTCACTCAAGCAGTCGCCACCAATGGGGTTAAACTCTTCCCTACGTTTATCTCAGAATAATGTTCGTACAGGCAAAGCTTACTCTGCCTATGTATGGCTTACCTTCTAAAACAGGTAATGCCGTTTACCTAAATGCAAATAGCTCTCTGAGTTCCTACTTCGAGTTTCTGATCATATTCTCATATATGGCCACCGACTTGGCCAGCGACTGCTCCTATTCTAAATATGAGCTCTGTGGCTCCCCTACATCACAACGTGCCTATTCTTTCGCACCGATGTGACACCTCCTATAACTTATAGCATGGGACATCCCCATCTACTCGCAACGACCCACAGCCTTACACACCTTTAGACTGGAATGAATTTTTCGAGAACCCTCCGCCCCCCACCCCGATTTTTAATTCCATAGCCAGACCATCAATTCTCATTTTAATTGCTTCTCTTGAACTTGGCCGCTTAGATCTATCTTAATTTAATAATGGCTTTAAAGTTTCTTTGAAACACTCGCATTTCGGCATGCCCTGACATTTCGATGACAAGCTAGATGCGTAATATGGGTGTGTGTCCAGAACATGTGCGATGTACTGTTTTCACCACAATTACCTGTTAACTGGCCATAATTACACATATAATGACTACAGGACAACACTGGCTTCCTCTGAGTTTAATCTCTTACCACATATTCCATTATAGCATTAAACAGAAACGCGGTAATGGACATAACATTTCATGCTTAATTAGCAGCGCTTGAATTATTGCTGGTCTGTTTATGTGACAAATCGGTTTTCGGGGTCCTTCATATACCTATCTTTACGCTTTACATTTAGCCCGAGTGAGAAAGATTATCGAAAATATATACACTTTTAAACAACAAAATCGAAAATCCAAGCTATCACCTTGACAGTCAGTCTGTCTGTCTGTCTGTCTGTCTGTCTGTCTGTCTGTCTGTCTGAGAGGATTGTGGTTGTGTGGTTATGAGTGTCGTTACGGCTAAAACGCGTTTAATTTTGCAATCACAATTCTTTCAGAATTAAAAAAGAGAAAGATATGTTCAGTTCTTTTCATAAAACCACAGGCTTTAATACAAGTTCTCACATGCGGCACTGGTAACGAAAAGGGGAGAGAAGAGGCGGACATGTTGGGTACGCCCCGTATTTCGAAAAAAGAGATATTAATTTCTCAATGTCTGCTAGTTAATTAGTCAACAGTGTGCAGTCTCGTTATAACGAAAATTATTTAAAATTTGGAATGCAAGTAGAAGTGCTTACTAATAGAACACAAATGTGATGTTTTGGGTGGATTTTGACCCAGTATTCATCTATAATTTTCAGAAAGAAGTAAATGAAGCATGAGCAATCTTTCATTTCTTGAGCCAGTTCGACACGTCGAGATATAGCCAAAAAGCGAGAGATCGATTCCGATACAATATTGTGCACATGAACATGATGGTGAAAATATTTTTATCAACTAGGAAGTATATGGTATGATATTTATGTTACACGTATTATTAAAACAAAGTTGATAATTGTGATAATTGATCTTGGTAAGACCTTGACGTGCGATGGCCGCATCGACGAGTATTTCCAACTTGATTATGTTGATATCCTTCACGATCCAAGCCTTAAGGCATTACAGAGATATTCAGCCATTTAACAGAAGTGTCAAGTCGATATAACAACACAGTGGCTCTTTCTTCGAGTTCCGTTCCTGCAGTTAGGTGATTAGCTATTGAGTGAATTTGTGAAATGCGGGCTAGCAAGAACAGAGGCGTAAGTAGCTTTTGTTCTGGAAGCATGAGGACCGACACTATGAAATCTCCGACAGACATTAGTGATGCAAATGTAATTTTCGATGGATTTTTTCTTAATTTTCTGTTTTCCTGTTTCTTTCCCCATCTACCATTCTCAAATAGCACCTTTGACATTTTCATTTCAGCAGATTATTCTACACACCGTCCTCCAACAACAAACTTGGATCGACTGTTAAAGATTTACATCATTTTTCGTCAGCCATCTTTATAAATATAACACTTTGGAAGGTCAGTTTGGTGAAAAAGATGCCATTGGAAAACATCGTGCATATGCTAGAATACATATCAAAGGAACTGTCGAAGTCGAAAATTATCAAATCCTATTTAATTCCCCCTGTATGACCCGATTTCTCTCTGTGAGTCTTTTTTGCTTGTCATCTTTCATATTGTCATTATAATTCATACAAAAAGCGTTTAATACATCTATTAGAAATTAAACACGCAAGAATGAAATTGTCTGGTATTTAAATTTGTATTAAGTGTATGAAATACGCATTTGAGTGAACAGTGAAAGAGAATTCGTTGATTATTCAACACATCGACGAAAATTAAACGTACTAGAATATATATATACGTTTAACCACTCAAACCCAACCAATACAGAACTCAGAAGTAGGTGATGTATGCAAATGTATTTTATAATTGTTCATTACATTTTTAGAAGTCTTCACAAATAACAAAATAATGAAAATCCGATGAAGGGCAAATAACTGAAAAATGATATGCATACAGTTAAAACTAGAAGTCCTGTCATGAATTGTCCGCAAATACCACGTCACTCGTTGATCTGCGTTTTATGACGATAGTAAGGCTATTAAAGTTTGTACAAATGGCCTATTCACAAGCAATGTTTTAGCCAATCGGTCTTCGGATTCAACATTGCTTGTGCTTCCAATTGATAACAGGAGAATATGTCGTGCTTTGGGTGCCATTCGATAGGGAAATTTCGAGCAATTTTTCCGCGAAATTATGTCACAAAAAAGCGCACAGTTCCTGGCTGGACTTATAGTTTTAACTGTGTAAGTTATCACCACTTGGTATATGTCCGGATATCTGTATTAGATTCGAGGGCTTTTGTAGAAGCGACATCACAGACTAATTGCATAAAGGTGACTCGTCAATGATATTGCTCTTAACCCTTTACCCAACGGAACAGCAAAAACCGGCCAGCGCTATTCTCAAAAATCGCCAATTAATTTTCATTATATTTTCATTCTTTGTCTCAAAAACATAGGTTATGATCCCTCTTTGGAACGAGCTCGTCGAGCACGTTCCAAAGCGGTGTCATAACCTTTTTGAGACAAAAAAATGAAAACAAGTAGTTATTCAAGAATTTTGTTTGCAAATGTCGTCTGCTTTTCATGTTAGGTAAACAAGACTTCGAATGTGATGATTACTGTGAGGTGTTTTTTTTAGTTTTTGTGAAAATATTCAACACAGAGTTGAAAAAGCAGAATATTATTTCATAAATAGTCTGTCACATGGTAACTTCGTAAGTTCATGCACCACGCTGGGTTGCATCGCGACAAATTTCACGCTGCATCAGACAAAATACGAACAGACTGTTTGGTAAAAAATATACTTACGGAGAATGTGGATTACCAATACAACACCCATGAAGTGGATTGTTCACCTGATGGATACAGTTTCTGAGACAAAAGTACAATAAACACTGGTGGTCTATGAGCAAGTACATTTCTTGCGTTTATTTCTCTTCCGTTGACTTTTTACAGCCCTCAGATTTCATTCCCCGACAAAGCGACCCCTACTTTAGGTTCATTAGCCCCCTTCACTAACTTCTAGTAAATAATCTTGGAAATGCATTTTTTAATCAGCCACACAGTGGGTATAACAAAGCTAATTCTGAAAGAGAAAGGCTCCATTTCTATGCCATGCATTTTGCTTGTTTTGGATGCCCAACAATTTTTCAGTTCCATACCTTTGAAATATTACATGGATATATACACCTGGAACTTAATTAAGCACCCCCTGAAATGTTTCATGACAGTGAAGTTGCTGTTACTGATTATGTTTTAATGATTGCTATGTCTTGCGGTACATTTCATCTGGTGAAACATAATGTTTCTGGTTGATAGTTTACCCCAAACACATCAACTCGTCCACGTGAAGCATGCTACCAACGAATGTCACAAAAACCACTATCATCCACCTGCAACATCTGGGTATAAAACAAGAAAATTTTTCACTTTTTTATCAGTAAATGTTGACACGGTAAGGAGGAGACTGTCAGAGGCATTAAGATGGCAAATCGTTGGCATGTTTGCAACAGGCATGTCATTCAACGCTATTGGAAGGCAACTTGGCTGTAGTCATTCTGTCATCAGCAGACTTGTCCGAAAACATCAAGAAACCAGCGATGTTAAGAGCCGATCAAGACCTGGAAAACCCCGAAAGACCTTTCCGCGGGAAGATCGGAGTCGGGAACGACTCGTTAGGCGTGAACCCTTTATTCAAGTGGGATTTTGAAACGCCTTTGGCTCCCCAACAGGCGTTTGTGCAACGGAACAGTCCGAAACCGTCTCAAAGCACTGGGTATGAGGTCCAGAAGTGTTATCAAGCGTCCAGCTCTGTCTGAGTAGCATCAAAGACGAGAGATGTGTAATGCACGACAAGATTGGAATCTCAGGACAAGGAGGAGAGTCCATTGGTCAGACGAGAGTAGGTTCCTGCTTCACGTCACAGATGGTCGCCTGAGAATGTGGAGGCATAGAAATACTGCTTACGTGCCCAGGAACATCAGACCTACTGTTCCTTATGGTAGGGTATCAGTAATGGTCTGGGGGTGCCTCTCTCATGATTGTAAACTTAATATGGTGACTGTAGGTGGGAATCTCAATGGTCATCAGTACATCCGAGACATTCTCAATCCGGTTGTCGTGCCTCATTTTGACAACCACCCGTTAGCTACTTGCCCTGTATTCAGGGACGGCAACGTTCTCATGCTGTGAGAGCATTCCTTCAGAACAACGCTATTACAACACTACCTTGACCTACAATGAACCACGATTTGAATCCCTGGGACTTTCGTGGAGGTCGTGTGCAAGCAAGGGATCCGCCTGTATAGAATCTGAGCGATTTGGAAGCTGTATTGCACGAGGAGTGGCAGCAGTTGCCTCTGGCCCGTATCAGATGGCTCACTGGTAGCATAAGGAGGAGGGTTGGGGCTGTTATCTGGGCACGTGGTGGATATTCTCGCTACTTTCGTCAGACACTGCTATTGTGTTCAGGAGATCACACGTACATTTTTTGTCAGTAATTACCGGCATTGTTTCATCATGGTCCGTTCCAGCACCATACTTGTCGAGATAACATTTTTCCATCAAAAACATTAGTGACAGATATGTGTAATTAGTGCCATTAAAATACTGCATTTTTGCATATTTTCATCATTGTGTTGTCTTTCATTTGCCAATAGTCCATTCTTTCCGCAAACAATCACTTTTGGCCATCTTAAAGATAGCATGAAAGTAATGACAGTTTCTAATGACACCACTGCGAAAACAATAGGCGTGCTTAACTAAGTTCCAGGTGTATATAATCCTACTTTTAAAAAAAGTTCAAAACGTGTTGGAAACTACAATCGTATGCTAGAACTCTCAACATTAACCCTTTGAATCGTAACACCGCCCTTTCCGATCCAGGAACACGATACGACATAATTTCATTAAGTAGGATGGCTGCGACTTTAGTGATTGTGTGTAGACCAATCAATATTTTTAATGTGCAGTCCCAAGGTTGAACGTTGAAAATATTAATTGGCCTGCCTTCCAAGTAATGAATAGGGACTCTTCCAGTTGCTGCCACTGAACTGACAGAGAAGTTTGATGAATGCCCACACTTAATTTACTCGCGTATATTTCTAATAGAATAGGAAAGTGAAGAAAATGTTCATCACTGTTCACATCCAGATGTCTTGGACATTTTCCATACTTCTGAATTTTAAAGTATGAAGTCATAATCTTTTCAATATTAATAATTGCCTGGTAGGCATTGAGTTTACTTTATCTCGTGCTGCTGGATTCTTTACGCAACTGTGATCTCAAGAGTGGACAGTGGAGTGGATAGCGACCTTTCACATGATCTCGACTGACATCATCTATCCACTTTCATCCCACAACACAGGAATCTCACCAATCAAAAAAGAAATGCAAAGACTCGTGCTGCTGGATTCTTTACGCAACTATGATCTCAAGAGTGGACAGTGGAATGGATAGCGACCTTTCACGTGATCTCGACTGACATCATCTATCCACTTTCATCCCACAACACAGGAATCTCACCACTCAAAAAAGAAATGCAAAAACATTGAGTCTGTAATGCTAGTTTCTCGTGTCCTTCCTGACGCGGTCTTGCATGATTTTTCAGTCGATTCCACCGGTGAAGGAGTGTTGCGATCCAACCGCGTCATTATCGTGGAAGAGACTGCGTTTGATATCACAGTAAAGTGTCTTATTTGAGATGTATAATAGAGCGTATCTGTAGCCGATGTAGCGATCATAAACTTATTATGTTATAAGTTTCTGGAATCGTGTGGTTGAAGTACATCGATCTAAATTAATCTAACGGCAAATAGTTGGTTTAACCCTTTCAACACTGGCGCCCTGAATGGTATCGTCTCATAAAAACCCTTTGCGATGAAATGAGCGAATCCATTCTGCATTTATGGGAAAGGTCAGTAAAAATTTATTCCTACTGCTCGTACTACTGAACCTCACTTCCGATGTAATATACCTTTTGTCAACTAGTCGTACACAGTCACATTCTTCTTCAAGCAAAAGTGTATGCACACGAGTTTAAAGGGTTAAGTGAGGGCTTAAAAAAGAGCGCTGTTGAAGGAAACAAGAGGCCCCCAATCGCTCACCTGACAAAGTGGTTCAAAGAAGTATCTGAGGTCACATTCAGTTAAACATGGTTCATCAACACTACAAAGGAATGAAGTGAGGAAAGGCAAAATTTACGGAAAAACACTAAGGAATGGATCTGACCAACTTGAACCTAACCTGCTCGAGAGCTCGAACAATTAACTTAATTGAAGCTGCTGAGAGCTCGAACATTTGATTTAAGCGAAGAGCTTAGAGTGAGCTTAGTTGAGACCGGCAAATTAGATGCATGAACTTTATTCGTTTAAACGGTATACGGAGATTGGTATAAACGGAGATTGGTGTAGACGGCGAGTTGTTAAATCCGTGGAGTGAAGTGACTATGATATCGAATGTGTAAAATTTAGTTAGACAGAGTTGGTTACAGTTGACTGACAATTCAGCGTATTTGGAGGTTGAGCGGCGGTAAATAGACAATACGTTATGTACGCAATCGCTTGAGAAGTGAAGAGGAAACCCAGGAGTGAGGAACAACCGGAAACACCTAGACAAGAGCATCGAACACGGGGTACCCTGGAAAGAGCTCAAACTTTATGGGGGAAATTCATATGTGATTTGTTTGTGTATAGTGTATATTCTTGGATTGTTCGTTGATGCGTATATGTGGGTACATAGTGTTATTTTTATTTCCATTAAATTATACTCAAATGATCCACCGTCGGTTATCTTTTTAAATATCAAGTCACGGACACCTTAAGATGACGAATCTGCCCCAACAAAAACCGCAACACCGCGAGGCCGAGAGACGTATGTTCACTTGAAAGCCCGGCTGTCCTCTCTGAGTACGGCCGAGCTCTGGAGTGATCATAAATCTCACATATCTGCCCCAACGTGTTGTGACACTAACAGATGGCTCCTTGAAGAAATAACCTGTCATCTTACACTTGGCCACTTGATGCTGATCAGATGTGGAATGCAGATTTGAGATTTATATATTCAATTAACAGGGATATACAATAAAAAGATATCCAATTAAGTGGGCTCCATTGTACTACGGTCGTGGTGAGTCCTCATTTATAATTGTAATGTCATCAAAATGTCGATTAAATCAAGCCTCGATTGAGCAACATTTCTAGAAAATTAATCTTTATGAAATATGTCAGATTCAATCGCCCGGAATGTATCAGTTGGTCGGAAAAGCGAAACGAAGTGAATCTAAATACAGGCGATGATCTAGGCGAGGGCTAGTCTGGTTCCAGGCCATAACAAAGTCGAATTTCTTAAAGAATTAGACTGGTGGCTTGAGAGTTGGTGTGATACTTTCTCGCGGACTGCTAACTTTTGTATGAATACCGGGTTGAAAAGTATAAATGACACATTATGTCCATTGGTAAACATTTGGATGAGGTTTACCTCAATTTTGAACTCGTGTGTTTGTATTCAGGACCTTTAAGAAAACTAAAATGGTCAGAGTGTTTTACGACTGTTAGCGCTAGATCCAAAGTTGGTCTAATTGGAAACAATTTAATATTTCAAAGAGAATTCTACTGAAAAAATGACGCTTTTGACAACACTGAATAGTTACATGCTGTGATGTTTAACCCTCTGCACATTGATGTTTAATTATCAAAATTTCAAGAAACGATTTCACCATAATGCAACTAGGAATTAAACCGATTCAATCTTGTTTGATGAAGCTCAGCCGACTCTGTCAAACAAAATGACTTGGTTAAATTATGTTGGGTTATGTGGAAAGTTTGCTATTTGAAATTTCTGTATTTTGACATCAGTGCGTAGAGGGTTAAACCCGAAAGATGTCATAATTAAGGTAGTGCAAGGCAATCGAAAATATGTTATCTTGATTAATTACGTATTTATTTTTCATTTTAGCCCTCCCCCCATCAACATTTTTAATTATAGCCCTATTTTGCTCCTCTTATCCTGTCTATGTATATAGTTACATTCGCTACAACTCTGTACTAATAGGTTCAACAATTTAGTAGTAGGACAAGCACACCACTTATCCTTAATAATCGTTTGTCAATTTTATCATCTGTTAGAAATAGTCCACGTGTACATGTTTCCATCCGGTTGCCTGCAGCGACAGAGGCAAAAATATTAAAAATGGGACATTTAGTTTGCATGCCGATAATTCAATGCCATCAGGACAAAGTTGCTCCATTCGCATAATAATGGTTACAGCCGGCGAAGAGGAGGGGGGGGGGGGGGGTGCGGCCAGAACAAAATAAAATAAGGACGTTTTATTGATTCTCTCAATGATTGTTGTGGGCCATCTAATATGTATACTTGAGGCTGGATTCGGTAATCATACGAAACGGGTTACTTTTACATACAGACACATGCAAATACCATCATATTTGTATGCAGGTAACACTTATGTCCTTTGTTGGCTTAAAACTGCATGTATTGCTATTTCCATAAATGGCTTCTTTAATGCATCAAAAATGAAAATATTATTCAAAATATTTCATTTCAGTAAACTCACTGTTGACCGAGCTGACCTAACCCAGTGGAAGTCATTTACGAAGATTGATGTGTGTTGGTGGTCTAAAGAATCTAGCTTTCGTTACAGATTAACGCTTTACCTCACATGACAAGGACAACATTAGAAAAGAATTAAAAAATCTTCAATAACTGAACGTTTTCAAATGGCATAGCGAAACTATACTAAATCCAGTACACCACTCGGCCCCCAACAGACCCTGGGTCTGTCGGTGGCTGAGTGCTGTGAATGGTTTAGTATAGTTTCGCTAGGCGATTGATGCTGAAGGAAACTCTCTCGGTGTAGGTTCGCATCCCTTCTGTGCCATTTGCAATTTAACTAGCGTTATTTCTAGATTCTAAGGCACTCGGGAAATTTGAAAAAGAGACATTCTCGCTGATTTCCTATGAAGTGTAATATGTAGAATTAAGTGATGCATCTTCCGATACTTATGAACATTTTCAGCTTTTGGCTTAAAAGCTATCTTATGATCCCTCATTGGAACGAGCGCAAACGTTCTCGTTAAGCTGTTTCCTATGAGCCGCCATAAGCTGTGTTTTGAGGCAACAATTGAAAAAAATTTAAAATCTGAATAACGATGTTTGAGAATCGCGCTGCTCGGGTATCATCGTGACATTAGGCACAGGATGAACGTGACCAGTCGACGACACGTCGAGTATATTGTAAGTTTTAAGAACTATAATTATCTTAATTAGCTGACTGAAAAAAACGTTGCTTATAGCATCTCATTGATACAAGTTCGACGACCTCGTTCCAATGATAGGCCATGATAGGGTTGAAACAGATGCTTGAATTTATAACATCATGTCGTTATTTATTTATTGGTGATTAAGGTAACATATTCTTCACAATAGTTAATCATGACCACGACAGTTTTGCGGGTGGAGGAAGCCGGAGTGCCCGGAGAGAACCACCGAGCAACGGCGAGCAACTGTAAGCTCTCCAACTCCACACAAGCAAGGTTACCATTGGTTGAAGACAGGTACACCATCGACGTACAGTACGCCTTAGCACACAACGTCACCGTGCCCACACGTGAGCAATGGGGGTGAAGTGTCTTGCCCAAGGACATAACGCAGTTGCCGCAGGTGGGATTCGAACCGACCAACTGAGTCACCGAGCCCCCGCAACATCTTGTCGTTCTGTTAGGTGAATGTTTAAACATTTTATTACTGACTCCTTAACTGACTGGGGGCTAGATTATTTTTGGTGATTTGAATTTGTTATGCACAGGCACTCTCCAATAATTTATTATAAAATAAATTTATATAACAAAATTTTAATTTTGTCTGACTGAATATGAAACATGAGAAAGGAAAATGTTGACCTTTGCACTGGTGCCCTCATTTTTTTTGAAACCCTGATAGTGACCTCTAGTACTTCACCAGTTAAACTAAAATGTGCATCATGTACATGTACCAGTTGAAGGTGTAATGTCACCTAGAGACATTAAAAACAATATCAAAACAAAAATAGTTGTGATCCTTAGAGGACCGTTTACTCTTTTGTTGCAAGAGCTCTATCAGTGACTTCCCACGCCCATGAAAGGGAAAGACAATAAGACAGGAATTGAAAACCGACTCGGGTGACGAAGGTCGCGGAGGAGGAGACTTTGCTAATATATACCATAAGAAGATATTCTATGAAGGACAAATAGCACACCTTCTGTCAAAGTGTTTTCAAACATATTACCATTTGCCATAGCTACGATTTAATCCGTGTATTACCTGAGCTATCTTCATGGCAGAAACTTTAGTCGCAGTGTGTAACCGCAAATTTCTGTTTAGATTTGAATTTATGTAGACTAATCCGACTTGTCAGAACCAATACACACCCTATTGAGACGGTTTATGAGTAGAATGTAGCATATTTGGTTTGCCTTTCGGTTTCATGTTTGTTTGTAAAAAAGTGTATCGTTGGGTGCAATGTGTTGGCATTCACTTCATAGTATCTAACACAAGATAGAATGTAAAAAATAAATACAGAAGATTTATTTTTGTCTTAAGTATCGTCAGTAGGTAAAATGTCTATATATCAATTTGGTGTCAAAAACTCTACACTGTGGTTGGATTGAAAGTGTATTGCTGAATTGCAGACTCAAAAATCAGCTGTATTAAAAATCAACCCAAATCGGGAGCGCGGTGGCTCAGTGGTAGACTGTTGGACTTCTATGCTAGAGGTCCTGAGTTCGATCCCCGTCCGGGACGACCCGCGTTGTGTCCTTGGGCAAGGCACTTTATCCCGGTTGCCTACATGGGGGCACGAGGACGCCGTGCACTAAGGCGTACTGCACGTCGATGGTGCACATGTCTTCAACCGCTGTAACCCTGCTTGAGCGAAGCTTGAACAGAGTTAGAATGTTGAGGAGCTGACAGTTCCTCGTCGATGTTCGGTAGTTCACTCCGGGTACTCCGGCTTCCTCCACCCGTAAAACTGTCACGGTCACGATTCGATGAGCCATTGTGCATAAATATGTGACCTTAAACACCAATAAATAAATCAACCCAAATCAACTGGGTTGAGTGAATATTCACTCAACCCAGTTGATTTGGGTTATTTGTTAACTCAAATGAGTTTAGAGTGAATAGCATAGATTACTGTCGCAGACACGACCGCAAATGGGTTACAGTTTTAGACCAATTTGGAATATAGCATTCTCTTTTTTAAGTCACATGTTTGGAGTTTGACAAATAAAGACAGGCGAACGTTATAAATATCTCTTAAAACTCCGAGGAAAAAACATCTAATTACGCTGTACTTTGAAACGCATCCACACGTAGAGTGAAATATTAGGAGCTGGGTGAATCTCTCACACATTGAATAAAAAAAACGCTCTCAGTACTTTTCCAAGAAACAAATAAAACGCGAGTTTTCTATGTTGTAGATAACGTTGACCAGATAGATTCTCCGCAAATGGCAGATCACCTCATTAGCAAAAAAAACTTGAATCAAAAAGCAGACAGTGTCGGTTGATGGGATCGCATCGGAGTGATCGGATACCTTTATTTTCTACATTTTCGGCGATCTGCCAACTGCATCTCTCCATGCTTGAGATTGTGTGATAGGAAATAAGTATGAAAGTTTTGAAACGGACGTCCCGTTTGGATCAATCACCGCCAGTCAGCGTAACATGTATTTGAAAAAATAACTCTTTAACCTCCAACCCAATAAAATGTTTAGATAATTTTAAAATGTCTATGACAGATGCGTTTTAACTGTTTTCGTGACGTTATTGATTCTAAAACGGGGAGAGGGTGCTCTGTTATGACCAAATGGCCCAGGGAATTCCAGGTCCAGAGTATAAAGACAGATGTTAGTGATTTTCAGGCAGTGATTATAAAAAAAGTTGACATTTTTAGGAAACATGAGTCCGGTGATTCCACCTAACTCTAACCGTATCTACGATGCTGTCTCGGCGTTTCTTTGCTTCCACTAATGAAACGCTTTAAGAAGTGTCACACAACTGAACAGGGTTTCCTACCCCCACGTCATACTCTGTCTCTCTGTCTCTCTGTCTCTCTCTCTCTCTCTCTCTCTCTCTCTGTGGAAGCACCTCCGAGCAATTTAGGCCTTTATACCATATCCTTGTACACCCGGTTGAGACAATACACGGCGGTGCACCGTATTATTTGTTATACAGTACGTGGAGAGTGGATTGTAACTAAATCACCCGCGGAGTGGAGTTATCACCCATGCTATAACTTTCAAATTTTGTACATGTCGACAAAAAACACAAGCAATGTTTCAGCCAATGGACCTCCGGGTTTAACCCGGAGGTCCATTAGCTGAAACTTTGCTTGTGCTGGTTATGCTTTGCAACAAATTTGCAATTATTGCTTGGGTGGATACTCCACTTTGTAGGTGATTTAGTGATAATACACTCTCCAAGTACTGTATGTGGAGCACATTGAACCTTTCAATCAGCCAACAATCTATCAAGGGATCCGGTTCGACTTCCACGCGCGCTAGTCACAACTTCCAGGAGAAGCGTCAGACGTGTAGAACCCTCAGAACCACAGATTTCATGTGTGAGAATGTGACTTATTTAAAGGGGTTCTCTTATAAAATCTTTTCAAGTTCTAAGAACTGGGAAAGGTGTTGATACGTCATATAATAAGGTCGAATGGTTGGGTATTGAAATCCAACCTTTCAATACAATCAGGTGGGTGTTAGCCTCTGGCTTTTACATGGACTGCACACAAATGCGTAAACAATATTTCGAAATACACCAGTCGTGGAGGACAGTTTCCCACGACCACAACACATGATGTCTACAAACTGCATATCGACACGCGTGTATTAGAAACATGAAAACACGAACCTACCTGTTTAAAATATTGTAATATTTGGCGTTATAACGGTCTGAAATTCTTCAACGTCTGTCTTTTATTTTTTTATTTTGTGTGTGTGTGCGTGTACGAATTCCATCTGCACTGCTCCAAAGATATTGTTGTTCTCATGGCAGTAGATAAGACGCGTTTAATTGCCCAGCTTTTGGCAATAGCAGGAATTTTAATGGACACAAAATGCAATTGGAGATATGTGGATGAATTTCTGAATTTGAAAAATAGCACCATGTGCTGTCTGTTACGTTGCCACTCGCATTCAAATGCCTTAGTGCATTGTAGAACGAGCACTGCATTACCTGCCCCGACGTTCTGGGATCAATTTAGTCGCTTGTGTTGGCGCAGTTTGCAATCACTGTGGTCTATGTGTAAGCTAAACAACGAGATAGGTGTTGATAAGTCAAGTGGAAACACTCGAATCGAACGAGGAAGAAGTCCAAGTTTTGAGGGTTTGCTTTAACCTCTTATTTAACGTAATTATCATGATCAACCAGCGCGATTCACAAATATAGCTGTTCAAATAATTATTGTCTCAATCTTTGCCTCAATAACATAAGTAATGACCACTGATTGAAAGGACCTCGCTCCAACCAGTGGCCATAAGCTATTTTTTGAGGCACAAAATAAAAATATGTAGCTCTTCAACAGTGACAGTGCACGTCGCCTGCTTTTAGTTTAGGTAGAAGACTAAAATAAAATAATCGAAGAACTTGGTAAAATGTATGCAGTAAATGTTGTAAAGTTTACATCCCTTCAGCTCTCAAAATAAACCAACAGTATCACGTCTTTATAATTAGAATATATTAACCCACATCAAAGAAATCGACGAATCAGCCTAGTACTAAAATAAATTGACATTCAAATTCTGAACCTTTCCGTCTTTTTTCCAAACTAACGCGTACTATTATCATAGGAACGAGCTCCCGAAAGGATAAGCACGGTGTGATAGAAAAAAAAAAATTCGGGATTTTTGTTAAACAAAATTGACATCGTGTTCCACATCGTGCGTATGGTAGGTCATATATTTGTGGAGTAGAATAAAGATATTTCTTGACAACATACCTCTTGCGATCAAAATGCAACTGGAGATATGCGGATTAATTTTTGAATTTGAAATATAGCACCATGTCATGAATGTTATGTGGCAACAAATAGATATAGTCTCTCGTGCCAGAGGTCCTGGGATCGATTCCCGTATCCGAACACTCTCTGCCAGCATTAATTGTGGGTTTGATATTGACACGGCGTACCGTCCTATCGGGTGGGTACGTAAAATGGCTGTCCTCTGTGCGGAGAAAGACACACTTCGTGCAGGCTAAATATTCCTTCGTAGTATTCGAGAAGAGCGAGGCCACGAAGTTGCCGCTACGGGGGTCATCCAACGCAACTGTGCCATTGGGCCAAGGAGAGGCGTTAATATACGTTTCATAACTTGTTTGCCAATCCTTGTAAAACAAATAAGATTTTTAAAAAATCATATGTAGTCATCGATGCATTCAAGCATAAAAGGGTTCTCTTTTAATTTTCTTAGAGGAAGAACTAACTCGATCCATGGAATCTCTCGGTTTTTGTAACCAAATAAACTCACCCAAGACCTGAGCAGGAAAGGTTACATAGAGATGACTGAAAACCCTAGAGGTGTAGATGAAATAGACGGCCCATCATCTATTATATTGTTGTCCACTGTTTACAACATCCACGACGTGCCCATCGACCGCGATTTGGTTGATTTTGAAAATGCGCGGCTAATATAACTCTTTATACCATGCCAGATGCATTGTAGCTGCAATGCGAAGAGTGTAACACTGTAACAATAGTGCCTATTTAGAGAATGAAAGGCCAAAATCATCCTTCGAAGCTTGCCTTTACATTTTTTCAGCCCTCTGGAAAAGACCTGCGGCATTACTGTTTAATAATTAGAATATCAAATCCGCCCAGTGCTGAAGTGAAACAGTGTCATTTAAATTCTATACATTTCCGATTTTCCACTCGAAACAAAATCCCACTGTTACCACAGGAACGAGCTCGTGGTGGACAGGCCTGGAAATAACTCGCCAACGACCGTTTTGGTTACATGTGGGTTACGTCAATTGTAAAATACGCGAAGAAACTACAGGTTATGGCAGGTTGCGACAGGTTACGACAAAGTAATACAACATAAGTTTATTAAATTACCACCTTAAAAGAATGTCTGCCAAATTAAATAGCAACAACTAACGTGCGATCTCGCTACGGCGAGATCGCACGTTAGTTGTTGATATCTATATAGGTGAGAATCCCATAAAGGCGTTAAAAAAGCATGACTGGCATAGTAAAAACAGAGGAGACGGAGAAGCACCAATACGCTCCTTTATTATGGGTTGCGTGCATGCTGTACGGCGAAACCTGCCAACGGGTTACGATGCAATCCCTTTATTACCAGGTCTGGGTAGGGGATACGCTCCACAGTTCGATCCCCGCCAGGTGTAACTGCGTCGTGGCCTCAGGCAAGGCACTTAATCGCGATTGTTGCAACGTGGGGGCATGGTGGTGCTGTGTACTAAGGCGTAATGCACATTGATGGTGCACCTGTCTTCAACCAATCGTCGCCTAAGTGCTAGAATTTTCTGTGTCCCATGGGGGACATAGAACATTCTAGCACTCAGGCGGCGCAATGCTAATCCAACTTGCGTGGAGTTAGTACATAGGGGAGTTTGACTGTTGCTCGCCGTTGCTCGGTGGTTTTGTCCGGGTATTCCGGCTTCCTCCGCCCGTAAAACTGTCCAACACGAGGTGTCTCTGGCTGTCGAAAGTGTCGTTAAACTCCAATAAATAAATATAGTTTGATCTTCATGGTTTGGGAAAAAACAACAATAATACACTCTCACCCATCATGTGTATGGTAAATGACTAAACGGGAAATATTATATTTGTAAGTTAGACTGAGGTGTAGCCAGGGTTTTTCAGGATAGGTAATAGCTTGGGTTTTATGGACACTCGATGACTGAAGATCACCCGCAACCATGACATCCAAAATCTGGGGAGAGCACGAGAGAGATGTTCGCTCTCGTCGGTGGGGGTGGGGGACGGGAAAACTCTTCAGGAAATGTTTTGAAATTTCAAGCCCATGATGATAGTGAATCTTTCGCCCAGTGCTTTTTTATGGAATTTAAAAGAGTAAATTTTGATAACTGAAATAAAATCCACCTGGTTTTCTACAGTATTGCTAAGGGCCGTTAACCCATGCTAAACTGTTCCAAACGTGGATCCAAAGGTTGTATTATAATTTTTGGCGTAGTATGTCCTATTGACTAATGTTATCCATGGGTTGCACTTTTTCAAACTGGTGGTGGGGGATGTGATTACACGAACCCTATTACCACCCTAACCCTGGCTACCCTTTTGGTAGATATATATATATATATATAGATATCGTGAGAACATTACGTCCTTGTAGTAGAAGCCACATACACATTCGTCGCTGTATGAAAGCATAACGCGCTTTAAATAATTTGGGTGTATTTTACGTGCTTTAGATGAATCATAGCCTTCTGTGGAACATCTCGCGTTTTGGGGGATAAAATAAATAGCTGAGCATAGCTTATGACCATTCACTGGGACGAGTTCTTTTGGAGACCAAAATTGATTTTCTGGTACCGTCTGCAGCCGTGTTAGGTAAATATTTTTGAAATTCGCATGAGCCTTTCTAGCTCCATGAAACACGAAACAAAAGTCACAAAATGAGAATGGTGGGTGTTTAAAAACAAAACTCTTCCGCGGAAATTGGTTCAGAAGCAACGAGTTTCATTTATTTTGAAATGTATCTACAGATAATAAATCCAAGATGGAAAATTTATAAGAAATCCCCTTTAGTATGACAATGAAGACATTAAACACATGGGGTCATACACTGTTTATCAATGAATTCAACTATTTGTTTATTTTTAAAATACACAAAACGCGACACTTTGAATGAACGCCATATGTGAACAGCTTGTCTCCAAGAAATAGACTGTAAGACAATCTGTTAGGAACACTCCCACTCTAAATTCACATACCTATCAAAATTAGTACAAGAAAGACAGACATTATACTCTGCATTTTTACATGGAACCGCTATCTTGCTAATGTAAAACCCAAAATTGCAGTTTTATCCAATACAGGGGGACGGCGTACAAGAAGAAACGGATATAGTCGACTAGGTTTAACTCTCTACACACTTATGTCGAAATAACAAAATTTCAATACGCATAATTTTCACACAATGCAGCTGGTATTTGACCAATTCAATCTTGTTTGACAAATGAGCTCTGTCAAAGAATATGAATTGGTTAAATTTATAGTTGCATTATGGGAATAATTGCTTAAAATTTCCGTATTTCGACATCAGTTTTCAGTGGTTTAATGGAATGATCACAATGTTTTATGTAATTGCCGTTGGAGTCTTTTGATATTCAAGTTATTCAAAAGGACACAGCATAGTGTTGCTACAACAACAAGTGGTATTATACGTGTAGCGTTCACAACCATATTATACCTTCCCTTAAGTTGAGGTTCCAATGACACAAATTCCAGAAGATACTGAAGAAAGATATTTTCAACTATGAGTGGGCGAGTATTTATCTGCATGGTCGTTAACAAAAACAACAGCGCAATAAGCATTCAGGTAATGAAGCAAAACAAAACTACCTTAAGATATTTAATAATCAATGTGCAAAAATTTTCAAACATTCTAGGACGTTTCACCAACGTATATTGTGTAGCTTGTTTAACGATTTACGTCGGATGAATACAGAAAAACGCATCAAGATTTACTGGAAAATAGTACTGCGTTCGTTTTCATGAGCAAAACTGGGTGTTTTTGTAATACAATAAATTGAAAACTCTTTTGTAATAGCGGCGACTTCCGTACGTGGCGGATGCGAAAATCCGGTCAGGTAAGTTGTCTTCTTGACGGAGAATAGTAACCTGCAAAAGTGTGGACATGAGATGATCGACACGTGAGATCAACAGAGTGGAGAAGAGAAAAAATAAACAAAATTGTCGTCAAATACTCTTGCTTATAAGTTAACGCTGGAAAACTACAAAATATGTCTCCAGATCCTTCCTCTCAATGGATTCGAGTTCTATATTTTGCAGCTTGCGTGACGTCACGTTACGATTTTGACCTTGTTTCTGCTTTCGTGGTTCAGATTTAAACTCACACCAAACATTCCGGGTCTGTCGTGCGAGCAAGCGCTATTAACAAAATCGCATTCTTTTTTATTTTTTTTTTTCATTGTTTACCTCCAAAACAAAATGTATTACCTCTCGTTGGAACCAACTCGCCAAGCTCATTCCAATGGAGGATCAAAAGCTATGCTTCTGATGATAAAATAAATTTTAGTTAATTGATTTATTATTTTTTATATTATTTTTTTTAAATTATTTATTCATGAGACATTTTTCAAGCGTCGCCTGCTGTGTTAGGTTAACCCTTTGAACCCGAGACGATCCGCTCTTCCGGCTCAGGAACAAGATACGTCGTCATTTCATAACTGTAGGATGGCTGATAAGTGAATGTGTGGGGTAGACCAATCAATATTTTCAACGTGTAGCCTTAAGGCTGCATGTTGAAAATATTAATAGGTCAACCCCCAATAATGAATATGGACTCTACTAACTGCTTCCACCGGGCTGACAAGGAAGGTACCACCAGATTTCAAAGGGTTAAAAGTTGAATAAAATATAATGTTTACAGTAGTATGATCATAAAATCGGACAGAAAATTTTGACCTGGTCGCGACTGAATCGTGATCTGATCAACATTGATTGACTGTCTTATTGGTGTTTAAGGTTACATATTTCTGCACAATGGTTTATCATGACCACAAAACGGAGATAAAGGCAAGTTTAATCATTTGTTTATAACCATGCTGCCCATTTTAGAGGACTTCCATCCCAAGCATTGGTGACTGGATCCTATTATACCAGTAAAACAGTGCTTGTTTACCATAGTAAACAGGCACGGCTTCACTTCCGGGGTTGGTCAACATTATCCCTTCGCTTATCTCCGCACAGCTCGTGACCTCATCGATAACAATCCACTTTTGTGATGCCACTACTGTAAAGCATGTAACGCAAAGGAAATCGACGATTGAGCGGATACCAGAAATACCTCAGGAGGGACACAAGGAAAGAAGGATTCTCGCAAGCGGTAGATATCATCTACATAATCGAAACCGCAGGGTTATTATAATATGATGTCAAAACAATTTCAGTCAAGAATTTGAATGGGTTGAAAATATATTTAACAGGAAACAAATTAAAAAGTGAAAATAAACACGGGTATTTTGTGTACTCATTTTAACCGCACACAATTCAATTTGATTGATAATTAAAACATGATATGACCTTAGGGACATAACAATGAAGTAAAACTGTCAGTTTCACATATGAAATGTCAACTATCGTCAGCATTTCTTTGTCAGTCGTAAAACAAGAGTCAGTCCGATTTATTATAAATATGCAATGAATACCATTCGGCGTATGGCTTTTGGTTCAGCTTCTTGGTTATTTTCATAAACGGACGAGTCAGTGAAAGCTGACTGGTGTTCTAAAACAGAAAGAAACATCCGGGATGGACTTCTTCCCCAAGACCTGATGTTCTTCATTGCAGATCAATACTATTGGGACCCTTTCTAAATGATGTTACGTCTCTAATTCTTGATTAAAAAGACAGGTACATTCCACCTCAGCTGAATGACACAAGTTGTAAAAATCCATGCTTGTATACATATACGAGGTTGACCAAGTAATATTGGCGAACTGTGGGCGAACAGCTGCAGGTTGCAGATATTAACCCTTTACCTAGCATGAAAAGCAGACGACACTTGCAAAAAAAATTCTTGAATAACTAATTTTTTTCATTTTTTGTCTCAAAAACATAGGTCATGACCCTTCGTTGTAACGAGCTCGATGAACTCGTTCCAACGAGGGGTAATAACCTATGTTTCTGAGACAAAAAATGAAAAAAAATGAAAATCTTTGAGAATAGCGCTGGCCGGTTTTGGCAGTTACGTTGGGTAAAGGGTTAACTGACATGCCTATGAACTAGAAGCGTTTCCATTTAGCTGGCAGAGTGCTCAATTATTTTTGGTCACCAGAATTTGTTCACAGGTCTTGGTCTTGTTACAGTTTATGGGATGGTGCCTTTTGGTACTCTCCCATAAATTATAACAAGGTTAATCCGTAAAAACTAATTAATCTTACTTCAAAGATGAAGCACGTCAATGGAATATGAAGCTTTTAAGCTGCGGTACCTACACTTCGAAATGAAGCCAAAATATGATCATCAGACACTCTACAAGTTAACCCTTTACCTAACACGAAAGGCAGACGACACTTGCAAACAAAATTCTTGAGTAACTAAAAATTTCAATTTTTTGTCTCCAAAACAAAGCTTATGACCCCTCATTGAATCGAGCTCAGCGAGCTCGTTCCAATGAGGGGTCATAAGCTATGTTTTGAAGACAAAAATGAAAAAAATAATGAAAATTGTATGGTGCATTTGTAAATAGCGCTGGTCGGTTTTCGGTTTACGTTGGGTAAAGGGTCAATATACAAAATCAAGATGTGTGATGAAAGGTAGACTCCAACATCAGTCAATCTGACTCACATAGTAAGATACCAATTCAATATGCTTCATCTGTTCATATGTTCATTTTACCACATTTTACTGCATAAAATAGGGATCGCTCAGTGGTATACTGTTGGACTTCTATGCTAGAGGTCCTGAGTTCGATCCCCGTCCGGAACGACCCGCCTTGTGTCCTTGGGCAAGACACTTTATCCCGGTTGCCTGCATGGGGGCACGATGACGCCGTGTACTAAGGCGAACTGCACGCCGATGGTGCGCATGTCTTCAGCCGCTGTAACCCTGCTTGAGCGGAGCTTGCACAGTTAGAATGCTGAGGAGGTGACAGTTGCTCGTCGATGCTCGGTGGTTATCTCCGGGCACTCCGGCTTCCTCCACCCGTAAAACTGTCACGGTCACGATTAGCCATTGTGCGTAACTATGTGACCTTAAACACCAATAAATAAATTCTGCATAAAATGGGAAACAACAGACGGGGCTCCAGACGAACGCCAGGTAATCTCGCCAACCTTATTTTATTTATTAGTCTTTAAGGTCACATATTTCTGCACAATTGCTAATCGTGATCCAAACACTGATATAAAGTCAAGTCCAGCCAATCGTTTACACCCATATTGCTCATTTTAGAGGACTTCCTCCCCAGGCATTGGTGACTGGGTCCTATTTTACCAGTACAACAGGCCGTGTTTATCACAGTAAACAAGCACTGCTCCACTTACACATATCTAAGATCGCGCAGGAAAGACCCGAGTGTTATTAAATGTGCTCGCACAAAAACAAAGGCTTGTTTTCAGCGTTACTCATGAACAAAACACGTGGTAAGCAATATGCTGAAGTTCATCTTGCATGTACAATCTCTGTTGACACTGTTTGGTTCGTTTTGCGAGGATGTCGACGTTTTTTCCCGTCTCCCTCCCTCCATCCACTCAAATACACACACACGCGCACACGATCTCCCATATAACTACAAACATACATCAGCACACACCCGCATTATATCTATTCCACTGGGGGCCCAGCAAGTGAAATTTATTAAAATTAATTGAAAATAATGCTTTTATGTTCATGTACAAATTATATTAACTGTTTCAGACATTTTCGGTTAAAAGTTCAAAACGGGTAGAATAATATCTGCCATTATATTTCATCGCGCTTGTTAACCCTTTACCCAACGCAGACGATATCAAAATTTATTATTTTAAATATTATTTTTTTTAATTTTTCAAAAATTTCAACAAAACCATCTCATGTGACCCCTCGTTGGAACGAGCTCGACGAGCTCGTTCCAACGAGGAGTCACATGATATGGTTTTGTTGAAATTTTTTGAAAAATAATATTTTTTCATTATTCATCAGATAGTTGCATCTAAGCACTTAATTCTACGAACTGCACGTCAGAAGAAATCAGCGACAGTACTTGTCTTTTTCAAATTTCTCGGATGCCATAGAATTAAGAAAGGACGCTGGTTTTGTTTACATTGGCATGGCGGGGGTTTAGACAGGTCTGTATGTGGCCGAGTGGTGTGCGTGGTTCAGTATAGTTTCGCTAGGCGGTTGATGCCGAAGGAAACTCTCTCGGCGTGGGTTCGAACCCCCGCCATGCCAATGTAATATTTTTTCAACTGCTGAATTTGATTATTACGCGGGCGGATGCGGGCGATTCGTTAGGTAAAGGGTTAATGAATGCAAAATCGGTCAATTTTCCTTTTATTTTCAGAAAACCTGAAGGAAAATCATTCGACGAAAATATATATTCTGAACTCATCACTATTTGTTTTATTATCGACACAATTTTAGACAGGCCTGCTCGTAGCACCATGGATTTATTTATTTATTTATTTATTGGTGTTTAAGGTCACATATTTATGCACAATGGCTAATCATGACCGTGACAATTTTACGGGTGGAGGAAGCCGGAGTACCCGGAGAGAACCACCGAGCAACGGCGAGCAACTGTCAGCTCCCCCCCCCCCCCAACATACGAATTCCACACAAGCAGGGTTAGCATTGGTTGAAGACAAGTGCACCATCGACGTGCAGTACGCCTTAGTACACAACGCCATCGCGCCCCCACGCGGGCGATGGAGATGAAGTGTCTTGCCCAAGGACACAACGCGGTTGCCGCAGGTGGGATTTGAACCGAGGACCTCTCGGCTTACAGCCTGCATCTCTACCTGCTGAGCCACAGCACTATGGATATCACCCAGTAATTTGCCCTTCCTGTTTTTAAATGAAAGGTTTGTGCACGCACTTTCGGCGCGACACTGTCCCCGTGATGGATTTGTTTCTTCGCTGGGGTTTTACGACACATTCACCAGCGATGATCATATCGTGACGAACTGTTTTACGGGTTCAGGAACTCGGAGTAGCTGGACAGAACCACAGAGTAGCGTCGAATAACTGTCGAATTGTTCAACATACTAACCCGCCACAAGAAGGGTTAGCATCAGTTAAAGACAAGTGTACCATCGCCGTGATGTTCGCTTTAGTACATCCTCCCACTTGGGCAGTCAGGATTAAGTCTCTTACCCATGGATAACAACGTAGATGACGCGAGGCAGAACTGAATTGTCGGTCTTTCTTTCTGAAGGCCAATGTGCAAACCAATAAGCCACAAAATTCTCGCTTGATGGGTAAACATGGGTAAACAGATACTCGTTTTACGTGAATGCATTCAATGGTATAATATCTGTACTGGCAAGCATTGTTATTTACGATAACTGCTTAACTCTTTCCATGCTACTGGTGGCTATTCCTGCCCAGGGCAAGGAATAATTGCCGATGATATAAGTATAATTTGAGAACGTTTATCCACATTTTCACCTGTACATTCGATCATCTGTTTGACCAATACTTTCTCAGGTTAAACTTGTATGATTTTTTTTTTATCAAATCAAATAGATTTTATAAAAAAAATATTAAAAATACTCGGTGGGTTGAGTGTTAATCGGCATAAAACAGGAAAACTCAACATGACAAATTTCCAGCTTTCGGTAGTGTATTCAGCAACTGCCAGTTTACTAGACATCTGGATAATACATCTGTTCCTGAAGCATCAACGTTACCTCTTTAACTAGCAGCACTCCGATGTGAAATACCACAGTTTACAGCATCAAACATTTCCCACAATCTACATCTGGAATTTAACCAATTATATCCTGTTTGACCGAGATCATTGAGCAATGTCAGACATAATCTTATTGATTACATATTTAGATTAATCCATACAAAATATGGCCATAGAGGAGAATGTTATAAAGTTGCTCGAGAGAAAACATGGTTTCCTTAAATTGTTATTTAACTATGCTGAGACTGCTTTGGTATTAACTGGTAGAGTGCTGGAAGCCCATATTTGGGCTTTATTCTGAAGTGCAGGTACTGCAGCTTAAAGACTTCAAATTCAGTGGCTGTGCTTCTTATTATCTTTGAAGTGACAGTATTTAGTCTCTTAGGATTTGCCTTGTTACAATCTGTAGGAGAGTGCCCACAGGCACTCTCCTACAGATTGTAACAAGGCAAAGATGTGTGAACAAATTTGTATAGCCAAAAATAATTTAGCACTCTACCAGTTAAAGTAGTAACAACGATTCGGTCTTCACACCGGCTATGAGAATGAACGAACCAAATGTCACCCAAACTAGTATGTAAAGTATCACTGACAACAATCTGGTACATATAGGTCACACTTTCTAAGGAGTTCATAGAAAATTTCTGTCGATATTTCTTTTTATCATTTGCATGATGGTCATCATACAATTATTAGTTAGAAAAAAGCAAAACTCTGCCCCTGTAAGATAACCATATTAACATAAGTATTCCGAGGCAAGGTTTGAGCGGCACACTTGAAATTGGAAGTCGCGAACAAAAAGGTTCCACAAAAAGAAGAGTGCAAAGCATCACCGCGTGTCAAGTGTCAGAAGCGACGAAGCTTTGCGTTGCCAAGTTATATGAGAAATGAACAGCCCCCCCCCCCCCCCACCCCCAATCCACTCGCATACACACTTTCAGTCTCTACCATGACATCATAATCTTTCCACCTTTGGATATTTGTTGATGATGTTGATTATTGATGTGACCGTGGATACGACGTTGATATTACGCCATGTAAACGAACTGACAAAGCGTGACCAGAACATTCATCCAATTAGACGTGGGACTTTCCAATCTTGATTAGACGTCTTGATAAACTTGGTTTGGAAACAATTTGAGAAAACTGATCATACTAGCATATCATGATTCCTTTGGCATCTTTAAAACGTATCAATTACTGAATTAGAGTCTTGATGCGTTCTGGGAACTTTGAATTCTTGATCCCCCAAAAAGACAGGACACGCGAACACCGCAAATTCTAACCTCACCTCATCCCTCGCCAATTCTCAGTGAAACCAGACAACTAAGCAGATATAAAGTGCAGACATTGGGAAATAAACCTTTTGTAAGATATTTGAGAAAGTATGAAGAAAACTGGAAAATTTTGACACAAATGAACAAAATGGACATAAAACCGAATGTGTCAACTGGTAGCGTGCCAAATTAATTTTGGTTATCAGTATTATTGGTTCATATGGGTTTGCCTTGTAACATTTTATTGGAGAGTGCCCATAGGCACTCTTCAATACATAGTGACAAGACGAATTCAAATTTACAAAATATTTATAAATCGAAGAATATATGATGTATACCCACAGATTAAGAAGTCCTTTAATTGAGACACCCACACTTTTTAAAAGAACCCAAAACCTTGGCTTCTAGCTCTACTCGAGTGAAGGAGCATCACATATATGTTCGTAAATGTTTGTTCCTATATGATTTTACTCTAACGTTGGGTATGTTATTGTTCTACAATGGTTAATGTCATTAGTCGTTCATTGTTTTTGTAATCCGGAGATTTGTATGATCAATACTGTAGGTGGACTAGACTGTTACCGTAACCTAACATGAATCAAATTTATCCTGAACATGCCCAAAGAGTTGATACTCTAATAACACTGAAATGGAAGGTGAATTCTAATGGGCTTGCGGAGTGCAAAATGTTGTCTTTTTCTGGTGACAAATAAAGGTAACTCGTCTGTTACGTGGCAGCTTCACCACCGGTTGATCTTTGAAATAGGAATTGAGAAAAATACCTTGCAACAGACGTTAACCCTTTACCCAACGCAGACGATATCAAAATTTATTATTCTAAATATCATTTTTTTCAAATTTTTCAAAAAATTTCAACAAAACCATATCATGTGACCCCTCGTTGGAACGAGCTAGACGAGCTCGTTCCAACGAGGGGTCACATGATATGGTTTTGTTGAAAGTTTTTGAAAAATAATATTTTTTCAACTGTTGAATTTGCATATTACGCGGGCAGATGCGGGCGATTCGTTGTTTAAAGGGTTAAAAATGCACAGGCGTTAATTTAACCCTTTAGACCCTGGTGGTATATTTCATATCAGTTCAATTGGAAGGGCCCATATTTATTATATGGGGTAGACCAATCAATATTTTCAATGTGCAGCCCCAAGGCACCCCACACATAAATTGAGCACCCTGTCCTACTTAATTAAATTATGACGTACTATCATGTTCGTGGACCAGAAAAAGGTCTCGCACGTTGAAAGGGTTAAGCTTATTCATTTACAAGGGTCGGTGAGTAAGTACTAAAACTTATATTAACGCTCCCCTTGTCAAAAATGGTGCGGTTATGAGGGATGACCTCCGTAGCGGAAGCTCCAGCCCCAGCTCTTCTCAAATACTACGAAGATATCTTTATCCTGCAAGGAGTGTGTTTCTCTCCACCCAGGGCACAGTATAGTTTATGCCCCCACTATAGTCAGAACGGTGTTCTGTCACAGCATCAACCCAGCATCAACCCCACAATTTATGCAGCTGGAGAGTGTTTGGACACCTCAATAAATTTTCTGACCGAGACTCGATCACGGGAACTCTGGTATGAGACACCAGTGCACATATTCAGTCGACAACATTTTGTACCATCGTTGTACGTAAGAGGACTGTGCTAAATTTGAATTTCTATGAAAATTGTGAGAATTTGTATTAATTGGACTTGACTGAAAGGATAAAAAGGCTATAAGGTTGGCATCATGGGCAAGTTTTCAAATGATTAACCCCATAGTGGCAAAAAGTCCAAATCTATCCACCGACAGGTCCACCTGTCCCTTAGTGTCAGGCTCCAACCCTCCGCCGACGGAGGATGGCATAGATACCAGTATTGACACCATTAGTTGTCATGTTCAGAGAGTATACAATTCACCTACAGGACTTCAGATGAGCAGGGACCCTTGTCCCTTTCCGCCGAACACAGCGTGTCGGACGCAGGCCTCTCCCCTCTACTTGCGGCCAAATCGGATGACCCTTCCTTCTCATCCTTGTGTTTCAAGCACCCAAGCCATGGCCCAGCCATGCATGGTTAACATTGCTCCGGGCAAAACACCAATGTTTGCCTCTGCACTCACCAAATTTACCCATAAAGATACCAGAGAGGGCATTTTACTAAATCTTAGCAAGATAGCCGGGACTAAACAAACCTGACTGGGCCACCGTGCCCCTGTCAGCAAAGCTCAACCTTCCACGACTCACTGTCCGGCCAGGCACCATCGGCCGGCTAATAAAGCAGTATTCCAACACGTCAAACGCGCCGGTAGGCGACATACATGACGCCAAAAGGAACGACAGTCTCACCTCACTGCACAGGCTGACAAGGCTAGCTAGCACAAATATTACCAATCTGTCAATTTACACTCTCAGTACACATGAGAAAATTGTACTGGGAAAGGGGTTAAAATTCATACCAACGCCTCAAAGACCTTCCAGGTCCTTCTTCAAGGAAGACATACAATTGCTTCACAATAGAATGCGATTGAGGGTTATACATACTGATCAACATATCAACCTATCAAAAAACAAAATGGAATTTCAATGTTGCCTTAACCCACCGCGGTTACGCCGTTGCTGCAATAATATGACCAAAGCGGAGCGCCCCCGAAGGAGCATAGGTCCGACCTATATTACAAGCCCCCCCCCCCCCCCCCCCCGGGGGGTGATGGAGTTCTCAATGAAACCGCTCACATATAGAACTAATTAAAGAGGACACTTCCTTTCCCTTTAATATACGCTATTGCCACGCCATAGCCCACAACCCTGCACCAAGCAGGTTGGCGTTACATTTTAAATTTTGAACCCCCAACCCGCCAAGGCTTGATATGTAGTCCATCTATGGTGACCACACATTCACACCCACCGAAGGTGTGCTTTATTAAGTTGTGTCCACGGGCTACCGCCCAATTACCAACTGAATCACAACACCAGCCACACCTACCCTCCTTCCAGTTGAGGGTGGTGTCACAATTTCTGTTGCACGATGGGTGCCAAGAGCCTACGTGGGCCTACCACGCACGAGCTTACGGTAACAACCGGCTCGACATGACGGGCCCCAGTGCCCCTCTTGCCTTACACCTTTGTCAGACGTTCTACTTGACGCTTGCGGGCGAACTGAGTTGCTGCTATGTCCTTTACTCATCACAACATTTTTGTTTTGTTATATTCTGTTTTGACATCGAAAGCATACGTTATGACATCTCATTGGAACAATATGTTATTGCTTATCCCAGAGAGGAACTACATGCAACATTCTAACTTTTATCCACCATAACGGCCATATCCGACTACGCTATTTACAAACTCTGCATTCAAATTATTTTCGAAATTGGACTACACCTAAATAACGAATATTATTATTTATTCATTTATTAGGGTTTAACGACACTGTAACAGCCAAGGTCATATCGTGTCGGTGACAGTTTTACGGGTGGGGGAAGCTGGAGTACCCGGAGAGAACCACCGAGCAACGACGAGCAGCTGCCAGCTCCCCAACATCGTAACTCCGCACTGCAGCACAGGCAGGATTAGATTGGTTGAAGACATGCGCACCATCGACGTGCAGTACGTCTTAGTACACGGCGTCATCGTGCCCCCATTGTGGACAATCGGGGTTAAGTGCATTGCCCAAGCACACAACGCAGGAGTCCGAATGGATCACTCAGACGGTCACCCATCCAATGACTAACCGGGCTCGACGTTGCTTCACTTCGGTGATCTGACGTGAACCGGTTCCCGCAACGCCACCGCGCACCCAATAACGAATATGCACTTCAGTGCAGCTTTTTCTGTTGAGTCAGTAACGAATGATGTTTAACGGAATCATTATGATTTAAAAAAGTAAGGTTGCTGGCCCTTCAACGTTTTAACCCTTTACCCAACGTAACGGCCAAAACCGGCCACCGCTATTCTCAAAAATCGCCAATTAATTTTCAAAATATTTTCATTTTTTGTCTCAAAAACATAGGTTATGACCCCTCGTTGGAACGAGCTCGTCGAGCTCGTTCCAACGAGGGGTCATAACCTATGTTTTTGAGACAAAAAATGAAAAAATTTAGTTATTCAAGAATTTTTTTTGCAAGTGTCGTCTGCTTTTCATGTTAGGTAAAGGGTTAAATAAGAAAACCAGCCGTTGTGGCTGTGCCTGATCAAATACTGAGATGTGACAATATCGGTGCAGATCTCTATAAATCTCTTTAAAGAAAACTTAAATGATGTAATTTGATTGCACGATGTTTCTATTTGTACTTAGTTAACTGCGATAATACACTACTAGTAGCTTGGTCGATAAATTAGAAGCCAATTCGAAGACGCTTAACTCTTTTACTTACGCCGTTTTATTACTTTGTATGTACAAACTTTCCAACACCCGGTAACCCCGGCTGTCGACAGTGTCGTTAAATTCCAAGAAATAAATAAATAAATGTACAAACTTTGCAAAACACAGAACATTGACACTACCAACATCTGTATTATCAGTTAGGATGTGAAACCCCACCCATGTGGCCATGTTATGTTAATTATTTACACCTTTTCTAGTTTTTACCCTTTCCAGTTTGAGGCACCAGAAAAGATATCAATAGGTTATCAAAGCAAACAACTATTTTTTGGCGATTCAAGAGTGTTATTATTTCGATATCATATTTTCAGGAACGCAGTGGCTTGGTAGGTAGAGATGCAGGCTGCAAGCCGAGAGGTCCTCGGTTCGAATCCTACCAACGGCAACCGCGTTGTGTCCTTAGGCAAGACACGTAATCCCAATTGCGGGGGCACGGAGGCGTAGTGTACCAAGGCGTTCTGCACGTAGACAAATGCTTACCCTGCTTGTGTCGTGTGGAGTTAGAACGTTGGTGAGTCCGACAGTTGCTGGCCGTTGCTCGGTGGTTTTCTCCGAGTACTCCGGCTTCCTCCACCCGTAAAATTGTCCGACACCAGCTGTCCCTGACTGTCGAATGAGTCGTTAAACCCCAATACAAAAATAAATATATCATCTATTCAGTACACCGTCGGACCGATATTTCATAATTAAATATTGTAAACTCAAAACTGAATCCCCGAAGAATAAATGAAAATGATGTCTGAGATGAAATTTCCAGCGTTTCTTTAGCGACCATTCAGATTCTACAGTGCTGGTCGAAATTCCCGGTCCGCTCTCGGAGTAATTTAGTACGAAATACAGCCCTTCGAAGGGTGGCTTGTGTGTGCTCTTTGCTCCTATTTATTTATTTATTTATTGATGTTTAAGGTCACATATTTATGCACAATGGCTAATCATGACCGTGACAGTTTTACGGGTGGAGGAAGCCGGAGTACCCGGAGAGAACCACCGAGCAACGACGAGCAGCTGCCAGCTCCCCAACATCGTAACTCCGCACTGCGGCACAGGCAGGGTTAGATTGGTTGAAGACATGCGAACCATCGACGTGCAGTACGCCTTAGTACACGGCGTCATCGTGCCCCCACGCGGGCAATGGAGTCTTTGCTCCTATTAAAAGTAATATTACATCGACTTCCACCCATTACCGAAATGCTGAAGACGGATATACACTGCAAAAAATATAGGTTCTCTTTAGAACCAAAACTGGTTCTAACCTTGTCCCTGAGATGGAACCAGTTCTGTTTAAACAGTGTTTATTTCAAATCAAATAAATTTATAAAGATTAACATTAAATATTAACAGAATTAAACATAAATTGAGGGGGGTTCAGTCCTAAGTTTAGAGCTTATACGAGGTTGTCTCAAATCATTATTAAGCAAACAAGATATGAACAGTTGGCATATCGAACAGTTTTGGTTCTATACAGAACCAAAACTGGTTCGATATGCCAACTGTTCATATCTCCTTTGTTTCAAAATGTTTGGCGACTGCGTTGAATAAGCTCCAAGTCTACTGCTGTATCTACTTCAGTTCATGTAATATTCTGTTAAAACTGAGCGCTAATCTCGGTAAATTTATTTGGTTTGATATAAATATTGTTTAAACAGAACTGGTTCCATCTCAGGGATAAAATTAGAACCAGTTTTGGTTCTAAAGAGAACCTATATTTTTTGCAGTGTAGGCCCAGGAAATTAATCAACACTCAGCAACTTTTACCAGCTGCGTACATGTGAGTTAAACGTAATTGATAAATCAAATTATCAAGCAACCAAAGCACCGAGTCAACTTGTTATCAAATGCACGGTGATTTATCTTCTAGACTCATAATTCACAATTGTTAACGAACAAATTAGAAAATTCCACACTTACAGTAAAGAACAGCTTCCGAACGTGACTTTTAATTTTTGAAGTAGAAAAGTTTTATACGCCCGGCACGTCCGCAAAAATTACAACAGCACCCTTCTTCACCACTTCCTCTGCATAACGCGCAACTGTCTTCTTTCATACTTTGTTTTCAAGTTGGAGTGGTGTCTGCTTGAGGAACGTAGCAAATGATATGAACATTTATAAAGTCTGCCTCGAAAAAACAAGTGTTTAACCCCACGCCCCCTCCCTCTCCGAACGCTATTTGATAGGCTGGCCAAATTTATGCCAGGAAAATGGGGTTCGAGAACTACCAAGATTATACAACACGTTCTGTGAAATTGCGGGATTATCAACATGATGATAAATTGTTATTTTCCCTGATAACATTTTGCTTCTCACTCCATCTTTTAAAGTGTTAAAGTGGTGTATGGCAAAACGCGCGCTATCTGGTTTTATACCTTATCATTAAGGCAGTTTGCCAAATAATCTAAATAAAAGTATCTATCTGTTTAAAGTTTGAAAAGAGTGAAAAAAACTTTTATTTATAACGAGAATAGAAATATCAATGAACTCATTTACCGCCAGGGCATTGTAAGTAGAGTTGTGTGTATCAAATGCGCTGAATCTCAATAAAACCATCGTTGTAAGCAATATCAGTTTTATATAATCAATTTTCATTGCCAGACTCAACAAACTGCTGGGATTAAGTCGGGTTGTTACCTGATAATAATAGGAACAAACATGCATGTTCCATGAAGCGAGAATTCGCTTCGTAGAATGTGAATATTATCTCATAGCGTTTTCGATTCGATATGTGCAAGCCGGATATTCTCAACAATCAGACTCTCTAACGTACTAACTCCGCAAAGGCAGGGTTAACATTGGTTGAAGATAAGTGCACCATCGACGTGCAATATGCCTCAGAACACAGAGCCACAGTGGCCCCACTGTGGGCAAACGGGATTAAGTGCCTTACCCAAGGACACAACACTGTTGCTCCTTGCGGGGATCGAACCGTGGACCTTTCGGTTTGAAGCCCAATACTGTAACCACTGAGAGATTGGCAGATGCGTTTTTTCTTAAACCACTGTCTGTATTAGCAAACATCTTCGCTGCAATCTAGCAGAATACATTTTGCATCACACTATTGGTTTACTACCTCATAATTCTAATCAGGATGCCAACGAGCAGAAGTGAAGGCCGCGTGCATGGACAAACCTCGCATATAAAAGTTTACTGATCTCCAGCAGTCATTTTTTCACGAAATCTAGAAGGACCTGTTAACCCTTTAACCAACGTAACGGCCAAAAACCGGTCAGCGCTATTCACAAAAACCGCCAATTAATTTTCATTATTTTTTCAATCTTTTGGTCTGAAAAACATAGGCTATGGCCCCTCTTTGGAATGAGCTCGTCGAGCTCGTTTCAATGAGGGGTCATAACCTATGTTTTTTGAGACAAAAAAATGAAAAAAATTAGTTATTCAAGAATTTTATTTGCAAGTGTCGTCTGCTTTTCGTGTTTGGTAAAGGGTTAAGAATATATCGTACCCTGAGTGTATCAAAGCTCCATCTGCAATGTTAAAGCATTAAGTCAAGGACGTTATGCTGTGAGAGTTACTTGATTAGCAAAGAACAAACTTTCGCATCATTGATACTAATATATCATCGATGCACAATTTAGTCGTTATCTATTCTACTCCCATCGCACTCTACATGAAATTGGGTAACACTCACTTTTGAAGAAAGAAGATTTCAGTTGGTTAATTCTCTGGTTATATTGTAATTCACAATAGGGTCCTTAGCCAAAGACATACGCGATATATATTATAGTATTGACCTGCAGGGTAATTATATATATCTTTGTGAAGTGTAGAAACAGTTGGTAGAATAAAAACAAACTAGATCAAGGCTTTTCTGTTATTATAAATGAGCGACGAATAACACAGTGGAAGAGGATTTCTGCCTCGCTCAGAACACTTGCACAATTGTAGTTTCACTTGAAAGTTTTAAGACAATAGTATGGACCGGAAACTGCCTATCTGTGCCGCGATATTTCTGTTGATTTTCAGACGTTCAGAATTGAACACTGGTTTGACAAGGACGTTTTTTTTCAAACTTTCTCTAGTTAAAAAAAATGGCAATGTAAAAAATGTTTCCAATAAGCTTTCTGTTAGCTATATCGTTGTCAGTCAAACCAAGCGCGGTGCAACAAAGATGCGTGGATTTCACGTGTGCGTGTGATACCACGTTTAACCCTTTCAAGACGTATACATAACCTCTGCCCAGAGGAACACATTTCCGCCAAAGGCACGAAACTACTAACGGACAGCAAACTTGAAGGATTATCGGTAATAATTTAACCATCCAAACAGAGATGTCGAAATATCTAAATGTCAACCTGCAAAGTTTTCCAATAAGCAACGAGGTATTTAACCAATTCAAACGTGTTTGACAGAGCTCACGAACAACAGCTATACCACAATTATATTGTATGTCTGTAAACCTTCCGAACATTGGAAATTCAGAATGAATACACAAAAAGTGGATTCGTCAAACTTCTGATATGACATATTCTATCAAAAATGACAATAAAATGAAATGAATGCTATGATGAAACGGCGTGTATACCAACTCAAAATATATGATATAGCCTCCCAAGTGTTTTAGATGCCAGGGATATGTCTGGATGAGCATCCCTTCTCACACATCATCGCGAGATGTGACTGCCAATGGGCGATTCTTTGTTGCAGAATTGCTCCTTCCCCACCACACATACAGTAACCCAAACCATCAGAAATAAAACAGAAGGAGCCTACATTATGGGAAGGGGGGATTACTATTCACTACCAAATTCCACGGATATGACTAATTTCTGAAAATAATCAAGACAAGGAACAGCAGCCAATCGGCTTCTGAACTACCGGGTGTACCTGGTGGTCCATAATCTTAACCCTTTACGCAACGTAACGGCCGAAACCGGCCAGCGCTATTCTCAAATATCGCCAATTACGTTTTTCATTTTTTGTCTCAAAAACATAGGTTATGACCCCTCATTGGAACGAGCTCGACGAGCTCGTTCCAATGAGGGGTCATAACCTATGTTTTTGAGACAAAAAATGAAAAAAAAATAGTTATTCAAGAATGTTTTTTGCAACTGTCGTCTGCTTTTGATGTTAGGTAAAGGGTTAAAGGTTGTTTCTATTTCAGGTGCTTTTTCTCAGACATCTTAACTAATTAACTAGGGGGATCTATCCCGTAGTGTTCGGAAGCAATACACTATCCCCGTACTTTCTATACACCTCTTCTTTTCATGCATGATCGTTTTTATTGTTACAAAACAACTTTTAAGCACAGCAAAAAATGTTACATTCTCTTCTCCTATTTTCGCATTTTGGAACCTTCATCTTCATACGTTTATAGAATTACGCCCGTGATTAAAAACATGTCCACACAATTACACTCTTTGTAAATACATCTGGGATTTAATGCGGATTTTAAATTCCTAACAAACTGATGTTACATAAAGTTTCGTATTATATACACAGCGAAAGGAAGTGTTCATGTGTAACATAATATCAGTTAAATCTTTAGATTGGTATCACGACATTACAGTTGAATAAATGTTCCACTCTTAAAGTAAAAATATTAACTTTTCTGGTGCCAAACTGACATGGCGAGACATATTTCCTGGTGACATTTTTCCTCTCATAAAGATTGAAAAAGGAAACGAAATGTGTATTTAACCCATTGAACCCCAGAGGCCTTTTTTCCGGCCCAGTAACATGATACTTCATAATTTCATTAAGTAGGTTGACTTTTGATTGAAGGTGTGGTGTAGACCAATCAATATTTTCAACGTGCAGCCCCAAGGCTGCACGTTGAAAATATTAATTGGTCTACCCCCAAATAAAGAATATGGACTGTTCCCGTTGCTGCCATTGAACTGATAGGGAAGATACCTCTAGGGTTTAAAGGGTTAAGACATTAGCTTCTTCCTCGATTTCTTGATTTTCTTTTATAAAGTTCAAACCCCGGTGCCTGATGTTTTCACATCGGAGTTAGACGTATTGCTAACAGTACCAGTGGTTCAGAAGAGTGTTTTCCTCTCCAGAAGTAAATTCTTTTCTTTGAGCAGTATCACCAGTTTTCTTCTGAACTTGAACTATCACGCTATTTCTACACACACATAGCAGGGATTGGAAAGCGAAGAGCTCCAGAAAGGGTGCATATTTATCTCATTCACTACCCCTACTCACATAAGAACAAATGGCTCAGGTTTGGAATGTTGTGCCATAAATTTTCAGAGAAATACTGTATAATTTATAATTATATCTTAATCTTGGGCTATCATTAGCGGGATGTCGGCCAGGAGTCAATACTATAAAACTTTTACAATTGTATTTTCTAGAATTGTATTTTCTGGTCACCACTTTAAATGGGCTGAAATAAACCATTAGCATTTTCAAAGATGTGGCAATTTTCCAGTTGGCAAATTGCCATATCTTTTAAAATGCGAATGACTCATTTTAATCAGTTATATTACTAGATTAATAGGTAGAAAGTACGATTCTAGAAAATACAATTGTAAAAGTGTCATAGTATTAGCCCCAGGTTATATCCCTCATTGTAACTATTAAGAGTTATGAAAAGTGTTCCCATGCACTACGATTTATTCACTATGTTCTTCATTTAAAATTTAGGTCATTATTTAGGCCCTTTTATTACTTTTGAAATTAACATGTTTCATATCGTCCAGGCCGTTCGTTGACATTAACCCTTTCCCACAGTAACGGCCAATACCGACCAGCGTTACCCGCCGAAATCACCATTTAATTTTCATTATTTTTTCATTTTTTGTCTCACAAACATAGCTTATAGCTCCTCGTTGGAACAAGCTCACCACAAGGGGGTCATAAGCTATGTTTTAGGCGGAAAAAGAATTTTGTTTGCAAGTGTCGAATTCCTTTCGTGTAAGTTAAAGGGTTTTAACGCTTTGAACCCGAGCGGCCGCTTTTCCGTCCAGGAACATGATACGTCATAACGTCATTAAATAGGATTGCTGTTCATTAAATGTGTCGGGCAGACCAATCATTATTTTCAACGTGCAGCCCAGAGGCTGCACGTTGAAAATATTGCTTGGTCTACCCCAAATAATGAATATGGACTCTTCTAATTGCTGTCATTGAACTGGCATGGAAGATACTACTAGCGTTCAAAGGTTTAAGACACCTGCTAGGGCAATGAGTATGCTTGAGACAACGCACAGCTACGTTTATATACAAACAAGTTTACATTCCCCGAAGTGCAACAAGGTGATATCTGTAATGCTTTAGCGATGCAGATGGTGATTTGATGCACTCAGGGGACGGATATATTAAGCGTATTGTTCTGGTTATGCTTTATTATCAAAGTGACATTTGCCCTTTCTGAGATATTCGATTGTATAGGTATGCTTGCCGAGCAAACGTTAATATTTTGAGTGGAACACAATGAAGCATGCAGTTAAACTAGGCAATAGCGACCCAGCTTAAAAGAAGATCGAACCCCAACCCAAGTTCCACAGCGACTTCTTCGGAACTCATTTGTGCGACAATGGCACCGAACGACTAGTAATACATCAGTGTATCTGGCAGCAATGCAATTTACTTCAGGTAGGGAGAAATACAAAGCAAGTTTCAATAAATATACAGGACCGCACATACGTTTGAATGGGTTAAGAATTATCGCACGAGATTGCTTTGATCCAGGATATCACGAGAGGCGAAGCAACCCGTCTACACGAAAATTGATCTAAAAGAACTTTTCAACTGGTTAATTGCTCCGTTTCCAACCCTAATTTGCTTTATAATGTTTACGGCATTCAGTTGGTCGAAACCAATTGACGCCGATCAGTGTCACAGTCACAATGATCGAACTTCAAATATTGACTAAACTGCAGAGAATAACACAACAAAAACTGTTTTAATAGCTAATAAGTTTAGCACACTCCATCATTATTTGACCAGTTGTGGACCAGTTGTGGAAAGTATTTGTCAAGGAACAAGCAGTCAGAATGTTATTTTTATTTTGTAGATTTTTGACTCGAATCTGATTGTTCAAATATCCCGTGTAAACAAATCTAAATGAGAAACTTGGAATTTCCAGGCGATCTCGATTCCGGTGCATTCGACCAATGATGACGTGATTTATTTAGACGGGTTCCTTCTCTGTTTAAGTTGGAAACGAAATCGAACGTGTTTTGTATCATCACATGTGCGATACAAGTTTATTTTTATGGTACAGGCAGAACAGGGGAAATCGCGTGTTTTACATTAATAGGTGTGTCATAAAATATTTTTATACCATGATTACCTATTCTACAATATACAAAAAGCCTTTGACATAAATTTTAGCTTTACACGCCAACCGCGGTGAACAGGCCAGCAATGGGATTCCAATAGTTAAAATTTAAACCTACAGTGGAACTACATCCAAGCTGACCTTTGATGACCTCGACTTGAATGCAAACTTGTCTAAATTTATCGCTAGTCGCCTCGCGAAGAGTGAAATGAAAGCGGCAATTATTTATTACGTTTTTAAATGAGTTTATCTTATAAGATACCAAACATTAACAAACAAGCGTTGTCTCATGTTAATAAAGCCTTCATAACTCGAAATAGTATGTTATTATGTTATTAAAATGAAAAAGGCCCCATGATTTGCGCGTTTCTTTTTCCATTTCGTTTCGGCGATAAAATTGACAGCGGAAGTACCGCCCACCGGTGCCCATGTAAACAAAAAAAAAATCGCACATTGTACGTCTGCTGCTCAGTAAAATCGAGAAAAAATAATAGCGACTCTTAATAATCTGACGATCATGGTATAAATTAAATATACCCAAAGTAGCTTTGTGTACCAAATGTTTACCACTCGTGGTGAAGTGGTGTTAACCGCTCGTCATAGTCTCGCGGTTAACACCACTTAACCTCTCGTGGTGAACATTTCGTACACCAAGCTACTGTGGGTATATTCTATATGTACCTGGCAGCAATGCAATTTACTTCAGGTTGGGGGAAGTACACAGCAAGTTTCAATAAAATATTTTTTACTAGAAACGTTAATAGAATAATATTTCACGAAACAAAGTTGCAAACGTCAAATAGTTTAACATTCCATTGACAGGGTGTGGAGTGAAATACGAGTAATGTGAGTTAGCCGAAATCATATTTTCATCTACAAAATTATCATTTCAAATATCTGTGAAACTTGTATTACCCCATTGCATTGCTGCGGCTTATTTGATCAGATTTACGAGATTATTACTTTGAAGTTTTCATGAATTGAAATTGTTACAAGTCACTAATGTGTGTCATAAAACGAACAGTAGACTCAGCAAAAGTTTTGATTGATGATATGTGTGGGTGTAATTTCTTACAAGGAGCGCGGTTGTTCAGCGGTTACGGCACTGGACTTCAAACCAAAAGGGCCACGGTCAGAGGCGGCGGAAGCTCAGTGAAAGTGGAGGGGCACAAATTTTAAAGGCTACTATGGTTCAGCCCAGGGGGGGATAAGTTACAATCGTATATCGGTAAATATACCATGACACACTATAGACTCTCATTTATGCCGCGGTGTGGTCACTGCCCTGCCCATTTCTTCAACTTCAATCAAAGATGGCTGAAGTAGTACAAACGGACCGAAGCGACCCAAGGTGGAATTTTTTGGCCAAATGTTGTTTGGATTTACAGATAATATATTACAGGAATGTTTGTATAATGACACATTTGTTTGCACCCATTTAACTCATTGTGTAACAGCGCTGTTGGTCTTTGTAAAAAAAAGTGGAGGGGCACTTGTCCTTTGTGCCCCCCCCCCCCCCCCTGGTTACGCCGCCTCTGGCCACGGTTCGATGCCCGACAGAGGGGAATTGCGTTATGTTCTTGGGCAAGGCGCTTAATCCCGATAGCCCACGCGAGGACACTGTGTACTAAGGCGTACTGCAGTTCGATGGCGTGCTTGTCCTCAACCAATGGTAACCCAGCTAGTATGGAGTTAGTACGTCGCGGAGTCGGACAGTTGCTCGCCGCTTCTCGGTGGTTCTCCCCGGCTTCCTCCACCCGTAAAACTGTCCGACACGAGGTGACCCTGGCTGTCGAAGGTGTTATTAAGTCCCAATGAATAAAATAAACAAATGTCTTACAATTCGAATCGCTTCGTAATCGAACCAAACCCCACACTGTTGAATCGCCCAACCATGATGCAGTTGAATCTCGATGTCCACGATTGTGGGCATCGAGTTTTGACTGCACCATGGTTGGGTCATTCTACAACCGCATCACGGCTGTGTGACGAAAATGTTGGTAATTTTCAAAGTTCCCAGCAAACTGAATACGTACTATTCATGAATGTCATCCATACGAGTCCACTGCCATTAAAATCACTAGAATGGAACGCAGCACATGCACAGTTAATGTAAAAACCAGAAGACTAACAACACCACAAACTCTGAACCTTTTGGGGTTTCAATTTCAAAGCATATGATCGTATTATGTAATTTGGTTCTTAGAAATGCACATAAGTGCAGATAAGTTGCATACTCGTGAGGAACTTGGGTTCTGGGTGAAATTTTGTACAGGTAGGCCTACTGTTCACACGGATCGTAAGTCTGAACATAAGAAAAGTCAGAGCAGGGCTGAATGTGTTTTGAAAGTTCGCATGTTCATGAGATGTGTTCAGTGTAAGAAAACTAATGGTTATTAAATGGGAGATAGCCGAATTTCATGAGGTATTGCTTTTTTCTTTAGTGTAAACTTTTAAACTAAGCCTGGATGCTATTGTTTACACGTCATGAAAACTGATTACATTTTCAAGTGATTTTCTTCTTAAACTGACGTCAACGTCTTAAACGCGTTTATCCTAATGTCAAGAAAAAGAAGGGAGAAAGGGTGAATGAATTTAGGTTAATCTGCATTTGTGCCCATACGAACATGGTTAAAAATCTACTTGTTGGATAATTTACGTGCAATTGAGAATCCCGGATGTTCAGAATTCGTTACCAGTTTTATGTGCATGGCACTTCGGCCAGTGATGTTCTCTGGGAAATTCAGGCGAGTAGTTATCAGGTGAACAGCGGAAATGTCGTTGTTTTGGAATCGGAGTTTTCAAATTAAAATCTACGCTGATTTTGATAAGATCATGTTCACATCAATCCGCCCGGAATTCTCTAAATGAATAAAGGTGGTGCAAACTCAAAATAATGATAAGTGTGTATTTTGAATAAAAAAATACTAACCACTGAATAAATTGAGGAAAACCACACAGAGTATAGCTGTGCATGTTTCAAGAGGCATTTGATCGCATCGCTGAAGACAGAAGCCATGCACGTAACAAATGATTAACGTTTATGACGACGAATAATAACCTGGTTTTGAGCATATTTTTGTCAAGGTGATAGCTTAAAATTGCGATTTTCTTGTTTGAACGTGTATATATTTTTGATAATCTTTCTCACTCGGGCTAAATGTAAAGCGTAAAGATAGGGATATGATGAACTTCGAAAACCGATTTGTCACTTAAACAGACCAGCAATGGTACATGCGATGTCAATTAAGCGTAAAATGTTATGTCCATTTCCGCATTTCTGTTTACCACCATAATAGGCGGTGTGATAAGAGATTAAAAGAAAGAGAGACCAGTCGTCTCCTGCAGTCATCATCTGTTCAATTATGGCCAGTTAATATGTAATTGTTGTAAAAACAGTACATCACACATGTTCTGGACACACACCCGTATTACGCATCTAGCATGTCACCGAAAGTCAGCATATACCGAAATGAGAGTCTTTTTCAAAGGAACTTTAAAGCGAATACTAAATTAAGATAGATCTAAGCGTCCAAGTCCAAGAGAAGCAATTAAAATGAGAATTAATGTTCTGGCTATCGAAATAAAAATTCATTCCAGTCTGAAGGTGTGTAAGACTGTGGATCGAGGCGAGTAGCTGGGGATGTCCCATGCTATAGGTTAGAGGAGGTTCCGCATCTGTGCGAGAGTAAAAGGCACGTTGTAGTGTAGCGGAGGCCACAAAGCTCATATTTAGTCAGTGTCCATATCTGAGTGTAGGATCAGAAATAGAAAGTGCGAGCTCAGGGAGCCATCGGTATTTAGGAAGATGGCATACCTGTTATAGAAGGCAAGACATACGTAGGCAGAGTAGGCCTCCTGTATGAACATTATTCTGAGATAAATGGAGGGAGGGGGCGTTTAACCCCATTTGTGGCGACTGCTTGAGTGAAGAGCGTCCACTAAAGTGACAATAAGCTAGTGGCCGTAAGACGGCAGTGTTAGAGTGACATTCCGCCACTCGTTAGAGGGATGTCGATATAGTAATGTGACAATACGTTAGTGGCCGAATGACGGCAGTGGTAGCGTGATATTCCGCCACATGTTAGAGCAAAGGCGTCCGGAAAAGTGACAATATGTTAGTGGCTGTGCGACGGCAGTGAAAGAGTGAAGTGAAAAGGCGACCAAAGTCCAAACACCAGCGAGAAGGAAGGAAAACAAGAGGCAACAGAGAATGCGGGTCCGCACGTGACTCAAAAACTGTGTGGCTAGGGGGTGATTGACGTTTAGTTTTCTGATTCATTGGATTTAATGTAAGTCACAAATTACCATATTCATTTATATCTTACCTCCTACAAGTATCTGGGAATTTCATTGGTTCAAAGACGTCACATGCAGACTGCATATAAAACCATATACTGTCTATCAACATCAATATACGCTGACAGCTATGGATAATCTCCCTTTTTTTCATTGATTATTCAAAATGGCGGCAGCCGATAAACGCTTCAAGTTGAAAGATTGAGTGTTGGAAGTCCATATTTGGTCTGAAGTGCAGGTTAGGCAACTTAAAAGGCTTCATATTCTGTGGATGTGTGTCATGTTACCTGTGAAATGAAACTCTTTGGTATGTGTGAATTTGCCTTGTTACAATTTATGGGAGAGTGCCTGTAGGCACTCTCCCATAAATTGTAACAAGGCAAAGGCAGGTGAACACATTGTGAGAATTCTCTCATTTAATTTTGATCGCTGTTGTTATTAGTCCTGTGCATCGATGCAGCAGTCGATAAGATATATTCGTTACACAGTTTGTTGGTGGCCTAATATGGTATATATGGTGTCAGTTAATTCCATATTGGACTCGAGCTTCGCTCCCGTCCAATATGAAATTAACTGACACCATATATACCATATTAGGCCACCAACAAACTGTGTAACTAATAATATACATATATGTATTAAAATTGTTGTTTTTGGTGAACCCCTGTTGATTCATGCTTCTTGACAAGTCACTGACCCCTTCGGGATAAGAACCACCCCAACAAAGTGAAACGGACGGGTTCGTTACGGTGAGACATACGTTCACGAACGGATTCAGGCGACACTCCTTGAGTGAATACGCGGCGTGAATCTATTTCTTTCAGGAGCGACAAAGCCCAGTTTCCGACATTTTAATCACACGCACACTTCGATTTTTTAGTGCAGTTTAAATGCTTCAACTCCCAAGGCTCGAAACGAAAATATTTTTTGCAGCAACATATTTGAACAGATCCGTTTTCACATATTTAAAATCTTCTGGGTTGGTTAACTCTACCATTTCATGGCGCCATTCGGTTAGGATTCGGGGTTATTTATTTATTGGGGTTTTAACGATACTTTCCACAGCTATGGTCATATCGTGTCGGACGCTTTTACTGGTGGATGAAATCGGAGAATTCGATGAGCAACTGTCGTTCTCTCCAACTTATTAACACCGAACAATGAAGACTGAAGAGTTAGCATCGGTTGAAGCCATATGTACTATTGACTTGCAGTACACATAAGCACACATCCACCCCCTTGAGAAATCGGTCTTAAGTGTCTTGCCCAACGACACAACGCCACTTACGCCGGTCTTATCGAACTTTCGATCTGAAGTCCATTGCTCTAACCGATGAGCCACCGCGTTCCCAATTCGTGGCCATAGCTGACATAGTCGACCCTTGAGTGCAACAAGGCGTCAATTGCAATGCTTTAGCATTGCAGGTGGCACATTGTAGCATTCGAGGGATGATACTTCACCCACTATCGCCTGTTCAGATTAGGTATTTTGGCCATATTGTGGCAACAATCGGCCCTGTGACCAACGCTCGTCCCTGGGTGTCTACGCAACTGGCGTGACGATTTCTGAAACCATGACAATGTGGTGGGAAAAGCCATCTCCAGATGCACAGCCATATGCCCAAAGAAAAGACGGATACATAGCGCCAGACAGTGAAAGCCGAAAGAAAATTATGCAACCGAGCAAAAAAGGCCGGGGCATGGAAAATGAGAAACCAGGTCGGGCTGAAAACGATCACGAAATCACGAAATCATGTAATCAGTTAAACGTTCAGTTATAACCATCTGTCACCAATTAACCGTCCATTACTTTGGTACAAAGAATATGCATAGGCTTGAGTTTAACACCGTGACGCTTCAGTGACAACCTAGATGGAAATATTTTATATTTCTGCATTCAAACAATACGAAAACCGTAGAAAATAACTGATGCAAATCTTGTATAAAAAAAGCGGACCTTATAAAATGTAACTTATGCACATGTCGCATAAAATACTCGGGGCTGAGGATCAAAAACATAGGTTATAACCCCACGTTGGAACGAGCTCGTCGAGCTCGTTCCAATGAGGGGGTCATAACCTATGTTTTTGAGACAAAAAATGAAAAAAAATAGTTATTCAAGAAATCTTTTGACAAGTGTCGTCTGCTTTTCATGTTGGTTAAAGGGTTAATATGGCAATATTAGTCTTGTGTGAAACTGGATAAATATCAGGACAAATAAAGTATACATCTGGAAAACAGAAAGCGAACTCTCAATTTAGATAAGACAATGCACCACGCACATAATAAGTGAAGTTGTTGTGCTTTCCAAGAAAACATGGAGATAGCTTATAAGCTGGAAACCATTTATTTTAGGAATAAGCTGGGGAGAAGTTAGAACCAATCAGCTTGCGCAGCTCGTTCCAGTCCAATACATATCAGTTCATGCACGCGAAAGTCCGGTTGTGTTAGGACTGACAGCTGTGTGTATTAATTAAAACCCGTCAAAGCTTACGCCTGTGTTTCACATTTTCTACAGAAACGTCATCAACCTGCCTGTGTGGAAAATGCAGTTTTATGCGAGCGATCGTGTGGACTTCAGTCGGAACAACTGACGACAGCTGCACAAGGTTGCGTAAAATTATCAAATGCTTCAAATATTCTCAATAAATCCCCCGGGGAAAGTTTCAAATTTCAAACCAGATTGCGTCCGAAGACATTTCCATTTCGGGATGATATTGAAATTTTTTGATGAAAATGTACTGCATCCCGAGATAAAGGGCAGAATTACATTTTCTATGTATTAAATCTTCAACATTCAATTTTCAGTTCTCCAATAATAATGGCATCTCTCTTTTTTCATTTAATTTTTATTCTTGCTCACTGTTTCTTTGAGGCTTCCATGGTTAGAATGTCAATTACGACCTTATCAACGGTATGTCTGAATGTTTATCAAGGAAAAATCACAACTGACTATTAATGGCGAATAGGACGTATCTTATCTGAAATAATGTCTCACGACACTGAGAAAGTAATAAATGACAAGTAAATGATATGATTCGTAATATAGAACAAATTACATACCACAAATCATATCGTGCTTTAATGGTCTTTACTTTCGTCTGTTACCAATGTAAAAGATCACTTTTTAATTCAGTTAGCTGACTTATAACACAAGTATTCGACTGAAGTGAGGATATGAAGACTTGTATTACACATTTTATCAATATCAAATTTTGCAATCACCACAAAAAATAGGATTAACTGGTAGAGTGTTGAATTATTCTTGGTCATCAAAATTTGGTCTCAAAAATATCTTTGTCTTGTTACAATTTATGGAAGATTGCCATAATTTACAACATGGCAAATCCGAACAGACTAAACAATTTTACTGCAAAGGTAATATGTAGAATATCCACAGAATAGAAAGCCTTTAAGATGTGGTATCGACACTACAGAATAAAGCCCAATATGGGCTCCCAGCACTCTACCAGTTAACAATGTCTTTACACTAGTGCAGGAACCAAAAACAATGGATGCAGATGGTAATTCCAAGTGTGACACATCTTATGCTTATAAGCCTCTGTATTAACCCTTTAATGACAATAGTACCATTAGTACCGTACTATGTTTATCTTTCATTAACCCAATTATCAAATTGAATTATTATGTTGAATATGCAAGACATTTTTAGGATTAGTTCGTTAGCGCCTACAAAGGGAATTTATGGGGTAGACAATTACTATTTTGAACATGCAGCCCCAAGGCATGAAAACATTAATTGGTCTTCAAACCATTCAATGACTATGGATTCTTCCAACGGATGACATTGACGTGTAATGGAAAGTACCATCAGTGTTCAGCGGGTAAGCAACTGCTACCCATGTGCGGTTGAGAAGTGAAGATCTGTTCCACGCTCGAGGCATGTTGAGATGATGACAAGCCCGTCTGTCATGGCTTACCCATACAAGGGCAGCATGCGTTTTATAGTGACGGGCATTCAGATATGTGGTTTGTGGCATTGTGAAAATGGTTAGATGATTTCACATGCAGTATATTTTGTCAAGACATTATTCATTCTCACAAATTCATAGCAATTAACAGATGGTTGACGCAAAACTGTAATAAGGGTACACTGACGGTTATTGGCGGATGGTTAGTGTGTTGTATGCACCCTTTAGGTATGCATTTATGTGAGACGTAACTTACCCGACGTGGCCTGAACGGGAAATTTGTGGAGAGTACTTCATAAGAGTATAGTCAGACCGAAGAGAGGAAGCCAGACATGAGAAGGCGAGGAGATGTAAGGTCCCAAAACCCACAGCAGTTGCAGCGCGGCACGCCACAGGCTAGCAATGAAATGTAAAACGTGGAGTTGGGTAAGTGTGTGACTTCTGTTGTTGTTGGCGGCGGTGGTGGTGGTGGTGGTTGTGGAGTGTGGTGTGCTGTCGCGCCGTAGAGCTACAGTACGAGCTGAAATATGTTTTGGGGTAATTTACCGAATGTTCTGTTATATTTTTATAGTTTTTCTTTTTTGATAATTCCTCGCCTTCATATCTTTTCTTGGGAAGCTCTCCCTGAAAGCTTCCAAAGAAATGATGTCAAAGCTTGGAATTATGAAAAGAGGAAAACGGTAGGAATTACTTGTGGTAATCCTATGGCTTATTTCAGTTTGTACCGTATGTATGGAAATTACTCAATGTAAAGCACCATGTAAGTATGTATGTTAGTACTTACTATGTAAGTAGGTTTTATTCTCCCATGACAACTTTCCTACAAATGTTTATAGAGGGAGTCGACCCCTCCTTCACACCAAGTCCTCCTACAAATTCCGGGTTTTAGTATTTTCTGCTGCTGAAACACCAACATTTATTTATTATTTATTTATTTATTGGTGTTTAAGGCTACATATTTCTGCACAATGGCTAATCATGACCCCGACTGTTTTACGGGTGGAAGAAGCCGGGGTACCCGGAGAGAACCACCGAACAACGGCGAGCAACTGTCAGCTCCCCAACATACTAACTCCACACAAGCAGGGTTAGCATTGGTTGAAGACAGTTGCACCATCGACGTGCGGTACGCCTTAGTACACAACGCCACCGTGCCCCCAAGTGGGCAATGGGGATGAAGTGTCTTGTCTAACGACACAACGCGGCAGCCACAGGTGGGAGTAGAACCGAGGACCTCTCGGCTTGCAGCCTGCACCCCTACCAAATGAACCACCGCGCCCCTGAAACATCAACAACCTGCCTGGGTGGACAATGCAATATATGATAGGAGGTCTTTGGAAGGTCATAAAAACAAACATAGAAGTCCTATATATTTCGTTAAACGATAAGAACAGCAAACGCAAATGTTACTTAAGGAAATAGCACCATCGACCAGCATGCGGTGGAAATGTACGGGGATGCGCAGATGCCTGACAATCATTGAAGACAGTCTCCTGACCGAAGGGGTGTGGACTAATCGTCATACAAACATCACGGTTTTTGGTAAACTAGGCTATCATAGTTAAGAAACTGTAGATACACCGATATTTAGTATCCGTCCATCTAGGACTATACACCAACATCCTTGCCTGTTAGTGCAGTCGAAACTCAAGAAGTCGAAAAATCTACAGCTGATGTTGGAAATCCTGTGGTGTATTAAGTGCATATTTGCTAGTGAGGTACACACATTTATGCTGGACTGAGAAGTAAGCGTGCGAGCAGATATCTACGCACGTGGTGGCCTAGTGGCAGGATAGTCTGCGTATATTGTAGCAATAAATGTTGGTTTGCTTCGCATTCCGCCACCCAGTGGGTAGGGTTGCACGATATTCAAAACTGAATACCGGTATCGGTATTCAAAAAAATATCGCGGTATACCGGTATATCGAAAACTGTTATATATGAACACAAGTATCACAATCGAGACTCGAGGCATCACAGTCGGAACGAATTAGCATGCCTTGATGATGCGGTTCGAAACACCTTTACCCAACGCAGACGATATCAAAATTTATTACTTTCAAAATTAGTTTATCAGTTTTTGCCCAAAGATTTCAACAAAACTATATCATGTGACCCCCCATTGGAACGAGCTCAACGAGCTCGTTCCAATGAGGGGGTCACAGGATATAGTTTTGTTGAAATATTTTTATATTTATTTTTTCAACTACTGATTTTGTATATTACGAGGGCGCAAGCAGACGATTCCTTTGATAAGGGGATAATATTATTCATTCGGGGCTACAGTTAAAAAACTTAAGACATGTTGAAAATGAAACTATGGGTAAATAAATAATGACGATAAACCGATATTTTTGTAATTACACCGGTATTCAATCGATATTGGTTTGAATACCGGTATATATCGGTTTATCGATATACCGTGCAGCCCTACCAGTAGGTAGATATCAACGCTTAATCTTTGAGCATTGATTGACTAGGATTGCACGATCCTTTACTTTGTAGTTGTTAGTGTAATGAGATATTTTAAAATATGAGCAATAATTATTTCAGTCTATTATTGAGCTGGTTCAACGGTAAAAAAAAAGACAGTGTGAAAACGTATCAAGAAAAAGTGGATACTCACCATACATCTTCCGTGAAGACAAATTTTGTTTTTATCTTCTTCACAAATGTCACCATTTTCTTTCTTGACGGTGAAATAACCAGAGTATTGATGACCTCTCAGTGCACACGATACTCTGCAGGGATTATCTGAAATATTGAATTTAACCGTTCACATACCACAGACATTTTAAACATAGCGAAATTTTCTCCAGTTCAGTTTCAAATATTGTTTCTGTACTTTCGCAGTTGCAGATTAGGCACAACTGTGCTTCTGGTATGCTTTACCGGGATGTGCTGGGGTTGACGGCACGCCGGTGCTTCTGTTTCGTAATTGATACCTTTGTGTGTCATAACGACCAAACAACGTAATGGCAAAAGAAAACAACGGGGTTAATTTGTTAAAATATTCAAGCAGTAGTTTGAGGACCAGATTAGTAATAGTTTACAGGACTGCTTACTCGGATGTATCACAAGTAGCCATTGATACATCATTAGGGGTGCTCATCATTCATTGATGAAACCTTAATCATCTGATTGTCCATTCCATTCCATTGCTCAGTAGATTCCTCTTTAGGGACATACCAGCGAAACAATCAGCCTAGTAGCTGCTTCTTTAATATCGATGCTTATGAAGTTGTAGATGATGTTGGTGCTTTTGCTGCTCCTGTTGCTAAAGTTGCTGTCAGTATTTACATCATTTCTACCAATTCGTTATTATTGTAGCTGGCCGCTACTTGTTCTACTAGTGTTACCGCCACCACCACCAATACTGCCGTCATTACAACTACTACAATAATAATTTTCTACCTCTGCCACTACTACTGTTATTTTTACTACGAATGATACCTCTTCTGCTCAGTATAGTAACTACTACTACTACCACTACTCCCATTAACATTCACTGCCACTACTACTAAGCCTTCAATTACCACTACTTCTAACACTACTACTATTACTACAGTACTGCCACTAACTCATTAACTACTCCAACACTTTTTGCAGCTGTGATTTAAATTATTCTTGTCGTTAGTACAATACTGTGACCACAAACGCGTTCTCATTTTCGTTCAGATCGAGATCTGGTCGCGACCCACTGGGTGAGATTTCAAACAGAAAATTTTGCGAACTCATAAGTTTTACTGGTTCGTCACGGTATTGATGCATCTGTTGATGGGCCTGTCCACCTACAATTCTCTGTCCCCACTGCTGCTGATTTCGAGTCGGAAGAGTTTGATATTCTCTCTATTTGAGGGGATATAACAATCCGCTTTCCATTTTAACCCCCTAGCGATTTAAAATATAAGGTATACAGTTCTGCAATCACTAAAGTGGAAGTTCAGCAGTCCTGGAAATGAGACGGGTGCGAGTGCAATTGCTCCCGTCAACACCCGTGTGTTCTATTTTACGGGAGCTAAAAAATGCACTCGTTGAAACATATTATGGAGCTCTAATATACTGTGAGGGCATATAAATGTGTGTCGTTTTGAGAAAGCAGCACTCTGTGGCCAGTTACTGTCAAAATTCAGCAATTCCTTATACATTTAACCCTTTGAACACTGGTCGTATCTACAATGCCAGTTCAATGGCAGCAATTAGAAAAGTCCATATTCATTATTTGAGGTAGACCAATCAATATTTTCAACGTGCAGCCTCAGGGCTGCACTTTGAAAATACTGATTGGTCTACCCCACACATTTACTGACCAGCCATCCTATTTAATTACGTTATGACGTATCATGTTCCTGGCTGGAAAAGCAGCCACTTGGGTTCAAAGGGTTATGGTTTCTTGTGTTTGGTGACAGTATTCCCTCGAAAATTCATATACTAACATTTTACGGGTGCAATTGACTCTCGTCTCTATTTCGCGGGAGCTTAAAACTGCACCCGTCAATTTTGTTCATTTCCAGCACTGGTTCAGATTGTAAGACCCGATCATCGTGTGAGAATAGTGGGCACTTTATTCTAAAAAATATCTACAATATGTGCGAGTACGTTGCAAATTGAAACGTGACTATCGGCTTCCTAAGTGAGTTAGTTCTTTACTGGTGCTATATCTCCATGAGGAGATGAAAGTAAGATATTAAACTTACCTTTCAGCGTTGGATACCAAGTGTATCTTACACCAGTTCGTAAATTGTGTGGCTTATGCTGTTCGCAAAGTTTCTCAAGACCACTATCTGACGAAGGACAAGGCTGCAAATACATCAAATACTGAAGTTGTTATTACTATGCTCTGTTTTTTTTCTTGTCGTAACCAGCTGTCTTATTCGTGTTACATTAATTAGAAATTCCTAGCTGGTCGATGAAGGCCTTTCACAAGTCGAAAAACGATAGACAACCTAAAAAAGCTGGACCCCCACACTCTAGCCCATTAACGCTATTCGCTTCCAGTAGCAGAGCCATGTGGGAATGCGGAACTCATCTTCCAGCTTTGCCTGAGAAAAAGTACCCTGAAATCAATAAATCTGGTTCATGTACTCTCACCCAGATATTTCTTGGTCATTTTGCCATAGTTATCCATCCGTTGTCTTGGTACTTAAGCCATAAAAAGTATCCAAGATATTCCCATTGGCATTATCTATCTTTATACCATGATCACCTTCTACTATATATAAAAAGCCAATGACATGAATGTTAGCTTTACACACCAACCATGGTGAACACGTGGGTCTGTGGTGAACACACCAGCAATGGGATTTCAATAGTTAAAGTTTACACCTACAGTGGAACTACATCCAAGTTGACCTTTGGTGACCTCGACCTGAATGCAAGCTTGTCTAAATTTATCGTTCGTCGCATCGCGAAGAGCGAAATGAAAGTGGCAATTATTTATTACGTTTTTAAATGGGTTTATCTTATAAGATACCAAAAATTGACAAACATGCGTTATCTCACGTTAATAAAGCAGCCATAACTCGAAATAGTATGTTATGTTATTAAAATAAAAAAGTCTCTGTGATTTTCGCATTTCCTTTTCCATTTCGTTTCGGCGATAAAATTGACAGCGGAAGTACCGCCCACCGGTGCTCATGTAAACAAAAACAGATTCGCACGTGTTAATATTGAATATTGTATTATTTGACATTTAAGCTCTTAATAATCTGACGATCATAATATAAATAAAATATACCAAAAGTAGCTTGGTGTACGTGTCCACCACCCGCGGTGAACATTTGGTACACCAAGCTACTATGGATATATTCTTTTTGTACTTTATATTGTCAAGTACTAATGTTTTTGACAGTGGTTGTTCCCATGCATTGACCATAACTGAACAATTAATATATTGTTTGGCAGATCTCAGTGACAGTTATTAGTTAAATATGTGCCTTCACTCAAGAGGATTCTTCCAGGTAACATAATTTTCCTCGCAAACTTAAAATGGTGCTTTGGCCTCGTTGAAAAGACAAAGAAGCATGGCCATAGTTTCTAACATGTAATTGCAGGAAGGGAACTAAAAACATTAGTAACTGCCTGAAACTATTGGTTCACCAGATGGATGCAATGCACAAAATAAGAAGCAAATCTAAGCTTGAGTCTCTAAAACGATATCGTCACTATGTATTATTCTAGAGGAGAAATATTTTTACACGTTACTGCGAAATTCATGGTAAATGATGCTATCACCTTATTCTGATGTTTGGTATTAAAACAGTCTCAAGGTGACCTTGCATTGCAAATTTTCAGGAAAATAATAATTACATTATTGGTTAATTTTATTTATTTATTTATTTATTTATTTAATTATTTATTTATTTATTTATTTATTTATTATTTGTACTATAGACGTAGATAATTCCCAGTTCATCAGTAACGAACATTGGATGACATATCTCGTTCCTTGAAAATACAAAGGTGCTAACTGGAAAGCAGTTGGAACTTTTGTTTTCGTGGAATGATACAGTGACTAACTAATAAGATGTCACCAGATCACCAGCACAGACAGTGAACCTGTTAATGTATGATATAATTTCGACCGCAACTCCAACATCTTGGAACAGCGTTTGAAAATTAAGCATTTATTTCGGAAAATGTTGTTCTTTCGATACAGACAGACAGATAACCATATGGGGGATGCTCGTTCGCAACAACACTTCAACGGCAGTGGCGTAGGAACCGGGGGGGGGGGGTTAGGGAGGTACCCCCCCGAAAAAAAAAAAAAATGTTTCAAAACTTTGTAAATCATATCTAGTATCTACACGAAAATAACCACATACGTCTGCATATTCTACATCACAGAGGCGCACATAAAAACTGTATGATCTACACCATCTGCAGTGCATAGAAAGTTGGTAGCCGATGTAACTAACTGATTTGACGCTCAACAGGTTAACATCTTCCTCTCTGACATACATCCTCCTTTAACCCTTTACCCCACGCAACGGCCAAAACCGGCCGGCGCTATTCTCAAAAATCGCCAATTAATTTTCATGATTTTTTCATTTGTTGTCTCAAAAACATAGGTTATGACCCCTCATTGGAACGAGCTCGTCGAACGCGTTCCAATGAGGGGTCATAACCTATGTTTTGGAGACAAAAAAGGAAAAAAATCAGTTATTCAAGAATTTTTTTTTTGCAAGTGTCGTCTGCTTTTCATGTTAGGTAAAGGGATAATAACCAAAAATTAACAGCAACGATACCTTGATTTTTTCACTTGAGAAGTGAGGAAATGAGCTCTTAGTAGTTCATATTTCACAAAATTTCCTGGTATCCCACTCCCGCACTCTCCCTCGGGTTTGGCTACGCAGAGTGTACCGCCAAAGGCGACTGTGCTGTCCCCTGCAAGCTCCCGTTTACAATACCCCCCCCCCCCCCCCCAAAAAAAAAAAAAATAAATATTATAAGCTTCCTACGCACCGATGCGTTTAATACTAAAGTTCACGCGCTAAAATATAATTTCCGATTCGCAAGCATATACCGTTCAAACACCAGCATAACTTCTGTTTCTAAACGGTGTTCTCTGACATCAATTATTTATAGATCTACTGGATAATTGTGCAGAAATAAAATCCAATAAAACCATTTCAGACAAAATCATTGATTGATAATAGGTGTACATCTTCGCCACTATTTAACAAACATTGAGCTCTGAAAAAGTATGACAGCAGTTACGAGGTTAAATCCCAGTGAAGCTTATGGGCATTCAACTTATCTTGTACCTTGTATCTGGTAGTTTGTATATAAACATCTCCAAACCATCCTACGCATTGCGCGGGGTGGGGGTGGGGTTGGCAACGTCACTGTCCGCATAGAAGACTTTTTCGGCAGGTCCAAGATTCTTTTAACCTCTGACCCCTCGAATAATAGAAAGCTCCCGCTAGAACTACCCACATTCAGTAATAAATTTTAACAATTGCAATCATTATCAGAATGAAAATACCAAGCGTGCCGTTTGTTGAGGAAACACTTACTGTGCTAAATATTAAGGACATACCTCTTGACTGCAAACTTTATATTGTCTGTAAATCCCCGGACAACTGCCGGTTGAATTTCTTCCTAGTTCGCTACAAGAGATAAAGATCTGGAATGAATAGTGTTTAGCATCAGGGACAAATTAAATGTTAAATGCAACTATTGCAATATACATTGACCCGAAAACAACTCATAAGTGCTGGCAACTAAGCTTGCTTTATTTAATGCAAACATAATCATTATTCAACAAGTCGGCAAAACACACCCTCCCTTTAACACAAAATGTACCAGGCAGTTTTCGTAATCTGCCGTGATATGCTTCCAAAACTCCGGTTGTGGCAGCTCACTGAACGTGCTTATGAGTTTGATCCAATATGGTTATAAGCTATGTTTTGGAAGTAGAAAAAGAAAGGTTCGGCTTGTTCTAGAATAAATATTCCGATTGTTGTCTTCTCGTGGGGTAAGGTAAAGAATCTGTGCTGAGAGATAATAATCAACCCGTGATCCAATCTAGCCAATATATACTCGGAATACAATGGTGTGCTTGTAATCTTAAATGGAAATTTCATAACAATACATCTACTGTTGATATATTCTCACTGGGGACGTGGTGGCTCAGTGGTTACGGCATTAAACTTCAAACCGAAAGTGAAGCAATTCGTTTGTGATCATTTTGCGCACTTTTAAGGACGTGTGCCCTTAGCCTTGGATACCGGACCCTTTTTCTCCAGTATTTTGTCTCCCAGAATAAACAACTACAGCTCTGCTTCCTGGAATTCAACCCGAAGGACAAGAGATGTAATAGGTGCACGCGATGGTGCCTTGACACTATTGTCCAAGAAAGAACGACGATTTTCAAAGCAACTGGATGATTGACAGCGAGAAATCTGAATGTTCAGTTTTGTACTTGTAGTAGTGTACTGGTATATTGGCGAGCGCGGTGGCTCAGTCGTTACGGCATTGGACTTCAAATCGAAAAGTCCACGATTTCATCCCACCAGAGGTAACTGTGTTGTGTCCTTGGCCATGGTACTTAACCCTTTACCTAACCTTAAAAGCAGACGACACATGCAAAAATAATTCTTGAATAACTAATTTTTTTCATTTGTTGTCTCAAAAACATAGGTTATGACCCCTCGTTGGAACGAGCTCGACGAGCTCGTTAACGAGGGGTCATAACCTATGTTTTTGAGACAAAAAATGAAAAAAAATAATGAAAATTAATTAGCGATTTTTGAGAATAGCGCTGGCCGGTTTTGGCCGTTACGTTAGGTAAAGGGTTAATCCCGATTGCCCACGTAGGGGCACGGTGGTACTTTGATCTAAGGCGTACTGCACCTCGACGGTGCAGTTGTCTTCAACCAATGCTAACCCTGCTTGTGAGGAGTTACAACGTTGGGGGTCTGACAGTTGCTCGCCGTTGCTCAGCGGTTCTCTCCGAGTACATCGGCTTCCTCCACCCGTAAAACTATCCGACACGAGATGACCCTGGCTCTCGAAAATGTCGTTAAATCCCAAATAAAAACAAAAAACTAGTATGTTGGGTCTATATTGTTGGACGCATTTGCATACTATGTCATATATATGCTGTGGACTTCACTTAAATTTAAGTATGGTTGCTGGTGTTGCATTTACAAGATGAGGTCAGAATACTAGATGTTCAGTCCGTATCGCCGTTTTTGTTATGTCTATGCTATGTCTTTGATACTTGATTATTCATATGGTCCACATTTTACTTAACAGTAAATAGAATGGACTGACTGTTTAGTAGTTGACTTTGACGTCAATACTGGAATTTTTAACCCTTTACCTAACGAATCGCCCGCATCCGCCCGCGTAATATACAAATTCAGCAGTTGAAAAAATATTTTTTTCCAAAAAATTTCAACAAAACCATATCATGTGACCCCTCGTTGGAACGAGCTCAATGAGCTCGTTCCAACGAAGGGTCACATGATATGGTTTTGTTAAAAAATTTTGAAAAATTTAAAAAAAATGATATTTAAAATAATAAATTTTGATATCGTCTACGTTCGGTAAAGGGTTAACTGACAACGCGTCATTTCGATGTTGTTTGGATTTATGGAGAAACGGTAACATCGAGAAGATGATCTGAACTTTTAAGAGTGGAATATTGTCAGATATTGTGCACACCCTTCAATGTTCAGCTTGAGGTTAAGTATAGGCGATGGGGAGAAGGCAGTTTAGTAGATTCCTCATTTTTATTTACCTTATCGTATCAAAGATGACATAGCTGAGCAAACTTGAAGCATTGATGCGGTGTTAATGTTTGTTTGTTTTGAATATTGTGCGACATAATGTTCTTTTTGTACTGGTGACGACATGACATCTAAAGATGGGACCAGACAAGCCCTTAAAATCAGACTAAACGTCCACAGAAGGGTTAAGAGGATTCTTTTAACACTCGCCTTACATTTTTGAATGCTCCAGTTATCACACACTTCCTCCATCACAACACCTTTGTGTCTACCCCGATGAGCACGTGGGCATGGTGCAGCCAGAATCAGGGCTATCCTTAACTTTCATATCTCGTATCGCTGAATGAGATCTTCCATTCAGTTCATTGATACATGTTGTTGTAAATCATATTCAATTTAGGGATAGATCAAATAATATATCCAATCTGCATGTGTATGGTTGCGGGTTGAATGTAGTATTCTGTCTTCAAATCCCATTTCAGTTTGGCACCAACTTCGAACTGGACCAAAAAACACAAGAAGTGAGCTACAGTATACCGTATCGGTAAATGAGTCCTCGAATGATCAATGTAAAAACACAAAACACATCCTGTTGATTGTGGCTACACTCTAAAATCAGTTAGCACAATGGACTAGAAGCTTCGGCGCCACCTGTTCCAGATTATATTCGGGCTATGGACTAGTAATGATTTACACCATTCAATGAAGAAGATTGATTGCGACATTGAGGAAGAAGATAGTTTGACATTTACTAATTCCGTTCGATAAAATCTCGCACCCTCAAGATAAAGTTTTTTTTTTTTTGCTTTTCTCTGTTACATAACATACATGGAATGTAAGTCACAGAGCATAATACATATTTGCATCAAATAGGAAACTGCAATTGCTTCTAAGTGTGGTTTACGAGTGGAATCACATGTCACTGAATCTGGTATTTCAAAAACGTAAATAACATTACTCATTAAACATCTGGTTTGTGTTTAATATTCATTCATTTTTTTATTTGGTACATTTATTTTTATATCGCATGTTAATGATAAGTGTTTAAAGTGTAAAAATATTTGCCCACGACTCTTCACCTACTGTTGAAATTTACAAATGGAACAGGGAAGTCTTCCCACGCTCTGTGACAACGATAGCACTGTGCAAGATGGCTACACCATGTTGTGTTAAGGAGTTGTTTACTGCTCCATGTCAAATTACAAACGACGAGTTTCATTCCATCAAAAGAAATCAACAACTTTATTTCCAACTTTTACAACTTATAGTATACTTCGTTTCCTGTGACGATACCAATTCACATAAAACGATGCCGGGCCGGTGCAGATTATGTGACATCAAAGCCTGTTTGTAACACAAATACCAGGCCTGCCATTCTTAAAAATATAGGAGGGCTAATAATCGCTCCCCTTACATGGCCTAGGGGAGAGATTACATCTTCCCAAGCTTACAAAAGCTAAAAGTGACAAAATGAAGTTTTACTATTAATGAAATCTGCCCAATGGGCATTTTAACCTAGCCGATAGGTGTGAGAGAGGCAGTGTGACCGTCTTACAGAGACCACTAACATAGCAGAGATCTGAAACGATGTGGATTTTAGGAATAGACTGTTATGGTAATCATTATTTTCTAAGGCCAGGAGGGCTAGTTTTCGCCCTCCTTAATTTTTTTAAGGCGGGCAGTCGGCGGGCGAATAAATAGCTCTCCCGAAAATGCCAGGCCTGAAATACTGATGATTTTTATAGTTATAAGAGATCTTTGAAGTCAGAATACTTTTCGCATACATTATTCTAAAAGCTCTTGACTGCTTTTTTAGAACTTCACGTCTATTGAAAATATGGGTTCCAGTTCGCATATTTGGCACTGATAAATTAAAAATTGTAGAGTGTATTTTGTCAATATTGCATACCTTATTGACAAGTAATTCTCAAGGACTTTCCGTAACTTTTCGGCGTTATCTAGCAATTTATGTAAGTGATTTAATTTGATCATCCATGTAGTGTACGACTCCTAAGCTATTTCATTCCAGTCTCACCACAGTTATTATTACAAAACAGAAACTTTAGTGGATATTAATTTAATACCACAAATCACAATAACAACATATTTTCGCCATGACATATAGTAAACATCTCTCACTTTCATAACATTTCAGCTAGTTTAACTCGTGAACGTTGACACTATTTTCACTGCGATTCGCCGTTTGTACCTTCAAGGTCAGTGAACAATGGCATTTTTAAATAACGCAATCGCACGTCTTGTGTTGGTCAAGACGAAAAACAAGACGTTTACGTTTTCGGTATTTCCTTATATTTTTGGCTGAAGCATCTAATACAATTTATTGATTAGGATATCGTACCACAGTTTTTGTGGTCTTAACCCTTTACCCAACGCAGACGATATCAAAATTTATTATTTTAAATATAATTTTTTTAAATTTTTCAAAAAATTTCAACAAAACCATATCATGTGACCCCTCGTTGGAACGAGCTCGTTCCAACGAGGGGTCACATGATATGGTTTTGTTGAAATTTTTTGAAAAATAATGTTTTTTCAACCGCTGAATTTGCATATTACGCGGGCGGATGCGGGCGATTCGTTGGATAAAGGGTAACAGTTTCTCTCTTTGAATGCATTCTTCCACAAAACGGCTGTGGATAGGGTTCAGAAGGAAAACAGTTAGTTGTTCACCCGACTATGACGATCACTAAAATAAATCAGAATACGACTGTTATTCCGCCAATTATATATTTCCATTCAATAAATTCAAATGAGATTTATTATTTACATTAACTTATCAGGGGATAACAACAGAACATCAGCCGTGATCATTCATGTCAGTATTTAACTATTTACTGCGTTATATACATAGATAAACAAATACAGTTCAACCGGCGTGAAGACGCATTGCTCATTTTGGCATACAAGCTCACGATTCTTACCGTCAAACCAACCAGAATAATATGAATATACGTTGAAGCAAAATAAACCGGGCTGCCGAAATACAAACGGCAAAGTGAACATTAAATCGGCTAGGTTAATCAAAGATATTTAAAAAATTATCACCGACATTACCTTAAATAAGTGTCGGTTTTTTTAGTCGAGTACGGTGCAGTACTGTGATCACTGATGAACTTTTTTTTCTATATGCGATCTCGGTTCCGACAATACCAATGCGTTAATATTTCATGGAGAAGGTATTGAGAAATTAAAACCGAAGCAAGAAAAAATAAACGAAAGTAGCATCTGGAATTCGACGTTCCAGCATTTTCTTGCGGAAGTGAGAGTCTACGGTGATGTGAGGAGGAACGCGAACATGGAATTTTCATCGCATCGCAACTGGGTTGAGATTCGATGGAAATTCTCTGTCCGCTTTGTTATCACACTACTGTAAAGAGTTAACCCTTTACCTAACCTGAAAAGCAGACGACACTTGTAAAAATAATTCTTGAATAACTATTTTTTTCATTTTTTGTCTCAAAAACATAGGTTATGACCCCTCGTTGGAACGAGCTCGACGAGCTCGTTCCAACGAGTTGTCATAACCTATGTTTTTGAGACAAAAAATTAAAAAAATAATGAAAATTAATTGGCGATTTTTGAGAATAGCGCTGGCCGGTTTTGGCCGTTACGTTAGGTAAAGGGTTAAAGAACGATAACTGGGCAATACGTAGCTTTTGCGATTCTAATTTGCTGACATAACATTCTTGTGAAATTTGGCCTGTTGAGGTCTCCCAGGACCCTTCAACATTCCACGCATAGGCACGTCTACCTTAGCAATTACGTCAAACGGGTGTCACGACAGCTCTAATAGATTATAGCGAGACAAGCCGTCACTTCACAAGGTCGCCTTCAGACAAATGACGTTGAAAGTTGATTCTTTTACAAAAGAAAGCCGCATAAAAATAACATATTAGTTTCACCCGGTGTTTTTCTTTAATTTTAATCAGTTTTAAATTCCTTTCTTGTTTCGAATGAATACATCGAGAGTAGATAACTGTCAGAAAAGACCAGAAAGCAAAACACTTCGTGATAGGCGGTGTCACGCAAGGGTGAATGAAAACTATATATCTTGTCCCAGTAATGTCTTTTACTATACACATTGCCTGGTCGCTTTGTTATTGCAACTTTTTGAAGAAAATAGACAAGTCAGATCTCTATATCATTTTGATGACTAGAAAAGAAACTGTTCAAGTTAAACAAACTTCAACTGTTTATGATAAAAACAAGTGTACGCGCTTTTCTTCACGACGACTGCTTATCAGATGAATGGTAGCTTTACCGTGGCTGATTCATCAAAAGATAACGAATGGTACTGAATTATTTTTGCCACTTCCGAAAATATTTTGTAGGCTTCATTTCCAGAATCCCTCATGACTTCATCTCAGCACTTGAGAACGTAACTCAACAGTTAGGATATTTTATCATATGACTCGTCCGTTTTGTTCACTTTAAAACATTTGATATTTTGTTTTCATATTAATCAGTGATAAATAAAGTCTTCCGTCAATTTCATTGGTTAATTTCAAAACTAGACAATTTGATTGGCTAAACAAAATACAACTGGGCCACATTTTCATAATTTGCATAATTAGAGTTGGGAGCTTTCGTTAGGCAATTTCAAAACTGGACAATTTGATTGGCTAAACAAAATACAACTGGGTCACATTTGCATAATTTCAGTAGGGAGAATTTACGTTATCTGTCCTATTTAGGGTGGGTTATATTGTATTAATCTTTTACCTACAAGAAAAACGCCATTCATTTTTTTTATATTTTCACTTTTTGCTTCCAAAACATAACTTATGACCCCTCATTGGAACGAGCTCGACGAGCTCGTTCCAATGAGGGGTCATAACCTATGTTTTGGAAGCAAAAAATGAAAATTCTTAGTTATACGAGGATGTTTTTTCCAAGTGCCGTCTGCAACTCAAGTTAGGTGATGGGTTAAAAAGTCATACTAAGTGGCTAATTTGTGCGTATGTGTGTCGTATGATAAACAGAATATGAAATGAGTGTTTTTCTCATATAATATTTAGGAAACCGTCCGAATTTTCCGTTTGAGCTCGCCAGAGGCTCGCCAAAACGGAAAATTCTTAGACTCGTTTCATAAATATTATATGAGAAAAACACTCATTCCATATCCTCTATATATTATACTACAAATACAATATATGTATACATATATTATATTCGTTATAAAAAAGGTCTACCTTCGAATGAAACAAATTTGTTTCATGTGTTCTGGGTCTACGAGATGCACGGGCCTAAAGCAAATAATATTCATCAAACTGAGGCAACAGACAACAAATAAAATTACTAAGTTTACTGTCTGCAAAGCACCTTCTTCGTGGTATAGAAACAAGAATAAAAAACACTCGCACACCAACGATAAAACGAACGAACTTCGGAGATAAAAACGCCCGCAAACAACATTCTGACAGTACAGATGTGGTATTGAAAACGGAAGAAAATGACCGTTGCAAAAATTCAAAACAACTGGTAAAATATCCTTCTAGACAAAACTTTTAAAAGATCCATATGTACCTTAACTTTTGGGTGATATTGCCTAATCGCAACATACTCTTCCTACAATTTTAATAATAGTTTTATTCTTATCATTCTTTAGTTCTTGAGAGTATGAAGGGTATGTCTTAACCAGGACGTTTTCAAACTTTGGGCAGAAGCATTTTATTTTTTCAATGCGTTTTTTTCTTTCTGGCTTCAACATCACATCTGCTAATTTCGACAAATATAATACAATGTACATATATACTATATTATATATTAAGTGTTTTTCTAGATTACACATCCAACTCATCAAATCTCCAGTACTACCATTGCAATAGGTTTACTGTAATATCATTGACTTCTATAATTACTGCATGGTTGTCAAGCATTGTTTTTGTATTTGTCATCTTCTAGTCGTTAGTTAGAAGGGTGATAATGTATTAGTTAGCATGCCGCATGGCGTTTTTGCCACACGCCTTAGAAATATAGGACAACCGTCTGAGAAAATTCGTTAATACCCTATGACTTAAGTTTTGCAAAATTGAAAGGCGGGGGCGCGGTGATTGAGTAAGGCGAGGTGCCGACTGCAAGCCTAGAGGCCCTCGGTTCGAACCCAGACCTGCGGTAACCGCATTGTGTCCTTGGGCAAGATACTTCAACTCCATTGCTCCCGAGGGGGCACGATGGCGGCGTGTACTAAGACGTACTGCACGTCTATGGTGTACCTGTCTTCAACCAATGCAAACCCTGCTTGTGAGGAGTTAGTATGTTGGGGAGCTGACAGTTGCTCGGCGTTGCTCGGTGGTTCTCTCCGAGTACTCCGGCTTCCTCCACTCGTAATACTGGTCATGATTAGCCATTGTGCAGACATATGTGACATTAAACACAATAAATTAATAAATGGATGAATTGAAAGGCGTGTATATGATAGTCAGTTTCGGGAAAAACAGGAAGTCATGCGACTCCATCAGGAACCGGCAGTGATGTCGATCGTTTTCCACATATATCAAATTCACCTGGGTGTACGTACTCGTTGTTTATCCGGCATGTCCTGTGTCTTGATACTATTCCACCGCCACAGCTACGGGAACAGGTGGACCAGCTATTCCATGGTTTCCAGAATTCAGTTGAACCTTCACAGAGTGACTGAAATAAAAATGACCATAGTGAATGGAGAATATCTACTTTACCACAGAAGTGATTTAGACATCCACTCGAAAATTGTACATTTTTTATTATGTGAGTCTCAAACATGAACAAGAACTATCTCTTGAGCTAACCAAGAAAACTTTATCAAGTAGCCACCTGTTTGCGACTACACTTACATGGGTGTATCCGTTATTCTGGTTCAGAAGCTATGTGGGCTTTGTGTGGGGATTATCGCGTCATCATGTTTTTTAGTGGTGAGCATTTTATGCAAAAACATAAACTGTTTGCCTGTTTGGTAAAACTCAAGTCGCAAAATGCTAACTTGTGGAATCTAAGACCTTTGGTTGTCTGGTACAGGCATGTCCAAAATTAAATCGGCACGCAAAATGGTTATGGCGCTATCAATACAAAAGCTGAGAGAGCATTTCGACCGGATCGCGTCAGAATCGAGTTTTCTGCCCACAAAATTTAGAGGTTATTACTTGATTAGTTTCATAGAGACATCAGCCCGACATAACCTTATATTAACTTGAGACCGAAGGTCGAAGGCTCATACAAATTTACCGAGGGCTGATATCTCGGCCGATCTGAAACCGATCAAGCAATAACCTCTTGATTAACCCTTTACCCAACGTAACGGCCAAAACCGGCCACCTTTACCCAACGTAACGGCCAAAACCGGCCAGCGCTATTCACAAAATCGCCAATTAATTTTCATTATTTTTTTCATTTTTGTCTCAAAAACACAGCTCGTTCCAAAGAAGGGTCATAACCTATGTTTTTGAGACAATTAGTTATTCAAGAATTTTGTTTGCAAGTGTTGTCTGCTTTTCATGTTAGGTAACACTTTTCCTAACGAATCGCCCGCATCCGTCCGCGTAATTTGCAAATTGAGCAGTTGAAAAAAAATATTTTTTTAAAATATTTCAACAAAACCATACCAAAACCATACCAGCTCGACGAGCTCGTTCCAATGAGGGGTCACATGATATGGTTTTGTTCAATTTTTTTTTGAAAAATTAAAAAAAATAGTAATTAAAATAATAAATTTTGATATTCTCTACGTTGGGTAAAGGATTAAACCAAAACTCAGATCTGTTATAGTTTTCTGAAAGTATTATTATTGTTTCTCATTCTTGTCCTGAAATCCGAACTTTCCTCTCCTCCTGCTTCACGCGAACGACTCTGAATCTTAATTTCCGTTGATGTATGTGTACAAATCTCTCCTTTTTTCTGTTCATCCATCTAGTCCTTACTTTTTGCAATCATTAATTCCTCACTATACAAAGTACTCCATTTTGCTTGGTAACGCCAATTTGACTGATTGACTGCTTTCTACGAAAAGCGGTGAACAATTTCTCTGTAAAGCAAAATGGTACGATTAGTAATGTATATCGATCGAGCCCAGTGTCGATTAGCCGAGTTCGAAGTCATATCAGCCGAGCTCGATAATTGGCAATTCTGGGAAAGAAAGTTATAACTAATAAATAATGTTAAATCTCGCCTCTTGAGAAAAGAAGCACAAATACCTTGCATGTCTGATTGCGTTTATTGTGTTTGTTCTTCTTGATTTAGTCGTGATTTTGCAATATTTTAGTTTTTAATTCGCGATCAATCGGTATAAAAGTGTCCCGGCCAGATACGATCCCATCGTGATCCGATCGAGAAACTCTTTTCATATAGTTCTTTTTGGGGTTAGTTTTGGCTTGTTTCAACTTGAAGGCCTAATTCCGACTTTGATCACCTTTTACTGCAACAGAATAGATGTCCCTACATGTAGTCTGTGAGTACACTTGTAGGTTACATTCTTTCCAGTTGTGTATGGACAAGTCTTGGTCTCCTTTTTAGTTTTCTTTTGAGGTAAACGACAGGCGAACTAACTGCTCGTTCGCCGACCTGCTTGTATAGGCTGCTGGTATGCCCGTGAGTTTAATAAAACAAAGTTGAAGTAAATTAAATTCGCTTGGTTAACAATAACCACTCGCGCATTACGTGAGTATTTTAAGTGATACAATAGTTGCTTCAATTCCTTTCTTTATCAAAGTTTAATGGCCCTTTCAGCATATTTTGCCACGTTGTGACAAGAATAATTGATGAATGAAAACACGTTTAACCCCAAACATTTGCACATTTAGAAATGTGCACACCAGCCTACACTTTACAGTGTTCCTGTATGAAACTGAGTTTAACATCACAAGGTTGATAAAATGGAGCTCATACTCAACATTATTAACATTTTTCAGTGATACGGCCAATATGAAGGGGCCAGAATTTTCAAATTCAGTCAGCTGATAATTTAATGTGCCACACTTTTGAAAAAGAACCCTTTTCAAAATTGTTCAGTACACTGTAAAATGTTTACCGTCAAAAATACGGTGAAAGTACTAGCAAACATCAACCAACATTTCTAAAACATCACAGTGAAAATACCGTATTAAACTACTTTTGGTAACTTTTTTGTTGAAATTTGTTCTATCGTCGGTGGTTTCGAGGGTTTCTCTTCATTTTACGAGAAGGTTGTTTATTTGTCACACAGGGTAGACCAATTAATATCCTTAACCTGCAGCCAAATGGCTGCAGGTTAATGATATCAATTAGTCTAGACTAAATTTGACTCTTCCGAATAAATGTAACTTTCGAAAATAGACGAGGTTTCGCAAAAGCAGAAAACTAGAGAGTTGAATACTTTCGTTCTGAAAGACATACTTTGCTCCAATGTACATGCACACTCTTTTGTACATTCTCATGTGATGAAACGTCAGTTAGCAACAGACTTATAGCCATTACATTAATATTAACGGTAGACAACTGATTGCCGGTACGTCAATCAAAATTTTAACGGCGATTTTACAGTAGACAGCACCATGTTCTTTTTCCAAAAAGTTCACAGTATAACGTTATGTGTTACAAAGTTTAACTGTTAGAGTGCTAAATTATTTACGTTGGGTAAAGGGTTAAAATTTGTTTAGGTGTTTTTGCTACAATTTATAGGAGAGTGTCTGAGACAAGGTGAATCCCGACAGACTAAATAGTTACACTTCAAAGATATGTAGTTCTCCCACTGAATAGGAAGTCTTTAAGATGTGGTGCCTGCACTTGAGAGTAAAGACCAAATATGGGCTTCCAGCACTCTACCGGTTAAAAAGTCTCTACGACCCATTATTCACGCAGCGTCATGTTATCAACAAAATCAATGACAATTACAGCCAAACGAAGCGGCCTTCCGAACGCATGGGCAAACAATAAACTTAAACGGAATGAAGTCATTTCAGCTGTTAGGAAGGCCAAAACCTCACACTTATCCAAAGTTCAGTCTCCTTTGAGTGGTGGAAGACACTAAAAACATTCCTCGGTAGTAGCCGCTCAGCTGAAATTCCAGTTATCAGTCACATGAACAAAATATATTCTTCAAAACTTGAGAAAGCGGAAGTACTCAATGAATACTTTTCTTCTATCTCTTCCGTCGATGAATCCCACGCTTCCCTGTCAGATCTCATACTCCATCCCCCACAAACAATTGATAGTATAACCTGTCACGATGGTGAGGTGTAGGAAGCACTAAAGTCTTTGAAGGTGTCCAAGGCGTCAGGTCCTGACCTTATCAGTCCATGTCTTCTTAAGGAATGCAAAGCTTCCTTAAATGAACCACTTTCGATTTTATTCAACATACTGCTGAATAACTCGTATTTCCCTTCAATGTGGTAGAGGGCAAACTTTTCTCCAATCCTGAAAAACAAACCCGTAAACATAGTAACTATCGTCCCATTATCCATGATTAGTTGCGTTGGTAAAACGCATGTTTAAACGACTTTTCAGGTTTTAGACCAGGTGATCAACTGTTCTCCAACTAACTGACATATATGACGAATTATGCAGAGCGTTAGAGGAAGGAAAATAGGTTAGGGTCGTTTTTTGGCGATGTCAGTAAGGCCTTCGACAAGGTATGGCAAAATGGTCTCATTCACAGGCTGGAGAGTATTGGTGTTTCGGATGATCTACTGTTGTTTATAAAATCGTACCTTTCAAACAGATTCATCGAGTGGTCGTGGCATCAGAGGCATCTTCATGGCGATCGATAAATGCCGGAGTACCACACGGATCTATTCTTGGGACCTTATTGTTCCTGATCTATATTAACGATGTAACTGAAAATCTACTTAGTAGTATACGCCTTTTTGCTGACGATACGTCTTTATATCTAACTGTGGAAAATCCAATCAAGCATCGAACCTAATTGACCACGATTTAGCTGCAATTGAAGACTGGGCTGAAACATGGCTAGTTGTGTTTATTCCTAAAAAAAACGAGAGTATGATTATGACACGCAAAACCAACCCACTGCTCACCCACCCCTATTTCTAGGTGGCACTCAATTAAGTGAAGCCAATATTCATAAGCACTTAGGAGTGGTACTAAATACCACATGCACTTGGAACAACCACATTGACCATATCTGTTCCAAAGCCTGGTCTCATTTAGACCTGCTGAGGAAACACAAATGTGATCTCGACCGTAATGTCTTGGAGACGATATACTTTGCCTTTATTATGCCGCTACTTGAATGCGCCGAGACTGTTTGGGACAACTGTTTGTTGGCCCAAGTCGCCGATGTGGAAAACATTCAGAACGCAGCGGCAAGGATAGTTACAGGGGTAACACATAGTGCTAGCAAATCTTGGCTATACTCCGAAACACGATGGGATCCTCTTCAAGAAATACGCCGTAAACATAAACTGGTTCAGTTTTTCAAAATGTATCACAATTTGTCGCCTCCTTATATTGCTATCAAAGTTCCACCTCTCACATCCTCGACAAACCCACCATTCACTCTTCGAACTAGGCAAAACCATAGAGTTCCATTTTGTCGAACACATTTATACCAGTCCTCTTCCATCTCCAATGTTACAGACCAGTGGAATAACCTGCCGCTACCTGTTCACGAGAATTTCTCATTAAGTGAATTTAAGACTTTCTTAAAAGCTGGTAACCTTCGACCACCGTTATTTTACAGAGGGGCTAAATCTCGGGCAGCTCAAATTTATTACTGTAGATTGCGGTTACGTTATAATAGTCTTAAAGTCCATTTATACGAAAATCACCTAGCAGGTAGTCCACTTTGTCAGTGTGGCGACGCGAGACTCCTACACTTTCTTCTACATTGTCCAATCTTTCTTAACGCTCGTAAAGAAACGATCAACTTGCTCCCTTTTGCTATAGATATTTCCATACTTCTCTTCGGCTCCGAATTTTTGAACAACGAGGGAAACAGTCTAAGTTTTGACGTAGTGCATGACTTTATCTTATCGAGTTGCAGGTTTCGGTGACAACAACTCATATTCTAACAAAAACTTCCTCTTCCTTTGAATCTCCGCTCTCAGTATTTACATCTTCAAGAAAAAACTTCACTTACTTATGTAATTATTGAATCAGCTGCCCAATGGCAAGGATTTGAATTCTTGTTGTTGACAACGCATCATTTGAATTCTTATTGTTGGCAATGCACCATGTATTTAGGATGGCCTACTTCTTTTTCGTCATTTCTTTCCTCTTCTGTCTAACTTCTTCTACTCTTGTCCCATTGTGTAGTTTAAACAGTCTCGTAAATCGCAGCCAAGGGGGTTGCGCCTGTTGGTCAGTTTCAATTTCTATGAAATTAACATTGGCTTCCTCCTTAATTTGTTTTTGTGGCGGGCTTTTACCATTCTTGTAACAACCAGTTGTGTAATAATCAACCAGTAGTGTAATATTAACCAGTAGTGTAATAAAAATTAACCAGTAGTGTAATAATCAAACCAGTAGTGTAATACAAATCACATTACTGGCTGTTACAACCCTTCAGTTGCTACTGCCAACGAAAAGTTAAATGCGCTTCTGTGTAAATGTAGGAAAATGAACATATGTACCATAAAGGACAATTTGGCTAAATTTTCACCGATGGTACGCTTCCAGGGGAAGAACTAGATTCGTTGCCAGTGGGGATCATGCCCCTGGGCTGCGATATGCGAGGTCCACTGCTGATTCATGCCACCGTCCTTGTAAAAAGTGCTTTTGAACGTAGGAGCCGACTCACAAAAGCCTATGGCTTCCTGTTGAATCCTCGGCTACTTATAATGTCGATTACTTCTGTTTCTGTTATACCGTGTACAACTATGAAAACTGTTTGATGTTCTGTTATATCATTAACATTATGAAATGTACACGTGCAACATTGCTTTCTGGAATAAATATTGCTTAAACTAAAATCAACGACACACTCACAAGTTATTTCCAACACGGAACAGTTCACAAAACTGTTAGGAAACGAAATTTTCCCACAACGGCATAAACATCTGCAGTACTGGAAGGATGGTTACCACCTACACACCCACAGAGTAGAGATTTCAAATCAGAAAATAACTCCAATTCTCTGAAAATGCATAAAGAGGTCATGCACAGATTCAGGCATTGGATCTCCGGGCTCAATTCGGGTGTCTACTAGCTGAAAATTTGTTCTGCATCTTATGATTTTTTCACAAAATATTATTTACTGCCTGGATGGAATCCGTGGCTGTTCTTGAGTCTTGACGTCGAACCCAAAATAATGACTGGAATATTGAAACTCTATGCTCTCATCGTGACGGAGATGTCTTTCGCTTTACAAAATTCATAAGATGATTTTGAAAGTGCGCATGTTCAGAGGAGGTGCCGATATATCAGTGTTAATCTTTCAAATTACTTTCATGGAGTACACTTGATGTTACACAGACATTTGGTGATGAATGAAGAAAAAAGTGGACGATTTTACCACAGGTGCTATCTCTGATTTTATAACAATCGAGCGGCCAACTGGCTAGATATTTATCTGTTTCATTCTGTGTAAGACGAAAAAGGAGGGTCTCTTCTAATCGTTATCAAAAGCTCGGTAGAAAATTGTTTCCGTGCTTTCAAGTGTCCACATTACAAACAACTGAACACAAGACAAAATAACCCGTGATAGAAACACCCATACTTGTCCAAATTAGGGTCTTCCGTTTGTGCACTCACCCCACTTACATTCTTGTAGTAACCATTTTAATGTAGAAGGCATGCGTTTTGTGAAAAAGGACATCGCAGTTCATGTAATGGCAAGGGAATGAACAATATATTAGAATTAATTTAATACGACAACCTTACAGGGCTGGAGAATAGCATTATCACTAAAGACATCACCCATCCATCCATCCATCCATCCATCATCCCTCCATCCATCCATCCCTCCAACCATCCGTCCATCTAGCTAGCTAGCTAGCTAGCTCTCCTTCTCTCTATATATATTCATGGATCTGCAAACGGCAGACGTTATACTCAAGTGGAAGAAAGATTAAAGTACAAATTAAGTGAAGAAATAATTTGTATTTTCAATCAATATGCTGGATATTTATTCGTTTAATTACCCATCAGACTATTCGTGAATTTGAACGGGAAGTATTTCAGGTCAATGCTACTGCCTTGTAGCGACTCTTCCAACGAAAAGCATTTCAATTTTCATTACGGCTATGCTGAAAATCTTCTTTTTTAAAGAGAACGAATGTCACTGACGAAATAGTTTAGTTTAAACAGTATTTATTCCATGATTATTCCAATTTTAATTTACACAATATATTATACATAATAAAAACATGGAGCGGATCCGACAACAAGCTTGGGCTTATTTTAGCAAAATAGCCACCAAAAGGCAGACTCGATATGTACGTGCATATTACACTCTTAGTTCAAGCTGTGCCAATATAATATCGCAGATAGGTGTTAACCCTTTACCCAACGTAACGGCCAAAACCGGCCAGCGCTATTCTCAAAAATCGCCAATTAATTTTCAATATTTTTTTAATTTTTTGTCTCAAAAACATAGGTTATGACCCCTCGTTGGAACGAGCTCGTCGAGCTCGTTCCAACGAGGGGTCATAACCTATGTTTTTGAGACAAAAAATGAAAAAAATTAGTTATTCAAGGATTATTTTTGCAAGTGTCGTCTGCTTTTCATGTTAGGTAAAGGGTTAAATAGTAAATAGCAGTGTTTAAAATCACCGACTTCATGAATGAGAAAGGCCCATGAAATACGTTTCGCAATCCTAGCTGTATATCTGTACTAACGGTACTCTGCTTTCCTGATGCATTTTGACGCCTTTTTCTAGAATTTAGAACTTAGTTTATATGGAAACATCACTGTATGGTGATATTAGAGGTAGCTAAGACCTGTCTGACCATGAATACAGGTCCGTCGTTTTAAGGCAGTTGATCATCCCCAACCTCGCCTGATTTGGCAATAAAGAAAGCGGTAAAAGTCCTTCTAAAAACCTCTGAAATCTATCGGATTTTTAAGTCTGAGTTCACATAATAAATCTAATGGAAGCGCACAAAGTTTCTTTTAACCTTTAACGGCTCGGAACCTTTTCGCGCTTTTCCGCTAAAACACAGTCTGTGTGTCTAGCAGATTAGCAATGGTTTCTAGTCACGTCTTGGCTACATGCACAGGCAGCCAAGACTTGGCTAGAAACCACGGCCAAGCAAATTCGACTGTTGTCGAAAGGACTTCAAAACTGTGTTATAAGGTATGTTCTGAGAATAAAAATTCACATAGGATTTAAAAGTTTAACAACCCTCACTCTATAGTATTAAATAAAGGACTAAACTACAGGGTTTTTCATCATACTGAAATTATTGCTGAACTATGGGATAATCGCTCCCTTGAATCCCATTCCTGTAGTATGTAAGTTGCCTTTCTGTTATGTTGAAAACTACAGGCCAGCATTTATTGAACAAAACCTTCAAGTTTCTACACTTGGGGACTTTGATGAATATTAATATAAACTCTTTACCTTCAAACGATAGAGTTTAGATAGCTTGCACTTTTCTTCACTAAGTAAGTCTGTTTTTCGTTCGCGAAGGAAAAATTGTTGCGTCATTCTCGTAAACTTTGATGAAATGTGATAAAAGAGATAAAAAAAAAGCACCAAACGAAGCAGACCGCTGGCCGATCGCAATTTATAATCTTATTTAAAATGCAAAGATAACACAACATGCTATCATAACCTTTTTGTGGAATACGTCAAAAGTTTCTTAACTGATGGAGTACTGTTTTTTTCTGAAGTGCAGGTACCGCAACATAGAGGCTGTTTGTACTGTGGATGTTGTTGGTATTGTCTTTGAAGTAAAATTATTTAGTCTTCAAGGATTTGCCCTATTACAATTTTAGAAGAGTGTCAATAGGCACTCTCCTATGTTTGTTTGTTTGTTTGTTAGTGGTTAACGTCACATATTTATGCACCATGGCTAATCGTGACACAACATGGAGATGAAGTCAAGTTTAGTCAATCGTTGATCAACATGTTGCCCATTGTAGAGGACTTTCACCCCAAGCATCAGTGACTGGGGCCTATTTTACTAGTAAAGCGGAACTGGTTTACCACAGTAAACAAGTGCTGCTTACCTCCCGGGGTTCCCACGGGGAGCACTCTCCTATAAATTGTAAGAAAAAAAGAGATGTGAAAAAGAATTTGGCAACCAAATAAAAATTAGAACTCTTCCAGTTAAGTGATCATCTTCGAATCTGACATTACGAGAACTAATACACGACTGTAACTGATCTATAATGCATTTCAATTCAATTCAAATCAATTCAGTTTATTCACTCATACAATGTTTGATACAATGTACATGGGGTCATACAGCATGTGTACAGAGTTTAAGGGAAGGCCAGATAAATAAATTATGCAGAAATGTGGTTGGAGGTTTGGAGTAGTATACATGCACACATACAATGACATTCATATACATACACACATACATGTGCATACATATACATACGTACATATAAGTTGAAAACCAAAGTGCCCATCCATACCTTCCAGGAATAAGTCAATTTTAGAGGAGTCGAAAAATTGTTCAGGTATTCGTTAGGATACCTTCGGTACAAATGCAATTAAAGGGATGGGTGTTTCCACAGTGTGAGAGAAAGTCCAAAATTCTGTGTTGTAATGCTCATAATTCCATGTTACACTGTTTCATACCCCATCACCGGACTCTTGCTTCTGAGGGTCGCTAATGGTTCGTGACTTTGACAAAAGATGCAGTTCGTCCACGTAACGACAATTAATAGAATTCGTTACATGCACGTGAAATACACGGGCTGGTATCCAAAAGACGAAATAAAGCAAGAGTACGGAATACAAGGTAGGCAAGGACATTTTTTTTTTTTTTCTCTCTCTCTCTCTCTCTCTCTCACTTTTTCTTTCTGATACTGCTCAGTAGTATCGAAGCTTCAAGTATGTCTTACCACACATGTACGTATATATACACATTATCTTGTATTCTGCTACAGTAATGCGTACAGTAATCAAATAATGCAGTACGGCACTGGTTAATAAAGCCGCTCTTTGAACATTAAATATGCTATATCAACGGGCGTGCCAGTGGAAGCGCACGTGCACTTCGCGTACAATGTTTTGTTTCGTAGTTTTGCGGCTTCTCAGGCATAAATCAACAACATTTGTGATATTATTTGATAAATGGAATATATTTTTGATAAATAAGCAATGCAATACTCGTACTTCACTACCTTGCATTTGAAAAGTATAACTTAATATCAAATAGAAAAACAAACATATCGTCACTTGAACGCATGTCTACTTTTCCCATTAATGTTGAAAATAATAATATTTGAAATCTCTCTTTACATTCCATGCTTAACCCATTAATAAACAGCGACTTTCCCCGTCGCAGTGCATTTACCGAAATGCGCTTGTTCGCTTCAATCGAGTTGGCCAGAAAGAGCTGTTGGGTAAAAGATTTGCCCTAAAAAGATCAAGAAAATGGCAGAAGTTGTCTCAAATTGAGACAACCCTTCCCGTACACACCCCCGGAATTTACGCCCCTCACTGGGTATTAGATCATGGATTCCAAGACTAATATAACAGTATAATGGCCTGGAAATGTAGATTCGAGAAAGAGGTTTTAATCCATTTTGTCCCATGAGTCCTACAAATGAGAAAGTCTCAATTTCACTGAAGATAGTCTAGCTGTTGTTTATTCAAATAATTTGTCTTCGGAGTACATATCTATGTAGTCTCTGCGAAGCACACGGACTATTGTTTTGTATGGTTTCTTTTTCTTTTCTTTTCTTTTTTTCTCTTTCTTGTGCTTCTTCTTCTGGTCTTCTATCCACTTCCATGTGCGCACGATAACTCGAATACGAATCTTCCTATGTTGTTCATTTTTAGCATACTGACAGACAGTCACTGGTACTAGGCCGCCTGCGTTTTTCAGGCTCCTGAGGCATTGGGAATGTCCCTAGGGGTGCTTTAAAAGTGAGTCACTCTCATATCTCAGGCTTGGTTTGATCTCTGGACCTGAGACCAACAGCAAAGGAGTCGACACGCAATATAGGTTTAACATAAGGGACAAGGACACTGATGTCATCCGGGGGTCATTAAGTGCATTTTTCAGAATTGCTGAAAATGGCACTTCATGACTCCCTAATGCATTCCCTAAGTTCATGCATGCATTTTTACACTCAAAAAGTGGTGGGGCCAAAAATATTAAAAGTGGGTCACACTCATATATCAAGCATGGGATGACGTATGGACTTGAGATGAATACCAAATGAGTCGAAACTCAATGGAGGTTCAAAATATGGGTCAAGGTCACTGGGGTCACCCATGGGTCATTGAGTACATTTTTCAGAATTTGCTAGAAATCGCATTTTATGATCCCTAATGCATTCCCAGAGTCCATATATGGTTTTTGACACTCAAACAAGTGGACGGGGCTAAAAATATTGAAAGAGGTCGCGCTCATATCTCAAGCATGGTATGACGTATGAAGCTGGGACCAACACAAAATGCGTCGAAACTCAATGGAGGTTCAAAATATGTGTCAAGGTCGCTGAGGTCATAAGGGGTCTCTGGGTTAGGTAAAGGGCTAAACGAGACATGTCACCTAATTTGCTCTAATGAAAGCGTGTTGAGGGACGGTGGAGTGATAATGAACGAGTTTAAACTCTTTGCACACTTGTGTCAGAAAACCGAAATGTCAAACATTAATTTTTTCCCATAATACAGCTCGGAATTTAACTTATAATTCAACTAAGAGGAATTTAACCACTTCAATCTTGTCTGACTGAGCTCATTTAGCTACGTTAATCGGGATGGAATTGTTTAAAATCAGAGTTGTATTATGGAAAAAATTTCAGATTAATATCTTGATATTTCAACAGTAGTGTTCAGGGGGTTGACAAATCCGATGTATTCAGATAACCGCTTGTAGACGTTATTTTAAAACACTAAATATATGAAGTACTTTCCGGATAGTCTGACGTCCTGGACAACATATAACCGAGGCAAATGAAGGTCCCATCATTACTCTACCAACAATCCAGCCCTAATCTAACCACATACCTGATCTCAAAAATAATTGTGTTTGTTTGTTTGTTTATTGGAGTTTGGGCTGTCGAAGTAACAGTAATAATTAGAACAGTTTGTCATACAATTATACCGTCATCAAACAGTCAAAATATAATTTAGGGTCCTGCGAATATTTGCGATTCGATTCGATATCCACATCATACGTCAGCTTCGAGATCGATCCCGAATCTTGCACCCTTATAAAAAAGTACCATGGTAAACCATGGTAAATCCCAAAATACCATGGTAATACCATGGTGTACCATGGTATTACCAGGGTATTTTGGGATTTACCATGGTTTACCATGGTACTTTTTTATAAGGGTGCAAGATTCGATTTTTTTCGAAACCCTCGTACGAACTTCAATTTGTTACATTTCGAACAAAAACTGAATAAAATAGACTTTAGACAATTCATTCATGTAGGCTCAATTCAATTTCATATTTAATTGAGTAACTGACAAAGGTCAATTGTTACGTAAGCAGTGAATTTTGCACAGAACATTATCTATAGTTTTAGTTTTTGAAGGTTAAAACTACGGATAATAGTCCTAGCTCTTTCAGAGACGTTGCTACAGAGAATATTTATTTATTGGTGTTTAAGGTGTCAATCAGTCTTGTAAGAGTCATCAGAGTGTACCGTTACTTCCGTTTGATGCAATATGAAGTAACTTGTCTATTACGATTCGATTCGAGATTCCATTCGAAAAAAAATGTGCGATTCGCAGATCCCTAATATAATTTTACAAGTCAGTAACTGATGCCCAACGAATAATCTCCCATCTCTTCGTAAGTCGCCAGTTATGAGAGTAAATAACATTAGCCCCAACTCTATATAGGCACCTCTTAGGATATAGATGATTTGGTCGGGCGTCAAAGTTATGTCTCTGCACTATCCTATAATATTAAAATCTGAAATTAGACGAACATTTTAATGATTGGAATATGACATAACTGTTCAATATCACCAAATCTCGATGTTGATCTTGTGGGCTTGTTATAATCAGGTTTACCGGTCAACCCCATGTCTCAGTCGGGTTATAGTCCCACCAAGCTATTGGTCTACCGAAAACAGTCATCAGGGTGCATAAAGACTAAAAAACAAATACATAAAATCCAATATAATAGATGAGAATTAAGAGAGGAACTTGTCCTGTCTATAACGATGAAAGTCACAAAAAACCGCTGTACAAACGAAAAATTAAAAATCTCCATAATACCCCATCTCCTGTTTTAAGTATCGGTAACGTAAAAAAACACCCCCTTCGAGTATTGGCTCCCGTTTAGACTTTTCGTGAGTTTACATATCCTTCGAAACCTCTCTTCGAATCAAGAACTGGAAAGTCTGCTGAGACCTAGATGTCATTTGGGTGCATGTTTCAGAATTGCTGGAAATCACATTAAATGCACTGCTGAAGTTCATAATGTAATTGTATACACAAAAAGGCGAGCGGGCCAAAATATCCATACCTGATTCCTTTATAGAACACGTCGAATGCTGTGCACAGAAATTATTTCCAGTTTCTTGAATATTTTTATCTGATTTCTGTATGAAAATCTTTAAACGCTGTTTACGAAAATCATTTATGATTTCTTTTAAGAAATTTTGCTTCCGAATAAGTCTCCATAAATTCTCTTTCTATATTCTTTAGTTCTGATGCTTTCACCATTTTCACATAGACTCAACTTCACTGGTCGCAGTAAATTCTGTTTCTCCAGTGTTATTTTAGTTTTTGAATGCGGAGTAGCAGTATAGTTCCTTTCATAGTTAACATTCAAACAAACAAACGTGGTCGTTGAAGAAACTGTTGCTGATTTGTCATTGCATGCAGCTGTAACAGCTCGCATTGTCAACTAGATTCAGTTATACTAAACATCAAGAAGTTTTTTACTTATATGCCAAGAATTCCAGAAAACATACAAAATATGGATAGCATTCTAGCGCTATCAACGGACAGCGTCTTTCAAATTTTGGCATTTTTCAGTTGTATTCCCAATCATACTTTGGGTTCCATGTATTGCTAAATGTTTCTTATGTCTCCACTGTTCGTTCCAATACTGTGTCGTGGGAAATGGTTATAACAATGACATACTCGCTTATTTAATGAGCGGTACAGCAGTATTGTGATCACAAAACCGGGCTCTTTCGCGATCAGATCAGGATTGGATCGCACATCACTTTCCCTAGTGAGTCGGGATTTCGGAGAAAAATACTGTGACATCAAGGAAACCAATTTAAAATAATATCTCAGATTCAATGTTCTTCTTCGATAAATGATATTCTACACTTTGCAGGGAGGAAGTCGGACAGATAATTTCAACTGGATCCCGACCTAGTTGCGATCCGATCGAATGTTTTCTGTTCACTTTCGTCATCACAGTACTTTATTTCTGACGGGATTGTTGTGCTCTACTTATGTTCCAATAAGAGTAAAATCCCCGCCCTCTGATTGGATGAGAGCTGGAGTAGTTTCTTTTATGTTTACGGCTCCAGTTGCAAATGTTACCGTCTGACGTCACAACGCGAAATATTTGAAATGACGTAACCCGTTTCGTAATTGTTTCATCAACGGACGTTATGACGTACCATGTTCGTGGCCGGAAAAGCGGCCACTACGGTTCAAAGGGTTAAGTATGTTCATGTTCATATTGGAACACATACGTTATTGTGATAAACTGACGGTAATATAGTATGAGGTTTGCGGCTCGGATCGTATGTTCAACCTCGACGCTCGCGCCTCGTTTGAACATAAGCCCCGAGTCGCAAACCTCAGACCATGTTACCGTCAATTCATCACAATAACTTATAATGTTCCAATAACACTAAAAGCCTCCTCCTCTGATTGGACGAGAACTCGCTTAGTATATCTATGTTTACGGCTCAAGTGGCAAATGTTACCGTCTGACGTCACAACGCGAAATATTTGAAATGACGTCGCCCGTTTCGTAACTGCTTCATCAACGGAGTGACTGGCAAGCCGCTTCATTTTTCTGGATGTTTCACGTGTGCAGCGGACGGTGTTCCTGATGAAGTGTTCTTTAAACTACGATTTGAACTAAGATGGAATGACTTTTATCAGGTTTACTGCTTATTTATCCAGTGTCATCGTGGATACACGAGTGGTTTATTTACTAAACCTGTGATCGTTAAACGTTGACTTGAACAAGGCAACTTTTAACGATCACAAGTTTAGTAAATAAGCCTCTCGTGTTCCACGATGTAGGTTTTAGGCTATGGGTAGTGTCTTATTGGAACATATACATTATTGTGATGAGTTGACGGTAACATGGTCTGAGGTTTGCGGCTCGGAGCGTATGTTCAACCTCGAAGCTTCGCATCTCCGTTCAACATAAGCTCCGAGCCGCAAACCTCAGACCATGTTACCGTCAACTCATCACAATAATTTATAATGTGTCCGACTTTAGGGTTAACATGTGCGCGTTATAAAGGTGGCCATGCAGGAAATCTCCCAAGTGCCATAAAGAGCTCACTGCAAATTTGGAGTGAAAAATAAGTGTGAACAGAATTCCGTAGATAAGTGAGTGATTTGAGTTATGCAAAGTATGCGGTTAGGGCAATGATAACTTATATTTTTACACTGAAATGCAGCGTTGTAATTATTGTGTTATTGTGACTTGATATGTTGTCACCGTAATCATTGTGTACCTGTGATAATTTATTATCTTTTACTATTAAAGGTATGTTGAGATGTTTGCGCTTGTCGTCGCATGCTTGCAAGAGAAATATTTGATTAAACCTAAAGGTTCAGCACCCTTTCTAAATTACGAATATTTCTTAAATTGACAAGATTTGAAAAAGTGCAAAATAACAATTATATTAAACTGCAGCGAGTGTGTAATGCTGTCTTTCATATTTAGGCGGTTACTCGCCCATGTCTCATTCTCGTCCAATTTATGAGAGGGCAGCCAGAAGAGACAAACCCACCAAAAACGTCCTCAGTTCGGAAAATTGCAATAAAACCTTAAATTCCATATCGTAGTCCAGATTATGACCAAAACATTCTACGGCTAGGGTTATGACGCTTCTTTCAATACACATATTTACGGGTTGACTGGCTGGTCCATAAACATCCATATTGTTTGCAACCTCATGCAATATTTGTCAAATATTCAACGATTGTTTTGAATTAGTTAACCATTTCTTGCTAATAAAACCCAAAACCACATTGTTCGGCCATTTAAATTCAAGAGGAGTGCACCTTAATTGCTCTCGTGGTTATTTACTTGCTAGTAATCATGTCGTAATCATGTATTTTCTTTCAAGACTAGATTCGACACCTGGACTTATCACTTATGCCACGCCCACAGTCGACCGTACAAACGGATGTCTGTAGTACTCAATTCATGCTGTTGGAGCCTAGTGATGAACTTGGAGTACGGCACCTGCTAAATTGTTAATTAAATAAGAAGTTGGGAAGCCCATGCGTCTCGACTCCTATGTGTATATTTTATTCATTCACAGATACACTTCCAACAACTCCTTTTCACCATTACGACTAGGGATGTGGTTAAGTGCGGTGGGGGTTACCCCCACCCCCAATAATGTTTCAGTCTGGTCATATTCATCTGGATAGGAGTCCCATGTCTCTATTCACTCTTGCTAGTAATCATGTATTTTCTTACGAGACTAAATTCGACCCCTGGACTTATGACTTATGACTTATGCCACGCCCCAGTCGACCGTACAAACAGAGTTCTGTAGTACTCAATTCGAGCTGTTGATGCCAGTGATCAATATGGACTACGGCGCCTGTTAAATTACTATCTAACCCTTTATTTAGCATGAAAAGCAGACGACACTTGTAAAAAAAATTCTTGAATAAATAATATATTTATTTTTTGTATCAAAAACATAGGTTATGACCCCTCATTGGGACGAGCTCGACGAGCTCGTTGCAATGAGGTGTCATAACCTATGTTTTTGAGACAAAAATTGAAAAAATAATGAAAATTAATTGGCGATTTTTGAGATTAGCGCTGGCCAGTTTTTGCCATTACGTTGTTTAAAGGGTTAAATAAGAAGTTGGGAAGGCCATGCGTCTCGACTACAATGTGTATATTTTATTCATTCACAAATACATTTCCAACAATTCTTTTTACCATTACTCCCGGGGTGCGCGGTGGCTCAGTGGTTACGGCATTGGGCTTCAAACCGAAAGGTCCACGGTTCTGTCCTCGTAGGGGTAACCGCGTTGTGTCGTTGGGCAACACACTTCATCCCGATCGCCCACGTGTAGGCATCGAGGCGCTGTGAACTAAAGAGTACTGCACGTCGATGGTGCCACTTGTCTTCAACCAATGCTTGCCCTGCTTTTGTGGAGTTAGTACGTTGCGGAGTCCGACAGTTGTTCGCCACTGCTCGATGGTTCTACCGAGTACTTCAGCTTCCTCCACCCTTAAAACAGTCCGATTTGAGGTGACCCTGGCTAACGAAAGTGTCGTTAAACCCCAATAAAAACCCATACTTCTGAATAACTACTATTCCATCTACATCATCAAGTCATGCCTTCTACGAAGGCATGACTTGATGATGTAGATGGAATAATTTGTCATTCGGGACTTGAGACATCTAAGTTGCGACAAATCAAAATTACACCTCCTCCCACTCCAAAAGCTTATCTTTGCGAGAACTCTCTATTACTTCCTTCAAACATTTGTGATGGAATGCCATGGCCTATTCAAAATATAAAAATGTGGATCATTGCTTACTTTTAGGGGCATGGGGTTCAAAAACTAACTGAACGTTGAACTTGTATTCAAAAATTAAATTTATGCATCAGTGCATGCTGCTTGTGTTAAAGTTAAAGTCAGCTCCGTACGACGTGGGATGGGTGATCTACTGCCTTCAGAATACCTTTCCCAAATATGCCTTATATCTTGTTGCTCTGAGGGCTAAATTCATAGCCCGCCCATCCTGTTAGTGGCCTCAGAAGGAATGAATTATGAAACATTATATCTATCCAGACCGAGTTCTTCCGGTTGGTTTCCTTGTTCTCGTGAAGGTGAGGTTTATAACAAATAAATAAAGGAATTTGTTCAGGAACATAAGAAATAGAAATCTTCATTTTCCCTTCATGTCTTCCCTCTTCTTCTACAGGGCAAGTTTAAACAATCTCATGCATCATCGGCTATGGGATTAGACTCTCGCTGAACTGCTTTCAAATTCGGATAGAGCCAACGTTAGTCCCCCTCCCCTTTCTCCCATTCAATGTTGAATTTGCGCTTCTGCGCTAGTGATTAGTTGTGTGTGTGTGTGTGTGTGTGTGTGTGTGTGTGTGTGTGTGTGTGTGTGTGTGTGTGTGTGTGTGTGTGTGTGAAAACGTATTGCCTCAAATCTGTCGGGAAATGGCATCCACTCGCCTTACCATGAGTTGACATGCCCACGTGTCTGTTGACTGCTCGCGTGATGGTTGCGGTGCTTCGGTTCAGTGAGCGACAGTGGGTATTTGATCTACGTAGGTGAGCTGCAGACTGCCTCCAAGGTGACGATGCATGGACCTAGAAATTTATCCTAAGCATCTTCTATTGTCAGCATATTCAAGAACTGGGTAGACGACCCAAATAAGCTCTAAGCTTTCTGTCGAATCCCTCCTTTAAAATGTATTTTCTCAATTGTTATGCTGTGTAATATTGTATAATATTGAGTCATGTGCAAGTGTTCCATTTTATATAGAGCAAACGTAATTTATTCCAATAAATATTGTTTAAACTGAATAAAAATACCTTGACCTGTCACTGAAACAAGAACTGATTCTGTAAGTTATGGAAACTGGCAGGCTTATTTCGTAGCTGTAGACATAGCTGGGACTAGGACTTTTTGTATTTAACCCTTTGAACCCTACAGGCCGCTTTTCCGACCAGGGGAATGATACATCATCAATTAATTAAGTAGGATGGCTGCAGAGTGAATATATGGGATAGATCAATTAATATTTTCAACGTGCAGCCCCAGGGCTGCACGTTGAAAATATTAATTGGTCTACCTCCAATTAATGAATGTGGACTCTTCCAGTTGCTGCTGTTGATCTGACATGGAAGATACCACGAGGGTTCAAAGGGTTAATGCCTAAACGTAACTTCCGAGAGAAAGTGAAAGGCTGGGATAACTTTTCGCCTCACGAGTCTGGAAAATTCACGCAGCGGCCTCTAACGTTAAATGCACCTCCACAAGCCAGATGTGAAAAATAATGACTATGGCTACGATTGACACTTGCTGTATTCATGGGTGGACATTTGAAACCTTTTATCTTCTCGGCTCCAATACTACGTACGTAACAGCGTTTTTTTTCTCGATCAGATCGCGGTCTGGTCTCGACACATTTGCACCAGCGCGTCTAGATTTTAAAACTTAAATATTGCGAAATTGATGCTGAATCCAGAAAAACAATCCGAGATAGAACAAATCCAACGATTTCATATTTCATTTCGACAGATGGGGGTTCTATGGTGTTGTAGCGAGCAACGCGGACAGAGAATTTTGACAAGATCGCGATTCTGTTATAATCAGGGCAAATTCAGCTTTATCATATGAATCGTCCGTTTTGTTCACTTTAAAACATTTGATATTTTGTGTTCATATTAATCAGTGATAAATAAAGCTTTCCGTCAATTTCATTGGTCAATTTCAAAACTAGACAATTTGATTGGCTGAACAAAACACCACTGGGCCACGTTTTCATAATTTGCATAATCAGAGTTGGGAGCTTTCATTGGTCAGTTTCAAAACTGGACAATTTGATTGGCTAAACAAAATACAGCTGGGTCACATTTCCATAATTTCAGTAGGGAGAATTTACGTTATCTGTCCTATCTAGGGTGGGTTATATTGTATTAATCTTTTACCTAACAACGGCAAAAACCGTCTCGCGTAATACAAGAAAAACGCCATTCATTTTTTTTTTATATTTTCACTTTTTACTTCCAAAACATAAGTTATGGCCCCTCATTGGAACTAGCGTTTCGCGCTCGTTCCAATGAGGGATCATAACCTATGTTTTGGAAGCAAAAAATGAAAATTTTTAGTTATACGAGGATGTTTTTTCCAAGTGCCGTCTGCAACTCAAGTTAGGTGATGGGTTAAAAAGTCATACTAAGTGGCTAATTTGTGCGTGTGTGTATCATATGATAAATAGAATATGAAATGAGTGTTTTTCTCATATAATATTTATGAAATTCGTCTGAATTTTCCGTTTGGGCTCGCCAGAGGCTCGCCCAAACGGAAAATTCTCAGACTCGTTTCATAAATACTATATGAGAAAAACACTCATTCCATATCCTCTATATATTCTGCCATGACAGTATCGTATATCAGTGAATTCGCAGACAAAACGGATTCAGTCGTTCTACTGAGTCGCCGTCTCAAGATCACAACATCCAGCCAAAAGTACTTTTGTACTCGTAAAAAATAACTAGGCAGAAACATATGGCTGGGTTATTTAACCGCAAAAAGACAATCGAAATGGTATTAACACTTATTTGAAATATTTCATATCCAATAATTGTTTTAATAATTGGTTAACGCCCATAAACATCTGTGTTCGACACTAAGATTGGACTTATCGTGGGAAGATTACATCGACAACACAAAACAAGAATGTGTAAGATTGCAGTTGAAAAGCTTGGAGCATACCTTTAAATGAACAGCTCTCTAAAAGATTAGAATACAATAGTTCAGTTTGGTGCCGTGGAGGTGGGTTTCCATTCAAATTAAAATACCAAATCTGAGAAAATGTATTAGAAGCAAACGAAAAAATTCAGCAAAAAGACTTCCTGGTGTAACCCTGAGATCGATTAGCGGAAACTATGTTTTTGTTTTTATTATTCAAGTAGGACGGAGTTGGCTGACTGAAAAGGCAATCTCGCCGGTAAATCCAAAATGCATCTGTATCACGCCCCTTTCCTTGGTGTATGATTTGCTTCACTCACGTGATCATCATTTTTTGGAAGATAAGTGGTACACTCGGGAGAAAGATATGATACTTCGAAACGTTTGTATTTTCACAGAATAATTGCATAAATAAAGCAGACTATTAAAATGAAATCCAGATTAACCATTTACCCAACGAATCGGCCGCATAATATGCAAATTCAGCAGTTGAAAAAATATTATGTTTCAAAAAATTTCAACAAAACCATATCATGTGACCTCTCGTTGGAACGAGCTCGTTCCAACGAGAGGTAACATGATACGGTTTTGTTGAAATTTTTTGAAAAATTTGAAAAATTATATTTAAAATAATAAATTTTGATATCGTCTGCGTTGGGTAAAGGGTTAAAGTTTTGAAATGACGAGTTAAGGGGTACAGTGGATTGCTGTCTTAATGTCTTCAGCTCAGTGACAACAATAATACATTGACAAGATCACACGGGAGCATTCAGCAAATGTTCAGCTCATGGGCGACCAAAGTGAAGCCGCGGAGGTTGATAAGCAAGAGAATTTCTATAAAGGTGTTTGCTTTTTTCAGAAGTCATAAATAACACTTAGGTGGAAATTTTGTCTGGTGTATTTTGTCGACTCTCCTGGTACTACAGAAAAGGTCCAACCAAGTAACTGAACAATGGCGAACATCCAAAATAACCGCTCAGTCTGAAATTCGATATCCGTTTTTATTTTATAAATACACCTCCTAATAGCTCATAGTTTGCTCATCAGTTCTGGTTGCCCGAAAAACAAGCATCTCAACCTTTCCTGTTTCAAACTAGGCGCAGGTGTCGTTACTGACGTGCGAACGTGTTCGAGGCGACAATAATTTTACAAGCTCGACATAAAAACTCGATCGCTTTTTGCGCTGAATACATTCAATAATATCGTTTTGTTTACATTTCAGATGTCGTGTTCAATTTTTAAATAGCCATTGCCATACAATGAACAATTTACTACAACTGCAAATCAATCTGGGTTGTCATATTCCGTCTTATTGATGAGGCATCTTGTTTGATCTGGCTGATCTAGTCTCGTCAACTCGTCTGAATACGACGACTCAGGTCAACTGAATTCTGTGTAGTACTCTACATTGTCATTATTTCAGTTTTCTATTTTTTCCAAGTGAGGTGAGCCATTCACGAAGTTAATTGAAATTTTACATTTGCAGATGACACTTATAAAACATTTTCTGAATAACTTCAAATTTGAATCCTTCGTCTCAAAAGCATGGCTTGAGACTCTCCACACCCTACCCCATTTGGAACGAGCCAGGCCCAAAACTAGGAGCGTTAACATCACCCGACATACGGGGGCGAAGTGGCAGCTGTACGTCGAAGTCATACCCGAGGTGCGTAGCATCGAGGTGGCGCCTGGGGGAGAGTATAGGAAGGGATCGCCCCTCAGGGGGCGACGCCCTCCCATACTCTTCCCCACCCAGGTGCGTTGTCCCTCCCATTCGGTTTGGGTGACCTTCCCCGAGAAAATGTTTAAAAGACACGCCTCTGATAACGATTTTAAAGTATCTTGGCTTATGATATCCGGCTTTTCTAGCGGTTCAATGGGGCATGGTCAAGATAAGTTGGTTTTTCGGTGCCTCTGAGAATGAGCGAGGAATCGGGTGTTGCAGCTAGACTTGTAATGGAGAAGAGGAATATAATGTCGTGCCGATCTGACAGATTCTCTCGATCTTTCGGCAATATTCGGATATTATCGAACGATCGAGAGAATCTATCAGAAATTGACATCCGTTCGACTAGGCTTTGTCGGTCAGATTTTCTTTTCCGACTGCCATTGAAAATTTTCGACGGAGACTGTCATGGGGGGGGGGGGGGGGGGAGGGGGCTTCGCCCCTTGCACCCCCACTGGTTTCTGTCCTGGAACGAGCTCCACCTTTGTATTGAAGACAAGAATTGAAAATTTATAAAATATGAATAGCGTATTTGTTTCTTTTTTTTACAGCGCTGGTCGGATATTTCCGTTACGTTAGATAACGGCTTAATTAAAATAAGTTCGTAATTAGGAAGAGCACTTAATCCCGATTGCCCACGTGGAGGCGCGGTGGCACGGTGGCGCGGTGGCGCTGTGTACTAAGGCGTACTGCACGTCGATGGTGCACTTGTCTTCAACCAATGCTAACTCTGCTTGTGTGGAGTTAGTATGTTGGGGAGTTGACAGTTGCTCGCCGTTGCTAGGTGGTTCTCTCCGGGTACGCCGGCTTTCTCCACCCGTAAAATTGTCCGACACGAGGTGACCCTGGCTGTTCACAGAATCGTTAAACTTCAATAGGTGAATAAATAAATATAATTTAGGAAGAGTCCATGGGCATCGATAAGAATATCATTTCGCAGTTCAACGAATACCGGAAAACATTTTTCTTCTTGGCATGACAGTATACTTATAGTAGCGGTGTGTGGGGTGGGGGGGGGGGGGGTAAATGATTTTTGATTGGTGAGTAATATTCCGTCACGGTGTGTGTTTTAACCGTGATGTAAGAGTGTTCAAGCGGGAATAAGTTTATTCTGACCGTCGCTTTCATGCAGTGAAGATCTGTTTTGTATGTTTTTGTTCAAGTATGCAATAGCGATGCATTAAATTTCACATAACTGAGTTGCAATGTTTTAAGGTGGAGCTCGACACCTAATCTGGAGGTAACTGCATTGAATTGCTTTGGACACAGGTCTCCAGAGTATTTTTTCCTAACAAGGTTTATTTTTATCTCTGGTCTTGCCTGGGCGCCTGCGTTACTAATGAAATATTTGCAATCATATTCAATAGGTGCAAATAAGGTAGTTTTGTAGAATATTCTGGTATTGATATTCTTACTGGTTTTTGTACAAATATTTAAATCATTATAATAAACTGCCTGTCTGTATGCGCAGTGTACGGCATTTTGCAATGTTTTGACTTTCTGTTGTTTAACAGTGTAGAAGAAGACAGGTTTAGGGAGTGCCACACGCCTCAATAATTCGTGAGGTCGGGACATTTTCGCAAGGATTAGGTAGGTACTATCTTCAAATTCTAGATCTGAAACGGTCGGTCATAGAAATGGAGGTGTGCGGTAACGGTTGAGGTCTTTGGGATTCAGTATGATTAATTTAGAGTACGGTATGGTACGAGTTAATTAAAAGATAAGTTGTGTCACGACTAGCACGTGTATATTTTATTTATTCACTGATAAGTTACCAAGAAATCATGAGTTGTTTAACTATAATCCCGACTGACTGATATTCCAACTGCATCATAAGGCATGCCTTCGATGAAGGCATGCCTTCTGATGTAGTTGGAATATCACTTAATCGGGACTTTAACCATTACAGTCAGGACAAATCAGGTTTAACCCGCCCCCGCCCCCACCCCCGCCCCAATCGATCATATTCGAGACGCGCCTGCGAAAGACACTGTGCTAGTTCTCAAGTATTGTGGTTAATATTCTCACTAAGATCCTTTGATTTCCGTCCCTCCCAGAGCAAACAGTTTTCTGTTAACGTGTTGATCATATATAACATTCCTCTCTCTTCTCAAGTGCTGTGTTGCACATTCTTATCGCTGACATATATTGCACAAATAACTGCGACCTTTTGTTTGATGTAACACAAAAACAATGCATGCTCTTCAAATGACACCTTCAAAACGTTACACAAGTTGGTTTTCTTCTCAATTGTTTCGTCTCCAATTTGTTGTCTGATTTTTAACAGAGTTTGGAGAATTACCACCCGGGCAATAACTCATATTCTGGTAAAAAAAGAGAAAGATAACCAGAGTGTTTGGGCAATGGGCATCCGGATTAAACCCTCTCGTGCATTTTGCATGAATTCAGAGTTATGGAAACTCCTTTTATGGTAACCTACTACCCCCATACTGATGGTACTGTTTTAAGTATCAGATCAACTTGAAACACCGGTGAAATGAAGCAATAATTTCAAAGACACTGCTGAAATGTAGATCACGTAACACATACAACTGGACCCCTCCAACTCGGTAGGTTAGTATATTTGTGTGGCTGAAAACCAGGATCTTTTTATTGAGTGGAATGCACCTGTCTCATAGCCATGTTCAGCCAGCTGCGAGATGAACGTACAAACACTCCATTGAACTTGTGTACAGAATACGTTTCTGTAAATTCACCAACAAAAGGGATCAAATTTCTTCAGTGTTTCAATATCGACCAGGTCTAAAGGATGTCTCATTGACAGGTGTTTATGGTACCGCCTGCCATGACTACTGAGGTTGGGCATTAACCCCTTTAACTAACACGTAAACACTTGCAAAAGTAATTCTTGAATAAAAGGCAGTTTTTGAGATTTTGCACCAAAACATAGCTTCATTGGAAATATTTCAAGGAGCACGTTCGAATAAGGTATTTTTTTACGTAAAACTGAAAAATATTAAATGCGATTTTTGCGATTATGCTGGTCGTTTCTGGTCGTAACATGAGGTAATAGATACTGTTATTCAGTCCTCAAGGGCAGTTAATAAACCGGGACACCCAACAAAATCATTACTATTATTACCATGACCGGAAGCGGTCGCGGAGTGTTAATGAATTTTATTTTCATTAATGCCCGCCTCTCGCTTCCGGTTGCATGTCTCATGAACTATTGAGTTTTACCAACCCGCTAAACTCCGCTAATATACTAGAGAACGCCAGCTAAAGCGGTAATAATACTATTTACCACATAATTTAACCCCTTTTCCGGACAATGCTCTCATCCTTTAAAAAACTAAGAGGTTATTAGACCCGATAGAAGAAAAGTTCAAGAGTAGACATTTGGTAGGATTTTGAGTGTTTTGCATTACGAGTTGGAATGGTGCAGTCAATTTTCGCGAGAGCCGTAGGCTCGAGTGAAATATGACTACGTCATTCTAACGAGTTATGTAAAATACCTACCGATTCAAACGCACATCGCATTCTGTGTTTATTACACATCCCCATGCAGTAAAATCCATTTAAATAAACAAATTTTAATTCCGATGTTTAAATCCAAACGTGGAAAGTCAGTTATTTTTGTTTGAAACGGTACTAATCAAATGGAACATAAAATATCAAAACACCCTTTTGGGAACCAGGCTAAATTACATTCATTTGAGTGCCATTCGATGGGGAAATATCGCACAATTTCTACGCGAAATTATGTCAAAATCAGCGCATAGTTCGAGGCAGGACTTCTAGTATGAACTATAAACTCCATATCCACCAAGTGCTATTTACAAACAGCCTATTCACATTTTATTATATTTTCAATTTTTCATCAAAACATAGCTAATCACATTCCTCGACCGTGTACAAGTGAGGGGTCATAATGTGTGTTTTTGAAAAAGAAATGGATATGTTTTTTATTCAAGTTAATTTTTAGCAAGTGTCTCCAGCTACACGTGTTAGGTAATAAGTTAACCCTTTGCCCAACGAATCGGCGGCATCGGCCCACGTAATATGCAAATTCAGCAGTTGAAAAAATATTATTTTTCAAAAAATGTCAACAAAACCATTTCATGCGAAGCCTCGTTGGAACGAGCTCGTCTAGCTCGTTCCAACGAGGGGTCACATGATATGGTTTTGTTGACAATTTTTTAAAAATCTAAAAAAATGGTATTTAAAATAATAAATTTTGATATCGTCTGAATTGGGTAAAGGGTTAATGTGTTGAGACATTGTTAATGACATTACTAAGCACTCACTGTCAAATAGTTGGGATTTTACAGTGAATATACACGCACAGCATGACAAAGGTCGAAGCAATTATCTTTTTTCTCCGGAGTGAAGACGCCTCCCTGAACCACAAGGATATTACAAGTAGAAGGATACAGCATGATTTTACAACCTTATAGGCTTGCGGTAAACGTGTTGTGACGCTAAATCCATTGCAATTTCAATGGCTTTATTGTGTTTATTAGGCAGGCAGGTTGACGGGTGGGGGAAGTAAGGGCTGCAGAATTGAATTATTACTTAACCTCCCTACAAGTAATAATAATAATAATATACACATTTATACAGCCCCAAAATTATAGTTCAAAAGATATAAAACCTTATTCTTTGGCGCTGTACATGCTACTGAGCTCGTGCAAATATACAAACGGAATATATACAGTATCGTACAGATCACAACATCACTTACAGGCTTTTTGAAACAGGTATGTTTTGAGATCTTTCTTGAAAAGGTTGACATTTGACAGTCTTTTTTGGTATTCTGGTAAATTATTCCACAAGTGAGGGCCAGCAAATGAGAAGTACGAGGTACAGTACAGTCGCCATGGGTTGGTCGAAATCCACGGGTGGGCAGTGATGTCCACGCATACGTTACCATGTAATACAAATCATCTTCAGCAAAATTTTAATTAATGAAGCACCGGATCATACCCGGTGCTTCATTAATTAAATTTTTTGATGATTATTTGATTATTTCTATAATTAGTGTTTGGGATCTAATACTATTACGCCCGTGGAAATATTGCCCACCCGTGGAAAGTGACCAGTCCACGGCGGTCGTACTGTTACCCTTCCATTTCGTTGCATATAATTGTCTACAAGACGATACCATACGAAGTGTAAGTGTTGACAGGGCTACGTGTCTTGCTCAGGGACACAGCGCACGTGAAGCATTTGTACCAACACGGAAATACCAATAGGATTCGTAGCTGCTACTGGAGAAAAAATGGACTTATGCCTTCCGACAAATGCCGTCCTAGATAAAAACGTTTCTCTGGGCGCGATACCGTAAAATTTAAGGGGGGGGGGGGGGGTCGCGGCAGCCCATTGGTTGGAGCACTGGACTTTAGACCGAAAGATCGTAGGTTCGATTCTGACCCACGTGATCTACGTTGCGTCCTTAGACGTGAAACAAGTGTGAGTACGATGGTGGAGTGAGATTCGGCATACGGTACGACGACGCTACACATGCCTTCAACCGATGTTAATCCTGTCTCCGCAGGTTTAACCTTTTACCCAACGAATCGTCCGCATCCGCCCGCGTAATATTCAAATTCAGCAGTTGAAAAAATATTATTTTTTAAAAAATTTCAACAAAACCATATCATGTGACCCCTCGTTGGAACGAGCTCATTCCAACGAGGGGTCACATGATATGGTTTTGTTGGAATTTTTTGAAACATTTAAAAAAAATATATTTAAAATAATAAATTCTGATATCGTCTGCGTTGGGTAAGGGGTTAATAAGCAGAGCAATCTGACAGTTACTCTTCGCTGCGCGATGGTTTCCTGCGGATACTCCAGCTTCCTGCACCCGTAAAAACTGCCCACACGTAAAATCTGGCTGTCGAAAGTATCATTGTATCAATAACCCCAATTAATTAAAAACGATTTATCTTCTCAGTTTGGAATATCGACATAATTTGATGATGCCTCTAATTGGAGTGTTGCTGAAGAATAGAGAACGAAGATTGCAAGAAATATTAAGCCGAGTTCAATGTCTAAGGTGAAACATACAATAAAGTAGGCCATTTTGACGCAACGATTCGTGGAGTCAAACATTATTATTAGCGTTTGTGTGTTCCTGCACGTATAGGAATGACATGCATCAAAATTTGCTACAATTAGCAAAAATAACACTTTTTACGACAAATGTGATAAATGTATGTTTATTTAAAAAATAAAAGAACATATTAAGGAGAACCTTTGGTTGACAGATATTTTATTTCTATAAATTTGTCTGAAAATGGTCTTTTTTGTAGCCATTTCGCATTCTTGGAACTTCCAGTGTGTACATTGTTCTGTGCTGTTCATAATTGTCTTTTTTCAACATGGTTCAAATGTTAGGTATCAGACTGTGTCAACACCGCAAACTAAGAAGTGAGATGTTTGTTTTCTCTTTAATGCATCTGGGCAGCGCTGTAGATGAGTAGAAAACCCTTTATTTGCCACCCCACCCTCACACACATACTGGTCTTGTCGAGGTGTTTCATGCTTTCTCTACCGACACAGTGATCCATTTCCGCTATATAATTGCAAGTTGTTGCTTGGAATCAAAAAATTTAAACTTTCATTTCCTAAAACTTTTTCGCGTTATGTGCCATATAGTAACAAAAATCATTCCAACATAACCTAGCGATGTAACGCGACGCCCGTTCTCCTGGTGGCACACAATGGCGTTCGGCATCGCTAACGTCTGTTGGAAATGTTTGGGTATCTCGTCAACCACCAGAAAATGCTATCTAGGTTCTAGCAACCTGTTGTACGTTACCTGAAAAAGTAATATTTACGGGAGCAATGAGTTAAGTATCCACGGTTCGAGTCAGGATTGTCATGTAGAAATTTCATAGAAATTAGACCCGCGTTATGTGTGGATTCAATTGCTTCACATGGCGTTTTAACAAAAACTCGTGTAATGTTATGCTCCTTAGATTTCCATAGTTTTCCAATCTTCAAGAACGCTTAATAGAATGCATCACAATGGAACATTTTAACTGATATTTGAGGACTTGGGAATTGTCATTTAAGATATCAAATAGCACAGACGAACAGACAAATGACTTTTACATAGGTGCAGGTGTTACGAAGCACCTTTCTTCTCTCCTTCTTTCACTCTAATGAGCACGTATGCCTTTTATACTAAGACCGTGGCAGTTTAGTCATTATTGTCTGTTGACGAACTGCTACGCCTATGTTTGGAATAAGAAATTATTGGGGATCGCTATGGTATACACTGCCCTTTTCACATAGCAATATTGGATATCGTATGTTTATTATTGGGAGAGCGGATATCATTTCAAAATCTGTAGCTGGGTACTTGAAGTTGAATGAGTAGTCAATTCAAAGAGTTTTCAGGATCTTCACGGTATTTTCCCAAGCGTTTTCAATGAACCAGAGACGAGAAAGTGAAGGATCGTCAATGGTGTTCTGGGGCAAAAACGAGGGAGCTAATCTCTAAATATTTATATATATTTATTTATTTATTGGTGTTTAAGGTCACATACTTATGCACAATGGCTAATCGTGACCGTGACAGTTTTACGGGTGGAGGAAGCCGGAGTACCCGGAGAGAACCATCGAGTATCGACGAGCAACTGTCAGCTGCTCAATGTCCTAACTCTGTTCAAGCTCCGCTCAAGCAGGGTTACAGCGGTTAACGCAATGTGCATCATCGACGGGCAATACGCCTTAGAACACGGCATCATCGTGCCCCCATGTAGACAACCGGGATAAAGTGCCTTGCCCAAGGACCAACGTGGGTCGTCCCGGACGGTGATCGAACTCGGAACCTCTAGCACAGAAGTCCAAAGCTAATCTCTAAAAGATGCACAGCAACATGTGAGCTAAGGGAATGTTAATGACTAATTCCAGTCTTCATGTCATATCAAAATCAAGTCTAAAATTTACAGTACGATTCTTTTTCTATTAGGTGAATATTCTTTAGGGTTGAGAAGACCCATTCCAGAAATATTCAGCTTGTCTAACAGCTTGCTGAAATGAATCTCCCCGGATCGTCTGACATCTCAATTGTTCTCTCAGACTTTCAAGGAAGGTTCCAAGATACAAGGGCTGTCCAGGATATGGGCACCAAATTTATATATTCCTGGATTTTCAACTTTCTCTCTCTCTCTCTCTCCTCTCTCTCTCTCTCTTTCTCTGTCTATTGTTGTGTCACATGGCCAAGCCACGATTGGTAATGGCTGGGTAAGCGTGTAGCTCTATTTCACACTGTGGTGGCCTCATGTTGCAGAAACTGATATCAGAAAACCGGAACGCTGAAAGTAGCAGTCACGTACTGGTCCGCGACGAGGCCAGACTTCGAAATCATATCCTATTAGTTTCATCTGCTACATTTGCAATGCTGTCAAGACTGTTTTGTTCGTTGAAAACGGTGTAGCAAGATGGTTACAGCACGCTTTAATCCGGATATTCGATTCTGTACCGTTGTTCAACACAAGCTATATGAAGTTGAAAAGTCATATATAAAACATATGTCATCTCGATAAGTGAAAATGAACGGTTTATCGCCTGATTAAATGGCTCATATCTTTTGCCCCCAGCAACGACGTACATGATTTTAAAAGAACGTTCTCGAACCTTGGACTAAGAAGTGTCACCTCAGATCTGAGGTTATCTGTTGATAACAGAAGGGGGACTTAAGTCAGACGAGGTGTCGTGAGTAAAACATATTGTGAATACACACCTGATAACACTCCAATTAGACATATTTAACCACCTTAGGGAGAGAGTAAAATGTTTCAATCAAACAAACTCTAGCTTTGTGGCATTTTGTCAACGCCGGAAATGATTTGTAGGTGGGTTTCATAAAGTTCAGAGTATTTTTACATTTGAGGATGTAAGAAAATTTTTGCGAGTTAGATGTTAGATTTCTCGTTCCATACTCCTAAACACCTTAAATCCAACCAAATACGGAAGTGATTCAGCCCTCAATAAACGTAAGACGTACAATTTTGGCTAAAAGTTCAAAATTTTATATTTTACAAGCCAACTGTTCCACCCTAGTTGGATGTTTGTCGATAATGTTATGCACATTTAACCCTTTACCCAACGTAACGGCCAAAACCGGCCAGCGCTATTCTCAAAAATCGCCAATTAATTTTCAAAATATTTTCATTTTTTGTCTCAAAAACATAGGTTATGACCCCTCGTTGGAACGAGCTCGTCGAGCTCGTTCCAACGAGGGGTCATAACCTATGTTTTTGAGACAAAAAATGAAACAAATGAGTTATTCAAGAATTTTTTTTGCAAGTGTCGTCTGCTTTTCATGTTAGGTAAAGGGTTAACCCAATTGTTTATAAATCGCTGAAAATTTTAACTTTAACCCTTTACCCAACGCATACCATATCAAAAGTTATTATTTTAATTACCTTTTTTAATATTTTTCCAAATATTTCAACAAAACCATATCATGTGATCCCTCATTGGAACGAGTTCGACTAGCTCGATCCAATGAGGGGGTCACATGATATAGTTTTGTTGGTGTTTTTGTTTTAAATATATGTTTTTGATTAATTTGTAAATTACGCGGGCGGATGTGGCCGATTCGATGGGTAAAGGGTTAACAAGTGGAAACTAATCTGCAAATCGTCCTTTCATTGCATCAAGGCGCCGTCTGCAATACTTTAGCATTGTAGATGGCAGCTTGGTGCACTCAAGGAAGGAAACATATCTCAAGAGTTTTAACGATGCTTCTTTATCTTACTGACAGCAGAAGCGAACTTTTCAGGGAAGTTGCCTCTTTGTATTGAAGAACACCAGAAAAATCGTCTGTTATTTTCACAGAAAATATCCTTTTGTACTAAAATGAAACAAAAAATATTGTTTGCCCTTCTTGTATCTTTTAGATGAAGTTGTAAATATCCGACGAGAGGGAAGTTTTCCCCCACGTATTCCACACATTCTCAGCTGTAACAGATACACGTGGCGCTTTTTATTGAATATGTTTTGCGTGATAAAATTTGGGTGTTCTCAGAACTCAATATTACAACTCGGGAAATATTCACAATGACCGAAAGTCGCTTCCTGTGGTGCAACGATAACATAACAAGGATGATATGATCCATTTTATATTGTAATTAATGTGGGCAGGTGGTGCTTCAGATCAGTGTTTAATAATTAGTCACCATCCACCTGGTGTGCTTCCAAGTAAGGTATTTTTGTGTCCATCTTATCGCCACTTTGTCTGGTACGAAGTGTTGAGTTGGGAGGATGTAAACCTGCTTACATGGCAAACAGGATAATTCCACCATTGAAATGGAAGATTACGTATTTTGTCCAATTCATTATTTTTCTTTTGTTAGTTCATTGTTTTTTATTATTATTTTTTTTTCATGTTCATCTGTTCTTTCTTCGTTCAAAATGTCGCTTAAAGTCCTTCACTGGGGCGCAGTGAGAAGGATCGAAAGTAAGCTACAAGAAAACATATTGTTTGTCAAGTTATTCAGCAAAGAACAATTATTATCTTTTCAACGCATACCGAAAAATAATCTTAATGATTTCGGAACAAGTTTTTCAAAACCCGTATATCCACATAACGCGGATTATGCAAACGCTTGTTCAGAAAACTTTGAGATTGTTTCGCAGTTTTTGTTGAAAACCACTGCAGTTATTCATCATAATTCATGTAAATTTAGTTGAAGGGGCGAACATTTCAATCTTGATTGACACTATTCTGAATAACATTTGGCAGTTACAGTGTAAACTCAAATTTCGAACATCAGAATGATGTCATCGACAAAATCACACACGAAATCAGTGATTTGCGCGAGCCAAGATCTTTATAAACATCTAATCTGGAGGAGGTATCATATTGATTTTGGCCTGAAAAACACGAAAAACGGTATGTATCACGTAATGTGTTTCGATTCCGTATCATATAGACAACTCATTCTGATTCCGTATCATACAGACGACTCGTTTCTGGCAACGCGACGGGCTACCATAACAGGCGCATCAGTACATTCTATGTGCGTTTCAGTGATCGACCCAACATTATGTCCCAAAACTGTTTTTAATAATTTAAGATTTAATCTGTTTATGTGACAGAATTGTTAGATAAATGAATTATCATGATTATGTGCATGTCATGTGATTTGCATCAGATTCTCGGTGGTGTCCAAAAATGGGATCCCAACTCGCCTGCAAAGCCGGCTCGTTGAGATCCCATTCTGAACACCACCTCGAATCTGATACAAATCACATAATATGCACATAATCATGATAATCTGTATATATCGCTACAAGCAAGTAATGTTCTGACAGATTTCATGTCAAGGCTTAACCTGAATCTTATTGATGACTTTATCTTGTATTTTCCAATCTGACCTCGTTGTCATTAAATCATTTTGCAACAGATATTGGTGGTTGAATATTATAAAGTGCTGATAACCATGAGATTCTATTGTAATGATAGTACATGGTATTTCATCACGAAAATAATATACATTGGCCATTATCAGCAGCTAAAGTTCATATGGAAATCCAAGCAATACAGCCGCAAGACCAAGATCCGCATCTATAACAGCAATGTGAAGGCCATCCTTCTCTATAGAAGTGAGTGCTGGAGGATCACCAAGACTGATATGGAAACAATGTCTAGTCTCTACCATGTGTGCCTTTGGAAGATCAACAGAATATTCTGGCTAAACAAGATTTCAAACAAAGACCTCCTTGAGCTTAGCCAAGCCACCTGTATCGTGGAAGTAATCAAGCAGAGACGGATGAGATGGTTAGGTCATGTGCTGAGGATACCAACATCAAACACAGCAAAGGTTACTCCGAGGTGGACCCCACAAGGAAAGAGGCCAAGAGACAGACCAAAAAACACCTGGCGCAGAACAGCAGAGCCAGAACTCAGAGAGATGGGAACCACTTGGAACGAGGCAGAGACCAAGGCAAAAGACCGTGTTGGATGGAAGCATCTTGTCGAGACCTTATGCTCCAGGGGGAGCGAAGAGGATAAGTAAGTAATTTGGCCATTATTGGTCTTATTCAAATTTGTTTACCCTGTGAGCCTCAAAATCACTCTAAATAGGTTTAATTTGTGCGGGGGGATTAGCAACAAAGATGAATGCAACATTTCTTTGCACCATTGTGGTTAATATTATCAAATTAACTTGATCTTCACACGATAGTTCTCGCGTGAGTGTCCGATAACATTTTTTTTTCAAAAAAGATGTCAACACCTATTGCTCGGAGCAGATATCCTTATCAGTTCTTCTAACAAATTGAATCCTAGTTCAGAAACGCGGCCCAACTCTCCATTTAACCCCTTACCTAACGAATCGCCCGCATCCGCCCTCGTAATATGCAAATTGAGCAGTTGAAAAAATTAAATTTTTCAAAATATTTCAACAAAACCATATCATGTGACCCCTCATTGGAACGAGCTCATTGAGCTCGTTCCAATGAGGGGTCACATGATATGGTTTTGTTGACATTTTTTGAAAAAGGTTAAAACATGATATTTAAAATAATAAATTTTGATATCGTCGGCGTTGGGTAAAAGGTTAAACGGACTAGCAAACGACACTTCAAAAAATCTCGAATTAGCAAATATTTTCATTTTTCATTTCTGCCTCAAAAACATGGCTGGTGACTCCTCGTCGGAACGAGGTAAAGCGCTAATGTCATAAAACATTGGTGTGCCATGAGATTCTTACTACGTAAACTGTGATTTCTTCTATATCGTCTATTTTCTCGATTTTCAAACCGTAAAAATGGAAGGCATTGAAATAAATGAAAATTTCTTTTTGCAACATTAGACGTGCGTTGTGTATTTAGCGCGGCCTCAATTTTAGGATTTCATTTTGACTGCTTGTGAGAGAGGTACAAAATCAGCCTTTTCCTTCCGTAAAAATGGGGTTAATGGGATGCATTTTATCTCACGAGATGCGATACACCAGCCTTGTTATCAATAATAATAGTAACACTTTAGTCGGCCGCTTATTTGTCGCGGTTTTCAGGTGAGAAGGCCTTGATTATCTCTATGCTTCCACATGTCTCCCTATCATACATCTCGTCTCTCCTCCCAACACTCGGAAACCAACTGATCGATGACATTCCGTATCTCATTCTTCTCAAACTCTCCGATAAACATATTAACCATCTCCTTTGTGGCAAGCAATACCTGCATATCCTTCATTCTCCCGCCCCACTTCCCCCTTTATCTGCCCGTGAATCTTATTCTGTTAGACTGATATTTTAGATATTCTAATAGACAGGTTCCAGGGTCTCTTCTGCTCCAAAATTACACATTTGGCACTCCCTTTCGTTGCTTTTCCCAACTTTTCCCTAAGGTCTACCGACCGCGATCTCGGCTTAAACAAGACCAACTAATACAGTCACAGTGGCTGAAACATCCATTGGATGTGAGAGACTCCTTTTGAGAAGAGTGGTTGTGAGCTTTTCATCGTGAGCATTTTATAGGTTCTTCCACCCTCTGTAAATTGATATCGAAATATTAAAATTTAACGCTGCAGTTTTCCCCCCAAATGCAACTAAGAATTTAACTTTTGCAATCCTGTTTGGTTTAGCTCATTGAATTCTGCTAAACAGTTAAGAGTGAACCGGTTAAATTCCTATAGTGGCATTAATATGAGAAAAAAATTGCTGCTTTAATTTTCGATATTTTTACATCGCTGTGTAGAGGGTTAAAGGCATATGATTGCATTTGCTGAAGGTTTGCCATGGTTTATAGTGATTTATTCCGAAAATGTAAGTTTTAGAAGGGGTTCATTCTCCTTGTACATGTATCCTGAAACTGGCATCTTTAATAAAGTTTCAAGTTAATAGCAACTTGTGGTTGGGGGTTGCCTTCTAATATAATCAGGTTTAGTGTCATTTATTCATTTATTTATTTTTTAATTGGCACAATATGGTTTCTATTGTTTTCTTTCCCTTGAACACGTGGGCCGTTTTCCGGCCCAGGAACATGATATGTCATAATTGCCTTACGTAGGTTGACTCCTCAGTGAATGTGTAGAGTGGACCAATCAATATTTTCAACGTGCAGCCCAGAGGTTGCACGTTGAAAATATTAATTGGTCTACCTCCAAATAATAAAAAGGGACTCTTCCAATTGCTGCTATTGAACTGGCATGGAAGATACCACCAGAGTTCAAAGGGTTAAATACCATCACCATTTCAATTGCTTCGTTCACAACATACATAGCAAAAAATATAGGTTCTCTTCAGAACCAAAACTGGCTCTAACCCTGAGATGGAACCAGTTCTGTTTAAACAGTATTTATTTCAAATCCAAATAAATTTACCAAGATTAGCATTCATTTTTAACAGAATATTACATGAACTGAAGTAGATTCAGCAGTAAACTTGGAGCTTATTCAACGCAGTCGCCAAAAATTTTGAAACAAAGGAGATATGAACAGTCGGCATATCGAACCAGTTTTGGTTCTGTATAGAACCAAAACTGGTTCGATATGCCAACTGTTCATATCTCCTTTGCTTAATAATGATTTGAGACAACCTCCTATAAGCTCTAAACTTACGACTGAAACCCCCTCAATTTATGTTTAATTCCGTTAATATTTAATGTTAATCTTTATAAATTTATTTGATTTGAAATAAATACTGTTTAAACAGAACTGGTTCCATCTCAGGGACAAGATTAGAATCAGTTTTGGTTCTAAAGAGAACCTATATTTTTTTGCAGTGTAGCTTACGAACTCAATCTCTCCTATGTATCATAAGAAGCATTTTTTAAAACAATAAAAAATAAGAAAAATGTTTGGCAGTTTTATTTTGATTGTGGCGCTGATTGGACCAACATTATCTTCGGAAATGAATCTATCAGACAGACTGAATGATACTTGAACATTAACAAGTATGTTGCAATGAACCAGAATCTCTGACATTGGTGATTTGGATAATACTAAGCAGGAAATAATGCATATTCTCAACTGTTGTTTCTGGTCGAATGTCGACTACATGCATAGGCAAAGGACTCTGGATCAGAAACAAATGCAACTAAGAATTTAACTTTTGCAATCCTGTTTGGTTTAGCTCATTGAATTCTGCTAAACAGTTAAGAGTGAACCGGTTAAATTCCTATAGTGGCATTAATATGAGAAATAAATTGCTGCTTTAATTTTCGATATTTTTACATCGCTGTGTAGAGGGTTAAAGGCATATGATTGCATTTGCTGAAGGTTTGCCATGGTTTATAGTGATTTATTCCGAAAATGTAAGTTTCAGAAGGGGTTCATTCTCCTTGTACATGTATCCTGAAACTGGCATCTTTAATAAAGTTTCAAGTTAATAGCAACTTGTGGTTGGGGGTTGCCTTCTAATATAATCAGGTTTAGTGTCATTTATTCATTTATTTATTTTTTAATTGGCACAATATGGTTTCTATTGTTTTATTTCCCTTGAACACGTGGGCCGTTTTCCGGCCCTGGAACATGATATGTCATAATTGCCTTACGAAGGTTCACTCCTCGGTGAATGTGAAGAGTGGACCAATCAATATTTTCAACGTGCAGCCCAGAGGTTGCACGTTGAAAATATTAATTGGTCTACCTCCAAATAATAAAAAGGGACTCTTCCAATTGCTGCCATTGAACTGGCATGGAAGATACCACCAGAGTTCAAAGGGTTAAATACCATCACCATTTCAATTGCTTCGTTCACAACATACATAGCAAAAAATATAGGTTCTCTTCAGAACCAAAACTGGCTCTAACCCTGAGATGGAACCAGTTCTGTTTAAACAGTATTTATTTCAAATCCAAATAAATTTACCAAGATTAGCATTCATTTTTAACAGAATATTACATGAACTGAAGTAGATTCAGCAGTAAACTAGGAGCTTATTCAACGCAGTCGCCAAACATTTTGAAACAAAGGAGATATGAACAGTTGGCATATCGAACCAGTTTTGGTTCTGTATAGAACCAAAACTGGTTCGATATGCCAACTGTTCATATCTCCTTTGCTTAATAATGATTTGAGACAACCTCCTATAAGCTCTAAACTTACGACAGAAACCCCCTCAATTTATGTTTAATTCTGTTAATATTTAATGTTAATCTTTATAAATTTATTTGATTTGAAATAAATACTGTTTAAACAGAACTGGTTCCATCTCAGGGACAAGATTAGAACCAGTTTTGGTTCTAAAGAGAACCTATATTTTTTGCAGTGTAGCTTACGAACTCAATCTCCCCTATGTATCATAAGAAGCATTTTTTAAAACAATAAAAAATAAGAAAAATGTTTGGCAGTTTTATTTTGATTGTGGCGCTGATTGGACCAACATTATCTCCGGAAATGAATCTATCAGACAGACTGAATGATACTTGAACATTAACAAGTATGTTGCAATGAACCAGAATCTCTGACATTGGTGATTTGGATAATACTAAGCAGGAAATAATGCATATTCTCAACTGTTGTTTCTGGTCGAATGTCGACTACATGCATAGGCAAAGGACTCTGGATCAGAAACAAATGCAACTAAGAATTTAACTTTTGCAATCCTGTTTGGTTTAGCTCATTGAATTCTGCTAAACAGTTAAGAGTGAACCGGTTAAATTCCTATAGTGGCATTAATATGAGAAAAAAATTGCTGCTTTAATTTTCGATATTTTTACATCGCTGTGTAGAGGGTTAAAGGCATATGATTGCATTTGCTGAAGGTTTGCCATGGTTTATAGTGATTTATTCCGAAAATGTAAGTTTTAGAAGGGGTTCATTCTCCTTGTACATGTATCCTGAAACTGGCATCTTTAATAAAGTTTCAAGTTAATAGCAACTTGTGGTTGGGGGTTGCCTTCTAATATAATCAGGTTTAGTGTCATTTATTCATTTATTTATTTTTTAATTGGATCAATATGGTTTCTATTGTTTTCTTTCCCTTGAACACGTGGGCCGTTTTCCGGCCCAGGAACATGATATGTCATAATTGCCTTACGTAGGTTGACTCCTCGGTGAATGTGTAGAGTGGACCAATCAATATTTTCAACGTGCAGCCCAGAGGTTGCACGTTGAAAATATTAATTGGTCTACCCCCAAATAATAAAAAGGGACTCTTCCAATTGCTGCCATTGAACTGGCATGGAAGATACCACCAGAGTTCAAAGGGTTAAATACCATCACCATTTCAATTGCTTCGTTCACAACATACATAGCAAAAAATATAGGTTCTCTTCAGAACCAAAACTGGCTCTAACCCTGAGATGGAACCAGTTCTGTTTAAACAGTATTTATTTCAAATCCAAATAAATTTACCAAGATTAGCATTCATTTTTAACAGAATATTACATGAACTGAAGTAGATTCAGCAGTAAACTAGGAGCTTATTCAACGCAGTCGCCAAACAGTTTGAAACAAAGGAGATATGAACAGTTGGCATATCGAACCAGTTTTGGTTCTGTATAGAACCAAAACTGGTTCGATATGCCAACTGTTCATATCTCCCTTGCTTAATAATGATTTGAGACAACCTCGTATAAGCTCTAAACTTACGACTGAAACCCCCTCAATTTATGTTTAATTCTGTTAATATTTAATGTTAATCTTTATCAATTTATTTGATTTGAAATAAATACTGTTTAAACAGAACTGGTTCCATCTCAGGGACAAGATTAGAACCAGTTTTGGTTCTAAAAAGAACCTATATTTTTTTGCAGTGTAGCTTACGAACTCAATCTCCCCTATGTATCATAAGAAGCATTTTTTAAAACAATAAAAAATAAGAAAAATGTTTGGCAGTTTTATTTTGATTGTGGCGCTGATTGGACCAACATTATCTCCGGAAATGAATCTATCAGACAGACTGAATGATACTTGAACATTAACAAGTATGTTGCAATGAACCAGAATCTCTGACATTGGTGATTTGGATAATACTAAGCAGGAAACAATGCATATTCTCAACTGTTGTTTCTGGTCGAATGTCGACTACATGCATAGGCAAAGGACTCTGGATCAGAAATAAATGCAACTAAGAATTTAACTTTTGCAATCCTGTTTGGTTTAGCTCATTGAATTCTGCTAAACAGTTAAGAGTGAACCGGTTAAATTCCTATAGTGACATTAATATGAGAAAAAAAATGCTGCTTTAATTTTCGATATTTTTACATCGCTGTGTAGAGGGTTAAAGGCATATGATTGCATTTGCTGAAGGTTTGCCATGGTTTATAGTGATTTATTCCGAAAATGTAAGTTTTAGAAGGGGTTCATTCTCCTTGTACATGTATCCTGAAACTGGCATCTTTAATAAAGTTTCAAGTTAATAGCAACTTGTGGTTGGGGGTTGCCTTCTAATATAATCAGGTTTAGTGTCATTTATTCAATTATTTATTTTTTAATTGGCACAATATGGTTTCTATTGTTTTCTTTCCCTTGAACACGTGGGCCGTTTTCCGGCCCAGGAAAATGATATGTCATAATTGCCTTACGTAGGTTGACTCCTCGGTGAATGTGTAGAGTGGACCAATCAATATTTTCAACGTGCAGCCCAGAGGTTGCACGTTGAAAATATTAATTGGTCTACCTCCAAATAATAAAAAGGGACTCTTCCAATTGCAGCCATTGAACTGGCATGGAAGATACCACCAGAGTTCAAAGGGTTAAATACCATCACCATTTCAATTGCTTCGTTCACAACATACATAGCAAAAAATATAGGTTCTCTTCAGAACCAAAACTGGCTCTAATCCTGAGATGGAACCAGTTCTGTTTAAACAGTATTTATTTCAAATCCAAATAAATTTACCAAGATTAGCATTCATTTTTAACAGAATATTACATGAACTGAAGTAGATTCAGCAGTAAACTTGGAGCTTATTCAACGCAGTCGCCAAAAATTTTGAAACAAAGGGGATATGAACAGTTGGCATATCGAACCAGTTTTGGTTCTATATAGAACCAAAACTGGTTCGATATGCCAACTGTTCATATCTCCTTTGCTTAATAATGATTTGAGACAACCTCGTATAAGCTCTAAACTTACGACTGAAACCCCCTCAATTTATGTTTAATTCTGTTAATATTTAATGTTAATCTTTATAAATTTATTTGATTTGAAATAAATACTGTTTAAACAGAACTGGTTCCATCTCAGGGACAAGATTAGAACCAGTTTTGGTTCTAAAGAGAACCTATATTTTTTTGCAGTGTAGCTTACGAACTCAATCTCCCCTATGTATCATAAGAAGCATTTTTTAAAACAATAAAAAATAAGAAAAATGTTTGGCAGTTTTATTTTGATTGTGGCGCTGATTGGACCAACATTATCTTCGGAAATGAATCTATCAGACAGACTGAATGATACTTGAACATTAACAAGTATGTTGCAATGAACCAGAATCTCTGACATTGGTGATTTGGATAATACTAAGCAGGAAATAATGCATATTCTCAACTGTTGTTTCTAGTCGAATGTCGACTACCTGCATAGGCAAAGGACTCTGGATCAGAAACAAGTGCTGCGCCATATATCTGGCAGTTTGAGTATCGTATTCAATAAATTCACTCTTACTCCCAGTGCTTCTGCATATTAATTCCGGCTTAATTCAACTATTATTCTAAAGGGGCAAATATGACAAAAATGATTCTGTTACGCATCGTGATTTCCCAACAAGCTGTCTTGATCGCGGTAGCAAAACATATGTTTGAAATACAGTATAATAGTGACGCACTGTGCTCACAGCTGCTGGTTAGCGGATTAGAATGGAAGTTGCTACTCCATTCTTCTGAACATGCTGAGAATATCAGATACAAAACGGAAGGGAGTTGGTGTGTTTCCATTATCACAAAAATCTAAATCTTATTTAACTCTTCACACAACAAAGTAATTTTCAAAAAACAATACACCTTTCTTCGAGAGGCACGGTTTAACCTTATCTACCCGGTATGCATACATTTTGACGTAAAGCAAACGCTGGTCGTCCATGAGTACAATAACACAGTAAACACCTATCTGGCCATATGAATAGGTTTTAGTTTAATCCTACAGCTCACTACAGCTCTAGGATTAAGTTTTTACTGAACTTCTCCACAAATACAAGACAGACTCGCCCATTCCGCTGTATGTGAAAGTGTACAATCAATTAATCTATATTTAACAAATGTACCTGTGTTTAAACAATTATGCACACAAATGGAAGGAAACATTGCCATTTTGGCTGTCTTATTGGTGCTCCCAAGAATGCGCGATCATTCAGAGGGTCAGGGTTGAAAGACTTAACTTCCTTTCAACAAAATCATAAGATTGTCGTTCTATTGTCAATAATGTACGCATGGTTCTAACTAGAAAGGCAAAACACGCTGATGGAATCCATCAACATCATGAACATCACAAATAGTACATTACTTCGGCTTACATTAGTGAAATAAGACAAAATCAGATTGTCATTCTATTGTCAATAATGAAGTACACAAGGTGCTGAACCGAAAGATGAAACACGCTGTTATCTCCCCTGTATATGTGAACCTATTCAATTTCAGCTGGCCAAAGACATCCACAATCGGCCGTTTTGGTCTAATTTCTCAACTTCTTCCATCTCGAAGCCCTCTGGTTGAAAGACGGTTGAAGCAGAATAAACAGACCCAAGCAACACCTTAACACCTTTCATGGCGAGTGTCAAGACCTAAGACGAAGGGGCCGGCGTATCCATGGATCAATTTTTCTCATACCTGCCTCGAACTATAGTCGTCACGGAGTGGCCTGGACGTTTGTGTTTTCCACATACATAGAGGTTTTCACCACCCCTCTGCCTATGGTTTCGCCATTTGGGTGCAGGAAATATTGTATGCCTCCACCCCATTTAGAGACAAAGAGTTGACCGCAAAGGTTGTACATATCAAAAGATAAATCAAAGGTTTTCAAAAATGGTTGATAACATTTCTTGTCAATCCTCTATATTCTGCTCGGGAAAATATAATGTTCCCTCATACTAGTGCAGATCCATTTGTATCATGTCTAGAAAATTAGACCCGCCAGAGTAAAGTGAACACGGTCGTAAATTCTGGGAAGATGAGGTGGGGTGTTCTACCCCAAAATGCGTTCCTCGGCGGGCAGTAGTAGGGCAGAGAAATATTGCCCAATTATTGGTATGCTCAAAGCCCTCCGTATGCATGAAGCTGTCACAGCAGTTTTCTCTCTCTCTCTCTCTCTCTCTCTCTCTCTCTCTCTCTCTCTCTCTTTATTGAGGTTAAACCACACTGTCTGGATAGCCAGGGTAACCTCGGTTCGGACAGGTTTGTGGATGGAGAAAGTCAGAGTATACGGAGAAAGCAACCTAGCAGCGGCGAGAATCTATCAGACACCCCCAACGTATTAAGCCATTCAAGCAGATGTTCATAAATGTTTGCGTGAAAAAAAATTGGTAGTGGACGAGCTGACGATATAAAGAGGAAACAATCTGAAGCTCGGCTCGGTAATAATTTAATACAAAAGCTCTGTCGAGCTGTTGGATTAAATTATTACTGAACCTCCCAACGAACCCGGACAGCGCCACCGTGTTCCATGTGGGCAATCTTTTGCCGACTATTACAACCTGACAATAGAGGAGAAAAAGACAGTCGTCACACTAAAATGAGAAAACATTTTATTGTATTCACTATTTATTTTATCTTGAAGAATAAAGCAGGAAACTGCTTTGAAGTGAACCAACATTATCATGCAGAGCTTTTAATGTAACATTTGGTATTCCATGTCTGTGAACAAGATTAGCATTCATTTTTAACAGAATATTACATGAACTGAAGTAGATTCAGCAGTAAACTAGGAGCTTATTCAACGCAGTCGCCAAACATTTTGAAACAAAGGAGATATGAACAGTTGGCATATCGAACCAGTTTTGGTTCTGTATAGAACCAAAACTGGTTCGATATGCCAACTGTTCATATCTCCTTTGCTTAATAATGATTTGAGACAACCTCGTATAAGCTCTAAACTTACGACAGAAACCCCCTCAATTTATGTTTAATTCTGTTAATATTTAATGTTAATCTTTATAAATTTATTTGATTTGAAATAAATACTGTTTAAACAGAACTGGTTCCATCTCAGGGACAAGATTAGAACCAGTTTTGGTTCTAAAGAGAACCTATATTTTTTGCAGTGTAGCTTACGAACTCAATCTCCCCTATGTATCATAAGAAGCATTTTTTAAAACAATAAAAAATAAGAAAAATGTTTGGCAGTTTTATTTTGATTGTGGCGCTGATTGGACCAACATTATCTCCGGAAATGAATCTATCAGACAGACTGAATGATACTTGAACATTAACAAGTATGTTGCAATGAACCAGAATCTCTGACATTGGTGATTTGGATAATACTAAGCAGGAAATAATGCATATTCTCAACTGTTGTTTCTGGTCGAATGTCGACTACATGCATAGGCAAAGGACTCTGGATCAGAAACAAATGCAACTAAGAATTTAACTTTTGCAATCCTGTTTGGTTTAGCTCATTGAATTCTGCTAAACAGTTAAGAGTGAACCGGTTAAATTCCTATAGTGGCATTAATATGAGAAAAAAATTGCTGCTTTAATTTTCGATATTTTTACATCGCTGTGTAGAGGGTTAAAGGCATATGATTGCATTTGCTGAAGGTTTGCCATGGTTTATAGTGATTTATTCCGAAAATGTAAGTTTTAGAAGGGGTTCATTCTCCTTGTACATGTATCCTGAAACTGGCATCTTTAATAAAGTTTCAAGTTAATAGCAACTTGTGGTTGGGGGTTGCCTTCTAATATAATCAGGTTTAGTGTCATTTATTCATTTATTTATTTTTTAATTGGATCAATATGGTTTCTATTGTTTTCTTTCCCTTGAACACGTGGGCCGTTTTCCGGCCCAGGAACATGATATGTCATAATTGCCTTACGTAGGTTGACTCCTCGGTGAATGTGTAGAGTGGACCAATCAATATTTTCAACGTGCAGCCCAGAGGTTGCACGTTGAAAATATTAATTGGTCTACCCCCAAATAATAAAAAGGGACTCTTCCAATTGCTGCCATTGAACTGGCATGGAAGATACCACCAGAGTTCAAAGGGTTAAATACCATCACCATTTCAATTGCTTCGTTCACAACATACATAGCAAAAAATATAGGTTCTCTTCAGAACCAAAACTGGCTCTAACCCTGAGATGGAACCAGTTCTGTTTAAACAGTATTTATTTCAAATCCAAATAAATTTACCAAGATTAGCATTCATTTTTAACAGAATATTACATGAACTGAAGTAGATTCAGCAGTAAACTAGGAGCTTATTCAACGCAGTCGCCAAACAGTTTGAAACAAAGGAGATATGAACAGTTGGCATATCGAACCAGTTTTGGTTCTGTATAGAACCAAAACTGGTTCGATATGCCAACTGTTCATATCTCCCTTGCTTAATAATGATTTGAGACAACCTCGTATAAGCTCTAAACTTACGACTGAAACCCCCTCAATTTATGTTTAATTCTGTTAATATTTAATGTTAATCTTTATCAATTTATTTGATTTGAAATAAATACTGTTTAAACAGAACTGGTTCCATCTCTGGGACAAGATTAGAACCAGTTTTGGTTCTAAAAAGAACCTATATTTTTTTGCAGTGTAGCTTACGAACTCAATCTCCCCTATGTATCATAAGAAGCATTTTTTAAAACAATAAAAAATAAGAAAAATGTTTGGCAGTTTTATTTTGATTGTGGCGCTGATTGGACCAACATTATCTCCGGAAATGAATCTATCAGACAGACTGAATGATACTTGAACATTAACAAGTATGTTGCAATGAACCAGAATCTCTGACATTGGTGATTTGGATAATACTAAGCAGGAAACAATGCATATTCTCAACTGTTGTTTCTGGTCGAATGTCGACTACATGCATAGGCAAAGGACTCTGGATCAGAAATAAATGCAACTAAGAATTTAACTTTTGCAATCCTGTTTGGTTTAGCTCATTGAATTCTGCTAAACAGTTAAGAGTGAACCGGTTAAATTCCTATAGTGACATTAATATGAGAAAAAAAATGCTGCTTTAATTTTCGATATTTTTACATCGCTGTGTAGAGGGTTAAAGGCATATGATTGCATTTGCTGAAGGTTTGCCATGGTTTATAGTGATTTATTCCGAAAATGTAAGTTTTAGAAGGGGTTCATTCTCCTTGTACATGTATCCTGAAACTGGCATCTTTAATAAAGTTTCAAGTTAATAGCAACTTGTGGTTGGGGGTTGCCTTCTAATATAATCAGGTTTAGTGTCATTTATTCAATTATTTATTTTTTAATTGGCACAATATGGTTTCTATTGTTTTCTTTCCCTTGAACACGTGGGCCGTTTTCCGGCCCAGGAAAATGATATGTCATAATTGCCTTACGTAGGTTGACTCCTCGGTGAATGTGTAGAGTGGACCAATCAATATTTTCAACGTGCAGCCCAGAGGTTGCACGTTGAAAATATTAATTGGTCTACCTCCAAATAATAAAAAGGGACTCTTCCAATTGCAGCCATTGAACTGGCATGGAAGATACCACCAGAGTTCAAAGGGTTAAATACCATCACCATTTCAATTGCTTCGTTCACAACATACATAGCAAAAAATATAGGTTCTCTTCAGAACCAAAACTGGCTCTAATCCTGAGATGGAACCAGTTCTGTTTAAACAGTATTTATTTCAAATCCAAATAAATTTACCAAGATTAGCATTCATTTTTAACAGAATATTACATGAACTGAAGTAGATTCAGCAGTAAACTTGGAGCTTATTCAACGCAGTCGCCAAAAATTTTGAAACAAAGGGGATATGAACAGTTGGCATATCGAACCAGTTTTGGTTCTGTATAGAACCAAAACTGGTTCGATATGCCAACTGTTCATATCTCCTTTGCTTAATAATGATTTGAGACAACCTCGTATAAGCTCTAAACTTACGACTGAAACCCCCTCAATTTATGTTTAATTCTGTTAATATTTAATGTTAATCTTTATAAATTTATTTGATTTGAAATAAATACTGTTTAAACAGAACTGGTTCCATCTCAGGGACAAGATTAGAACCAGTTTTGGTTCTAAAGAGAACCTATATTTTTTTTGCAGTGTAGCTTACGAACTCAATCTCCCCTATGTATCATAAGAAGCATTTTTTAAAACAATAAAAAATAAGAAAAATGTTTGGCAGTTTTATTTTGATTGTGGCGCTGATTGGACCAACATTATCTTCGGAAATGAATCTATCAGACAGACTGAATGATACTTGAACATTAACAAGTATGTTGCAATGAACCAGAATCTCTGACATTGGTGATTTGGATAATACTAAGCAGGAAATAATCCATATTCTCAACTGTTGTTTCTAGTCGAATGTCGACTACCTGCATAGGCAAAGGACTCTGGATCAGAAACAAGTGCTGCGCCATATATCTGGCAGTTTGAGTATCGTATTCAATAAATTCACTCTTACTCCCAGTGCTTCTGCATATTAATTCCGGCTTAATTCAACTATTATTCTAAAGGGGCAAATATGACAAAAATGATTCTGTTACGCATCGTGATTTCCCAACAAGCTGTCTTGATCGCGGTAGCAAAACATATGTTTGAAATACAGTATAATAGTGACGCACTGTGCTCACAGCTGCTGGTTAGCGGATTAGAATGGAAGTTGCTACTCCATTCTTCTGAACATGCTGGGAATATCAGATACAAAACGGAAGGGAGTTGGTGTGTTTCCATTATCACAAAAATCTAAATCTTATTTAACTCTTCACACAACAAAGTAATTTTCAAAAAACAATACACCTTTCTTCGAGAGGCACGGTTTAACCTTATCTACCCGGTATGCATACATTTTGACGTAAAGCAAACGCTGGTCGTCCATGAGTACAATAACACAGTAAACACCTATCTGGCCATATGAATAGGTTTTAGTTTAATCCTACAGCCCACTACAGCTCTAGGATTAAGTTTTTACTGAACTTCTCCACAAATACAAGACAGACTCGCCCATTCCGCTGTATGTGAAAGTGTACAATCAATTAATCTATATTTAACAAATGTACCTGTGTTTAAACAATTATGCACACAAATGGAAGGAAACATTGCCATTTTGGCTGTCTTATTGGTGCTCCCAAGAATGCGCGATCATTCAGAGGGTCAGGGTTGAAAGACTTAACTTCCTTTCAACAAAATCATAAGATTGTCGTTCTATTGTCAATAATGTACGCATGGTTCTAACTAGAAAGGCAAAACACGCTGATGGAATCCATCAACATCATGAACATCACAAATAGTACATTACTTCGGCTTACATTAGTGAAATAAGACAAAATCAGATTGTCATTCTATTGTCAATAATGAAGTACACAAGGTGCTGAACCGAAAGATGAAACACGCTGTTATCTCCCCTGTATATGTGAACCTATTCAATTTCAGCTGGCCAAAGACATCCACAATCGGCCGTTTTGGTCTAATTTCTCAACTTCTTCCATCTCGAAGCCCTCTGGTTGAAAGACGGTTGAAGCAGAATAAACAGACCCAAGCAACACCTTAACACCTTTCATGGCGAGTGTCAAGACCTAAGACGAAGGGGCCGGCGTATCCATGGATCAATTTTTCTCATACCTGCCTCGAACTATAGTCGTCACGGAGTGGCCTGGACGTTTGTGTTTTCCACATACATAGAGGTTTTCACCACCCCTCTGCCTATGGTTTCGCCATTTGGGTGCAGGAAATATTGTATGCCTCCACCCCATTTAGAGACAAAGAGTTGACCGCAAAGGTTGTACATATCAAAAGATAAATCAAAGGTTTTCAAAAATGGTTGATAACATTTCTTGTCAATCCTCTATATTCTGCTCGGGAAAATATAATGTTCCCTCATACTAGTGCAGATCCATTTGTATCATGTCTAGAAAATTAGACCCGCCAGAGTAAAGTGAACACGGTCGTAAATTCTGGGAAGATGAGGTGGGGTGTTCTACCCCAAAATGCGTTCCTCGGCGGGCAGTAGTAGGGCAGAGAAATATTGCCCAATTATTGGTATGCTCAAAGCCCTCCGTATGCATGAAGCTGTCACAGCAGTTTTCTCTCTCTCTCTCTCTCTCTCTCTCTCTCTCTCTCTCTCTCTCTCTCTCTCTCTCTTTATTGAGGTTAAACCACACTGTCTGGATAGCCAGGGTAACCTCGGTTCGGACAGGTTTGTGGATGGAGAAAGTCAGAGTATACGGAGAAAGCAACCTAGCAGCGGCGAGAATCTATCAGACACCCCCAACGTATTAAGCCATTCAAGCAGATGTTCATAAATGTTTGCGTGAAAAAAAATTGGTAGTGGACGAGCTGACGATATAAAGAGGAAACAATCTGAAGCTCGGCTCGGTAATAATTTAATACAAAAGCTCTGTCGAGCTGTTGGATTAAATTATTACTGAACCTCCCAACGAACCCGGACAGCGCCACCGTGTTCCATGTGGGCAATCGCTGGTCAGGATCTAACGGATTTAATTTAATCGAAGTGTGGACTTTTCGGTTTGAAGTTCAATGTTCTAACCACTGAGCCACAAAGCTCCCACTTGCCAGATAATATGTGAGACGGACCAGCTATAGAAATTAGCAATGACGTGATGAAGTCATGGCACTTTCCATGGTTTTTACAACCATATTGCCGATTGTTGTAGCTTAATTTGTCGCCTTGAAAAAGTCGCCGATACGCATAGGAACATGAACAGCAGAATAATTACGGCCCTGATACTGAACCATACAATACATTAAATATCGTTAGTTTTATACTTACCGAATAGACTATAACAACACAGATTATATATTCACAAAACAAGGCTTGATTTCCTAGAGTCATCCTCCTGAAAAGGGAAACAATCGAATGTTACATCTCTGACCAACGCATTTCAAAATGGTGTTATATCTGGTGGAGGAGGGAGTTGTTTTGCATAGTCACTCTCAACAGCTCTTTCCCGGTGCTCATTAATTATTCGCCATAGTTTGCTGGTGTTTTTTTGCATATACGGTGCAAGTCTTATACTTACCTCATAAAACGACCAAACTCGTCCAGTATTGTGTATAAACGTCCAATATTTATTTGTTCTTAATTCCTCGAAGTGTTTTTTTTTTTTGCAAAGCATAGGTTAAGACCCATTTTTTTAAATCAGGTCAGAGCAAGATGTCTCCAGCTATACTTTAGAAGACTATAAATGTGTAAATAATTTCAGCAAAATACAATACAGTACAGTCACCGTGGAATGGTCAAAATCCACACGCGGCAGTGTTGCCCACGGACGCTTTTCTCACTCAATAATCGGTAGTTTTCAGCAAATATTCCATTGAAGAAGCACCGGGTCATACCCGGTGCTTCATTCATTGAAGATTTGATGGCGATTCCACTGTTTTATGTCGGAGGTTCACTGTTAACCCTTTACCCAACGTAATGACCAAAACCGGCCAGAGCTATTCTCAAAAATCGCCAATTAATTTTCATAACTTTTTCATTTTTTGTCTCAAAAACATAGGTTATGACCCCTCATTGGAACGAGCTCGTCGAGCTCGTTCCAATGAGGGGTCATAACCTACGTTTTGGAGACAAAAAATGAAAAAAATTAGTTATTCAAAAAATTTTTTTGCAAGTGTCGTCTGCTTTTCATGTTAGGTAAAGGGGTAACGCATGCATGAAGGTATTTCCAACGCGTGGATTTTGACCTTTCCACGACGACCATATTGTATGGTGTAAAGTACAAGGCCAAAAGATCAAGAATTATTATTAAATGTTGCGCTATACGAAAACCTAGCACAATTGGTGACCTATACCCAACGTTCCGATACGATATTACCTTGGCTGTTGGAAATGTCATTAACTCCAATAAACAAAAAAAAAACATGCCCAACGTGATTGGTGTTGCAAATGCCTCTCCGACAGCACGCGCGTCTTGGATATGTCATAACAGGTTAGTTACTATTTTTTCAGTCAAATTGATAAAACAGATAAAACAAAGGTATTGTGGCATCTAATTTAGTTTCGAAAAACGTTCTGGGAATCAGGGTGAAGATTACGAACGGAGGTTTGTTTCATTAACTCTCTTCCTTCGATGTAGAGTTCCTTAGCCATCAACAGCCCTGATTTACCGCATTATTATCAGTAATATTATTCATTATATTTCGTTTGATACAGCCGACCCTAGCGTATCGAACAATTGCGCTTTTAAGATTCGACGGGTGGAGAATAAATGGACAGCTTGTCTTCAGTGCACATGAGATTGAGTTGCACTTGTGACATTTCTTAAAAAGACCATCTACATATTTAGAAGACGAAATGCTATAAAGATGCGATACGGACCACTAAAATCTCCCCGAAAGGACTATAGTTCGTAAATAGCTCCAATTTTGTTACCATAGTTACACTCATACAGTACTGTGATCTTAAATGTGCGATTCATGGCTGCACATTCCAACTACATCACAGTCTAAACTCTGGGTCAGAATTTTATACATAAAGCAGAGAAAAATCAGTGGAACAATATACGCAAGAGCAGTGTCCGCGTGTCTCGTCTCTGACATCAGGTGATATATTAGTCTATTGCAATGAAACAAGAGGACTTAGAATTTCGACCGGGTTGAGACTGGGTCGAAATTCTCTGTCTTTTTCCCCTGTATTACAGCACTATATCCGTAGCTATGTGGGAGGGGATAAGCGATGGGGTTATGTCTAAAACTTCCACTGAATAGGATGGCCAGATAACGATCACCTGAAAAATATTATGGATATACGTTTATTTTGTATTGTGACGTTTTACAGACAACACTACCGGAAAGCATATGAAGAGATCTACTGCCCTAGTCATTGAATTACAAAAACATTTCAATTAGTTGTCATATTTTCCGATGAATTCACATTATCGGTTTTTGAAGTTTCCGTCAGAATCAGCATGGACTAATCTTCTTTTAAAATCCTGTCTTCAAATGTCAAATAATTTGCGTTGTTTGGAAGGCAAGCATTTTCATTAAATAAATCTAGATAACACCAATATCAAACTGAATCGGATTCATCGGCGCCAAAATCCATTTAAGAACAGATTATATATTATACAACTGATAGCGCCCTACTCTATCGGCCTAATGGAATTTACGCTGATAATGAGGCAACAATTTGCTTAACAAATACGATTCGTTTGGGGTGATCTTAAACGTATCCCCTGACGTGGAAGACATCTACCACCTGTGTGTGCTTAGGTAACCCTACGCATTCTGAAATCAAAGTACCGAAATTTCAAGCAGAAAATTTATTTGTGGGAAAAAACTTGCAGGTTGGAATGTTGATATTTAGGCATCAGTGCACAAAGGGTGGAGACTGTACTGCACGCTTTCGTATTAACACTTTAAGCCTTTACTCAACGTAACGGCCAAACCGGCCAGCGCTATTCACAAAATTCACCATTCAATTTTCATTACTTTTTTTAATTTTTGTCACAAAAAACATAGCTTACGTCACCTCATTGAGCTCGTTCCAATGAGAGGTCATAAGCTATGTTTTTGACACAAAAAATGAAAACAAATAATTATTCAAGAATTTTGTTTGCAAGTGTCGTCTTCTTTTCGTGTTAGGTAAAGGGTTAACAACGCACATGATATCAAACTTTATTATTTTAATTATTGTTGTTTCAAATTTTTCAAAACAGTCAACAAAACAAATATGAGCTCGTTCCAATGGGATGGTTACATGGTACGGTTTTATTGATTTCTTTTTAAAAATATACTTTTTCAACTGCTTAATATGTAAATTACGCATGTGGTCGATTCGTTAGGTTTTTGGTTAGTTACCCTTTACCCAACCTGAAAAGCAGACGACACTTGCAAAAATAATTCTTGAATAACTATTTTTTTCATTTTTTGTCTCCAAAACATAGGTTATGATCCCTAATTGGAACGAGCTCGACGAGCTCGTTCCAACGAGGGGTCATAATCTATGTTTTTGAGACAAAAAATGAAAAAAATAATGAAAATTAATTGGCGATTTTTGAGAATAGCGCTGGCCGGTTAAATTGGATTGGAGGACAAGTGCTAAACACTTAGTTTACCGTCCTCTTCTACAAATTTGAAGTACATATATTACATGTCTATTTCACCTATGTTTAGATTCACTCTTCCGGAATATTTTTGTTGGCCGAAAAATTGAACCTACGGTTTTGGTCAACTGATGTACTCCAGAAGATTGAAATTAAGAAGTACTATAAACGTTCATTTTCTTTGAACAAACGCAAGAAATGTTGATCAATCGATACCGTTTTGACCGCATTTTTGATAACATCACCACAAGGAACGAAGACTAGCCATAACCGTATTTTTTATTATGCTGCGTAGTTCAACCAACTGTGTTAATATCCTGACAGTTTCAAGATGAACTGAATACTTATTGATTTGGAATATCTGTAACTGGAGAACGGAAGCATATATCTGTATATCTCTGAGAGTGAAGGAACAGCACATCAACGGTAGTTCGCGCGTAAACTCCTTGAAAAATGAGTAAACAAATAGCTCATTAATGTATCGAATTTTGAACACAATGAGACTGGGAGTCCGTGAGCTTGCTCATTTCTACAATTATTGGTAGAATGCAGTAATCCTGAAAACTCGATTGCAAAAGTGTTGCTGGATACTTACATTCTTTTATTTCCTTAGAGGTGATGGATAGAGACAACAGTTTCGGAAGCACCCTGATAACATATGGCAACCTCAGCTATGTGCATTTTGGTAAATGACAGACATTTCGTGTCCAGGTGTTTTGTCACTTGAACATTAGTTGTGTAGTGATAGTAACAGGGAGCAAGAAAAAAAAAACAAAGTCTATTTCACAATTTGAGTTGAATGCTGTTCACAGACATGGAATATCAAATGTTACATTAAAAGCTCTGCATGATAATGTTGGTTCACTTCAAAGCAGTTTCCTGCTTTATTCTTCAAGATAAAATAAATAGTGAATACAATAAAATGTTTTCTCATTTTAGTGTGACGACTGTCTTTTTCTCCTCTATTGTCAGGTTGTAATAGTCGGCAAAAGTACGTCACTTACTTATGGCTCCTTGACGTTTGAGGTTATGTTTCACCTACGAAACGTAAATATTATCTGTCTGAAGCCAAACCCTGTATTCATACACTCACATGATAGAAAAGGCGTACAATTACCAGAAGCGTATGCACATGTGCCGACAGTTTTCTTCATTTTTGTTGTTGTATCGTGCCAGATGTTGCCAAAAATGAACGAAAATAGAATAGTCTAACCTTTTTGTCTAAATATGAATACTTATGATACAGTTCGGTTGCCGTGGAAAGGTCAAACTCCACGCGTGGGCAATACTTCCATGCATGAGTTAATAGTGAATCTCAGACATAAAAAAAGTCAAATCGCAATCAAATTTTCAATGAATGAAGCGCTGGGTACGCCCCGGTCAACTTTCATTGAATATGTGCTGAAAACTAATGATTGTTCATTGAGAAAAGCTCCCTTGGGCAACACTGCCCACACGTGGATTTTGACCATTCCACGGCGACTATACTGTTGTGTGTTTCAGAATTGGTGGAAAATTGACAAATGGGTGCATGTGCGAGATTTGCGAAAAAACACCAATATAATCAGGGTGAGGATGGCATGCAAATGAATTCGCTAAAATTATCTAAAATTCTTACAGTTGTGAGGACAAAATTGTGAAATGTTTGTGTTTTAGATCATTTTCATGGAAATTTATAGAAATAAAATGTCGGAATTTTGGGAATGAATTCTCTGAAATCAGAAAACGTCCTGACATTTCCCACGGTAACACAGAATGGCACTAGCGTACAAAGACAAGTTTTGCTTAGCTTATTTTTTTTTCACCAATCCATCAGATGATACTAGTAAATCTACCTAATAATCTAATTTCCAAATACTAAATACAACGTCAGTACTGAACCTACAAGTCAATGAATCTCAAAGGAGTAAAAGCGTAATTCCTTTGGTTTTGGGTTATTGCTCAGTCCAAAAGTAAGTTGTCTCAATCCATACAGTTGGACATGGACCTAATTTCAGAAAACATTTTCCGCATGGAAAAAAACAGTTCCCCAGGGTAGAAACAAAAGAGCGTGGTTGTTTGTCTTGCTGGAAGATCACCATTTTGCCATAACACATCCTCGGGTGGCAGTGCATCACGACTTTTTCTGCAAGTCAACTTCATTGTCAATTCGTAGGACTAACAATTGTATACTGACTGTCTCAACATCTCGATAAAACGCACTGGAATATATACCTAGCAACAGTTCGTCAACTTTGTTATGCTTGGGTAAACATTGGTGACTCACTCCCAATTTATTATAAATATACACGACTTTGGAGTTGACTACGTCAAAATGGTAGTCCTCGAAGTGAAACGTCTCTCTCGAGGACCACAATGATGGCAAAGTCAACCTCTTAAAAGTGCAATAAGTATTACGAAATATCGAACAAAAAATCCAAAAAGTACCCTGTCTATTTTCAACGATTTGTTCGCGATAGGCATTTTCATTCTTGAACTTAGAAATAACGGAACAAAACTCTTACAAAGGCGCGCTGTGTTCCATCCGTCAATCGTCCTTGAATATCCTACGGCTATTTTTAGAAATTATATAATGCACGGAAATAGTGCACAGTTATTCTTATGACTCTCGACAGGTAAAACTATCGAAAATAGTACATCTCTCAGTTAATCAGGGGAGGAAAAGTCACTTGAGATATAAAATCCGAAAGTAGTATATCAGAGGCTTTTGAGGTATAGGTTGCAGGACCTCGGTGCAGGACCTCGGAAGTGACGTCATGTCACGTGACTCAGTGGCGCCATATTGTGTTGTCACGGTAACCCGCGAGAGCGGGCATCTTGTGAAGTCATCTCCATAGTGATACGTGGTGCTGGTGCGCATGCGCAACGCGTGTTGTGAGGGTGATACGTATTTCCGTCGTCCATTTTGTATACTGGAGGCCGCCATTTTGGTTTCTATGGTAGCACGTGGTTGCTATATTACCCAAAGGCTTACAATAGGACGGGGGTATGTTCGGAGGGTATGTTCGATTGAACAGGAGTAAATCTGATTACCATAAACAACCTGACAATCCCTCCAAATCACTAAAATCCACCCCAAACTATCGAAATTGACTTTATTTGACACGGATGTTCCCCAGAATCCCATTTAGGACCGCCATACCATGGTACCGAGAGGCCCCCGGGTACCGAGGGGACCCCGGGGTAAGGTCTGTCAAGATCGATTCGAATTTGTCCGAGTTAAGGGTTAATGGTCAGAGATTGTAAATAAATAATTTGATACGTTTGCTTGTAAAAGCCGCAAATAGACAATGGGTACAAATTATTGTAGGCTAATTAATTAACTGCTTGAGCAGGTGGGTGTTTACCTCTCGTTGAGAGGACTAATGGTTCCCCGCTGTGACGTTTAAAACTACTACGTAACTTTTTTCTCAAAGTCCCTAATAGTAATTCGTAACTGTCAACCGCAGATGGTGTTCCACGCTATGTGGCTCTCAAACAAGTGTCATCCCCGTAGTCCTAAATGTCAGACTCACGAGCTTACAAAGAGATATCTCATCTATCTTAATAACGGTGTCCTATATCACAGAGGAACCGACTTAATGATTAATTAGACCCGAAAATGCTATATAATGAGAGACTGACCATCGGTAGTCAGTCGACCTCGGATTGAGTCAGTAATCCGACGGAAAGAGGGCTCGGAGCTCTAGCCATTGGGGCTGTCATTTGTAGAGATTAATTGTGGAGACTAAGCGGGCTCCGTTTAAGTAGGAGCGCGGTTGCCAGGTTAAGTGACGCGACGTGTAGGCGAAATGTGGAGTAGTAAAGAGCTGTCGAGGGCTCGAACAATTAACTTAATCGAAGCTATTGAGAGCTCGAACAATTAACTTAATCGAAGCTGTTGAGAGCTCAAACATTTGATTTAAGCTAAGAGTTAGAGTGGGCTTAGTTGAGACCGGCATATTAGATGCGTGAACTTTATTTGTTTAAACGGTATTGGAAATTGGTATAAACGGAGATTGGTGTAGACGGAGAGTGGTTAAATCCGTGGAGTGAAGTGACTGTGGTATCGAATGTGTAAAATTTAGTTAGACAGAGTTGGTTGCAGTTGACTGGCAATTCAGCGCATTTGGAGGTTGAGCGGCGTAAAATAGACAATACGTTATGTACGCAGTCGCTTGAGAAGTGAAGATGAAACCCAGGAGTGAGGAACATCCAGAAGCATCTAGACAACAGCATCGAACACGGGGTACCCCGGAAAGAGCTCGATCTTTATGGGGGAGATTCATATGTGCTTTGTTTGTATATAGTGTATATTCTTGGATTGTTCATTGATGCGTATATGTGAGTACATAGTGTTATTCTTATTTCCATTAAATTATACTCAAATGATCCACCGTCGGTTATCTTTTTAAATATCAAGTCACGGACACCTTAAGATGACGAATCTGCCCCAACAAAAACCACAACACCGCGAGGCCGAGAGACGTACGTTCACTCGAAAGCCCTGCTGTCCTTTCTGAGTACGGCCGAGCACTAGAGTGATCATAAATCTCACATATCTGCTCCAACGTGTTGTGACAGAAAACGGGCGAGTGCTACCCGGATTCATCTAAAAGGTATTATTTTGAAAAGTTAAAAACCGACGGAATCGCTGAGATAATTTATGGGCATGCCATGCCGTTTCACTTATAATGTTCATGCAGTTCGCCTTTAAATAAGCTCTTGGTAAATTGGTAAGGGAAACTTGGCTTAGATAGCAGATGTGAATACGGGAATAGGAGACGGGTGAGCAGGCATTCTTTTTCACAGTTATTATTATTATTATTATTTGCTTGTGGTTCATCTAATAGAAGTTGCATTTATGGATACCGTTACCCCCTTGGCACAACTTGTGGCGCTAGGAAAGGAAATGGGATTGGAGGGTGCAGACCTCCAAAAATGTGTCCGCGAGGAACAGAAGAGATAGCAGAAAGAGTTAGCGTTAAGGCATGAGAGGGAATTAGACAGACAAGTAGCCATGAAGCGCGAAGAGGCTGCTGCAAAGGCAGTGGAGAGAGAGGCAGAATTAGCTAGGGCTGAACGTGGGCGAGAGAAGGCTGAAAGAGAGCGCGAGTCACGTGAGAGGGAAGCAGCGCTTGAGCGAGAGAAGGAGGAAAGAGAGCGCGAGTCACGTGAGAGGGAAGCAGCGCTTGAGCGAGAGAAGGAGGAAAGAGAGCGTGAGTCACGTGATAGAGAGCACGAGAGACAGTTAGAGTTGTTGAGAGTGAGAGCCGAAACACAGGGAAGTAATGGTGGGGCTATGGGCAACAATTCGGGAGGCCACGTAAGGATTATGTACCCGAACTTGCCGAAATTTTACGAAAAAAGAGTATGATGTCGATGCTTTTTTGCAAAGGTTTTAGAGGTTTGCTCAGAGCAATGGGTTGCCCGAAGATTCTTGGGGGTGAGTCTGGGCCCGTTACTAACTGGCCAGTCTCTCCAAGTGTATGCAAGTATGCCCCCGGACCTAGCCAACGACTACGGTGAGTTGAAGAAAGCTATTTCAAACAGTATCAACTCACCGAAGATGGCGTTAGGGTTAAATTCAGAGAGTGTAAGGCAGGAAAGGGTGAAAGTGTTTTTTCAGTTTGTGTCGCGAGCCACGAGGTATTTTGACCGCTGGGTCGAACTGGCAGAGATTGACGAGTCGTATCAATCTCTGAGAGATCTGCTCATTCGCGAGCAGTTCATGTCTACATGTGCTCCGGAAATGGCCATATTTATAAAGGAAAGGAAACCGGGGAACGTAGATGACATGGTCAAGATGGCGGAGCAGTTCCTAGAGGCCCGTTGGGGGTGAGATTGCAAAATTACGACCAGGGCGAAATGGAAATCACGCGGCTGCAAAGGCATCAGATGATATTAACCCATCCGCACCGAACCACAATAGGGTTGGCCAGGGTAGCTCGGGGGTCAGGGATGTTCTTTGCTTCGTTTGCGAGAAACGGGGACACCTGGCCCGGGATTGCTGGCGGAGGGCCACCGCAGTAAGAGGTAACGGCGGGGCACCTAGGAATGGCCAGAGGGACCCTTTCCCCAGCAACCGGAGATGCGGTGGTGCAGGAGGACACCAACCCGGGGAGGGGGGGGGGGACAAAGGCAGACAGCGGCACTTTGCCGATCTATAGGACCCGAGAGCAGCCTACTTAGAGATGCCATTGACAAGGGAAAGCTCGTGATGGAAGGGGGAAAGATTCTCCCTGTAATCAGTGGGATGTGTCAGGAACTTTCTTCCTTGAGGGACAAATGGAAGATGCCGGTGTACCCAGGGTATGTGGGGCACCAAGGAGTCCATGAGCTGCGAGACACAGGGTGTAGCAGTGTGGCGGTAAGGAGGCAACTGGTCAGGGACGATCAGTTGACGGGCGGAGATGAGTTGTGTGTACTGATCGATGGGACGGTCAGGTGTTCCCCCCTTGCGAGGGTGAGGGTGGATGCACCGTTCTACACAGGCCAGGTGGTGGCCATGTGCATAGACAGGCCCATGTATGACGTGGTCATAGGCAACATACCAGGGGCGAGGTCAGACCCCGATATGTCGTGGTTAGAGGATAACCTAACTGACGTTGAGGCAGTAGAGGCGACTGAGGTCGAAGCTGCAAGGGAGAAATGCCCCGTTCAGTCACGGGGGGTGACGGTGGATGTGGGGGCGACGATTCATGGGAGGAACCAAGGAGGGGCCTAAACAGGTGGTCCCTCAAATGATAAGTGTGAGGAGAGGGCCATGCAAGGTGAGCCCGAAGTGGTGAGGAAAAGGGGCCCAGGTAGAAATAGGGCCGACGCGGAGGTGACACAGACAGACGTGAGGTCTGGTTTGATCCTACATAGGCAGCTAATACACGGGCTAACCCCGACTCGCAAGGACACGGTAGGGGGTCAGCCGGGGTCAAGAGAGGCCGGATGTGGAGGCCGGTCTATCATGGTAGAAGCTGGTAAGCCATTGCCCGAACGGGGGAATCCCAACTCGCATCGAAGAGTTAAGTCTGGGAAAGTTGGTCGAGCAGAGCAGGCGTCTGCTGATCGGGATTCTAGAGGGACCCAGTAGGAGGTCCAAGACGAAGGGGTCCGTAAGCCCAGGTGGCATATGTCACGATGGGAAGCCCACCGTCCAGGGTAAGGTCGGGAGGAGCGCAATGGAAACGAGGGTTGAGAGCAACCAGGTACCCAGAGGGGTGGAATAGGGTGCCAATAGGGGTATCAAAGGCCAAGAGTGCCCAGGTAAATACACGTAGGGTAAATAGATCTGCCGAGGCGGACAGTGTTGAGAAGAATTTGGGAAACCGGTACGGGGACCAGTGGGGCTCATGGTGGAGTAAGGACCGGAATCTTATAACTTGGTGTAAGGGGCCAAGGGTAGGTCACCTAAGGGGAGTCGATGAGGGCCTTATCCCGAATGGTGGTGGCAGTAGCACTTGGTAAGGCTTTACTCAGTAGGTTAACCCGTCTGTCGCGTGTGTGCGGAAGGGGAGTCTGTGTTTGAGTGAGTGCGGAATGAGCTGGTTATGATTAACCCGTCTGTCGCCTGTGCGTGGACGGGAAATTTGTGTTTGAGTGAGTGCAAGTCATTCAACGTGGTAGAAGGGACCTATGGGGACCTTAGTTGGATTTTTGGGGACACAAGGGCCCGGTGGAGGTATAGTCCGCATGTAAACCCGCAAGACGGGAGCATGTGGTCGGGAAAGTGCCGAGTGAGTGGTGAAGCGTGTATATAATGGACGAGTGTATATTAAAATGTGTGTCTCCACACATAACGGTGTCTCCAGCAGTGAGAATGAGTTAAAGATGTACTCCGTATGTAAACTCGCAAGACGGGAGCATGTGGTGGAGTGTGTACCGTGGGAGTTATTAGTGGGGATTACATGGCCGACGCATGAGCCCGGTCGTGAGCCCTGCAACTATTGGCGCATATTTTATCGCCTTAGACGCTGACAGTGGTGTGAGAGGTAGGCAGAGGGGGTCTTTTGGTCGCATGTGCGTCATATGCACCTCTGCCGGTCGAGAATGTGTATATGCGTGAGGCGCCATTGGGTATATGCCAAGGGAATGATGAAGAGTGTACATAATGGGGAATGCAAGTTGTATATATGACTATATGTGCGTATGAGTCGTGGAAGTTGTCTAAATTGTTGATTATTGATTAAGAGTGAATGCGACTCTTATCGCATTGTTTTGGAACAACTGGAGGTATGTTCGTTGCTTGAGGGTTGTCAAGATCGATTCGAATTTGTCCGAGGTAAGGGTTAATGGTCAGAGATTGTAAATAAATAATTTGATACGTTTGCGTGTAAAAGCCGCAGATAGACACTGGTACAAATTATTGTAGGCTAATTAATTATTTGCTTGACCAGGTGGGTGTTTATCTCTCGTTGAGAGGACTAATGGTTCCCCGCAGTGACGTTTAAAACTACTACGTAACTTTTTTCTCAAAGTCCCTAACTATCAACCGCAGATGGTGTTCCACGCTATGTGGCCCTCAAATAAGTGTCATCCCCGTAGTTCTAAATGTCAGACTCACGAGCTTACAAAGAGATATCTCATCTATCTTAATAACGGTGTCCTATATCACAGAGGAACCGACTTAATGATTAATTAGACACGAAAATGCTATATAATGAGAGACTGACCATCGGTAGTCAGTCGACCTCGGATTGAGTCAGTAATCCGACGGAAAGAGGGCTCGGAGCTCTAGCCATTGGGGCTGTCATTTGTAGAGATTAATTGTGGAGACTAAGCGGGCTCCGTTTAAGTAGGAGAGCGGTTGCCAGGTTAAGTGACGCGACGTGTAGGCGAAGTGTGGAGTTGTAAAGAGCTGTCGAGAGCTCGAACAATTAACTTAATCGAAGCTATTGAGAGCTCGAACACTTAACTTAATCGAAGCTGTTGAGAGCTCGAACATTTGATTTAAGTTAAGAGTGAGCTTAGTTGAGACCGGCAAATTAGATGCGTGGACTTTATTTGTTTAAACGGTATTGGAAATTGGTATAAACGGAGATTGGTGAAGACGGCGAGTGGTTAAATCCGTGGAGTGAAGTGACTGTGGTATCGAATGTGTAAAATTTAGTTAGACAGAGTTGGTTGCAGTTGACTGGCAATTCAGCGTATTTGGAGGTTGAGCGGCGTAAAATAGACAATACGTTATGCGCGCAGTCGCTTGAAAAGTGAAGAGGAAACCCAGGAGTGAGGAACAACCAGAAGCATCTAGACAACAGCATCGAACACGGGGTACCCCGGAAAGAGCTCGAACTTTATGGGGGAGATTCATATGTGTTTTGTTTGTATATAGTGTATATTCTTGGATTGTTCATCGATACGTATATGTGAGTACATGGTGTTATTCTTATTTCCATTAAACTATACTCAAATAATCCACCGTCGGTTATCTTTTTAAATATCAAGTCACGGACACCTTAAGATGACGAATCTGCCCCAACAAAAACCACAACACCGCGAGGCCGAGAGACGTACGTTCACCCGAAAGCCCGACTGTCCTTTCTGAGTACGGCCGAGCACTGGAGTGATCATAAATCTCACATATCTGCCCCAACGTGTTGTGACAAGGTCGACTGAAGTAGAGTAGTTTTTCTGGTTTTTGGATTTTCCCCAGAATCCTTTTTAGGACCGCCATACCATGGCTTATAATGGTAGCACGTAGTGTTATAGTACCGAGGGTTCCCCTTTGGATTATAGCTAACTGATAGACAACCTCCATAAAAGCCTATAGCATTCCAAATGCCAAGAATCTATCGTGTAGTTGCTGATAAGCCATTGCTCGAACAACTAGAATCCCATCGAGCAAATAAGCCATCGAGTATTTACTCGAACGAGTGACTCGCACATACGACTCTTAGCCTCATTTCGGTATTTGAGGATACCTATGACCTGGTATTGTATTATTTGAGGATACCTATCGAGGATATTTTCTGGAGAATCCCTTTTTTGTCGTATGAGGCCATGAGGGCCATGAGAAAATCTCTCAATGAGGTCTAATTTACTATCCCTCTTAACCTCATTTATTTTGAGGGCATGAGGGCCATGAAAAATCCCTCAATGAGGCCTAATTTACTATCCTATTATTCGGTATTTGAGGGTACCTGTGACCTGGTATTGCATTATCTGAGGATACCTATTGAGGATATTTTCTGGAGAATCCCTTTTTTATCGTATGAGGCCATGAGGGTCATGAGAAAATCCCTCAACTGGGTCTAATTTACTATCCCTCTTAGCTTCATTTCGTTTGAGGCCATGAGGGCCATGAAAAAATCCTTCAATGAGGTCTAATTTACTATCCCCCTCAGCCTCATCTCGGTATTTAACAGCCATAACACGTGGCACCCCCAATTTCAGCACCCCTTTTTGGTAAACGTCTGCCTTCGGCACCCCTTTTTAGTCGTATGAGGCCATGAGGGCCATGAGAAATCCCTCAATGAGGTCTTTTCTACTATCCCTCTTAGCCTCACGGAATCCAAATTTTACGGAGTCGATAAGAATCCCAATTACGGAATTCCTTATATCGCCCGTTTATATGTATACGTGTTATAACTAGGAAGTAGTGTTACAAGTCAATATTAATGGATGATAGTATAGCCAATAGTACCGGTACAAGGCCGCAATGGCACAAGACTGCTGTAGAAGCTATGATAGGACAGATAGACCATAGACAAGTAGTGGCCTTGGGGCTTTGGAGATAAGATGGAAGCCGTTGGTAAGACTGCCTGTGTAGGAACTGTATAAGAGCCGTATAGGAGATAGGAGCTGTATAGGAGCTGGATCATAGGTATCCTTAAATACCGAAATGAGGCTAAGAGGGCTGGTAAATTAGACCTCATTGAGGGATTTTTTCATGGCCCTCATGGCCTCAACAGAAATGAGGCTAAGAGGGATAGTAGAATAGACCTCATTGAGAGATTTCTCATGGCTCTTATGGCCTCATACGACTAAAAAGGGATGCCGAAGGCCAGACGTTTACCAAAAAGGGGTGCTAAAATTGGGGTGCCACGGGTTATGGCTGTCAAATACCGATATGAGGCTAAGAGGAATAGTAAGTTAGAACTTAGTAAGGGATTTTTTCATGGCCCTCATGGCCTCAATCGAAATGAGTCTAAGAGGGACAGTAAATCAGACCTCATTGAGGGATTTTCTCATAGCCCTCATGGCCTCATACGATAAAAAAAGGGATTCTCCAGAAGGTATCCTAAAAAGGTAACCTCAAATAATACAATACCAGGTCAAAGGTATCCCCATATACCGAAATGAGGCTAAGAGGGATAGTAAATTAGGCCCCATTGAGGGATTTTTTCATGGCCCTCATGCCCTCAAAAGAAATGAGGTTAAGAGGGATAGTAAAGTAGACCTCATTGAGGGATTTTCTCATCGCCCTCATGGCCTCATACGACAAAAAAGGGATTCTCCAGAAAATATCCTCGATAGGTATCCTCAAATAATACAATACCAGGTCATAGGTATCCTCAAATGAGGCTAAGAGTCGTATGTGCGAGTCACTCGTTCGAGTAAATACTCTATGGCTTATTTGCTTGATGGGATTCGAGTCGTTCGAGCAATGGCTTATCAGTAACTACTCGATAGTTTCTTGGCATTAGGAAAGATACAGGCCTTTATGGGGGTTGACTTTCAGTTGGCTATAATCCAAAGTGGAACCCTCGGTACTATAACACTACGTGCTACTATTATAAGCCATGGTATGGCGGCCCTAAAAAGTATTCTGGGGGGATTCCGAACGAGAAAAACTACTCTACTTCAGTCCCCCCCCCCCCCCCCGGTACCTGGGGGGGGCCTCTCGCAACCATGGTATGGCGGTTCTAAATGGGATTCTGGGGAAAATCCGTATCAAATAAAGTTAATTTCGATAGTTTGGGGTGGATTTTGGTGATTTGGAGGGATTGTCGTTTATGTTAATCAGATTTACTCCTGTTCAATCGAACATACTCTCCGAACATACCCCCGTCATACTGTAAGCCTTTGGGTAACATAGCAACCACGTGCTACCATAGAAAAAAAATGGCGGCCTCCAGTATACAAAATGGACGACGAAAACACGTATCACCCTAACAACACGCGCTGCGCTGCGCATGCGCACTAACATCACGTATCACTATGGGGATGACGTCACAAGATGGCCGCTCACGCGGGTTACCATGACACAACACAACATGGCGTCGCTTTATCACGTGACATGACATCATTTCCGAGGTCCAGCACCGAGGTCCTGCAACCTATACCTCAAAAGCCCCTGACATACTACTATTTTGCAGACTAGCAAGAGGGCGGGAAGTGAACAGCTAAGTATTCCTACAGCTTTCGGTGAAATTTGATGCGAGTATCACAGGCACGAGAATTGTATATCATGGGGACCTAGGTGTGGGGTGGAAGATATGGCAGGTCTTTAAATTAATTTGAGTATCCTCAGCATGAAGTTTTTCATATTCATGTGTATAGTTTTATGCAAGCAAGGAGAATAGGATATTCGCTGATTGTCTTGACTGACGAGAGTAAAACATATTCCTAAAAGAATGGTTCTTGGGATCGATGGAGGACGGGCGAAGATGTTGAAATAATTATTCAAGGTAGCCTTGCCACTAACTTCGGGTCTACAACGTTTTTGTAGCAACACATTTGATTTCATTTTGATGTTACGAGAGGGTACAACTATTTGTTTCTAAAAATAATCATTGCTAAAGGCGCCTATAAATAAGAATTTCCTGTTTGGAATAACCACAGTTTCAGATATAGCATGAAGATGTATCTCGAATTACTACCATCATTGCAGAGAGCATGCTGTGCCTGGATGGTAAGTAAAAGTATGGTTTTCTGTGTCGATGTAATCTATATTGCTTTATCAGTCAAGATATACATGGCCACATGACCAATAGGGTTGTCTAAATTCATACTTCAACTTTCCCTTGTCACACCCATACACAAGAAACTACTACAAGCCTATCGTTTACATTTCAACAGCAATTATCTATGTTTGCAAACTTTGAATTCTTTTTGTGTAAACTATACTAATGTTATTACATTATTTTTTACTGAATGAAAAACTAGACTACAGTTATAGTCAGCACTCGTCCACGCTTGGTCGCTTTAAATCGCAACAACATGACACGTAGAGTATTTTCTGTCAAAATAGTGTAGGTATGTTTTCCCCCAGTTGGTATACACGTTTTCTGCGAAGATGATGAATAAACATTAGCCAACTGTCATTACATAAAAAGAGCAAACCCACTGCATGACAATAGCTGAAGATTCTTGTTTGTCTCGTTGCCTACATTAACTGGTGTTGAATTGTGTTCACTACTCATTTAGAATGGATTAACTATTATACTTTGACAATTTCTAAGTGAGATAAGATTCATAAACTGTTTTAAATGTTTAACCCTTTCAACACGGTGTGCACAAATGTTTGCGTAAAGAAAACTTAGCAGTGGACGAGCAGACCATATAGAGAGCAAAATATCTGAAGCAAGGCTCGGTAATAATTCAATCCAACAGCTCGACAGAGCTGTTGGATTAAATTATTACTGAACCTCTCAATAAACCAGGATGGTTTCGCTTATTTCGCCGTTGACAGTATTGACTGAAATGATAACTTTCAGGGCGCCACTGTTGAAAGAGTTAATGATAAATAACGTTTACGATGAAAATTAATTGAAAAACGTAAAATGTAGAAGGTAGAGCTCCGGTTAATTAGAACTTTACGTTATGTAACGTTCATAACTGACAAGCGATATTCACAAACTCGCCCTTCAAATTTTATTTTTCAACTTTTGCTTATGAGCTTATGATCCTCATTGGAACAAGCTCATTGAGAGGCGTCATTAGCTATATTTGTGGGGTGCAAATGATCTTTTCGGTTATTCAAAAACTATTTTTCAAGTGTCGTCTTCTATTTGTACTAAGTAAAGGATTTCGAATATCGCATAAAGGGTGTTCACGGCATCATTTTTAAATCGTATTTTACCGAATGTAAACTCTTCAGTGTATATCTTAAAGTTTCCAAGGAGCAATTTAACCTTTGAAATCGGCGATCTGTTGTCAGCGCTATCATCCTTGGAAACGCCATCTCAGAACCCTTTAAAATGACATCTGGAGTAAGACAAGGATACATTATGTCACCAATCCTGTTCCTAATAGTAATAGACTGGGTGCAACGGAAGGTAACATCAGGCAAGAGAAGAGGCACCCAGTGGACCATGTTTAGCCAACTCCAATACCTTGACCTTACAGACGATCTTGCAGAAATATCAACATATACACAGCTGCAAGAAAAGACCACATATCTTACTACCTCTGCAAATCTGCCTACATATCAACACAAAAAACACCAAAGTGATGAGAATAAACACGTGGAGAATAGAAAGTATCACCATTAACAATGGCCCAGTAGAAGATGTTGAGGACTTTACATATCTGGGAAGCATCATCAGTAAAGATAATAGGGCAGGGAAAGATTTAATAACCAGACTTACGGAAGCAAGAGTAGCATTTCCACGATTTCCCACCATCTGGAAGTCTAGCAAATACAGCCAGAAGATCAAGATCAAGATATACAATAGCAATGTAAAATCTGTACTGCTATATGGCTCAGAATGCTGGAGGAAGTGGCAAACGACACCAAGAAAAATTGAAACATTCCATAACAACTGCCTTCGAAAGATCAACAGAATATACTGGCCAAATAAAATATCCAACATCAGCCTTCTGAAAATCAACAACAGCAAAAGCCTATTTGAAGAAATTAACGGCGACGCTTCAGATGGTTAGGTCATGTGCTACGCATACCACAAGATCGACACCCTAAACAGCTCTTCATTGGACACCACCAGAAAAGAGAAAGTCGGGGAGAGCTCGCACCACCTGGAGGAAAACCGTTGTAACTGAATTGACAGAACTTGTCTTCACCTGGGGACAAGCTCATCACCTGGCAAAGGACCGAGACAAATGGAGGCAGCTTGTTGTGGCTTCAAGCCCCCAGCGGGACGAAGAGGACAAGTAAGTAAGCAAGTAAGTTGTCAGCTCAGCTATTTTCACTTCAAATTCTTGGAACTATTTATTTATTTATTTATTTATTTATTTATTTATTTATTTATTTATTTATTTATTTATTGGTGTTTAAGGTCACATACTTATGCACAATGTCTAATCGTGACCGAGAACTATTTTAAATGTCGAATAATAACTTGATATCATGTATGGTCAATCCAGTACAGAATCGATCAAACATTTCATCCAAATATTTTATTTTCTCTTCTTATTTCGAACACCAGTGATGACAGAAGCAGGTTCTTTCCTTTTGGAAACAATCGTTTTAATGCATGTAATAGAGTATCATGCCTGTTTTGGGGGAAATAACCCGAGACACAACTTATTGGGAATCTATATATCTATTGAGTTAACCCTTTACCCAACGTAACGGCCAAAACCGGCCAGCGCTATTCTCAAAAATCTCCAATTAATTTTCTTTATTTTTTCATTTTTTGTCTCAAAAACATAGGTTATGACCCCTCGTTGGAACGAGCTCGTCGAGCTCGTTCCAACGAGGGGTCATAACCTATGTTTTTGAGACAAAAAATGAAAAAAAATAGTTATTCAAGAATTTTTTTGCAAGTGTCGTCTGCTTTTCATGTTAGGTAAATGGTTAAATTGGGAATTAGTATTTGTAACCAGACTTGTCTCTGAAGAGTGGATTACACCTGAGTTCTAAATTAGTATTTGTAACCAGACTTGTCTCTGAAGAGTTTTTAACAGAGTGTTATTTAGACGACAGCCATTCAAGAACTTCATAACCTCGGCAAGTTATCAGAGCTTAGGAACGCTTTTGTTGCTTTATTAAATCCAGGGTTGAACTGCAGCTGGTTAATGGGAAAATAACAGATTCAAATGGACGGGAATAGGGCCAAGAAACGGACCTTGGAGACTAATCAAAATCTCGAAGCATGAAAGCAGTTTTTAAAACTATAAAAGTGTTTGTATGCCTCACAATTATTTCCAGAGCATTTTTGCTAACTAAAAAAGAATCTGTTCCTTTCAGCGCCTATATATACATTCGCGTATTAAATGGAGATCGGAAACGTACTCAATAATCGCTTTTGTTCCCTATTCGGATTAATACTAATTTGACCACATGCGATGAAACATGGCTCAAAAACATACTACTAAGCACGTTTAAAATGCCCAACGACAGGCCTTTATTCTCCCCCAAATTCCTGTGATCAAAATACGACAATACGCCAGAAAGAGAAATTAATGAAGCGTATATATTTTCTCTATCAAACCTTTTCATTAGTAATTCAGAATTATATCCTCGTGAAATGTTTAGAAACTATGTTTGCCCGGTATCGCTACCACGTTGAACTGCTCTTAACAATCCAGGTGTGGAAGACTTCCTCGAATTCTAGAACTTTTTGATGAGCGTGCATGTGGTTGTTGGACTGATTGTTTAATTTTTTGCTGACCAAACTAGTAAAAAGAAGCCTCTATTAACGAAACTTTGTTAAATTACATACGATTTGCGCAATTTGTTTCCCATTTTAACAACTTTTTAAAATACCTAAATTGCATCCATATAAGCCAGAAAATAACGTTTCGGGGTCGAATCCTTAAATTTTCTTACACCAAGCCAAACCCAGGGTCCGTGTTCCACGTGTTATGCCAAAATTTGTACATTGGCTGTACGAACTGTGGTGCTGAATAGTTCATACTATATTTTGTTTTAATATTTTTTCACGGGATTCCTTCTTTTTTAGCTGAAATACGGTCCAACAATCTGCAAATGGCTTTCGTTTTGTGCACATCGCTTTATTTCGATTCGAAGCGTTGATTAGTTGTAGGAAATTGAGTAAACCGTAGAACACTGATAAACTTCCATAAGCGACGTGAGACTGGAGTTTTAAGTCGAAGATGCATTTGTCACCAAGAAAACATGTCCAGCTGTTGTTTTCCTGTTTAGGGAACAAAAATAGTGTTCCACTGATTTCATAATCCTGTCATCTTTCTGCAAATGATTACTTTCTCGAATACTACACTGGGTGGACGTGACGTGAAATTCATCCTCATTAACTTTCATGTTTATGAGTCTGAATATGCGGAAAAATGTGGGAACTGAAATACAAGTAAACCTCTAATTGCTGTCTGTGATGACTATGCAGCAACGATTAAAAATTAGGCATTTAACATAGGTCTCCAACACCAACATGTCGAATGTGGTGACAAAAGGGAGCGATTCACAATAAAATGAATGTACAATTTAGGCTCAAACAGTAAGTTAAATTCAGTGAAAAGGTGAAAGAAACACAGGTTCCGTTTCCACAAATTGATTTTCAGGTTGAACCCATATGCTTGTTGAAGATTTTATTTTTCCATTTTCGCGGGTAGAAACTACACTCCGCGAATGTTGTAGTGATAATCAACTCTCCACGCACCCTGTATAAGTCACCTTCTTGTCCAAGCCTGGTTCATGACGCTACCTGGAATGAGCACAGCAAATCTGTGAGTCCGTTGGGATCTAGTGTGGGTTCAGCAGCTGCGTATTGCAGAGTTCGTAAATTGCAATTACTAAGCACCAAAATATCAAGTTTCCCAAAAACTGTTGATATATAACTCAATCTCTTTCTTGGTTAAGAAGTTCGAAAACGCTTCAATAACTGAATGTGAAGTAAATTATAATCATGGGGAAACGTTGTATCCTTGCAACACAAATAAAAATGCTCCGAATAAAAAAGATTCCACATTCTCTGCATTGACCATAAATGCCTCAAGATATCATAATGTGGTTCCTCTGTATCATTTGTCGAACTACATGGCATGGTTTACTCTTCCTCTGCACAAGCGAAAGTCGTTACGTATCATCTGCCATTCCATATCATTTCTACACTCGCAGTTTAGTACGCAAGTGCGTGCCGAAAAGTGTCCAATGAAAAGTAGCAACCCTTAACCCTTTGAACCGTAGTGGCCGTTTTTCCGGCCAAGAACATGATACGCCATAACGTCATTGAATAAGATGGCTGTTCAGTAAATGTGTGGGGTAGCCGAATCAATATTTTCAACGCGCAGCCCGAGGCTGCAAGTTGAAAATATTGATTGGTCTACCCGAAGTAATGAATATGGACTCTTCTATTGCTACCATTGAACTGGAATGGAAGATACTACCAGAGTTCAAAGGGTTAACCAGCACGTCTGTATGATAAGATGAAAACGAAAACATATACATACATACATATATTGTTTTTCAATATGAAATAACCAAAAAGAAAATGCACAATTTTTCAGAACCATAGCTTATAACCACTCACTGATATCAGCTCAACCCAATATGTTGGCATCCTCTCCCGTTTGAAAGGAATCAATGTGGAAGCAACAAACTCTCACGGCGATTTTGACATTCGTCAGTAGAGAAGTTAATGCTTGTAGTGGAAGCTGCTTACAAATCATTGTTGTATAAACAGGGTAATAATCCTACGTTCATTACCACATCAATGTCACAATCAGATTTCAACTGTATCTGGGTGATTGCCAAAAATGCAATGAATTACACTTTTTCACGTGTTTTATTAACAGTGAAGAACAAGAATTAATGTTTACATAGAATCTTCGCTGAAATAAAATGTCGTTATTTCATTCAAGCCCATTTAATAGCACAGTACCAGACAAAATGAGTAAGAAACTAGAAACAAGACAGTTTTGTCAAATCGAGGCGAATTTCAGACAACAGACAAACTACTAAAGCAGTGGTTTATCGTCTGGTTTTGGCATCCAAAACTGGCAGTCGATGCTTGACAACGATTTACTGCCAAGTATTTGACACTTTTTGTGTTGTACACAATGTTGACACGGTTATTAATTTCTGTAACCGTCTAATCGTTCAGTCACAACCATTCAGTAACCGATTAACCGCCCGTTTTATGGTAGAACAGAGAATATGCATATGCCAAGATGACAAATAGGGACAATGGAGCTGGGATCTAGATGGAAATACATTGTAGCAGTTTATTTAGACAATGAGAAATGCATGTTGCACTCGAGGAATGATATAACATACTCTGCCCAGATAGAATGCAAGAAACTTATGCACTTCTCGCATAAAATACTAGAGCCTGGTGATCAGGCCCAACTAATTATATGCAAGATCGTATTTCCCCATTGTCTGAATCCCCCAATAAAAGAAATTCCATAATTCTGCCGTGAGTGAGCGGTTGACGGGTAGCAAAAATAGTAACCGGAAGAAGCTTCTGAGACATGTTAACTGATTCATCTTTTCTCCACTTGATGCGGAATTTCAGTTCATGTACACGCTAAGGGTTAACGTAGTCGAACGCCTGTAAATTAAGCAAGCTGTGTGAACGCTGCGATTGATATGTAATCAACAATTTTCTGTTCAACTAGCAATATGAACAAAATATGAAATAAGTGATTTTGCGTGTCAGTAAAACATTAAAATATTATTTGTTACGAGACTAATGTTAACCCCCAAGCTCTCAAGCCAGAGTCTAATTCTGCGAGGAATTCAACGCTGTTATGGGTTGTTTGTTTGCCTACTTTTCGTGGAGTTTGCGCGCAGACTACCATTCATTTAATGTGATGTTTCCTTACCTCACAAAGCTATACAGATATTATTTAGTGTTACAGTATTCCAATTAACAAGTGTTTACTTCGCCATGAAGACATTAAAATATTCACACAGTTAATGAATGGAACTACGCGGCGTAGCCATGGAACTGCAGCTGTCGTGAGTCTTCATTATTTCGAAAACCTTTCTTGCGTTGATTCAAAGAAAATGAATGGTTATGGTAACTTTAGATTCAATAGTCAGGAATATTTCAGTTGGTCGGAAAAGCGAACCATAAGTTCGCTTTTCCGACCAACTTAAATATTCCTGACAATTGAATCTAAACATAGACCTTGGACTATTTAATGGCTAGACTGGTCCCAGGCCATAACAGAGTCGAATTTCTTACACAATTTGACTGGTGGGGCTGAGAGTTTGGTTCAACCCCACATAATCATTGACACCAGTCTAAATGCGACAATTTGATGGGTCAAACATACAATCAATACCATGTTCCTCACCTTGAACATTGGTCTCAATGTGTTTCATTAATGTCTTTGGCTAATCGGAATTACGAGCAATTTCGAAAGGCACATATTTACAGAATAGTTCACATCGCTCGTTCAGTGTGTATTGCTGGACGATCTTAAACGTAATGTATACAAACAGCATCCGACTCTTGACTGATGATTATAAGTTTCTTGACGTGACGAAAGAAAAATTTACCGAAACTTGGAGCCTTTTCGAACAGAGACCAAAAAATCCATGCTCACAAGTCATATATTGTTCCCCCAAACCGCAAAAACAACCTTTAAAAGATGGACTTTGCGACGTTTTTCTGCCAAACCTTTCAAAACAGAGCTTGTCTTGTTAATACAGCTGATTGTTGGAAGCGTTTTCGTGGCTTTACCACCATTGTTACCATAAAATTGAGGAAATGTGGAAATGTTTCTGTGTATTTCACAAAAGAAGGTATTTTATGTCACGGTACATTTTATATCAGTTACCGAACAGGATCAGGAACTTATATTAAAACTGCATAAATGATTACCTGATGGGTCGGGACACTGTTAATTTATGTTCATAGCATAATTATTAATGCTTGTTAATTATGTCGCTACTTTTTATCCACTCAAGTCCCGTTTCCTAATATATGAGGTTCATTCTATAAAATATTTTACAATTACATTTTCCATGATTATATTTTCTATCCCTGAATGTAAATAGCTGAAATGAAGTAATAGCGTTTTAAATGACGTGATACATTAGCAGCAAGTAAATTGTTTGTGGCGTCTCTTGATCCTTTCAACCCAGTGTGGATAAAATGTTTGAGTGAAGAAAAAAATTGGCAGTGGACGAGCAGCCGATATAAAGAGCAAAACATCTGAAGCCAGGCTCGGTGACAATTTAATCCAACAGCCCAACAGAGCTCTTGGATTAAATTATTACTGAACATCCCTACGAACCGGGATGGTTTCGCCCATTTCGCTGTTGACAGTGGTGACTGAAATGAGACTTTCCAGGGCACCAGTGTTGAAAGGGTTAAATGACATTGATTAATATCAGCAATTTATATTTACAAGTAAAAAACATACGTTTTGAAAACCTACGTTTTCTAAACTCTTTATAGTATTAGATTATGATTGTTTTTCCTTAAAACCCTTTGAACCCTGGTGGTATCTTTCATGTCAGTTCAATAGCAGCAAATGGAATATTCCATATTCATTATTTGGGGGCAGAACAATTAATATTTTCAACGTGCTCCCGTGGGACAGCACGTTGAAAATATTGATTGGTCTACTCCATACATTCGCTTTGAAGCCATCAAACGTAATGAAATTATGACGTATCATGCTCCTTGGCTGGAAAATGGGCCTCTAGGGTTCAAAGGGTTAATGCCTTATGTTAATGTCAGTATCCCACTTTCCTGTTGGAAACTGAGTTATGGAGCTGATAGTCTGGTTCTAATGCTGACGGGGTGGGGTGTATGGTTATGAAATTATGAAACCCATTGTGTTTTAATTTCGTCTCCTTGAGTGCAACAAGGCGCCATCTGCAATGCTTCAGCATTGCAGGTTGCGCCTTATTGCACTCAAGGACGATATATTCAAGTTGATAAACTCTCTGGGAGCTATATAATTAAATCACCGATCCTCGTTTCTTAACAAATATTTATTTGCCTATTTGATGTGTTGTGTATGACAATTGCAGACAAGGGTTAAAATAGTTGAACAATCCATTTGAATTATCCAGTTGCAGCGGTGCGACCCATAATGGTGTCATCTTTCCAAATGGAACAGTTTCAATTTACTTTCTAACGTGTCAATTGGTGAAACATCTAAATTGATTTTTAACTTCTGACAAGATAAACAATCACGATTTACTGAGAGTTTCTTGTATACATAATCAAATAAGAAGTTCATCAAGGGTGAAAGAAAATAGGTTTTGGTGTGGCGTTCGTATGAGATGGCTGTTTACCACGTATCTGCGTATTTGAAGTCAACAGAAATGTGGACATGTGTATGGATTATTTTAAAGATTGGCGGGTGTCAGCGTCCTTGTATGAAAGTATGCCGTTAAGTTAAATAAAAACCTTATTATACGCGGTACAAAAATATTTTAAAGTGGGCTATTGGGTCAGTAGCGTTTGGACAGTGGTTTCTGACTCTATTAGAGTATGAATATGTACAAAGATTTTTTTTCTTTGAAGGCTTACTTGCTTTTATGGTTGTGTTATGTGAAACAACATACATTTCTTGTTCGTCTATTACAGATCAAGTGTGTGGGTGGTCTGTCAATCTGTTTTCAATGCAGGGTCAGACCTGAATACTTAAAGTAACATAAACCTTTTTTGATTGGAGCTGAGGAAAATATTTATAGCAAAAGAAACCACTCCAGTGTATACTCCACGAGGTGGTCATGGCTGATCAGCCAGATAACTTGCAGCACGTGGAGAGTGGAGTATGATTAGAACACTTGTGTAGAGGATTTTTCACAAGAAAATACTTTAGAAATCAAGTTAGTGGAACATACAAAGCACTGACAATGTTTTAGTCAAGAGACCTCCGGACTGAACCCGGGAGTTCATTGATTGAAACCTTGCTCGTCTTGTTTATTCTTTCTTGAAACAAAACAAATTCTGGATAGATCTCGACTCCGCCATTTTTTGGTTGCAAAGACCACGTTTCGCTTTTCTACAATATTGTGGTTGAAGTGAAGTAGTGGATAAGGAATTTCGAGCAGATGGCGACTTGTCCGCGGTCAGGTTGAAATTCTCTGTCCGATTTCCTCCCCACAACACTGGAAACTGACCTCCGGAAAAAGAAATGCTGGAGCAATAGATCCAGATGTTATTTTCGTTTATTTTCTCTGGATTCGGTCTTGATTTTGCACTATTTTCTTCGTGAAATCTTGATATAAGTGCTTATTGAACAGGCTCAAAAAGAAAAAGACCAGTTTTGTGATCAAGCTAGTGCACAAGGGCCATTTATCAGAAGATTATATATTTATTAATGATAATGTTACTACTGTTTCCTTATTCTAAAGGGAAATGAACATCGTTGTCTTAATCTCATTATAACAGAAACATGACGTCATCGTATAAATGGAGAACCTAGTCACCGGAAATGTTATAATGTGTGTGGGCGAACTGATTACCCCGTCACAGGATGTTTCTCACATCCTTACTACGGGAAATAAAATTCGAATATTTAAACAAAAAGCGAAGTCAGGCGCAGGAAAGCTGAGGTCAGTTTTTAGTCACGCCGGGAATGTGGGCAATACTCGAAGCTTTACAACTGTCATGTTCATTTAAAACTAAATGACTATGAAATGGCATGTTGGAAGTTGTATGATATCACTTCTTAGGCAATGGGAGGGGTACACAAAGATATATTCAGTGACTAGGACCACATAAAGGACCCGGTGATGTCCGTGATGAGTCTGGCAATGATGACAGAAGCTTCGCAGCAAGCACATCTACCGATTAACCTAGTGTGGACATCATGGCCTGCTTTTGTGCCCACTACCAGGGCCTGAGAAGCTTTTCCAGTGAATTATTGCCGTCTCGAATAACTGAACTTCATCATAATTGTTATTACTGGCAGTTGTTGGAGAGAGCAGCTTCGCGATAAACACCTTTACCGACTAGTCGAACATGACGAACATATCATCTCGGAGTTGTGTCAACATTCTAAATCTTACCAAAAATCTTACTAAAATCAATGTGTACTTATGGGCCCCCTGAATCTCAAATTCCGATCTAATGGAATCCTGAATCGAATCAGATAGAGGATTTCGAATTGAATCAATTCTCGAATCGAGTATCAGGGCTCTTCGGGTTGCAAATACTGCACCTTCTTACAACCGTAGATATTGCCAGTCTCCACTCAAGTATTGTATTCAACAATGGCCGGTCCGTTTGTGAAAGTCAATCAAAACAGAAGAATATTCTACAACGAAGCCAAAGTAATTTAAGAAGCGGAACTCCCTTGAACTGTTCTTCTGTCACCAGTTCTCCTGGATACGTGATGACAGAAGAATAGTTCACGAGGAGACTCTTGGTACTTTCCAGAGAACATCACGACGATTCGGTAATTTCCGACTCGGCGCAGATCGAATCTAACCATCGGGGTGATTTCGAATCGAGTCGAATCGAATTTCGAAGCTTCGCAAGGCCCTATGTTTTTTGCACGAGAAATCAATGTTAACCCTTCACCTAACATGAAAAGCAGACGAAACAAAATTCTTGAATAACTCATTTTTTTCATTTTTTGTCTCAAAAACATAGGTTATGACATAACCTATGTTTTTGAGACAAAAAATGAAAAACTATTGATAATTAATTGGCGATTTTTGAGAATAGCGCTGGCCCGTTTTGGCCGTTACGTTGGGTAAAGGGTTAAGACCTGACTGAGCCAGAGAAAACGCGAGTGCGTTGCATCGGCCAGCTCACTGAATTTGTATTAGGACGCCACCTTACTAATTTAAATATGTAGCCATAAGGGTTGAAAATTATTGATTCATCTCCCCTTACATGTTCAATATGAGCTCTGCTAATCATGAACGTGGATTTATTTAAGACAAATCACTCTGAAAAATAACAAATCTGAGTGTTCAATGAATATGTGTATCACACAGTACAGAAAAAATAATTTTCTAGTGAGACCACGTGGAGCAGTTACGAGAAGAAAAAAATATATAGTACTTTGATGATAACCAGGAGTCCATCAGCTTAACGTTTACTGTTTTTCTTATGCTTTTTCAGAGTTTGTGAAACATCTCTTCGGTGGAAAGTCTCTTTCGTGGTGTAAGAGTAGTAATTCACAATCTCGGTTGAGTGTACTCACATAAAAGTAGTCACGTCTTATTACTTTCGTGTTTTCCAAACCAGGAAAGAATATCCCAATAATGCATCCACTAGCTGTAGCTTGCATTTCATTCACTACGGTCTACGTTTCCCTGTTTTATTTTGATCTCATTTCTATAAAAAGTGGCTGTCAAAGTCTGGTGCATATTATTCAATGCTTACTGCGAAACAATCGTTGCTAACGATATCTTCTCAAAACAAAAGTTTGAATCTTTCAAAAGAAATATTTGCACTTAGTTTATTAACCTCAAGCAGATGAGAAGACGTTTATTACATGCAAAGTAGAAAGCGAAAAGTATAACCTGACAACCGTTAGATGAGAGTCGGCGCCAGTTAAATCAAGCACTGGTTGAAATATAGTGTCCCGTCTAATTGTGCATCGTGAAATATTATATTTGCCTCCCAAGGAGTACTGTTAGGTTACCGTTAAAGAGAAAAGCCAAGAACTTTAAGAACACAGCGGTTAATTCTCTTCTTGTGTGAAAGCACAGCAATCTATTCCTTGTCAGACATGATAGATTGAGTCATTGACATCCACGTCCTAGAACAATGCACATTTATGACATAAAAGACTGTAATTACATTCATCTCATAAACTTGACCTCGGAAAAGTGAATGCATTTTTGTCTACTTTGTAGGTATCGAGTGTTTTTCAGTATGCACTTAAACCTTCCCCTGTGGCATATTGCATGTTGCCTGCTAACAACAGAGATACGATTACTGACTAGATAAGTGCGGATGTCTTCAATTGTGGTTTACTCGAAAAAATATTTCCCAGACCAAGATGTACAATAGTTTTACATGTTGGATATGCAAGAGTTTGAGCAATCATGAAACACGGCTCTACAAGACCGGGTTTAGTGCGATGCGGGGAAAGGGACGTTTCCCCCAGCTGTCTGCAGGGTAGTGATAGGTTAGGATAACAACAGACTGTTCATAATTTATACTACACTGCACGTGCCCATGGCGTTTACAAGTGTCGAGTTCGCAGGTAGTCTCCAAAACAAGGATTAGCTCTTCTGCTTTCTAATTCGTTCCTCGTTGTCTGCGCTAGAATGATCAATAAGTTATTTATTTATTTATTTTTTGGTTATTTACTGGTTTTAACGATACTTTCGTGTTGGACAATTTTACGGGTGGAGGAAGCCGGTGTACGCAAAGAGAACTACCGAGCAACGGCGAGCAACTGTCAGACTCACCAACGCACTAACTTCACACAATCGGGGTTAGCATTGATTGAAGACAAGTGCCTTATGGACATGCAGTACGCCTTAGTACCCAGCGCCAGGGTACCCCCACGTGGGCAATCGGGATTAAGTGCCTTACTCAAGGACACAACACAGTTGCTCGAGTCGGGGGTTCGAGCCGTGGACTTATCGGTTTGAAGTTCAATGTCGTAACCACTCAGCCACCGCACTACCCTGATCAATACTTAACACTTATGAGAAAATATCTTACCTCCAATAGACTAAGAGAATTTCAATAGATTAATATGTCACGTGCAAGCTACGCATGTGTAAAACATAGTCTGTTCAAATCTGTACACGGCGAACAGTGACGTTGATTCATCCTTTGAACTGGCGGGTACAAGATAAACGCTTAACGTTAACCCTTTACCTAACCTGAAAAGCAGACGATACTTGCAAAAATAATTCTTGAATAACTAATTTTTTTCATTTTTTGTCTCAAAAACATAGGTTATGACCCCTCGTTGGAACGAGCTCGACGAGCTCGTTCCAACGAGGGGTCATAACCTATGTTTTTGAGACAAAAAATGAAAAAATAATGAAAATTAATTGGCGATTTTTGAGAATAGCGCTGGCCGGTTTTGGCCGTTACGTTAGGTAAAGGGTTAAATAATGAATTATATCCTTTATCCTTAACTGCAATTACTAATTTAGTATATTGGAGAATTTGTCGGTGAAATATATTCGTTATACTGTTTGGTGGTATAAGGTATATACAATATCCGTTTATTCCATATTGAACAAGAGATCTAACCTAATATCGAATTAACTGACTATGTCAAGTCACTAGCAAACTAATAGTAATAATTCGGGCCCTGTAATACATCGAAATTGTCTCGAAAATTCGATTTGATTCGTCTGGATAAGAGATTTCGGGGTCATTGAGCTGTTCTCAAAATAGATCGGGTGTCTCCTCTTTGTCTCTTCTTCTGTCACCAGGTCTCCTTACAGGAGAACTGATGATAGAAGTCGAGTTCAAAGAGGTTCCGTTTCCGAAACATCTTTGATTCTCTTCTGGAATATTCCGCATTTTTGATTGACTTGACGAATCGACGTTGAATGCACTGAGTTGACACGGGCAATAGTTGCGGTTGTGATTCTCGGGACCCTAATAATAATTGTTATACGTGAAGCAATACACTTTTGTGCATTCCCCACACTTGAAAGCCGGATGTCATTCTGTTCATCAGACACCAAGTACTGTGTGGAAAGACATTGATTGGCGAGGTATATGAGGATTGGTGCTCGTCACCGTGAATGATTCCATCTAATTTATCTTGCGTCAAAACATATACTTCAATGTTTAATGTCTTTCACGCTTGCGTGACTTTTCACGCCTTTGGAGTGCAAATTAGCAATATGTATGCACTTCGAGATATCATATTGTTGACTGAATTTGCCTGCATAATTTAGCAAGTAATATAAAGGGAGATGGTTAGACTTCGTGTTGTTTGAAGTTGACGATAAAATTGTTGTAATGCATCACGTCGTTGGAATATTATGATCCCCGATGAGTCTGGAGGTGGGATGGGGAAATCTCACCCTCGGGGCAAGATATTTGACCCAGACCCGAGGCTTGCCGAGGGTCTGGTTCAAATATCTTGCACCGAGGATGAGATTTCCCCATTCCCTCCTTCATACTCATCGAGGATGATTTTTCTCCCCTCATCATGCAGAGATTACGTTAGCCAGAGGTAATCGGGAGTCACGTGCTGATTCAATCAACTCATTTGTTATTCGTTGTTTTGAGAAACTGATGACACCATCGGAAAGAACATGCACAAGTTATTATATACCAAAGGTATATACCACGAAATCGATTAGGAACGGTGGCAGCTTGAGGGTTGAAGAGTTTTAGAGCATCGAACTTTGATCACACTGCATTCCGATGACGTCAATATCAATTAGTTGATAGCAAGAAACTGATATGATAGGCATAACGTCAAAATAAAGTTATAAATGTATAACGTTACGTGGGAGGGGTGGGATACACCTGTCTCTCCCTGCTATCTTAGCCGGGACACACGTGTGTTACACATGCAGTAAGGGGAGAAAGAGGTGTCTCAGACCTTTTAAATAATGTATTACAACGCAGCATACCACCATGATTTAACTTGTAAAATAAGCTGCCACATTCTAGGTTGCTCCCATCAGCATGAGTACTAAATTTATTTGTTCATTCATTTATTGTTGTTTAAAGTCACTTTCGGAATCTTTGGCTATATCATGCCCACAGAATAGGTATGAAGTCAGGTTTAGTCAGTCACTTATACCAATGCAGCTCACTTTAGATAACATCCACATCAGGCGTTGGTTCCGAATCATATTTTACTAATAATGCAGAACTTGCTTACCAACAGTAAATAAGCACGGCTCTACTTTCCGGGGTCCTATGGGGGCTTTGTACTAATAACATTGCAAGTTATTGTGATGAATTGACGGTAACATGGTCTGAGGTTTGTGGCTCGGAGCTTTTGTTCAACCGAGACGTGAAGCGTCTCCGTTGAACATAAGCTCCAAGCCGCAAACCTCAGACCATGTTACCGTCAACTCCTCACAATAACGTATAGGTTCACATAAGGCACCACCCATAACCCAAAACCTACATCGTGATTCGTGAAACACAAGAGGCTTATATACTAAGCTTGTGATCGTTAAAAGTTGCCTTGTTCAAATATTACGCGTGGTGACGTCAGACGGTAACATTTGCTACGGGAGCCGTAAACATAAAAGAAACTTCGCCAGTTCTCATCCAATCAGAGGGAGAGGATTTTACTCTTTTTGGAACGTATTAAATTTAAACTATGCTTCTTTCGCTTAACCCTCTGTACACTGGTGTCAAATTACGAATATTCATAATAGCACTGTTTTTCCATAATGGAACCAGGACTTTAACCAATCTAAGCTTGTTTGACAGAGCTCAACGAGATCTGTCAAACACGATTGAATTGGTTATATCCTTAATTGAATAATTTATGGGGAAATTTGCACCTTGAAGTTTTAATATATCGACAACAGCATTTAAAAAACTGGACCGCGTATGAATTAAGTCGTCATCCGAAGTCATATCAGTGTAGTTCTTGATAGGGTCTCAATAGCTCACAGGTCACCAGTCTAATTTTGTTTGGAATTTGACGCTGTTATGGGCTGTTTTTTACCCACTTTTTGTGGAAAGTCGCGTGCAGAAAGCCGTTGATGTAATGTGATGTGTACAAAGATATGTAGGTATTCTTTCCATCAAATGAAATATTTCAGAGGAGTGAATCTTGCCATACGCGATGACCTATTTGAAGACGAGACTCACAAATTTCGCAGGACCCTATCGCAGAGCCCTTTCAATAGTGTATCATATAATGGAAATGCATCAACAAAGGCAACGGAATTACATGCGGCATTTCCATTTCTCGAATCGATATTGATATTAAAATAGTTAATGCCAGGCGGGTCAACGTTGACACCAGGCCTGTACATTTGGACTGAAAGAAAGTTACCGGAACTTTTTTTCGAGCAAATGTTTTCACAGGTAACACTTTTTCAGATTGTTAAGCAAGTGAAAGTCAGTGTAATAGTAATAATTATGCTCGCCAATAATAGCGCAAAAACAGAGGTGTGTGCATGGTGGCTCAGAGCCTTGGACTATAAACAGAAAGGTGGATGGTTCGATTCGGGCCAGCGGTACTGCGTTGAGTCTTTGGGCAGAACATTTAATCCAGATTGCTCACGTGGGTGCACGGTGACATTGTGTACCAAGGCGTACCGCAGACCGATGGTGCACTTGCCTTCAACCGCTGATAACTAGGCATGTGCAGAGTTAGAAAGTTGGAGAGTCTGACAGTTGCTCTCTGCGGCTCGGTGGTTATCTCTGTGTTCTCCGGTTTCCTCCTCCCGTAAAACTGTCCGACACGATGTGATCCTGTCTGGTGAAAGTGCCGTTAAACCCCAATACAACAAACAAAGACAGAGTTATGAACAACCTAGAATACTGCATTTTATTTCATGGGCTTCTTTCATTTAGCCAACTGTATTCTGTGAACTAATATGCTGCCGGAAATGGTTCGGAGAACTCCTTGTCACATGACAACATGTAATTACCCAATTCAAAGTAGACTAAGTCTTGTCGTGGATATACTGCAGATCATCGCTCTAAGAGTGTTAAGAAATTTCACATCAGTGTGAATTTCAGGGGGGGGGGGGGAGTTGCGGGGCGGGGGTGGTTCTCTGATATCAGGGTTTTTTTCTAACACAACTACAACTTCTTTATTTCTTTAAATTCATGTAAATTCAAATAACTAAAAAAAACAAATTCCACCAAAAGCCTTATTTCTACATGATATTAGTTATATGGGGACATAAAGCTTTATTCTGAAACCGTTCCTTCTGTACAAACTTGATTTCAGTTTATTTCGTTAACGTGTAATCTTTCCCCTGAAATGATCACTCATGGTAACTGGAGTAGAGTTCCTGGCTGTTTTCTGTTTGAAAGGAAGGCAAAAGGAAAATCGATCAGATAGTTCGTCCAGGTTGTACAGACCTGAGACATGACGCTTTGGTGATCAAACACTTGCACTGTTCTGACAGCAAAGTGCCTCGTTTACCTTTTACCTTACGTAAGGGCTATAAGTGGTGAGCGGTTACCACAAAAGTGACCCTTTAATTTTTACAATTTTGCCCCCAAATATCGATTATGATCCCCCCCCCCCCCCCCCCCATCCACGTTGAGCTCGCTCCAGTGATGAGTCATACCCTCTGTGTTTGAAGATGAAGACTAAATCCCTTAGTTTTTCAAGAAAACAATTCTCAAGTGTTGTCCCAGTTGTGTTAGGTAAAGAGATACGTTTCCGTTGAGTATGGTAAACATTCCAACAATTGTGTTGTTTATAATAAATATTATAACAGCTCTTTTCTAACTACAGTTACATAATTTGTGCTGACTTTAATTATTTTCTGTTTGATCTTCAGCGTGGATCAGTCAGTTTACACATTGCCTTGTGGTTGTAAATTGTAGTTATTAACTAATGTGTTTATTGTTCGTGCTATTATATGCTCCGTCAAAACCATTTTACAAGAAGCAGGTGTAAAATTGTTTTGAACAGGTTTTTGAAATCTGGATTTCCCACGATGAATTAGGTAGAATTACATGGTTTTCGTCGATCGTGCATGCCAAATGTCTCGCACATTGGGTCTCCATGCAGATATGGATGAATGTTTTCCCCTCTTACATGAAGTGTATGAACTTGACCCTATTGCACTGCTTCTTTCCAGCGATACCCAATTTAACAATGGGGCTGTTGTTTTCTCCCACTCGTCTGCCATACATCCACGAAGTCGGTTTATTTTAATCCATAACATTGTACATTTCCTTCTTTCTCAGACTTAATTGTTTATGTGTATTAATTTTTATCGTATTCGGGAATGTTCCAATAAAAGATTGCGTTCAAAGAAACCAAAAGTCAGGAAATGGTTTGTGTTTGACATTCTAATTATTTTCTATCTCCGTTGGTGTATGTGTAGTGATAGACACTTGAATCTCGTAGAATCTAAGATGATATCGTCAGAAAGTGGTATCCTAGTCTCGACCTGCAGGGATGTGACCGGTTATTCATTTTATATAATATCATTTTCTACTGCTTAAAATCTGGATTTCTATTTCTTGCGATGGAAGCTGGAAGTGGACAGTATGATATTTAAATTTTAGTTTCTACGGGTGTGAAATGGAATTCCACTTTTTACTGGCAAAAGAAACTGCAATCAGCTGTTCGAGAAGCGTAATTCAAATTGCTGCCAGAAGAAACTGATATTCCATTCTTCATCTACATCGAGACAGGTATGACCGGAGGAACTGGTCGCGAAGATATTTCGTACCGGGGATCTCACTTCACAAACTACTGAGACTAAAAGTCTTTCCACTATGTAACAAATTTATTAACTGGACTGCAGCGTACATGTAATACAAAGTGTTGACGGGGGTGGTCACCAAACTCTCCGTCCAACGTTCTTGCAATCGGATATCCGAATTACCAGAGTTACAGAGTTAACATGCTTTTATATGTACAATTTCCAAGTAGCATTATTAAAATAAAACAATCAACTTTAGTAGCTGTTAAAATAACATGTAAACTCTTGTATTAATCAAGTAGGCATTATGGTGGATTGTAAGAGTTGAAAACTTCTAAATGCGTTAATCCATCAAATCATTAATTTATAAATCTGCTTTTCTCGAAGTAACCGAGTTAATCCATTGTTTCCAGACTCCAGATTTTAGCCTGGTCATAATGCCTCGCTACCTCCCAAAAATATGCCTTCTGGCATTTGGGTACATTATTCCCGAGTACTTTAATAGTCAGGAGTGGTTCTCATTAAGCACTAGTAAACGTAATATTCGAAAGAAATAAACTAAATGCACTCTCTAGGTAACATAGTTGAACATGTCGGTGCACATATAATTTTATCTACTAAACCATGTAGACCAGTTTGGATCTATTCGGTCTCTTATAATAACAGGTACCGATTCGAAAGACACTTCTTGGATGTCGCCATCACAATACGCGACACAGAAGATTTTTTAACCATGTGGTGAAATATGTCCACATAAAATGTCTACTATTTCATTTGGATCTCGAAACCTTTTATTCGATTTTATGTTTCTGCGTCGGGAATTGACTTTCTGGCGTTTTGGTAAATGTATAGAACCCGAATTGCCATGATCACTGTCCACTCTGTTTGTTGAATTTACTTTAGAGACCATGGGTGAGACACTAAAGTTCTCCCGAGTATTTCTTTTCCCCACAGTTTTGTCACCTTTAGCATAAATGTTAGTAGCTTCTGAGGGGCTACGACCTCTTCGGTCGGCCTTTTTGGTCGCCGTGTGTTTTGATGCCATAGTGCCGAACGATCTAATTCCGGATATACCCGAAAAGGTGGACCAAGGCGTGACGAATGCTTTTGCTGACGTGTCAGATGTAGCAGACACATTTTGGGTGGGTTTACTAATGCCATTTGGTTGAGAGTTTTTATCCAAGTTAACAGCAGATAAAGAAAAAACGTTTGTTTACTAACATCAGGTTTCTTCTCAGTATTCGGAACAGAAGCACAAATATCCTTATGATCATTCCCACTACTTTCACGGACGTAAACGTCTCTTTGTTTCCTCATAATGAAATCTTCCTGACGCTTTCGATCTCTGGAACGTTTTGCTGCTGATCTCGGTTTCTTGAAACATGACGCTGGTTTCTTCCACTTAAGCATGAGACTGGTCTCGTGTGTTTCTGCTTGAAGTTCCCAAGACAGTTCTAATTTCTCCACGTTTAAGCTCCGTAGTAGGTTCACAATGTTTTGGGGAATCACACTGCACATTTTTGACTCAGAAATGTCCTTCCGTTATCTCAAGGTGAGCTAAAAAGTCACCGTATGCCCGAATTGCTCCACCAAATTATGACCGGAGGAACTGGTCGCGAAGATATTTCGTACCGGGGATCTCACTTCACAAACTACTGAGACTAAAAGTCTTTCCACTATGTAACAAATTTATTAACTGGACTACAGCATACATGTAATACAAAGTGTTGACGGGAGCGGTCACCAAACTCTCCGTCCAACGTTCTTGCAATCGGATATCCGAATTACCAGATTTACAGAGTTAACATGCTTTTATATGTACAATTTCCAAGTAGCATTATTAAAATAAAACAATCAACTTTAGTAGCTGTTAAAATAACATGTAAACTCTTGTATTAATCAAGTTGGCGTTGTGATGGATTGTAAGAGTTGAAAACTTCTTAATGCGTTAATCCATCAAATCATTAATTTATAAATCTGCTTTTCTCGAAGAAACTGAGTTAATCCATTGTTCCCAGACTCCAGATTTTACCTGGTTATACAGGTAACAATAACTGTACCTGTAACGAAGGTAAATTTGTCCGTCGAGTATATCGAAGTGCATCTACATTGCTACAACAATGCTGATGGAGCCTTCATACACTCAAGGGACAAATTGTAGTATACATAGGGACTCCCCAGTTTACGCTTCACAGCGAGACTCCAGTTTACAGAGAATTTTCGGAACGAGTTTAGTAAATTAAGTCTGGAGAAAAGTTTTTGCTTTTGGGTGTGTTTCGTAAATGTCACCATCCACTGGGAGGCGTTGAATATCTTTCTCTTGCTCCGAAGCCGATGAAATGGATCGAAAAGCAAGCATTGCCTTCTACAAGGCCTTGTAATACTTTGTTAAAAACTATGTATTGATTGGCAGCGCATCCAAACAATCACCAATGACATAACGATTTCGAAGCATTGAATAATACAATTTTGTCTAAGAGAAATGTCCAAAACTCCTTACACGATATTACTGGAAGTATATTTATTTTTATCTCATCTCCCGAGTCAATGTCTCCGTTTCTTTGGAGTCAATGATTGTTTGTTGCGGTAAAACACACAGACTTTACAATGACCGCCCTATATATATCCGAAACAAGAATACACCGTTCTTTGAAGTTTCAATTGTTTTGAAGCATGAGTTATTGTTTTCATGAGTGGGCTGTACGTTTATCGAACAATTTTCGCGCATGAATACCACCGCATGCGTTCAGCTGGAGATACTCAACGTCAGGTTCCGGAATGTGTTTGTATGATCGCACAATCGAAGTGCGAGCTTAAAGCTCGGGAAAAGGATTGAATCACGTGATAAAATATTATATTATACTTTTCTCTTCTCCTATACACATACAATATTTGTTCCACTTCTGCAATGAAAATTAGAAGTGAAAGGACATCACTTCATTTCCAAAATTGTGAATATGTAATCTTCATTCTAGGTGTTGTAATGTATTTGTACCTCCTTATAATGTATTTGTATTTTGGATTCCACTGGAAGAGATTGGAAGAGACGTTTATCAGCAGGAAATGGATTTCCAGTTTGTTTGTTTTTTTTTTGTTACAGAATCCGTCATTCTACCCAGAAACGACCGATTGGGGAATGGGGTGTAAACTTGATTTGCGACTGCCCGAGTCCCGACTGATGAAATATTCCAACAACATCATAATGGCATACCTTCGTCGAATGTTTGTGCACCAACTGCTCGAATCGGGGTTGCCAGGGCCGTAAGCAGTGGTGCGTCCTATAGACTTGTGGTGCAGTGGTTTCCATTCATTCTGCTTTGAAGAGTTCGACAAAATATTAGGCCCCTCGTGCAGATATGTCTGGCATGTTAATAATTTCACACTAAAAGGAAAAGTCTCGGTATAGACTTAAATCTAATTGCATCTCTTGGAACGGGATTTATTAGTTCGTCAAGTGGTAAAAGCTATCAGGTTTCATCCGCCGATGAGTTCAACCCTTTCAAAAAAATAGATAATGAAATGCTCCTTAACAGTTCTTATATTTTTTCACTGACATTAAAAAGGCAATTCAAACAACATTTGGTTGTTTGGGGTTAAATCGACTGTTCATAATAACATGTATAATGTATGTTTGATTTTGCGAAGATAATGTTTAACAAATACCGGCGTAGTTAAGTAGAAGTGAAGTGCGCTTAACAGAATAGCATGGTGGAGTACACAATTTACACCTCCCACTCCATACAAGTAGTCTGTATTGTGCAGTTGACTAGAATATTTTATCTCAGCCCACTTACTCTAGCTACCCTTTGCATGCAATGCACAATTTGAACTTTTTTGCAGTAAGTAAAATTGGAAACAGAATGGAATTGGCACGATAAAAGTTACAAGGAAACACGGTTGGGGAATCATTTTAAGGTTTCAGAGTCCTTCGGGGTCAACATCTAAGGTTTTCGTCCACTGGGGCGAGTCAGGGTCGGCCAAGAGGATCTTGGACAGGACCTTCTGGGCCGTCTCTGGTTCGATAGGATGGTGGAAAGTCTTCGATTTCGTCGCATGAAGACGCACCGTTTTTGCATTTCAAGGACTATAGACTTACAACATTCATAAATTAGGAAGAAAATAACTACAATTAGTTTGTGATCTATCATGACAATACAGGGAGTGCGGTGGTTCATTGCTCAGAGTATTGAACTTCGGATCGAAGGTCGTTAGTTCGATCCTGACCCACATGATCTGTGATGTGTTCTTGGGCAAGACATTCAAGCCAACTGTCAAATTGGAGCCGGGTGGCGCAGTGTGATAAGGCGTATTTTACTCCTTGGTCCACATACCTTCAACCGATTTTAACCCTTCGAGTGTCGAGGAGCTTGACAGCTGTTCATTGGTTAACTCCGTTTACTCCGGCTTCCTCCACCCATAAAGATATCAGCCACAATATGACCCTGGCTGTCGAATGTGTCGTTATACTCCAATAAAAAAAGAAATCATGTCAGTATTGTTAACGAGGAAACACATAGTATCCAAGTGTGAAATTGATTATATTCATGGTGATTCAGTATAAACAGTCCATGTGGCCAACATTTATTATAAAGCAACGGTCTTACTGGACCCAGTAATAGCATGTGCAGTGTATAAAAATACTGTTCAAATTACGGTAGGAATAATGGCAACCACTTGCTGTTGCCTCTATCGTGCATGTTACGGTGATAACTGTTATTGCTTCAAGTCTCATCACATGAAAACTTAAAGAGGAATACTCTTGTACAGTGGAGCAAAATTCTTTTTCGGACGTACGCATTCACCTTATTAATTTCTGCTTTTGCTTCATGACATCGTCCTTGTCGAAAGCTGACTTTTGTAGAAGAGTCAATTTTCCAAGGTAGACTAATTAAAAATCTATAATCGGCAGCCAAAAGTGTCTCTCTCTCTCTCACTCTGACACTCCAGGAGGCAGCAGGAAGACAGCCAATGGGCTATGCTGTCTCCCAACAATGTACCTTTATGTTTTGTATTTATGATGTATTTTTTTATAAACTTGTAATTGTTTTGGTATGTTGTTAAATGGATTATTCTATTCTATTCTATTCTGACAAATTAACAGGCTTCTCGTGTAATGAAGAGAACCAAATGTCAGTTCCTAGGTTTTGCTCGAAGATCTAACAAAACAGGTCGGCATTGTCAAACGTAGTTTAATACTGTATTCTCAGGGTAACAGTTTACGGTAGAAGTAACGGGAGCTGGTTGCCAGTACCTTTATCATATTTTAATGGTATATTTCATAATGTACATCTGCTGTCCGAGTTTTAATATTCACTGAAGTCTGCAAATAATTTGCGGTTTTTTGTTTGTTTTGAGCAAGCATTGTTGCATATTTATGCCTTTCCCCGACATTTTTAACCTTTAATAAGTTATATTGATTTTTATTAAGCCGTATATAATTACAGGGCATTCATCAAAGAAGCTGCTTTTGTAATTATTCAGAAATTAACAATGCATTCTATATGAATTGAAGTATCAATAATAGAAGTGAGAAAAGTCGAACATTCCTGTTTTTTTATTACACGCCTGTTCTACGAAATCCCCATCTACAGCAACACTAAACGATGCAGAAAATGAAATCTGTTCCGCACGTATATGCGCAACGGAAATCGTTGACGGACTATTTTTTATAAAGAAGCGAAATTTCACTGGAATTTTCTACAAATCGTGCACCGCAATTACAATTTGAATTGCTAGCGATAGCTAAAAATCGTCCCCGGAGTTCCAGTGTATTCTGTGTGCCACTTGGCACATATAACACATTAGAACTCAGAGGACGAAATAGTAACACGGGTTCCCCTCGCAAATTTGATTGACGATAAAAAGTGTTCTTTTTGTTGATAGTCGTCAAATGAATTGCTGAGTGTCCTGCGGCCTCTCATTTTACCCTTCCGCGCTGGCACTCGTGCCATATCGATTAACCCATTCACACACACGTGTCGTTCTGTGTACATATAGTTTTAGAAGAGTCAGTCTATGAGAAAGACTAATTAATATCTTTAACCTGTAGCTGCAAGGCTGCAGATTAAAAATATTAATTGAACTACCCTGTTTGACAAACAAATAGACCCCTGGTGTAATGAAGAGAAACTAGTTGTTAGTTCCTCCCTTGCCCCAAGATCAAACAAAAAAGGTAGGTATTGCCAAAAGTGTTTTAGTACGGTTTTTCACGGAAATATTTTACGGTAGAAGTATTGGAAGCTTCTTACCAGTATTTTTACTGTATTTCCAACAGCAATTTGATGCAGTGTCTAACACCAAGCTGGTACAATAGGAATGGATTAGGTAACTATTGAACCATCACTGTTGACCACTAGTCAGAGTTGCTATACAGAGCAAACTATTCTGTCGTTTCAGAGGTTGGTGGGCTGCTCTGGGGTCTCGCGACTAGCAGTTAAGAAGGTTCTGAAGTCAACAAGAATTTCTTATTCATGTCTGTTACCTACTGATTTAGCCATCACATCATAGTCAGTTAATTCACTGTAAAGAATAGAAGAATCCATACATCCTCTTGGAATACACAATAAGTCAAGTTTCTTGTTCGATTTCCCCACAACAAACCTTAACGTAAGATTCCTTAAAAAGAGTTATTAGGGTAAATATTTGAGACTGCCATCTGCCATTTGTCTAAATGCATTGAAGACAGGGATTTCCACCGACAAATTCGCCCGATATCAACCTGCAGTTAACATTCGTTGGGCCTGGTAAAATCAAAAGCGATGGCTGCAAATCCTTCTGCCAATATTTGCAGCGGCCGACATCAATTTTGTGCGATTAATGCCAATGGTCGATGATATTGAGGATCCAGCGTTCGATTAGCAGTATGGAGAACCGCGTAAAATGTCATCCATATTTATGGTAATCATAATTTGTTCAAATATAATCCTCCTAAACCGCCAATACTGCGATTACGAAAGCTGATCAGGAGTCAATACTATAAACCCTTTACAATTGTATTTTCTAGAATTGTATTTTCTACCTATTAATATAACTGACTAAAATAAATCATTAGCATTTTAAAAGATACGGTAATTCACCAACTGGCATATTGCCGCATTTTTGAAAAAGCTAATGGTTCATTTCAACCCATTTAAAAACAAAACAAGAAAATGCAATTCTAGAAAATACAATTGTAAAAATTCTATAGTATTGGCCCCCTCAGGTCTCGCACACTTACACCAGTGTGTCCTAATTTAAAAACAAAATATAACGCCAGCACGATCAAACAAGAAAAATGTATGAAAAGAGCATCTCGGTTGAATGATCTCTTGTTTTTCGACAGGCGAGATTCCACAGTGTTTAGGAAAGAAAGCTGGCAGATAATTTCGAACGCAGAGAGTGACCCTTTCGTGATCTGAGTATACTGTCTAACTATGGAAATAATAAAGAAGCAATTGGTTTCGAGAAACTAGTGTAAGGATATTTTTCCTGCGACCTGGAGCCAATACTATAAAACTTTTACAATTGTATTTTCTACCCATTAATATAATTGACAAAAATGAATCATAAGCATTTAAAAGATGTGGCAATTTGCCAATTGGCAAATTGCCACATGTTTGAAAATGCTAATGGTTCATTTCAGCCCATTTAAAGTCATAACTAGACAATACAATTTTAGAAAATACAATTGTAAAAGTTTTATAGTTTTGGCCTCTGATCTCCTGAACTGCTGAAAAAAACCCTCACACTGTGAGTGTGTGTTATAAGCTTGTGTGCAGTGAATGTATCCTGTTTTGTGTGTAACAACTGGAAACGTTTTTAATTTTGTAATATGTACGGTTGTTGCCGGAGGGTTGCCGGTTCCTCGCGAACGACTTTGTCGGAAAGTTGGAGGTCTACGGGCGGTTTTTCTAAAAACAATAGTTCATTCACGCTAAAAATTAAATCTCTGCTATTAGTTCGAGTCAGATAGATAATGTCTTTTGGACAATCAATCTTCAAATCTATTTCGAGGTAAAAACAAAAATTGTATTTTCTACCTATTAATATAACAGACCTTCTAGATGTGTAGAAGGAGATGGAGGTGTCACAATTATGCATTTCAGGCAGATATTAACCATGCAAGGAACATATGGGAGACGGTGGTGATTTGCAGCACTCATGTCTGTAGGAAATTGTAAACTCTCGACTCCCTTTTGAAAAAATACTCAGAAATACCTTTGCCACGGATTGGTGGAAGTCGAAAAGAAAGAAGATATCTTCCTCGAGATTAAAATATTCATTATTCTAAATACGACCAAGGCCTATGTGACAAAAGGACAGGTTTACACCACTTAGTATTTCTACACAAAAAAGAACAAATGCCGCAAGCGATCGTCAAGTACTTTTGGAGAACGAGAGTGCACGTTGTAATGTTGTTGATAGTTATTCAAGTGCCTCTCAACTCCAGCTAAATGTCATTTGATTGAAGATAATATACAGAACAGGAGAGGTCCTGCTGTTTCTTTAACATCCCATGTTCGTTTGTCAACGTGAACGTGAATGTTTATGCCGGCGGGAAAGTGTGACTACTTGGAGTTCTAAAGTGGTTTTTCTTTGAACAACGAGATTATTGGACAGAACTCTCCAGATTTGTGCACAAGCAAATTACAATAAATTACAATACGAAATCGGGAGTTTTGCTGTGTATTATGGGAAAGGCCTGAGTCGAGAACCATTAGGAATTTTATTGACGTATCATATCAAACAGGGGAAGATATTTGCCACCGACTAGTATCTATCTGTAAGACGCGTTCCACCGATAAGTTATCAGACGTGCAGCATCTATTTTGGCCTTATTCAATCGAGGGTTCGGGAATTGTGAATATCCAGATGATAATTTGGAACCGAAGGGAAAATTAGTTCGGGAAAAAAGCCAGTACACGGGATCTGAAACTTCGAAAAGAATTCCTCGACTAAAAATGTGAGGAAGAGTAAGCATGAAGTAATCGAATAAGAGACAACTCTTTTTCTTCATTTGTTTGTACAACTGCAAGAATTATTATGGTTCTTTCAAGCATACTAAAAGGCCAATGAGGGTATTATCACATCCTTCTAGGCCCTTTACTGAAGATATCTATTATTACATCCATTTTAACAGTGTCTTCGTAATCATTTTTCTTTAAGTTATTAGTTCATTTGAGAAGATTCTCAGAAAACGCGCTTTGATCTACCAAATGTTGTAAATTCGCAAAACCTCGTGCAATATGCATATACGAAGGTAGGTTCAACACATAAAACATTTCATTACTCTTCGGTTCATGAAAATGGAATCTGTTTCAGTATGTTTGTTATGGTGGGTCTAAGCCAGTGACTTCCTTCAGATATTGTGAAAGGGGAGGGGAGCGTGGGTTATGTATGTTTGCCCGCCCAGGACATGAAATCGTTTGACTGCTGTTATGTACACACATAGCTATTCCTCTTGGCAAGCCATTTAGTCAAGGACTCAACAGTCACATAAATTAGTCATGGCAATAGGCAGTACTGTGGTAAAAGCCGCGGCAGACTGTCACGACCTTTACCACTGCATTGGCGAATGCCATGGCAAATTTCGTATCCGACTAACATATGAATATAGCTAAGACCTGTTACGATTTTTCTCTATGCATAGGTCTTTGTCCAAGCTAAATTGTTAAGCTGTTTTTATCATAATGCTGGATTCTCTCGGCGTCCAGGCTTTCCATGCCGATATCCAGGGCCATGTGTTCTAAGAGCAACTAACTTCTGCTGATGTGTGTTCATTGTTCATTGGGGGTTAAGGTCATTTTCAGCATTTACGGATATATTATGACAGCAGAATTGTGAAATAAAGTTTAACCTATTGTTTATACGTTGTTGCCATCTTTAGAGGCCACGCACAACTGACCTTAGTTACCGGGTCTTATTATACCACTAAAACAGAACACAGATCTTGTTAACCACGGTAATCGAGCACGTCTTGACTTCCAGGAGTAATCACGAGGAATATCTTGTGATAAACTACAACAATTGTTTTAATTTTTGTAGCAACCATACATGTCATCCTATCAGCGCAGGCTTACAGCTGAACTTGATGGATTATGGGCGAAACATTTTGTTAGAAAATCTGCAGATATCTTTTAGATTTGCATTTCAAAAGTTTGACAGTCAGTCCAGAAGTCTGTATTAGACAATCTACAGTTAGCTGTGGGACCAGTGGCTCGGCGTCTGTCGGGGGGATGGGGGTGCGATATTCGAAAAGTTTGTGACTAAAATACTCTCACAAACATATCTCCCCACGCACCGTATTACCGATTACTAGTTACAAAGTTATTAGTCCCAAAATGGTATTAGTATTGTCAGTAAATTCCATGCTGGTTTCGAGCTTTGCTCGAGTCTAATATGGAAATTGCTGACATTGTATATACCATATTATGCCGGTGTAACAGGAATGGAAGTCCGTAGGAAAATCAGTCCCTCTGGACTATTATTCCGCGGAATTATAGTCCTAAGTCTAACATTTCTAGGAATAGTAGTCCACCGGACTACTATTCCTAGAAATGTTAGACCTAGGACTATAATTCCGCGGAATAATAGTCCAAAGGGACTAACGTTCCTACGGACTTCCATTCCTCTTAACCCGGAACAAACTATGCAATAAATAGACAATAGCTCACTGCTCGGATTCGAGTACGATTTTTATCCTCGAGTGGGGACGCGGCCCATGAGAGGACAAAATCGTACTCGAATCCGAGCAGTGAACTTTTGTCTTTATTTTATTTTCTTCTTATTTGTTTTCCCAAAACACCCGTTAGAATTAATTCAACTCAATCGATTTGTAAAGAATGAAAAAAACAAATAGTGCGTCATCCCTGAGAGTAGAATACGATGCTGGGAGTGGAATACCATTTTTCTGCGAGTGGGAATACGATTTGTTTTGGGGGAAGAAAAACGAAAGAAAATAAAATAAATATATCTTCCTAACTATTTTTCCAGAAAACTGAAATTATATTGGCAGTGAATAATAAATCATAGAACTCATACTTCTTTAACATGAAGCGCTTGTCATCAGCCGTCATTTTGGTGTAAGAAAAACAAACGGGAGATCCCACTAGCAGTTAAGCGTGTATAGTGTTCAACGGACTGTGTACAAGCACATTGTAGGTGGCATCTTAAATCCTATGAAATACGCAGACGTTCGTAGAAGCAAAAATATCAAACTTTACTGCAGCACCGACAAAGGAAATGTTGGGAACAAGGCAAGGGAAGACATGGTAAAGTTGAAGATGTTGCCCACTCATTTCAACAACAATGAAAGGTGCATTCTCAAGACAGGTAAATAGTATTTCGTTAGGCTAATGAAATATTTTAGCTGGTTTTCAGCTCGAGCAATGTCATTTGAAACCGTTTGTCATATTTATGACCAATAAATGATATTAAAGTTAACTGTTGTTCGGATTTCTCCCGTGTGAATACCCTTATACTGACATAAGTATATAAATCACGATGGCACGCACATTTTTATCGCAAGGTGCATTAACAAGCAAGTAATACAATAGCGTGATATGAACTGATGCCTTAACCCTTTGAACACTGGTGGTATCTTCTATGACACGTCAATGGCAGCAATTGGAAAAATCCACAACCATTATCTGGGAATAGACCAATTAATATTTTCAACGTGCAGCCTTGGGGCTGCACGTTGGAAATATTGATTGATCTAACCCACACATCCACTTAGCACCCTTCCTACTTAACGAAATTACGACGTATCATGTCCCTGGACCAGAAAAGCGGTCTGTCCGGCTCAAAGGGTTACATTTCAACAGTGTACACTACACCAAGCACAAGCTCATTGCTTTATTCAAATTATGGCTTATTACACCTCAAAGAAACGAGGTCGAAGTACTCTTCCCGAATAGAAGAATTATGGAGAAGATAAAAAAAGTCACAACACTTAAATTATGTGCAATTCTCGTCGGGTATATTTCAGAGACCTGTTATGTGAATGTTTAACTATCTATGTATAAATATGTAATTCAAGAATGTTTTCAGGGATGTTATGCAGTGATCAGTTCACCACCATGTCAAACAAAATACTAACTTCTGTCCCAAACCATGATCAAAGATAGTACTATCCTTCGATGCCGATCGCTAAATGTTCTGATAAAAAAGAAAACAATACTTTATATATGCGTTGCTGCACGGTACGCGAAGACTACAAGAAAATGTTGATATCCCTAACAGACTCCCCTTTTCGGGCAACATATCTTGAGACTAAAAAGATATCCCATTCGAGATGTCCCCGTTTACGATGTGCAGCAAAATATTTTGAGGGTTTTGCGATGTGGATGAGAGCAAGGGCAAATGTTTATTGTTTAACAACTTCTTCAACACAATTCCGAATATGCTGTTTGATATATAAGTATGTCTGTGTTTCTTTGTTTTCCAGTGGTTCGGTAAAATCAAAAACGGTAATAGGAGTTAATGTGACAGGTAGACATAATATTCCATTGCATTTATTTACTACACCGATAGGAACTTGAGGAAAAGAAAATTTGCACCCCATTGACAATCGAGAAGACTACCGAGCTGCAAATGTTCTGGTTGTCTCATCAAACAACTGGGTCCGCAAATAAGAGTAATGGTAACATGTGAGAGTGTGGGTTGGGACCCATCCACCGGCTTGTCGATTACCAAATGATGGTGTATAAATTTAGAGAATTATTTGTGATTAAAAACATTTGTTGCCTTTCCACATTCCGCAACCCGTTCCTTCACTCAGAGCGTACCTAAGGAGAGTTTAGCAGGGTACGACATAAGCCGTAACCTATAGGTTAGGTTATGGCGGAGGTTACGTGTTTCTATAAACTCGAGACCTATTCTTAGGTTACGAGGAGGAAACTGATTACTTTAATAATTTACCTTATATCTACATTACGGAAACCTACAGGTTACGGTATGCTAGGCACACCGTAACCTATTTTAAGGTTACGGTGTATGAAGCTTATATCAGTCCCTGTTTAGGGGGTTGACGTCACCCCCCAACATAATAATTCTTCTAGTCAGGACATTTTCGTCACGATTGCAGTCTAGGATATCGATTCTCTCTTGCTAGTAAGCCTGCAAGTTCTCAACGGACAAGATTTGATATTTGGACTTGTGTCACACACAGAGTCGATCATATAAATGGATTTCTGTAGAACCCGATTTGGGCAGCTGTGGGCCATGGATGACGACTCTGGAGTATCAGCACGATGCGTATTAATTAACCTTTACCCAACATAACGGCCAAAGCCGGCCAGCTCTATTCACAACAATCGCCAATTAATTTTCATTATTTTTTCATTTTTTGTTTCAAAAACATTGGTTATGACCCCTCTTTGGAACGAGCTCGTCAAGCTCGTTCCAAAGAGGGTCATAACCTATATTTTTGAGACAAAACATGAAAAGAATTAGTTATTCAAGAGTTTTGTTTGGAAGTGTCGTCTGTTTTTCATGTTAGGTAAAGGGTTAAACAAGAGGTTGCGTTACGACTGCTACAAATATATACTTGATATATTCACCAAAACATTTCCAAGTAGACTTGAATTTTTTAACTGTAAACCAGACTGACTAATAGTGCAAAACATCATCAAGGCATATCTCGACGAAGGCATGCCTTGAATGATGTAGTTGCAATATGAGTCAGTCGGGACTTCAGCCATGACAGTCGGGACAAATTAGGTTTACTTCCGCTCCTCCCACAGTCGATAACCTTCGCGACGGCCTGCCTTCACTTACAAAAATTCTTCACTCCACCCCGGATGCGTAATGCTATTTTAGATCTAAAATTCTTAATTTGACGGAAGATCAATTTTGAAATATTATGTGTGTGTCTTTGTGCATTTTTTCAATTATCGATTAGAATTTTCTGAACTTTGACAGGAAGTCATATTTTTTCCACTCTGCTTGTTGACATAATGCAATAAAATGTTTACTTAATGTTATGAGATCTATATTTTATTGACAATATTTGTTTGATTTCGCGTTCGCTGTTTGTAAAGAGGAAAGAAAGTTAATTTCCCTATTTACTGAAGAGTAAGCTGTTTGATATCAGAGAATAAGCTGTTTGATATCACTGGTAGATCTGAACTTGAAATATAATAATTAAGGAGGTTTCCTTTTGCCTGTTAGGTTATATTTAACTACTTCAGTGCCACATTTGATTTAAATGGCTCTAAGTTTATTGGTTTATTTTTAATTATCTTTGATGAAGCTGGTGATATGCTGATTTATCATATGACTCGTCCGTTTTGTTCACTTTAAAACATTTGATATTTTGTTTTCATATTAATCAGTGATAAATAAAGCCTTCCGTCAATTTCATTGGTCAATTTCTAAACTGGACAATTTGATTGGCTGAACAAAATACAACTGGGCCACATTTTCATAATTAGAGTTGGGAGCTTTCATTGGTCAATTTCAAAACTGGACAATTTGATTGGCTAAACAAAATACAACTGGGTCACATTTGCATAATTTCAGTAGGGAGAATTTACGTTATCTGTCCTATTTAGGGTGGGTTATATTGTATTAATCTTTTACCTAACGTAACCGTCTCGCGCAATTCAAGAAAAACGCCATTCATTTTTTTTATATTTTCACTTTTTGCTTCCAAAACACAGGTTATGACCCCCTCACTGGAACTAGCGTGTCGCGCTCGTTCCAATGAGGGGTCATAACCTATGCTTTGGATTTGGAAGCAAAAAATGAAAATTTTTAGTTATACGAGGATGTTTTTCCAAGTGCCGTCTGCAACTCAAGTTAGGTGATGGGTTAAAAAGTCATACTAAGTGGCTAATTTGTGCGTGTGTGTGTCATATGATAAATAGAATATGAAATGAGTGTTTTTATCATATAATATTTATGAAACTCGTCCGAATTTTCCGTTTGGGCGAGCCAGAGGCTCGGCCAAACGGAAAATTCTTAGACTCGTTTCATAAATATTATATGAGAAAAACACTCACTCCATATCCTCTATATATGCCTCACCGTTGGAAAGGCTCTACGAGCCTTTCCAACAGTGAGGCACATATTACTATAGCCCTTCCGCACAGTGTATCACAAATACATTTCGTAACAGCAAAGTTAATGTTATTTTATTTGTTTTCACTTTCGACCACTTATGAGAAGGGCACTGGCGTCGAAGTTTGGACTATATTCTAGGAATAATTTGAACGACCTTGGGTGTATGGAATTCCATGTGATACAATATCACTCCACGGCCGAATGGTTCTCCTGTTACACACTGCTCATTTATCGCCCAAAAATTAAAAATGTGATTTTCTTGCAACAGAATTATTTTCATATCATCAGTGTTCTAGCTCTAGTGTCTAATCCCCCATAATCAAAATAAACAAACGAATGATCATAAAACAGTAAGTCTTATGGGACTGAGTCGAGATTTTATTCGAATCGAACCAACTTAACTGGACAGATCAAAATGGAATCAACTGTCCAAGCCACTGGAATTGATTTCACTTCACTTCAGAAACTTGTGAAGTTCTGAATTCAGAGATATTTGTGTTTATGTCTGATAGTGGTATATATTATCGTAACTCCTGTACAATGCAAAAAGTGTACAGTACGTGGATGCTGGGTTACAATTTTAACACCCGTGAACTGACATTTCCACTTGGAGAATAAACTTTAAATTCTGTGAAAAAGAATGACAAGCATAAGCAATATTTCATCCCATAGGCCCCCGCGCTCAACCGTGAGGTTTCTTGGCTCAAAATGCGCCTGTTTTCTTCTTACGCTTTTAACAAAACCACATATTGTATAGGAGGAAGCCCCAACTTCACATGTGCTTAGTGGTAATCCACTCCCCAGGTGGATTAAATAATACGTAACTTTCCTGTAGAAATAATCATCAACACAGAAAATACTCGAAATATGGTACTGTGTTCACAAAAGTGGACAGAGGGTAGGGTAGGGATCCGGTAGAAATTATATGTCTGACTTCTTCCTCATAACACTGTAGAATCACACCTGTCAAAAATTAAATGCGAGAATCTTGCATCTCAGATGGAACTTTCGTTTGGTTTTCTTTATTAGCTCTCGCTTTCGAATTATTTTATTTATGAAATATTGATCCGTTGATGTGACTTTGTCTCGAGCAGGTTGATTTCTGATCGAGAAAGATAACACTTTTGCTGTAACCTTTCGGCTCGCACTGTCTAATGATATATGTAACGTACGTATCCCCGAGTATTTAGTGATGCATTTGGTTAAATACATACAAAGAACGACACACGAGTGTAAATTGGTTGACCGATATGGCACGAGTGCCAGCGCGGAAAGATGAAACGAGAGGCCGCATGCCTCGAGTCTTATCATTCCGCGATGGCACAAGTGCCATATCGATTAACCCATTCACACGTGAGTGTCGTTCTGTGTTTATTACACGCCTTCACGTCTATAAAAAACAATTATTAGAAGGGCACTCAGTAATTCATTTGACAACTATCAACAAAAAGGACACATTTTATCGCCAAACAAATTTGTGAGGGGAACCAGTGTTACTGTTTCATCCCATGAGTGCATATGCATTGGAACTCAGGGGACGATTTTCAGCTATCGCTAGCGATTCAAATTATAATTGTGTTGCACGATTTGAAGAAACTTGAAGTGAAATTTAGCTTCTATTTAAAAGTAGTCCGTCAACGATTTCCGTTCCGCACATATGTGCTGAACAGATTTTCATTTTCCGCACGGTTTAGTGTTGCTGTAGATGAGGATTACATAGAACAGGCGTGTAATAAATTCATTTGATCACGCTCTCATTGTGAAATATTTTACATTCTTCCAAGATGATTTGTAGGGTGATGGGGAGGGTGATAATACAGCTCAAAGGCCTGCACAAATGTAGAAGGCATAAGTTCAGAACATGGCCCCTAGACTCTTCAAGCGTGACCCCCCCCCCCCCCCCCCCCCCCACACACACACACACACACATTTCTCGGCATCAACGTCCACTCTCGAAGAGTCTCGGGGTTATCATCTGAACCAAACTGAATGAACTGAATGGCAGGTCAAGATGTTTTTGAATCGATGTGAATTGATGTTGGTTCACTCTGCTATCAGCATAAGGCAACATTCAGGACAGCTATATCAGGTGAGCTGTCAACACGGAGGTGTTAATCTAAACATGCCATTTACAAGTGGATAGCTCTTATCTACAAACACATGAAACTAATTATTAAGTGTGGCGAAAGAGGTCGCAAACGGTGACTTGTCAGAAATCGATGTGACACAGTTGACCGCGAAGTTGGGTTTTTTTAATGTCACTTGGTCAAAGATTAAGGATACAGACGTTTACATGAACTATAGTTTCAAAGTCACGCAGAACAAACTTGCAAAAACAGGCAAATTTATCAACAAATGCGCGTGTGTGTTCTGACTTAGCAGATGTGATATTGAAGCTTAGTAAAAATTAAACCAAATAGCTGATATATGCTTCTGGACAAACTTTGAAAAGTTCATATATACCCTAACTCTCCATTGCCTTTAGATGAAAGCAACACACCCTTCACAAACTCGAAAGAAATCGGGAAATACTGTAAGTTCTCTTGAGACCGAGAGATCTGTAAGTGCATAGCTGTTTGATCTGGAATGTTTCTCGACAGACCTGCTAAGTTTTAGTCCAGTTGGGCTTGGCGTCAGTGTTGAAGACCTGGGGTGAAGTGAAAGGTGTATAAAGATCATCAGTCGACATGCAGTTGAGTTTGGTCTGCCAAAGATCTGTTTGAGGTTCAGACACAAGAAAACTAAAGGTCTACTTTAGGTCGCGAGTGAATCTTCAAATACCATTCAACGAAGCAGGGCTAACGCCGATTTTTGTCCAAGGCGAAGGTGTCGAGATTATGCGGAAAAGATGTTATTCAATTTCAACTTTATACAATGAAATTTTATTTTAAAGTTTTTCGGACACTTGGTCAGGTTTAACATTGAATGTATTATCTCAATGTGAACAGGAATGTGTTGCTGTTGTTGTTGTAAGTTATGATCGTCAAATCTCTTTCAGTTTCTAAGATTGGATTTACACAATTTGGAAGGATATACGAGGTAACATGTGAAAACATGAAATGACGTAAAAACGTCAACAATAACATTAAATAGAAAAATCCAAAACCACGTATTCTTTTATTTTTTAGCTGTACGTAAAAGCGAACGTATTTTAATTTCTCGCACTTTGACCCATGACGTCAGTCAGGGTTCAGTTCGACCTTAACTGTTGAGAAATTTCCTCACCACAACCCTCTCCCAACACATACACAACTCTGCGCTTCCCAACTCGAAAAGTGTATTTTGCGATCACCATATACTCTCTTCCAGACGTCGAGTCGTACCAAGTTTAGAAGATCTGCCACAACCTGGTTGCATACTAAACACTGAATATAACAAAATGTCCTTGTCAAATCAATATACACCACGTATCTTTCAAACTAAAATGTTCATTTAACAAGTGATTTGAACATGTTGAATGTCCTCTCTTCACACTGATACTTCAATGCATATTTCGATAAAATTCCTTGAAAAGCATAGAGGGAGTTGGAAACATCGTCATTCAGAAATCAACTGACGGCCATAACTATGGAATCAAAAACACCACTGTTTATGTTCAAAATTATTCTATTTTGTCACATCGAAGACATTTTCGGGAAAGCGGCCTTCAAATGGAAATGCAAAAACACACATTTTTTTCCTTGTGTCGATGAAAAAAATAGGAAAACTGAAGGAAAAATAATCTCGTCATTTGCGTGCATCAAGGCACCATCTGCAATGCTAAAGCAGATTTTTGTGAGAATTCCAGGCATTACTGTGGGAAAATTCATCGAATCGAAAGTTCATTTCTACATGCGCATATACAGAGAAATACTTATATACTTCAAACCAAAGTTCAGAAAAATCCAATGAAAAATATAGAACTCGTGAAACAAACATTTAAGACATTCGGTCTTACGCAGAGATAGACCGATATACGGACAGATACTATTTCAATATCCCCCACAGACTGCGTCGCCAAGGGATAAAACCAAATAATTTACTGATAAATTTAAAGATCCGAGATGTATTATAGAATATAGCTCTTCACAAATTAAACATTATTACATGAAGACTGAAAAATACAGATGTAACCCACAGTTTACAAACAGTTATGCAACACGCATAAACTGAATGGGAATAGATACACGTGCACCAATAAATGCGCAAAACAGCATATATCCTTCCCGCCAACAAAGAATATTAAATGCTCATAAAATATCCTCGACTCATTGGCACTTGAATCACCTATATTGTTCACCCTTCATTCGTTGGTGGTCACAATGCTTACTAAATGCATTTCAAGGGGACAGAAAATACCTGATATCGTTTGCTCAAACATGTTGAAGGCATACGGGTAGAACTGTGGGTAGGATTGTGCATGTGCTGCATGTGCTGTCGAAGAGGGAAAGGAAAAGTGTTCATAGGAAGATCTAGAGAGGATAGGAAGTTAAACCCTCCTGCCAAAATATAGTTTCCCTGTTACTGGCAGGGACGCCGGAAGCACGGGACAGAGAGGGCTGGTGCCCTTCCTGCCTTCGGACCATGGGGGCGAGAGGGGGCAGACAATGTCCTCAGGTTAGTCACTCATATTTTTCAATGATCTATTCTCGAAGTAAAGCTAAAATACACCCCCAAATCCGTACTGGGAGCTTCCAAATTCAATGGGGGAGTTTGGGGAGTTTGGGCGGAGGTTCCCGCACCCGATGCGAGGGGACACCTCCTCTTAAACTCCGCTTTCTCGGGACTTCGGCCATCGAGACTTGCATGCTTCAGCATGTCATGGCGGGGCTGCTAGTGCGAGCAATTGCCCTTTTCCTGGGGTCTGGCTCCCTGCCCTGAAGTGCTTCTGGTGCCCCTGGTTACTGGCAAATATTGGAGTAGTGGACATCGGTATTTACCACCACGGGAGTTTTGAATTGGGGTATTGAAGTCGATACCTTGTCTCTGGGCATAATGTATATGTATCAAAGGACGGGCCGATATATGACAAAGAGACTAAGTCGGGGCTTCAGTACTCCATCGAGGACTCCTTTATGGTGTAATGGCTAATTTATCTTAAAAAGTTATCAACTAGTCATTTAAACATGCAAATATTTTACGGTGCGCAAGCCAAAATACATCGCTATTGTCATGAGTGATTTGACAATCCGAGGAAACAAATTATTCACTGGGGTTAAAAAGGCTGTCAATGTCAACGGAGTTTCGTTTCCAGCTGAGAGTAAAACAACTGAATTCTGAGTGAGCTTGGCATCGTTATGCATATTAAATCAGTGAGAGTTACTGACTTAATTAGTATTACCAAAATTAGTAACCCCGAAGTGGGTATAAATTTAATTTTTGATAACATTTGTGGGCGAGCGCAGTGTCGAGAATCCACCTTCTTTGTTTCCGTGAAGTGTTGCTTCCATGATTACAGAGTTGTATTCAGTACACTTTTAACTTGCATTGCGAAAATATATGCCTGTTGCAATAAAATAACACTTTATTTTTCTGCCTACCGCAGTCGGCTTTTGCTGCACAGAACAAAATACCCCGGTGTTTAGTAGAGGTTTGTCGCTGGTTTGTATTATTAAAGTACACTGAAATAATAAGGAGGTGATACTCTTAATGATATTTTTTTTGTGCCAGGCTCTATTGAATGTTTTGGCCTTTTGACTTGGCCTCTGTCCTTAAATTGAATAGCTGTAAAGACCCAAGGATATAGAACAAATATCTCAATTCGCAAAGTAAATCGTTTGAATGGTTGAGGCCGCTTCAAGAGAGCCAGCAAGCTTGGTATACCAGCCGCCATACCACCGATGTGCATATGCCTTAGTGGATTATCAAGTATACACTCACTAGAGAGATTCAGTTACAAGACTCCTCAATGTGCACGTGTGTGCTTTCTTTTTCTCTGACTTTTCCTTTTAATCCTTCTTTTTCTTTCTCTCTCTTTATAGAGGAATGCAGGAAGAAAGCCAATCTGGCTATGCTTTCCCCTGCCAGTATACTTGTGTATCCTATATGTATAATAGTTGTTATGTACCATATGAATACTGTAAATAAATGCGAAATTATAAATTTTATTGTAATCTATAGTATACTGGTGAATAAATATATCAATATCAATTTATGGCTGCTTCACAGCATGAGAAACGTTTTAAAAAATACTTCGAAGTAAAAATTTGAGACATCAAACTATGTTTTCCTGAGTGGTGTTGCTAAATACTGTCCCAACAGGAAATCGTTGAATCCACTCGGGAAAGTGTATTTGTAGAGAGAATGTATTCAATTCTAGAGATCCTTCAAGGAGAGCATTAACAGAAATGTAATCTATCAAACTAACCTACATTCTTGTAAACACGGGCTGATTTGGTACGCAACATTTACCCATACCTCAACTACATTATAGAACAGGAGAAACGTGTGAACGCATCAAGGAAGATTGATGTTCGTGAACCACGGGATACTTTCCAAAATCAGTTATAGCCAATCGATATATTTAAGCAGCGTTTGATTCAAACACTGCGGCACTGTGCAGAGGCGTATGATAATTTATTGCGGAGCTGGACGGGGATAGATAGCAGGTTGGTGGACCAAGAGATGAATATTGCTAGGTGCTTCTGTGATGCTTCCGTGGAATTGCAAATATATGTTGGGTGGAAAATGTACCCAAGTGTTTTTGTTGTCATCTGCTTTTGCAAAGCCTTATGAACAGTGCCGTAGTGTTTTCTGAGACTTCGACAATTACTCGCCTATGCTCGATGTTTCACTTCGGGAACTTCGACTTTCCCTTTCCTGTAAAACTGTCCACCACAATATGATCTTGGCTATTGATCGTTTAAACCCCAAATAAACAAATAAATATATTTCCTTAGAACGCTGTCACCCGTACTTTGTTTAAATACTCCCACGAGTTATATAAAGAATAAGACAATGTAGTGACCTAATAAGGTCACATGATTGGGTTTCAATAACGCATCTTGCAATATTCGGAGTGTGGTGACATTCTACACGCGTTTACAGAAAATGAAAGTCCATGGTAAGGTTGAACCAATCATCGTTTAGACAGAATTGAGGAAAAGAAATGAAGTCGAACTGCTGGGTCTAAATACATTCATTCATATATTCACAGCACAGAACTCCGTTATGTATTTATTTATTGGTGTTTAAGGTCACATGTAACATACTTATTCACAATGGCTAATCGTGATCGTGACAGTGTTACGGGTGGAGAAAGCCGGAGTACCCGGAAAGAACCACCTAGCATCGACGAGCAACTGTCAGCTTCTCAATATTCTAACTCTATTCAAGCTCCGCTCAATCAGGGTTACAGCGGTTGAAGACATGTGCACCATCGACAGGCAGTACGCCTTAGTACACGGCGTCATCGTGCCCCCATGTGGACAACCGGGATAAAGTGCCTTGCCCAAGGACACAACGCGGGTCGTCTCGGACGGGGATTGAAACTCCGTTATGTAACACTTCATTTTGAGAGCCCGTAAATGAAGGTGACGCGTTGCTGAATAAACAAATGACAGTCAAAGAAAACAAGAATATTATACTTGTTACTGTGTCTGTACAACACAATCTACTTCATTTTGCTTGAATTATATCGTTTTGTCAATAAGATCTGCAATATACCGTCCCCTGAGTTCCAATGTGTTCTATGTGTCAGTAGGCACATAGAACACATTGGAACTCAGGGGACGATAAGTTGTTTTTTTGTATTAACCTTTAACCTTTGTAACTGCGATATCCGTTCAAGTTTGTTCCAGCAAATTAAATTTTATTTTTTTCCATTTTTGCCTCCAAACCGGGTTCGTCGAGCTTATTCCAATTAGGGGACATGAGTTATGCATTGAGGTAAAAAACGAAAAACGTTAATCACTCAAGATCGTTTTTGCAAGTGTCGTCTCTGTTCTTGTGTGGTAAAAATTAACTGTTTTCATGCCAGAGTCCATTTGAGAACTCCAGAATATTAAACAGCTCTCCTACAGTTCGATTTCATTTAGTTTGTAATATATATATGCTTTTGTTCTCACATATGGCAAGTGATGTAGCAATGTATGTATATTTCCAGTGTCTTTATTTAGGACGTTACAATGGAACTCTCGTACCTTCCAAAGTTTATTTTTACATTTTTTATTTTCTTATTAACTATTTTATTCCCTCAGGGGTTTGTGAGTAAGGGGAAATGCAGCATTTTGCATAACTTAAAAGTTAAACAGCAGCCTTTCAGATGTCAGAAGATTTAGCTAACATAATTGGAAAATGTATGAACTTGCTTTAGGATTTCAGATGCTTCCAAATTCCAAAGATGAATTACATAGCCACCCAACAGAGAGATACAGTAAGCTGAGCACCCAATATAGAGGAAAAACATATGGTATTTGATATATAAGCACCTCCATGAGTTTTACACGTGTTCGAGACAGAATTTCACCATGATGTTCACCTCTCCCCTAATTTCAGAATTATGGCCACCTCTACACGCCTTCGTCCAAAACATGCGCAAATACAGGACAATGAATTAGAATACTTCAGGATATGTAAATGCTGAGTTACAATTCACAGTAGAAAACATACCTAGGGTTCAGGTATGTCCTGGCTATTTTCCAAACCATAAAACACACGCCTATTTGCTGCTGTCTAAACGTGGAATAAAATCGCCATTTGTAATTAAATCGAATCAAGAACGCTAATAAGCAAGCCGTCCACGTAAATAAATTTCAATTTCACGGTGTATTGTACCAGCTCTTTTAAGCAATTTACCAATTACGAGTTAACAATCAGTGCGCGTATGTTATTGCATCCTAATGACATGATATTATGTGAATTACTGCGTTTCCATGCATAATGAGGAATGCACACAATGTATGCCTGTTTTCACAGGAATTTCATCAATTCAAAAAATACTATCGTTCAATTGCATCTCCTGCATCGTAAAAATCTAATACAAAACTATTTCATCAATTCGAAATTCATAGCTGGCGTCGGTATACAAAGGAAGGATAGTTGATAAATTAACTGGTAAAACCTAAATTAAAACGCAAGGGTTTGTGGACGAAAGGTCGAGAGTTCGATCCTGACTCGAATCATCTGTGCTGTGCCCTTGGGCAAGGCACTTAATTCCGAATACCCAAATGGGAGCACGGTTGCAGGTTAAAGATATTAACTTGTCTACTTCTGATGACGATTGAACAAGCGTGCTGTAAAATATACACATCAGATCATTGTTTCTGCATCTAGATGGAACAAAATATCTTCATCATAAAAGGGAGCTGTTTTAACGAAATATTTTAGTTGTTGCATGTTCAATAGTAAATATACATTGTACAGTACACGGAGAGTGGATTATTACTAAATCATTCGTAAGTGAAGTTATCACCCAGACAAAAACACCCCGTCTGGAAAAAGAATAACAAGGACAAGCAAAGTTTCAGCCAATGGACATCTGGTTCAACCCAGAGGCCCAGTGGCTTAAACTGCACTTGTACTTCTCGTGTATTACCATGGGAATAGACTTTTATTGCCAGGGTGGAAACTCCACCCCCGGGTGTTTTACTAACCATTCACTCTCCGTGTACTGTAGGATACAGGTAAAGCAACGATGGTAAAAAATACTTTACCAATTCTCCACAATGTCAACAAATAACCAACAAAGATCTGTTATTATTCTTTGGAAAGACAATAAGCAGAGGACGCCCAGATGATATGCATTTTGCATATCCAGTTTTTTTTACCAACACTACAGTACAACGAAAATAGATTACCATAAAACTGCGCACAAAGTGGAGTCCCCGCCAAAACAGTAACTGTAACCCCACCAACAAATAATCACTAATAGCTGTAGTACACTCAACGTATCTCTAGGTTTATCTTGGAGCTCCAAACACTAAACTGCTGAACTTCCTTTTCACAAATTCGAGGTAACATGTAACTCCGCGATGGAGGTGGTTGTAATCCAAACGTCATGAGCAGTACCTACAATGCAACGCTCAATAAATGTTGGGGGGGGGGGGGGGGGTTAGACACAAAAATTGGACAAGATTTACATTGGGGCATTAGGCCAGAACGCACTAATGGTATTTGTGGTACTACCATGACAATTGTTGTACTGTATGGTTACCTTGCTGGATTGTTGATAACCATGTTCGATTTTTTATCATGGTACATAAAGGCATGCCAACCTGGTTTAAAAATTGAGCCGATAAGACAATTACATTCAATATGATATGTTTCGTTTGGTTTAAATGCAAAGAAACAAATGAACATGAAAAGAATTGCGAATCATACAGACTTAAATTAGTGCCAGTTAACACAAAAATTAATACTCGGCACCTGAAGCTTGTCATTAATATTTCAGTGACAAAAAGCCGGACACCATCTTCGAAAGTTATTTGCAAAATCACTACGACAAAAAAAGTTTGTTACATTCACTTAATGTTAGGAAGGAGATCTCTCAGATCTGAAAATAACTTCCCTCGGAATAATTTGAAATACTGTTTGTTATAATATCATTGCAATAGCTTTTTTAAGTTATACAAGTCTTTGGGAGGGGACAAAACCTCGTGTAACCTGTCAAAAGTGTTTGTGGTCTCTGCCTGAGGCTCTGGAAATATAAAATTCTGACAGGGTACAGGGGGCTAATAATATAGTGCAGCAGATCTTTCATGACTAAAGTAGAGGATGGTTTCAGAAGTTCTTAGATACATGACTTATATTCTGTTTTGACAGTATGATAGAGTCGCCCCTTGAGTGCAACAATGTAAAATGAATGTGAAGAAGCACAAACGCCGTTCATAGAAAAGTTACGCCAACACTCCCCAGGTCCATTGGGTGACATTCTGCTTGTACCTTTTGGTTTTCCTTACAGAATGCAAGTTGTTGTATTTTGGAAATCACACTCCACGAGTGTTCCACGGAGGAGAGCTGGCTGTATGGTCCACGGGAAAATTCCCGGTTGGCCCCCTTTTGGGTTCTCCCTGGAGCCCCCAAAGTTCGTGCAGCCCAACACCTGTTGGTAAGTGAAATTTCGTGAAAATGACCAAAAGGCGAAATAGATCTGATTACATAGACTGTTCGGTTTGGGACCCCTATCTACAGAAGGATAAACACAAACTAGAGATGGTGCAAATAAGATCGGCTAAATACGTCACCAACAGGTACCGTAATACATCATCGGTAAACTCCATGCTGGACCAACTAAAATGGACAACATTGGAAAAACGAAGAACAAATGCATGCATCAGCTTGCTGTACAAGATAGCAAATAAAAACGTCTGCATAGCTGCCGAAGACAAGTTAAAGCCGCCAGACAGACTCTCTAGAAATATGAGCGTGTACTCCTTCCAAGTTCCAGCATGTAATACCACAAGGAAGGAATCCTTCTATCCATGCACAATTAAGGATTGGAACGCATCATCCATCACATTGATCTCGGCCAGTAGTCAAGAGTCACGCAAAAGACTACTGAGCAAGGTGTAATACATGACGCAAGCGCAATCCACGTAGTGGCAGAATAGTAAACTTGATGACGGTGTCCACAAAATGGTAGAAGTAGAAGGTATATCGCAATGTTCTCTTTGTGGACTGCCAATGGCAATCCACATGGAGGGCATTTCGTTAGACCAGCAGTCTAGTCTGCCATTGCACTGATCGCTCAGATGAACGAAAACAGCGTTCCTTCAGTTTCAAAAATCAACATTTTCTCTGATTGGGCAGAACTATGGTCTTCCTGATGGGTGTTCGCTCTCCTGGTAGAACCATTTTTTTGTCGAATGATCGATGAAGATGATACAAAAATGCCAATGCTAGTGATCGCTCATGTACAAAGAAGCTGCGTTCGTTCAGTTCGCTAAATCAAAATTTTCTCCGGGTCTGGGACCCCCTTGTTGCATCTCTCGGTAACGTTTCTTGGCCCAGTCCACCCCTGGTGTTCTAGTGTTTGAACGAAACAACATGTACCATACCATCAAGCAAAGTAACAACCATAAATATCATTTCTGTCTTCACTCCATATTATATTCACGTGATTCAAGCGGGAATAAAATTGAATTCATGCATTTGATTCTTACTTTGAATGTTTGTGACCTTTAAGATCTGGGGAACAAAATTGTAAAAGGGATGAATATACATACCACCAACAACATGAAATTAATGTAGGACGATGTATACCCTCCATCTTCACCCTAGTTTACCCAACGCAGACGATATCAAAATTTATTATTTTCAAAATCAATTTTTCAAAAGCTTCAAAAAATTTCAACAAAACCATAACATGTGACCCCTCGTTGGAACGAGCTCGTTCCAACGAGGGATCACATGATATGGTTTTGTTGAATTATTTTTAAAAAATAATATTTTTTCAACTGCTGAATTTGCATATTACGCGGACGGATGCGTTCGATTCGTTGGGTAAAGGGTTAACCACAATGAGTAAATAAATAATTGAATAAATAAGAGGAAGAAGGGGCTTATCAATAAAAAATGAAAGTTATATAAATCCGTCAAGGGACAATGGTCTGCAACGCCAAAACAATGTGCTCAATGTGGCAAAGATAGAGTGATGCAGCTGATTAATTTAAAATGCTGTATCCCCACCAATTGTTGACAGAATGGAACTCTATGATTATATGCACGACCTGACTTCAATGGGGACGTCCAATCGAACACCCCCAAGTTTGCTGATAAACATAGAAAGATGGGGAAGAATAAGTTATCAAAATAATACTCACTCCTGTAACTCTTTCAAATGTCGAAGTGTATATATTATGTAGGAATGTCGCCACGATACGTAAACCTCTTTATTACGCTCATATACACCTGGAACGTAATTAAGCACCCCCGGAAATGTTTTATGACAGTGAAGTTGTTGTTACTGATTATTAGGTTTTAATGATTGCTATATCTTGGAGTACATTTCATCTAGTGAAACATGATGTTTCTGGTTGATAGCGTACCTCAAACACATCTCCTCGTCCACGTGAAGCATGCTTCCCACGAATGTCATAAAAAACACTATCATCCACATGCAATATCTGGGTATAAAACAAGAACATTTCTCACTTCTTTTATCAATAAATGTTGACAGGGCCAGGAGGAGACTGTCAGAGGCACGAAGATGGCAAATCGTTGGCATGCATGCAACAGGCATGCCATTCAAAGCTATTGGAAGGCAACTTGGCTATAGTCATACTGTTATCAGCAGACTTGACCTAAAACATCAACAAAGCAACGATGTTAAGGGCCGACCAATGCCTGGACAACCCCAAAAGACCTTTTCTCGGGAAGATCGGAGTCTGGCAAGGCTCGTTATTCGTGAATCCTCTGCTTCAAGTGGGGTTTTGAAACGCCTTTGGCTCCCCAACAGGCGTTTGGGCGACAAAACTGCCCGGAATCGTCTCGAAGCACTGGGTATGATGTCGAGAAGGGTCATCAAGCGTCCAACTCTGTCCGATCAGCATCTAAAACGACATTTGGAGTGGTGTATGGCACGACAATATTGGAATCTCAGGACGTGGAGAAGAGTCCATTGGTCAGACGAGAGTAGGTTCCTGCTTCACGTCACAGATAGTTGCACGAGAGTGTGGAGGCATAGAAATGCTGCTTACGTGCCCAGGAACATCAGACCTACTGTTCCTTATGGTGGAGGTTCAGTAATAATCTAGGGATGCCTCTATCATGATTGTAAACTTGATATGTTGACTGTACTTTGGAATCTTAATGGTCATCAGTACATCCAGACATTCTCAATCCGGTTGTCGTGCCTCATTTTGACAATCACCCGTTGGCTACTCGCCCTGTATTCATGGACGACAAATCAAGGCCACATCGTTTCCATGCTATGAGAGCATTCCTTCAGAACAGAACTATTACAACACTACCTTGGCATGCAGTGAGCCAGATTTGAATCCCTCGGAACACATCTGGGACTTTCTTGGATGTCGTGTGCAAGCAAGAGATCCGCCTGTACAGGATTTGGCCGATTTGGAAACTGCATTGCATGAGGAGTTGCATCAGTTGCCCCTGGACCATAACAAAGGTTCACTGGTATCATTAGGAGGAGGAGGATTCAAGCTCTCATCCGGACACGTGGTGTATACACTCGCTACTGACGTCAGACAGTGATATTGTCTTCAGGGGATCACAAGGAACATTTTTGTCAGTAATTACCAGCGTTGTTTCATCATGGACCGTTCCAGCACCGTACTTGTCGAGAGAACATTTTCCCATCAAAACCATGAGTGACGGATATGTGTAATTAGCGCCATTAAAGTACTGCATATTTCCATCGTTGTGTTGTCTTTCATTTGTCAATAGACCATTCTTTCAGCAAACAATCACTTTTGGCCATCTGAAAGATAGCATGGAAGTAATGACAGTTCTATTAACATCACTGTGAAAAAACAGGGGGTGCCTTATTAAATTCCAGTTGTGTACTTCTTATTGTCACAATAATTTGTGCTGAGAAATTATCAGCAAGTGGTCTTGGTAAGAAGGTGTTACAAGATTTAATAAGCCATTGTTATGTCATGAGGCTTCGAAGATGAATTGGCGGAAATGCCACGTGAATGTTCACAACAGGACTTCATTCTGATACGTCACACAAAGCAAGGTCCCAATATTCCAAGAAGTCTAGACATGAAGAGGACATCAGCATGCTATTGCAAAAACAATAAAGGATATGATGCCATGATTATGTCGGTCGTTAAGTGTCATTTGAGATTCCCAGTCATGTATCGCTGCAATCGTATGAGTGGTCGGAAAACAATAAAGTTTGACGTGACATGAGCATAGATAAGTGGGTGGATTGTTTTTTATATCAGACAGACGCTGCTCAAATGGACGCTTCACAGTTAGGGGTCCAAGATAGACACTTCCCTTATAGACGGGTCACAGATGGACGCCTCCAAGATAGACGCTTACCAGAAAGACGGGCCCCAGGTGGACGCCACCCATATAGCCGGGTCCCAGACGGACGCGTACCAGAAATACGGATCCCAGGTGGACACTACCCAGATAATCGGGTTCGAGATAGACACTTTCCAGACAGACGACATAAAATATAGACGCTTTCAGTTAAACGCCATACAATCGCACTGACAACCGGTTCTCGGATTCTAGGAACAATCAGAGGATTCTCTGTTACTGTTCATAAGTTTCTATGTTGAAATCGCGTCTTTTTCACCCAGCAGATACGGTCGCAGAGCAGATTTCTAGTCACCGGAGTAAGATGGAAGGGTATGAATTAACCCCTTTGCATTTAGCAAGTAGCGGGGTCATCGACTGAGGCTCAGTTCATCTGAGAGAGACATAAGTTATGTTTTAACCCTTTACCTAACATGAAAAGCAGACGAGCTCAACGAGCTCGTTCCAATGAGGGGTCATAACCTATGTTTTTGAGACAAAAATGAAAAAAATAATGAAAATTAATTGGCGATTTTTGAGAATAGCGCTGGCCTGTTTTGGCCGTTACGTTGGGTAAAGGGTTAAGCAAGAAAATGGGTTGCACAAACCTCAGTCGACGGCCTGCTACTTGATAAATGCAAAGGCATTAATGCACACCTCTCCATCTTACTCCGGTGACTAGAAATCTGTTCTGCGGCCCTATCAACTTACGAATAGCAATAGAGAATCCTCTGATTGCTCATAGAATCCGAGAACCGATTGGGTAGTGTGACAATGTAGACGCTAAATGACTGAGGCGTTTCTCAACAGTTATTTGTATTAATTAATTATTTTTATCATTTTAAGTTGATGCCTTGTGTCGCCCGTTATTATATCAGTTTATAGTCTCGACCCCCTTCACTCACACAAACATATGGACACTTTAAACTTCTGATGGAATTGAATTCTTCCGCACTCTCGCCCCTGTGTGTCCGCGTGTCTTGCGTTTATCTGGTAAGTGGTCTATCTGGGATCCGTCTATCTGGGAAGCATCTACCTACAACTTAACCATTTCGAGAAATATCAATCTGAGGTCCGAGTACCTGGCGCCTACCTGGAAAGCGTTTATCTGGGACCCGTCTATCTGGGAAGCATGGACCTTGGACCCGGCAATTTGGGAACCATTCACCTGAGACCAGTTTATATAGGAAACGTCAGTCAGGGACTGTCTGTCTTGGAAATGTTCATAATATATATATTATTGGGGTTTAGCGACACTTTCGATAGCCAGGGTCACCTCGTGTCAGAAATGTTCAAAAGAAGATCATCTAAATGAAAAGTAATCTGTTCTGGTAGCGAGACTGTGTTATACCACCACCCAACCACCCCACCCTAATGGTCGGTCGCGATTATCTAGGTTTTTCACAGGGGTTTTGTTTGATTGTTGTTTATTTTTATACTGTTTTTCCACTTTATATTTATTTATTTTCTTTATTTTTTTTTTTGTTACTGTTTTTTTTATTTTGCTTTTAGTTTATCTTTTAATGGTATGAGTATCTATTTTTTCACTTGACACACCACCTTAAGAATTGACATTTGAGGGTTTGCGATGCGAGTTAGTCTGAATGCATCAGTACGTTGGCTGAAAGACTCCTTCTGGGGCCATTCGTCAGCAAGAATATCAGGGCATGAGTTAAATTTACGCACACGAGAGCTCCAGTCTGAGTGATTTTCAAAACAATCCCTGAGGTGATCCAAACGTGGAAGGGCATCAACTTCTACGTCGATGGGAGGAGTGTTCCATTACAATGCGCAAAGTGGTTATAACACATTACGCTTAAAAAGCAAGCTGAAAAAGACCATAATCACATGTACGTGAAGAATATTTCCGTGACATGATTATGAGAAATAGTTCAAGTCGAGGAAAAATTGGAAAATGATATTACGGGGTAGGTTATATTAAGAATGGTCTCACAGCACAAGGCAGGAGTTCCATCCAGAAAGAGAACTCTGTCCAGGCCCCATGACATTGGGGGTGGAAAAATATGGAAAGATATGTTCATTCACTATTTTCTGCCGTGCTGAAATTCCTAGGGTTTTTTTCTGGTCAACAGGTTTAGTGGGTTTTAGTCACCCTCTTTATAAGGTTTAATGTTTTGAAATCGGTTTTTTTTTGCAACATTCTGAAAGGAATTCGATACTGTTAAGACCTGGAACCAGTCTAGCTTTTAAATAGTCCAACGCCAATGCTTAGATTCACTCGTCTGAAATATTTCAGTTCAAGATCTTAAGCCTCCAGATAAAGTTTGTAAAGAATTCAACGCTTTTACGGCCTGGATCCACTCTAGTCCTTAAACAGTTCATCGCCTATGTTTAGATTCATTCACTCGTCTGGAAGACTTCAGTTGGCCAGAAAAGAGAACCTAAGGTTAGTTTTTCCGACCAACGGAAATATTCCAGACGATTGAATCTAAAAATAGCATAAACATTCATTTTCGTTGAATCCACACCAGAAATGTTCCTCAATCGAGACTTGACTTGACAGAATCTTTGATGACATTTCGAATACGCAGTAGCTTTATGATTACGCCGCGTAATTCCACTAATTCTGTAAATATCTTGATATCTTCATGGTGAAATGAATACTCCTTGATTAAAATATTTATAACTGGGGTACAAAAGAATATCTGTACACCTTTGTGAGTAAAAGGGCATCGCTTTTCGTCAACGGTAGTCTGCGCTCATAAAACCAAAAAGCTGTGCATAAGAGCGACGAATTCTTTACACAATTTGACTGGAGGTCTGTGCGTCTGGTACTATCCATTTACCTAATACGATCAGAAGAAAAACTTGCAATACAATCAACAAAACAAAAACTGTATTTTGGAGGCAATATTTGAGAAATCTGAATGGCGGTACTTGAGAATAGCGTTGGACGGGTATAGCCGTTACGTTTGGTGAATGATTAAATGAGGGTTGCCTTTATTCTCATACTTCATTTAGTTCAAATATACGAAATGGAATTGGTGATGACAAACATGATTTAATACGTTATTACGACATCTTTTCATTTGTATTCCAATAAATGAATGGCGGAAATAGTAGCTTAACCCTCTACGCTCTGAACTCAAAATGGCAACGTCTTCAGCAGCGAATATTTCCCATAATGCACTCAGATATTTAACCAAATATACCTTGTCTGACATAGCTCTGTGAGCTCTGTAAAACAAGATATAATTGGTAAATTCCTTGTTCATCAAGAGAAAAACAGAGTGATTGGAGAAAAGTTTGTTGCACTACCAGAGTGCAAGGGGTTAATGATGAAACGAGAAATAGCCCACACGATTGACACACATAAACAACACTGAACAACTGACCGACTAAACACTAGTGGAAGTTTTGTAAAGGTGCTGTTTTGCGTATGCGTTGACTGCGTCATGTCCAGTTTATGTATGCCAAAATACGACAGATAATCTCAGCAGGCCTTCATGTATATAGTTTGTAGTATATTAGATGCATAATGTTTGAATTCGGGATTTATTTAGTCCCAGATTGCGCTTCCTGTTTTAACCATTAAAAATACTCTTTGCATCGCTTTACTCGAGCCTCCTAAATTGCCAAATTGCGTAAAATCAATCATGGCTCTTTGGTGGTGAGTTCGCCAGCACGTGGTGTTCGTCTCTCTAGAATACGTTAATTTGAGCGCAGTATCAGAAACAAAACCCAAGAACACACCTACAATGAAAGATGTGTTCTGCCATCTCTTCAAAATTGAGAAGTGATACGGAGACACAATGATGGGCGAAAATATCAGCTTTCGGTAAACCTGAAGAGTATCGCGGCTGTTAGATGGCGCCTCTTGAATTTCGTTTTCCTTACAAACGTATATACCCGGTGCCAGCCTGAATTGAAACCTGCAGCCGGGAGCAGGTCCCATTTGTCAAATTGGAGATAAGCGATATCATTTTGCAAGTAATTAGTGACTGCTTTACTGAGCTACCGTGACATCTGATAAAATATCCCGTAATACATACAAGTGGGACAAACAATGAAAGGAAAAGATTGTTGCTGTGTAGATGGCTTAAGGATACATGATATCCTACTCTAACCCTTTGGACTCGAAAGTTCTATTTTCTGGAACAGGATCATAAAATGTCCCGATTTAATTAAAGTAAATGGCTTCCCAGTGAAACTGCAGGGTAGATCAAACATTTTCAACGTGCAACCTGAGGGTTGCACATTGAAAATGTTATTTGGTCTTCCTCCAGATAATTTATATGTGCCCTGCCAATTAATGTCATTGAACTGAAAATAGAAGATTCCGTCAGGGTTTAAGGAGATAATACGTAGTCCTTACAGAGTACTGCATTGTGTACAAAGGTCACTCAACTGCAGTAGGCTTTATCCACTCATTCTTATGAGCGCCATTGCAGAATTGTGTGTATCGCATTGTACACGCAGGAACATACTGTTAACTCCATTCTGTAATATCTGTATCTGTATATACAAGACGTGTTAACCCATTAGCCGTTTTCGTGGTACGTTCTTTGGAAGGTCACTGGGAAAAATACTTGCATGGGTATTTCATTTTTGCCGAAAGGATGAAAGCTGGAAGCGTGTGGGGTATCTGTCGCCTTCATTCCAATAATACCGTAGCCGTAGTTGTGACCAATTGCCGAATATAAACACGTGAATAAATTTTCAGAAATCGTTGTAGGACGGTGGTGGTGTGGGGTACAGGTTATAAGGGTTGCCCTTCGAAGAAACAATAAACACGTAAAATCTTGGATCAAGCATTTCAATGGACGTATGGGATTTTTTAGTTCGAATTGTATTGGTTGACACCCAGTTAAAATGCATATGGAATAATCTACTATGGAGGAGCACGGAATTCGATATATTAATAACTCAAGATTGTTACTAAACCCGCTCGACCTACCAAGCATCAGACCTTATATTTTTGTGAACGCGAGTATTGTTCTGTCTCTTCGAGTATCCGTGGAACAAACCGCTGAGTGTCACAGTCATTTTGTAACACTGTATAAGAATTAGGCTCGTCTTGTTTGGTTTGATAAACGATTGCTATTTTTAAAACGGTACTGAAGAAAAGAAACTTCTGTAAACAAAGCAAACAGAAACTTCAGTCGCAATAGTACGTGTTCCTAGCGTTCCCAGTGTTGAACAATGACTGTAAGGGCCCATCCCTCGCGATTAATGTATTTACTTGACTTATTTGCCGTTTTTATTTCCGGCTTTGTAGATTTGAATTAGACAGCCCTTAGGGCACCATTTTAATGAGGCTTCGCAGGTGTCCACGGGATACACGTTGGAATCTCCAAAGGGTTTTTTGAACAATGTTATTGATTGAGGGAACGGAGAGTCGAAATCTAGACAAAATGCGTGGTCACGCAATAATGCGTCTTGAAAGGCAAGCATTTTATAAGTGGTCTTGCCTAGATGGGAGAAGAAAAGGGACCCAGAAAACTTACTCAAACCCACGGAAAGCATTCTGTCTCTAGATGTTTTTATATTTCAAATTCAATGGCTCATTCATGTTTTGGCAGAACCCCTTTACTGAAAAGTTCAATAATGGTTATTTATTTATTTATTTATTTATTTATTTATTTATTTATTTATTTATTGGTGTTTAAGGTCACATATTTCTGCACAATGGCTAATCCTGACCGTGACAGTTTTACGGGTGGAGGAAGCCGGAGTACCCGGAGAGAACCACCGAGCAACGGCGAGCAACTGTCAGCTCCCCAACATACGAACTCCACACAAGCAGGGTTAGCATTGGTTGAAGACAGGTGCACCATCGACGTGCAGTACACCTTAGTACACAACGTCACCGTGCCCCCACGTAGGCAATGGGGTGAAGTGTCTTGCCCAAGGACACAACGCGGTTGCCGCAGGTGGGATTCGAACCGAGGATCTCTCGGCTTGCATCGTGCACCTCTACCTACTGAGCCACCGCGCCCCCTCAATAATGGTTAAAATATCACACATTTGCAACAAAAATGAACGACGTCTACCGCTTATCGTAGCTTGTAGTCCTTTTAGCGTTAAGGGAATTTATCCGTTTTGGTGGATATGAAATTAACAGTTTCTCTTTCCTTTAAATGTTCATGTTTTGCCAATAGACAAAAGGTTCATCCCAGGGTTCATACTGGCTCTGGAAACGCCTGTAAAGTTATGGAAAATTGAATGTTCATTTTCCAGGACCTGGAAAGTTATGGAAAATCTGAACTTGTTTTTAACAGGCTCTGGAAAGGCTACGGAAATTCACATTTTATGCCCGTGTTCTACAAGTAGTATGTTCCAAATCACTGAACTACAATAAGTGATATTTCATGTAATTTCTGGAAAGGGTCCTATATGTACAAAGAATTTTGTGTTTGTATTAACCATAATGAGAACTCTTGAGCCGCCAGCCTACCATTTAGTTCTATTTCGAACAGCATGCGACCAAACATAGCTGTATCCTTAAGTGCTACATCTGTAGAAATTTGATGACCCTACAAACTAATCTGCTAATCATGGACCAACGGGTAGAATACCCGGTGGTCCATGAACAGCAGATTTGCTTGCTGGATCCCCATCACTATTGCTTATAAAACTGAAGGGAGAGGTAGATCTCCACACCTTTGTTTCCCTGTCAATTTTGTAGTTCAACGGGTATGGAGTTATGGAAAACTGGAGCGCAGGCTTTGGAAAAACTATGGAAAAGCTATGGAAAACGTGCTACAAGACCTGTCTGAACCCTGTCAACCTCTACATTGTTACAGTCTACCTGTATATCGCTACATTACTGAGATCGTCTTTTTCTCGATCGGATCGTGATGGGATTGCTGTTTGCACGGGGAACATTTAACCTGTAGATAAAGATGTTATAAACAAAACATTACACAATCAAGACTGACTCAAGAAAAACGAACCAAAATACCATCTGAGATGCAACGTTATCACGTTCCGGTTTCGTCAGGTGAGATTCTACTGTGTTGTGCAGTACAGCGGCCGAGGACTATTCACTTTCCAGGGATGGGAAGTATTTCCACGGACACAATAATATTTGATTCTAAACACTAATTATAGGAGTAATCATCAAAAATTTAACCAATGAAGCGCCGGGTACAACCCGGTGCTTCATTAATTAAAATTTTGCTGATGATTTTTATTATCTGGTAAACGCATGCGAGGATTATGTCCAGTCCACGGCGACTGTACTGTATGCAGGGAAGCGACAAGATAATTTCGACCAAATCGTGTTTTAATAACGGTCGAAATTTTGTGTCAACGTTTGTATTCACAGTACTCACCTCGAGTTCAGATCATGAATCATTGAAATCATAGTTCACAATCATAGCGTTTGATCTCCCATTGGGAGATCTGACTTGCACCACTTATGTGGCAAAAGCTACAACTTTGACGAAATCATAGTTCACAATCATAGCGTTTGATCTCCCATTGGGAGATCTGACTTGCACCACTTAGGTGGCAAAAGCTACAACTTTGACGAAAACAATGAAATGTTTGAGGTATTTTGTGGGAAAAGGGTTAATATAGTCTCCTTCTTATATAAAATCTGCATTTAAATTGAACATTGACGGCACGTGAGATGTACAAGTAGGGAAAACGCTGACAGAATGATAAATTATCACAGTTCCTCGACATGCATTTCTAATGTAAATGATATGCAGTTCAGAGGAAGCCCTCGGGATTTCATCAGATCGACGGCGTTATTAAAATAGAAATCTGTCTTTCATCTGAGGTCTCGTGTTTAAAACAAATCTGTGTCGTAATACATTCACCTATTCATCTTTAAAACAGCATTGGGCAGAAAAGAATTCAGTAAAAAACTAACACTTCAAGCGAGGCAGTTTCAGTAACACTGTAACATGGTGATATGTGCGCCGGAAAAATACTACATGAGATAACAAATGAAATATAAGAATATTATTTACACTGAAATGATATAATAAAATAGCAAGCTATCAAGCCATCAGTTAAATTATTAAATAACAAATAGTTCATACTGATTGGAACCTTCACTGAAATCCAACAGTGAACCATCTATTCAACGTAACACCCAAAAACCAGCCAGTGCTGTTCATAAACATCGCCATTCAAATTTTATTATTTTTCTTTTTTTTCTATCTCAGAACATAGCCTATGACCCAACATTGGAACGAGTTCTTTTTGCTCGTCCAAATGAAAGGTAATCGGCTACGTTTTCGAAGCAAAAAATAATTATTCGAAAATTTTGTTTTTGCAAGCGTCGTCTGTTATTCGGGTTGGGTAAAGGGTTAATGAACCAAGAAAGCCCCGAGTGAAAAAATATTCCAATTTCTTCATCAAGGCATGTCTTCTTATTATTTGCCTTGAGAACTGCTACTGGGTAGAATTTCTCTATGTAACAGCTATGTAACAAGGTGCTGTATGTTTTAGCACAATGAACGCCTATGCTCCGACAACAGCAAGTTTGGTTGACTCTTTACCAAAGGGATCGGAATCATCCGCTCGTGTAATTTTCAAATAAACTAGATGAAAAAGATATCTTTTTCAAAACATTTCAACAAAAGCATATCATGTGACTCCTCATTAGAACGAGCTCGTCGAGCCCGTTCCAATGAGGGGGTCCCATAATACAGTTTTGTTGATTTTTGTTTTAAAAAGTTTAAAAAACAGTAATTAAAATAAAACTTTCGATACCATGTGCGTTGGGTAAATGGTTAACCGTTCACGTAACAGCAAGAAAGGACGACACTTGGAAAACAATATCTTTAAAAATTAAAAATTTCTGTCATACGCTATGTCGTGAATGTAAAAAAACTGAAACAAAATTAAAAAAAACAATTAAATCTGAATTCCCCGTGGGAACCCCGTAGCGTGAAGCAGTGCGTGATTACTGTGGCAAACAAGCTTTGTTTTACTGGTAAATAGGACCCAATCACTAAAGCTTGAGGTGAAAGTTCTCTGAAATGGGCAACATGGGTATAAATGATTGACTAAACTTGGCTTTATCTCCATGTTGTGGTCATGATTAATGTAGAAATATGAGACCTTAAATACCAATAACTAAACAAGCCAACAGATGCTCCCCGAAATGCAAACTGATGGAAACAACATACTGATTTTCTCAAATGCAGAACTGTGAAATGGTTTAAGCCATATAAAAAAATACAAGAACGCGTGGAAGGACAAGGGTAACAGTAGATAGTAAACCTGTTTTAAAAGCTCCTTGGGAAGGAGATTAAACTGGCATTTGAAGACAGATCATTGCCCAATTAGCGTGAATGTATAAGCAGGTTTGATTATACATGCCCTGAGTATTTAATAAGATACCATAAGATCATAAGAAATGCTTTATCACTTTACCATTTGCCACACTTCAAGAGGCATAACTCTGGAACGGTAAATACCATAACGGTGAAAATCGAACTTGACCTACATTTCGTGGCAGGTAGTGCGGTTGCAAAATTATAAGGCCGTATATCGAAGTGTACTAGAGTTATCAACCGGAAACCATTGATTTTAACATTTTGCGACTTTTCAAGGAGCATAACTCTTGAACGGTAAGCGCTATATCAATGACAATCAAAACTGACCAGCGTTTCACGGAAGGTAGTAATGTGGCAAAATTATATGGACGTATATCAAAGCGAACTAGAGTAATCATCCAGAAACCACCGATCTTACAATTTTGCGTGACTTTTCATGGGGCATAACTCTGAAACGGTAAATGTCATAACGGTGAAAATCGGATTTGGTCTGTACTTTACGGGAAGTAGTAACATTGCAAAATTATAAGGTCGTACATCAAAGGGAACTGGAGTTATCATCCGGAAACCATTGATTTTGCCATTTCCCGACTTTTCAAGGGGCATAACTCTGGAATGGTACATGGCATAATGCTGAAAATAGAACTTGACCTGCATTTTGCGGTAGGTAGTAAAGCTGCAAAAATTAAAAGGTCGTACATCATAGCGAACCGGAGTTATCATCCGGAAACCGCTGATTTTACCATTTTTGAGGCTTCAAGGGGCAAAACTCTGGAACGGTAAATGCCATAATGATGAAAATTGAAATGACCTTCATTTCACGGTAAGTAGTAATTTGAAAAATTATAAGGTTACACATCAAAGCAATTATCATCCGGAAACTATTTGTTCGGGCGGGCGGACAGACGGACGGACGGACAGGGCGATGACTATATGCTCCCTCGAAATTTTTCGGGGAGCATAATTAATAAATAAATAAAATCTGAATTGCAAATTTTGTGAATAAAACTGGCAGAATATGGCGATTTCGTAAGGTAAGGGGTAAATGGTTTCCTCAAAAAGACAATGCAAGTGACACCGGCCAGATTCGAAAGCATGACCTCCTTGATATGTAGTCCCATCCGCCGGCAATGGGCCCATTGTGTCATCGCGAGTCCTCCACAAATATCTGCCAATAGTGTAGGCAAGGAATAAATTACAAAATTCTTTTATGATGCATTATATAAAAGGAAGTTTCTTCTAAAACACATCAATGCCAAAGTTGTATGACCTCGTTAAACCTAATCTAATCAATTGTATTTTCTAGCACAATTCTGTCTGATGCAAATGAACAATTCCATCTTGGCTTTGTTGGAGCGATCAAAAATAATTCGCTTCTCCAGCCATGCACAGCAGTCGACTTAATACTTGCTCATCTTTTTGGCCAATGTGTTTATCATAATGTTGCTTGTTCTTGTTCTTTGATCTGCTATATTTCACGTCGGTGAAAAATTATGCATTCCATTTGAAGATACTAATCCCTTCAACCCTTTTATGCATAATTTTTTGCATAAAATAAAAAGTTGGCTATCCAAGAGTAGATAACAAAGTAAATATCGAATTGCGGAGGAGCATCAGTAATGAATTAATCTTGCACCCTAGGGTAAAGTAGGATTAAATTATTACTGAACCCCTCTACAATTACAAAACAGACTCGTCCATCTTCCTGTCAGTAGTAGTGGTTTAGCCATTACAATTCAGTGCATTAGGTTTGAAAAGGGTAAAGTATAACTTTTTTCTACCAAGTTAATATAAGCTATTAGTACCAAATATTTGAAAATATTGGCAAACCTCATCAGGGAGCTTGAAGACGAGTATTTTTGGAAAACATTGTTTATTTTCATTCTTTTGGATAAGATGTTTCAGATTTCAAAATGTTAACCTGCTGGAGCAATGTATGTTGCGAATGGCTCAACATATGTAATAATAATCATAATGTTTTGGCAGCCTGAGGCTAATGCGCTCGCAAGAGATATTAAAGATATTACTTTTAATTTTATAAATTACTGCTCATGTAGTTCTGCTTCCCTTAGATCGTACATGTTTTTATCTTTGAAGATAATGCATGCCAGCATTTTTCACACTCCACTTCACTTTCCGACTTCCTCGAGCGATTCCCGTCAAAGTTATTATGTTCCCGAAAAGAATAAGATTTCTGTGTCCCAAACGTATAAACACGATCGACTGACCTCTGCATATCTTGTCAGACTGAATACAGCGGGCCACTAACTTGACAGCCAGGCGTTCGACTCACGTCATTCAAACATAAAAGTCGATTAATCTTACTCATAGATTGGAAACCATATGAACTGTTTGTGTTTTTAACATAAGGGTAAGTAAGGCAACACTTCAAACCGATCGAGTCATATCGCATTGGAGAGTTAACCCAGCGAATTTATTCTTTTACGAATTTCATTTACTATTTGTTAATAGCAAGAAGTTAGCCTAAATGACGAGATAAAACAGTTGTTTTCTTGCCGATTCATATCTCATTTCGTGGATTTAGACATAAATTGATTTAAAAGTGAAAATCTGTCTGGGCAATGTGCATTCAATAATTTCTCCTCTGTCAGCAGAATACTATATAAATTGGAGAGAGAGAAAGAGAGAGGGGAGAGAGAGGGGGGAGTGAGAGACAGAGGGAGAGATAAGGATAAACAAGATGATCCTGAATCATTTCTTAATGAGGCAAAGTTCGAACACACTTATGTTGTGCACCCACTTGACCTTAGAGTTATGACCATAGATGAAGGTACTGACACACCCTCTAGTCATGAACAAACAGTGTATATAGTATGAATGATATCTACTCATTGAAGGGAGCGCGATGGCTCAGTGGTTAGAGCATTGACCTTCGAATAGAATCCTGACCATCAGTAACTGCGTTGTGTCCTTGGGCAAGGCACCTAATCCCCATTGCTCACGTGGGGGTACATTAGCGCTGTGTACTGAAGCATTATGCACGTCAAGGGCGCACATGCTTTCAACCAATGTTAACCACGCTGGTGCGGAGTTAGTACGCTGGGAAGACCAACAGTTGCTCGCTGCAGCTCGGTGGTTCTCTCAGGGTACTCCGGCTTCCTCCATCCGTAAACCTTCCGACACGAGGTCACCCTGGTTGTCGAAAGTGTCATTAAAAGCCAATAAATAAATGAATAAATAAACAAATAAATAAAAAAAAATAAATAAATAAATAAATAAATAAAAATAAATAAATAAATAAATAACTTCGTTCATTGAATGCTTTTTATGACCACGGCTAAGTTAGAATAGACGAACGGCTGGTGACCGTAACCTTGGAATTAAGACCACAGTTCAAGGTCATGACATACCTGATCACTATGCGGTCTTGGCCGAATTGACACTATGAACATCAAAAATTCCTCCCAAGAAAATTACTTATCGAAAATATAAATCCATAAATATTGATGCCTTGAAAATGGATATCAGTTCATCAATTCTGTGTTCGAATTATTTTTGTGGTAGTCATGAATCATCCGAGCAATTGCTATCTTTATTTGAAGAAACTCTTAAGGGCATCATGGCTGAACATGCACCACCCAAGTCAAAAATTATAACTCATTGGGAAAAAGTGGAGTGGTTTACAGAAGATGTTAGAGCTGCTAAACAACAGGGTCGCAGACTTGAGCGTCTTTACAATAAAACGAAGCCTGAGGTTCACCGGCAGATGTTCTGCCACCAAAGAAATACAACTAATAAGATCATCAGAAAGACGAAGAGGGAGTACTACAATTCTCTTATAGAGGAGTCATCTAATACAAGGGTGCTGTTCTCGCTAACGAATAGTATCCTTGGTAAAGAACAACAAAAGGCCCCACGGAGCCTGAAGCGCTCATCTTGTACAGAAAACAATTTAAACAGAGTCCAAGAATGAGTCTACATTAAGCAAGCCATCTCCATAGGCTACACTGTCAATCCTTGAGTCCCTCAGGAGTGACAAAAATAATCTGGGCATCATGCCTTTTCTTCAGTTGATCATAAGTAAAATGTAGAGCTCCCCTATGAAGCCCCTTGATACAACCTATGTGGATTAATCTTAGTACCTCTAGAGGGTACTGAATACAAAATTTTTAATTCTTCAGCAAAATGGCCAATTCCGGCTCCCATAGAGAGCCCAAATATTAACCCAGGCTCTTGATTTGAACACAGTTAAATCTGACTTCCCTAGAGATGCTGTGTACCGAATATGAAACCATTCTGACTGTTGGATCTGAAGAAGAGAAATTGTAAAGAAATTTCTTCGGATTGCACTAAGTTCAAATTTGGGCTACCATAGCGAGCCCAAATATTAATCTATGGATCCGATTTGAACAAACTTGAATCTGCCCCCCCCCCCCCCCCCTAGAGATGTTGTATACCAAACGTGAAAGCATTCTGACAAGTGAATCTGAAGAAGAAGATTTTTGAAGAAATTCCCTCATATTGTACTAAGTTAAATTTCATGTTCCCATATGGAGCCCAAAGATTAACCTAGGCACTCGAATTGAACAACCTGGAATCTGACCCCCTAGAGATGTTTTATACCAAATATAAAAGCATTCCGACTGGTGGATCTGAAGAAGAAGATTTTTAAAGAAATTTCCTCATATTGCACTAAGTAAATATTTGGGCTACCATAGTGAGCCCAAATATATACCTAGGGATCCGATTTGAACAAACTTGAATCTGACCCCCATAGAGATGTTGCATACCAAATATCAAAGCATTCTGACTGATGGATCTGAAGAAGAAGATTTTTTTAAATTATCCTCCATATTGAACAAAGATAAAATGTGGGCTTCCGTAGGAATCCCAAATATTAACCTAGGGACTTGGTTTGAACAATCTAGAATCTGACCCTCATAACAATGATGTATACCAAATATTAAAAGATTTCTGACTGGTGGTTCTGAAGAAGAAGATTTTTAAAGAATAGTCCCCATATTACCCTATGTTAAAACTTCGGGCTCCTGTAGAGAGCCCAAATATGAACCAATGAGCTTTATTTCAACAAACTTTTATCTGAACCCCATATGAATGCTGTATACCAAATATCAAAAGATTCTGATGATTGGTTCTGGATAAATGATTTTTAAAAATTTTTGCAAATATGCTGACTCAGCATTTTTTCGATGCCCATTACAGAACACCCTAACATAACCGATGGCAATTTTTTTTTTACCATTCAATTCTACTGGTCATAAGGATACTTCATACCAAATAAAAGCTCTCTGTTCCGTGGGGTTTGGGAAATATGGGCGCTTGAAAATATTTCTATTTTTAGCTCCCAGGGTTCCAATGGGGATGCAGGATTTTTTTTTTTGCATGGGTCAAGTACTTATGGCGACTACCACAGAACAATTTGGTTCATACCGGACCATCTGTTCAGGAAATAGAAATTTTTGGCGGGTCCAAAAATCTTACCCCTCCTATTACAAAGCCAAATATTACTTCACGAACTTCGTTTGAACAAACTTGATTCTACACCTCATATGGAAGATCCATAGCAAATATCAAGTCATTGTACACACTGGTTCTTGAGAAGAAGATTTTTAAAATATTTTGGAGCATTTTCCCCCACTCCCTCCCTATGGGGCTGGGCATGCTGAGTTGAACAAAATGAAATGCCCCTTTGGGACCATCATTCACACAAACTTTCACTTGAATTGGCCCAGTGGCTTTGGAGGAGAAGAGCAAAACATGGTGTTGACGGACGACGGACGACAGACGACGGACGACGGACGGAGAGCGATGAGATTAGCTCAGCTTGACTTTGTCAAGATGAGCTAAAAAGTCATTCTCCCAGATCATCTAAATACTGAAGAAATTCTGAAAAAATTCAGCGATTGTTTCATAGCTAAAATTCAAGTAATTCTGGACAGTATACCATCAATTGAACCACCAGAGTTTGATCATAAAAAGTGATTTTTCTAATTTTTACTCTGTCTCAGAAGAAGACATACGAAAAATGATTTTATCATCATCTAATAAATCCAATGATCTAGATCAAATTTCAATATTCCTTTTGAAAGAGACAATTGATTATCTTCTGCCAGCCATAACATCTATTATAGCTGCATCCCTACATGAGGGGTTTGTTCCAAACCCATTGATAAAAGCACTTGTTACTCGAGTCATCAAGAAACCATCTCTTGATCCTGACAACCTGAAGAATTATCGACCAGTTTCGAACCTCTCTTTCTTGTCTAAATTGTTGGAAAGGGTTGTTGCTTTACAACTCAAAAATCATCTGCATGAAAATGATCTTTTAGAGCCTTTCCAGTCTGCATATAAAGCCAACCACAGTACAGAAACAGCCTTACTGCGAGTCAACAATGACATTGTTAAATCAGTGTCTAAGGGTAAGGCTGTACAGCTTGTTCTCTTGGATTTGTCAGCAGCATTCGACACAGTCGACCATGGTATTCTCATGCAGACAATGACAACAGCATGGCATATGTGGAACTGTCTTATCGTGGTTTGTATCATATCTAGAATGTCGCAGTCAACAAATATATATCAATAAGATCGGTTCAGAAAGCAGGACGTTAAAGTTTGGCGTTCCTCAGGGCTCAGTCCTTTGACCACTTTTTTTTTACTCTGTACACTTCTTTTTTAGGTCGCCTTCTTAAAAAGCATGGCATATCATATCATCTGTATGCAGACGACACCCAATTGTACATCACATTCAACCCATCTGTTCCAAGTGACTCATTCACCGCAGTCAATAACATAGAAACTTGCACAAATCTTGTGCGGGAATGGATGATAGACTTTAAACTGAAAATGAATGACTCTAAAACTAAATTCTTAGTGATATCCGGTGTTCGCATGCCTACACCCTCTGTTACATCAATTCTGTTTGGAAACAACATCACTACGAAAAGTGAATCGGCCAGGAATATTGGACTGATTATGGACTCAAATTTAAAACTAGACATCCATATCAATAAAATATGTCAAAAATGCTACTGGCAGCTTCGTAATGTTGGAAGACTACGACCTTATCTTAACCAGTCAGCACTTGAAAAACTTGTGCGCTCCTTCATCACCTCACAACTAGACTATTGTAATTCAGTGTTAGTGGGGCTGTCCCAGTGCCCGATTCAGAAGCTTCAAAAAGTTCAGAATACTGCTGCAAGGATAATTACTGGTACCACACTCTCTGAACACATAACACCTGTTTTAAGACAACTACACTGGCTTCCGTTTAAACAAAGAATTGATTCAAAATATTGATCTTAGTATTCAAATGTATCCATATACTGGCTCCAGTTTACATGCAAGAGCTCCTCACTGTATATAAACCATCACGCAGTCTCAGATCTAAAAACCAAATTCAACTAGTTTACCTTTTAGCAGATCTAATCAGGCTCATGATCGTGTGCTCTCCATCGTGGGTCCCAGATTGTGGAATTCCCTGCCAATTAGTGTCAGAATTTCAGAAACTCTCGATGTCTTCAAACGAAATCTTAAAAACTTTTCTATTTACTGAAGCATTCTCCTGAACCTCTCTAATAGGCAACCAAAACAGATGTGACTCTTTAATTCAAAAAAGTGTATTTATTTCTGTCAAGCGTTTTAGAGCACTATTTGTGGTCTTACGCTCTAGAAAATCAATTATTATTAAAGCAATTATTATTATACCGTGAAGTCATGAGCAACTGCTATGTGAAGTTTGAATAATATCTGTTGGATGAATCAATGTTTATGGACTGGACAAATTTAGAACACAGGAACGGTTTGTGACTTTGCCCTAAGGCCAAGACACACCCTTACGACATAAGCAATCATTGTGTGAAGCATGGGCAAGTCACAAAATCAGTCCAGTGAATAATTGTTTATTGACCAGGCAGTTATAATGGACGAACAGACCAACGGACTAACGAACCTAACCTTGGCCTTGGTTTATGACCTGCAGTAAAGGTCTTCCCACTTTAGAGTCATGAGTAGTCATTATTTGAAACATGAACATTTGTATGGTTTGGACACAGTTAGAACACACGAACGGTCGGCGACCTTGGCCTTGGAGCTATGACTATGAACCAATGTTAAAACAGACCTCAATGTCATAAGCAATCATTGTGTGAAGTTCGAAAGAGATCGGTCTATTGAAAGTTTGTTTATGCACCAAAAATGTTAGAACGGAGATAGGGACGAGGCGACTAACGGGTGGACACGAACAAAGCGGTTACTTTATGTGCACCGAAAGATTTTCGGGGTGCATAAAAAACTTCAAGTCTTAAAATTCCTAATTACAGGCTTGATTTTGAAATCGAAACCAGGTTCAGTTCTTAACGTCATTGGTTGAGGTGGTTATCCATTTGGAACGACGGTGTGAAACTTGCACTTCATGTAGTGAATCTGACCTGGTGATATTTCCAAATGCTACGAGAAAAAGTACTTAATTATGTTTACGTCACGAAAGTATTCTTTGCCGACTTCGGATATATCAGATAATAGACCATTCCTCATTAGTTTATCAGTTTTGTACCGCTGTGTGTCGCATGTTATCAAGTGTCAAAGTCATTTTGTGTTTCGCTTTAAACAGGTTAACCTTTACCTAACGCGGATCGCTGACGGCATTTGCTTAATTGTTTTTAACATTTTATTTTTTCCTCCAAAACATAGGCTTTGACCCCTCATTGCAACGAGCTCGTTCCAAGCGTTACCAAGCGTTAACAGTTACCAAGCGTAACGGGTTAACTGGAAAATACATCATAGGTAACATAAGTAATCGCATCAGAAAAATGTAATGTGACATTAAATTATCACTAACGGCATTTTACGGTGCTCCCAAAACCCTCTTGAACAACGGAGCACGCTTTTATTAGGCCCGAGTGGACCAAGACGAAATATGATCAAAGAATGCAAAGGCGGGGAATGTGACCCCTGTGGGCATTCAATATATGATACATGACTGTATTAATAGCTGGATACAATATAAGTGTACATTCTGAATAATATGAGTGCATTCAAATGCACGTTTCTTATGTAATGTTTGCCAAAATAATTCGACATAAAAGATGTAATAAAAAGCCCCAGCAGAAAATATTCTCATTTCAGCTGTGTTAATATGATAAAAAAATCGATGAATACTTATCCAGCATAACGCACGCACTATTATCGCAGAGTGTCTTAACTCAAGCAGAGCCAGGGTTTTTGTTGTGTGAAGTCAAAAGAAGATTGGGGTATTGGGGAAACAACGTTGACAAAATGTTACTAATAACTGAACACACGCAAATGATATTGCGAACACATAAAGACAGCTTCAAAGGGATTATGAGCAGCTTGGGCAGATCATCAAGGCATCGTCAGTAGACTATCAACCAAAGGGATATTTAGAATTTTTTAGCAAGAGTTTTAGAAGCACCAGCCAAGTTTTCAACTCATGGACCGCTTGCTGGCACGGGTGGTTTTTTAGCCAATAGTTGCCAATGTTTATTATTGCACTCAGTGGCTCGTGGACTGAACGCCAGCTACTATGATTAAAAAACGTGGATAGAGAATTTTGACTGGATTAAGACAGGGTCGCGATCTGGTCGAAATGTTATACCTACTTCCCCGTATACAACACTGAAGATTCTCACATGTGAACAAAAAAAGCTCAGTCATTGTATTTCTGATACTAATTGGTTTTGGTTTGCTTTTAATTTGTTTGTGATTTTGCAATATTTTTATTTATGAAATCCTCATCTACTCCTGTAAATGTGTTGCGACCAGATCCCGATCTGATAGAGAAAAAGACCACAGTGTTTAATAGATAGCCCCTGCCATTCCCCATACCGAAAGGTGATATTTCGACCTTGCATTCAATTGATGGATGGTCGTGAGTAAAAGAATATAAAACCTAACATTTTTGATCTGACCCAATATGTGTTGCAGAACTCGTGGGAGTAGCGAGGCGCAAGAATAAAATATAGCAAAGAAATTTTTCTTTAATATTTTTTTCCTGAATATACCTTAGGATGTCTCATTGAAAGCAGATCATGCAGCTTCCTCCAGTGAGTTTCACACTACACAGTTTTTAATAAGGGAGGGAAACGTAAATTATATACGAAAAGGCACTGCCGAGTCTGTCGTACACAACTGGACAGTACTTGTGAACGCGATACGATTTTCACACTCAAACTAAACTCTCACCTGGAGTTTCAAAACTCAACCACGTGAGCTTTCTGTGTAACATATTCTCGCCTTCTCCTGATCTGGGAAAAGGTGTGAATACGCAACACAATCATACAAGATCACAAGGGATTAAGATTAGTTATATCTTAAAATGGTATGGATGTCATAAAATACATTGAATACGGACAGTGGGGTAAATATTCAGAAGGAATTTTCAGATTGCGCACAACACGAAGGCACACGTGCCAAATTCGAACAGTGGAGCGAACTCGGCATGTTTGCCGGAAGATGGACACGGGAGACATGATTTAAATCAGCATTATGACGCAGCAAAGATCATGCATAAGGTAAATACAAGAATCAATGCCACATGCAGCAAAATCTGCAAGAATTATGCAAATTCAGCAACTTATGTCAGCGGTTGATCGAGTGTTATGAAGGGAGACAACTGTTTTGGAGTCTGATGACGTGCCTGGCAAATTCACCGCACTGTTCCACTCAGTCTTGCGGTACTGTAAAGGTTAAGACCGTGGTTTCAATTTCAGGCAAGCTTATGGTCCAGTTTGTTCTTGGTAGTATCTCTTGAATAATCCAAATCCGTTGAATGAATACAACTGCTCAAAATACATATACTTAACTCCTTATCTAAAGAAGGGGCCATATCCAACCGGTGCGATAAACAAAACTTACCATTCAAATTTTATTAATTTTAAAAGTTTTGCTTCCAAAGATTTTAGTTATTTAATTTTTTTAAAGTGTCGTCTTCTGTAAAGGGTTCAATTTGTTTGCCAAACAGAGAAGTTTACTTAATATATGTGAATCATACAATTCACTGCACAGATAATGACAAAGATGAGAGGTTTCTGGAGAGGTCTTACCGTCAGTCTATATTGAAAACATATGTTGACGTCCAACACAAATGTTGACTCTTTTTGAAATAAACTGCACGTCAATTGCAGAAAAAATTCAAGACTCACTTCAATCGAATATCAGTGTCTGGGATATTCCCTCTTTGCACTATTGGTAATAGGATTTGGCTGTATTTTCTCTTCCTTGACAGTATAAACTGATGAAACATTCTTCAAGAATTAAGCCCAAGGCGGTGGTATCAAGACTTATGTGAAAAGGTTGTGATTTTTCCTTTTGTGAGATTAGGCTTTAACCCTTTACCTAACCTGAAAAGCAGACATTTGCAAACAAAATTCTTGAATAACTAATTTTTTTCATTTTTTGTCTCAAAAACATAGGTTATGGCCCCTCATTGGAACGGGCTCGTCGAGCTCTTCTAATGAGAGGTCATAACCTATGTTTTTGAGATAAAAAATAAAAAAATAATGAAAATTAATTGGCGATTTTTGTGAATAGCGCTGGCCGGTTTTTGCTCTTACGTTGGGTAAAGGGTTAACCTAGTTTGACTTCTATCAAAATGTACTCAGTGCAATGAATTTTCCTCCGAAAGACACCAATCTCATTGTAGGGTAATGTTTCCGAGCCGTAGTTTGGGCTTTAGAAATACAAAAAAAAATTGTTAAACTGATAAATCTCGCAGAATTGTTCTATATATCTTTCCACCAAGGATTTGACATTTATTTGCAAATGTAAAATGATGAAATTATTTTTTATCCCTAGGATTAAACACGATTCGCGAATTGCCTTGCGAAGTTCTTTCTTCATTTCTATCGCGTGGTATGTTCCTCTTATCAAGGGGTGATTGAGCAATGAAGTGCCATTTGATGAACGAGTATTAATGGCACAGGAGACAAATACTCTTGTCGAGTATCCGTGGCACTTGCCACTATTGGCAAGAGTCGCCGTCTCTTGTTTCTTTAAATTCGTTCTCGCGGTGAGAGTCGACAACAATCGTCATCTCTTGGGTACTTAAACTCATTCTTCCGGTAATACTCTGCGAAGGTCTTGTGGGCTCCAGTTGAGTTAAAAGTCTGTTTCGTTCATTATTCTCGCATAATTTCATAGTCAGTAGTTCTTTGCTATTGGGTATCCAGTCGGCATGAGGAATGGAGAATGTCAGTGGAAGTTTCAATGGAATTAGTTGCGGACAACATTATATTTTTATACATGCGTCTTGGGAGTTTGAAATACGAATACAAGTTCTAGCTCTCCATGTAATATTTTTAAACAGTTTATCTCCGTTTACTTTGAAAAGGTAATTTTAAAATTGAGTATCGATGGCGTAAAACATCTCAAACATGACTGTGGCCGCAAGGGGAGATATTTTGCAATCAGATCGCGATGTACACGTGACAGAGTCTGATACGAGTGTGTTACGGCAGGGGCGACGCGAAATTGACCTATTGGAAGAGAGGGCATAAGCCTGATTTGTCCTGACTGTGATGGCCCAAGTCCCGACTAACTAATATTCCACTTACATCATCAAAGCATGCCTTCGTTGAAGGCATGCCTTGATGATGTAGTTGGAATATTAGTCAGTCGGGATTGCAGTTTAAAAGCTCAAGAATTCTTCGATATCTATTCGTGTGTAAATAAACTATAAAATTCATATAGTAGTCGTGACGTAATTTTTTATTTAATTAACACATTCCGTACCGATATTCCAGATTGGGCATGCTGCCCCAACAGCCCTATTCGGATACTAATGATCCCCATTTGTAGGACCCACTGTGTGTGTGACGTAAGTCCAAACATCAAATCTAGTCTTTTAAGATCGAGTAATACAGACCTCCATATGTAGGACCTACTCTCTCTCTCTTTCTCTCTCTCTCTCTCTCTGCGTGCGTGCGTGCGTGCGTGCGTGCGTGCGTGCGTGCGTGCGTGCGTGCGTGCGTGAGTGAGTGACGGAAGACTAAGTATCACATATAGCCTTTTAAGATCGGGTCCTTAAGACCTCCATTTCTAGGACCGATTCTCTGTGCGTGACGTAAGTCCAAGTAAGAAATCTAGCCTTTTAAGATCGAGTCCTTTAAGACCAGAATTTCTTGGACCGACTCTGTGTGTGTGTGACGTAAGTCCAAGTATCAAATCTAGCCTTTTAAGATCGAGTCCTTAAGACATCCATTTATAGGACCGACTGTTTGTGTGATGTCCTGATTAGAAACATTATTGGGTCGGAGTGTTACATCCCAAAACCGTCCTTAGCGACGCACGGGGGTCGAGATTTCATAAATAAGATATTGCAAAATCTGAAGATTGAATTAAGAGAAGTAAACTCTATTATCTAGATTCAACGTTTTCGCATTTCGTTTTCTGGAGGTTAGATTCTACAGCATTGTGGTGAAGAAATATCAGATACTTAATAAAGGCTGGATGAAAAAAGACAAAACTGAAACAATTTTTTCGTATAATTAATCTCGCTAGATCTATGAAGGTGCCCGGGAGGGGGAGGGTCATTTTCAAGTATCTTTCTGAGCCATTCCATCACTGGCTTTGCTAAATAAACAAACTTCGAAGTTTTCATGGAAATAAATGTTTTGTAAAGATTGAGAATGTATGGAGCATTGTTTAAGAAAAATAAACATGGCGCTAAATTTTAAACTTCCTGTAACCTACTAAAATGCAGGTTGTATGTTCAATCTTTAGAAAAGAATTACGTGTCAATTAAACATTTGGTAAAAGGGTATGTTGTGTATCTTTCGTAGTTTATAGTAAAATAAAGTTTCTCGGCAGATTAGAATTTTGAACAAAAGATGTGCAGAGTGTGCATGTTTCTGAAAAGACAAGAGACCATTAATAAAACAGTTGGAACTTTGCACAAACAATAATTATTGTGAGGGAGTATATTGCTGACTGTGCATTTAAGAGAAAACTCATCTTGTTCGCTAAGGGAAAGCCCATCTAACCTACCATCATATATCGTCCCTGAGGGCAACAAAGGGTCATATACAATACAAAAGTATTGCAGATGGAGTCTTCTTGCGCTCAAAGGACGAATTATCTAAGTTATTGGAACATATCATGCTCATATTATTATTTGACACCTTCGATGATCCAGGTCATATCTTATTGCACAGTTCTATGAGTATCCGGAAAGAACCCACTGCAGCGACTAGAATCAATCAGATACTACAGTATACCAACCGAAAGTGATGTTTAAGCTCGAGTCGTGTTGGTGTGAATGCACCAGCCTGCCACGCGTCTTAGGACAATGCGTCAACCATAACTACTGACCAGCTTGGAAGATGGTTGGGAATACATTTTTTCGGGATGTTCTTTTGACACCATCCAACTCACATCGCTATGAAGAGCCGTTCTATATCGTAAAAGTTGCGCCGCCAAACGGTACCTAAAGATCTTACTAACACAGAAGTGTAAAATCAGCAATATATTGTAACTACCGCACAACATAACTCCAGCCATAGACGATAACATTCACACAATCAAAAAGATGCCGAAATGTTTAACCCTTTACCTAACATGAAAAGCAGACGACAAAAAAAAAATTCTAGAATAACTAATTTTTTTCATTTTTTGTCTCAAAAACATAGGTTATGACCCCTCATTGGAACGGGCTATATATAGTCTTAACCTATATTTTTGAGATAAAAAATGAAGAAATAATGAAAATTAATTGGCGATTTTTGAGGACAGCGCTGGCCGGTTTTGGCCATCACGTTGGGTAACATGGATGTGAAACTGAAATACAATCTCGATTTCATCGTCAATTGTTTTTTGGGGGCAACACATTTATTCCACCAATAGTGAGTGGTTAATGTAATTCCCACTAAAAAAACACCATACTTTCACAACAAACAATGAATTCAGAAAAATACTCCAACGAGATATAATAAAAACTCATATGTTTTCCTGACTTCCATTCGGGTGTTGTTATTTAACTAACTGACCAGGTAAATTTTAGGCAAGATTAAGGTTGTCATTTCTGATTCATTCTTTTCAAGTAAATTAAATTTATCGAAGAGATGTGAATGTAATATTCATATGCCCCCCCCCCCCCCCCCCCTCCACTCATCATTCATTACAGTTTGTGTTCTGGGGTTTAACGTGCGTACAGAATCCATACGATACCCAATGAATAACAACATGCAGTCGTACGACGCAAAGGTAGTTTTGTATTTGAATTTTGGTGATCTTAAATCTTCTTAGTGCGACGTCATTCATTCACAGTGACGTCACTCAAATGACATTTTCAGATTTTGTTCGCATTGTTCTTAGTTTGAACTGCACGTCTTCCACTACCATGTTATATTTTAACCCATACAGTCAGTCAGTCAGTCAATATTCAGAATGTTGTTCGGCATAATAAAATAAATTAGAATGTTTTTTTTCATGATCGGTCGGTGTATAGTAGCCGAGGTTTTTCGGAAATAACACAAACCCAGGTACTATGGACCGACAATATACACATTACAACATCAAAATACATATTCCATTGTGTCGGGATGGGTCCATGTATCCCCAGATGTATGACTGGTTCCATTCTGATGTAGAAAAGGTACAAAAACGTGTATCACACACATGTGAGATACAACTATATTTTTATCACACATTCTTGATTGTCGAGAACAAACATTAATTTTAGATCGGTGTGTAATAAATAGAGGATACATACACTATTTTTGTGAATATCGAGAATTATCTCATGAGTGTTGATCTTAAAGTTTTATTTTTCACGAGCGCTTGCGCGAGTGAAAAATAATACTTTCAAGTCCACACGAATGAGATAATTCCCGATATTCACTAAAATAGTGTAGATTTTCTTTTTATTGTATGCTACGTGACATTTTACTGTATTCAGCCCAATTTCACTACAAATACGTACGTTTCAAAACAGTAACAAAGATCAGCTGATCGTTCATTCAAGGCGACGTTCACGGTGACGTCATGCGTCGAAGCGTAACGCCATTTAGGAAGCTACTGAAAAAATTCATCGTGTGGTCCCGAAAGTATCATTTTTCACTCACGCATGCGCTCGCGGAAAATAAAACTTGCAAGTCGCCACTCATGAGATAATTCCCAATACTGATTAAAATAGAGATTTTCTTTTTTGTATTCTATGCTACGAGATATTTTATTGCACAATATTCAGACCAATTCGACCCCAAAGGCGAACGTTTCAAAACAATAACAAAGATCAGTTGATCGTTTCTTCAAGGATACGTCATTTGGGAAGCTCCTGGGGGATATTCCTCGATATTCATCGAGTCGATGGATATCGAGAAATATCTTTTAGATAATTTGCGATTATTCACAGGCTAGCGGATAATAAATCACAATGTTACAGGAGATGGCGTTAAACAGTGGCGTTGTGAGGATCAACGATTTGGGAGGGGAAGCTGTAAATCAGATTTGCCATGACTGTTAGAGCTCAAGTCCAGACTGATTAAATATTCCAGCTACATCATACAGGCATGGCTTCGTTGAAGGCATGCCTTGGTGATGTAGATGCACTATTAGATAGACGGGTTTATGGTTAAAAAACTCAAGATTTCTTTGAAAATTATGTTGGATACCAAAATATGCATATAGTAGTCGTGACACAACTTCTTATTTGATTACCACGTACCGTGCCAGTACTCCAAATTGATCATACTGGGCCTCAACAGTCCACATCGGATGCTACAGTCTAAGGCATTCATTTGTTTGACCGATAATGTATGTGTGACATAGACCAAAGAATCAAATCTAGTCTCGTAATACGGTGCAGAATTATAAACAAGAGCGAATCTAATGACTTCAATTCAGCGGAGAATGTCCCACCTGGAACTGCTTATTTTTCCGGGGGAGGGGGGGGTTGCCTCCTCACCCCATTCCCCACACACACACTCACACTCATATTTACAAGAAACCAAACCAGTGGTGAAGCCCGCATCCGGTGTTAAAATGTATCTGGACAACCTCCGAATGTTTTGAAAAACGAAGAATAGAAATCAGTTTTGTTTTTAAGCAAAACCTCCTATGAAGTACTTATTATATTATGCATAAAAGCATGGGACTAGTTCACGGTGGATTATTCCGTTAGCATGTTCCTGAAAATATTGAATTAGTCATTCAAATGGAACCGTTTGGTACAGTTGCGATTCATGTTTACTTATTTTCTCAGTGGTTCTGACTGATTATCTATTAACCGAATGGGTATGTCAAGTGATATTTCGAAAATGTTTCACTAACAGCATTCCATTTACACCCAGAAAACATAATCCAGAGTTAAAAATTGGATCACTTTGTGGGCGAAGATGACATATGCTTTCTTCAGCCATGTCCTGTTACTTGAACCCATCAGCATGACATTATGATGTCAAGGGATGATAGTGGTCACGAAAAACAAACAGGATACACATGTTCTTGAAACCATTCTATAATTGCACACCTCAGGACCTGCAGTCTGCCTTTTCTGTTCTCTTCTAATCCCCAACACATATACACAGACTCATCACACATGCAATTATAGGCGTAAATACAGAAATATACACACCATAATGTCAAGCTCCCAATGCGAATGTACAATGAGAAAAGACGAGACCCTTTTCCGCAGATATATTTTATTTAAACGGAAGTATAAATACAGACCTGTGACATTTGGCATTACGTTGGAGTTATTTTATCCACTTTTTAGAGTGTAAACTGAACCGGTTTCTGAAATTGTGAGGTCGAACTCAGCAATAACGTCTGGAGTATCAACAATAAATGGAGTCCCAGTGCTAAAATCAAAGTGAGTGTGTTTTTAAGCGACGACCTGAAATTCGCCCTGAAGCTATACTTACAAATCTAAAGAAAATCAGTTTCACAAATGTTAAAAGAGAACATTCATATTCAAAGAGTTGTTTTGAATTTGGAATTTTGTGCTTGCAGACATTAATGTGTTCAAACACAAAATCTGGTGCTACAGGAAGATGCCAATTGACTTCAGAGGCAAAGCAGAAAATATTTAATAAATCAAACGACAAAGTGAAAAATGTAAAATCAGGACAAAGAAGCAGCAGGCTCTCAGGTCTACGTAGGTGATTATTCGAAGCTTCGTTTCCGCCATGAAGATGTCGTCACAAAAAAAAAACGTTCTTGAGACAATGATCGCGGATGTATTGCATAGGAAGTTGACTACTGCTGAAACAATAGCGGAATGTGGGTTCCGTCTAGACAATTACTATAAAATTGATTATGAAAAGGAATGAGAAGTACAAGCAAGATTTCATCTGATGGACCTCTGGGTTCAATCATGGGGTGAAGGCTTGCTTGTACTTGAACCCGGAGAATCACCAGCTGAAACTTCGCTTGTGCTTCTAGAGCGTTCTCCTCAGATCTGAGTGAAGGAGGAAACACGGATGCATTTATATATACCTGTTTTGAGTCTGAGGTCTATTCTAAAATAAAAACCCATTTTTTAATACACATGCACCGTAGTGCACAATGGTTATTTATTGCCAATAAACATATTATGTGGGATGTAACAACTATAACCTTCTGATAATCTCCTCGCCACAGGGAGGATGCGACTGCCGTGGGAGGGGTTAGTTTTACCCATACTGATGGCAGCTTGTCCCAGTGAGGTGTCAGAAGGTATGTTTTGGAAGCAAAAAATGAATGGTTTTAGTTATTCAATACATTTCTTTTTCAAGTGTCGTGTGCTATTCGGATTGGGTAAAGGGCTAAAATATCATTATTGCAAAGATAATGCTGTAACACTGGAAGTGATCTGGGATGATATAATTTGCTTATTCGACGACGAGTTTATATATTATGGCTGGTACTGTAACGGAGATAAATCTACAGAAAAAAACAAGATGCCGCGGGTGTCAAATCGGCATAATACATCAACCTAGATCATTTCACTTTCATAATTATCTATATTTATTGCGCAAATATCCTTTTTTCGCTGCGGAACATGTCACTATTTTATGTTCACCTCTTCCGATATGATTGGTTGGAATTCAAAACATACCTGCCAAGTGCAGGCTTATTCCGTTCATAAATTGTGGTGACCGAGATTAGGCATCTGTCTAACTCTGATCGACGCTATCAGTGTCATCCTCGGCGTTCTCTGCGTGAAAGAGGATTCCGCGTAAGGTTTTGCTGTGGAAATGAGTTTTTAACAGTACATAAAGAGAGTTTCTCATTGTTTAGAAGATTTTGTCCAGTGTAGTCACAGAATATAAGTTTGATTTTTGATTTCAATTTTAATGTTTTTTTTCAACACTTTTGCACCTTGGTAGGAATGGGTAGGAATGGGTAGATTTCAATAATATTTAACTTCTTTGTTTGTGTGTATACAGCATTTACATACACACGCATTATGAGGGCAATGAGTTTATTAGAACTCAAGATCAGTTTCAGTATATTTGGCTGTACGTAAGTCCCTGTAAGAGCCAGATGACTGCCCCTCCGAAAACGTATTGTAAGGAGTGGGACTCAGAATCCAACTCCCAGAACACAAAAAGTTTGGAATTAATTCCTTACATGCTGCTGGCGGATATTCCTGCCCAGGACAGGGTTTCTCTTACCACTAAAATAAATAAAATTTGGGCACATTAAACATTTTAATCCAATTTTACCTCTGTAAATTTAACGGAACTTTTCACCAATGTTTCCTGAAGTTAAATTCAGATCAATGTTTCATCAAATATTTAGAAAATCTTCAGCGGATTAACCCTTTACCCAACGTAATTGCCAAAACTGGCCAGCGCTATTCACAAAAATCACCATTCAATTTTCATTATTCTTTTTTATTTTTTGTCTCAAAACCATAGCTTATGACCCCCCATTGAAACGAGCTCGTTGAGCTCGTTCCAATGAGGGATCATAAGCTATGGTTGTGACGCAAAAAGTCAAAAAATTTAGTTTTTCGAGAATTTTATTTGCAAGTGTCGTCTGCTTTTCGTGTTAGGTAAAGGATTAAGAGTTAAATGCACAGTAACTGGTGGTTACTAAGGATTTGTTTGAGTCACTTTCTATAGATGACGTACAGTACTGTTATCACAAAAGCGAGCAGAGAATTTTGACAGGATTCTCTGACCGTTTTACTCACCATAACACTGCAGAAAAGAATCGCGAGAACACTGAATCGCCAATGTTATTTTCTTTTTTTATCTCTTGATTCGATCATAATGTCGCAATATTTTACTTATTAAATGTCGACCCACTGGTGTAACCAGATCGCAGTGTCATCGAGTTTTGCGTCCACAATACGTTATATAACAAACAAAAAATAAAACAAAACATTTGGTGTCAAGTGGAGTATTATAGTCCGTGCAGTTGCACGGGAGTTATTTACTTACTTATTTCCTGGTGTTTAAGGTTACACATTTCTGCACAATGGTACATCGTGACTGTAACATGCAGATAAACTCAAGTTTAGTCAACCGTTTATACCCATGTTGCCCATTGTACAGGCCTTGCTTCTCAAATTTTGGTGACTGGGTCCTATTTTATCAGTAAATAACAAGCACTGCTTCACTTTCCGGGGTACCCTAAGGTGACAAGGGAGTCATAAGGTTCATGTGAGACAAGATCGTAGGGACGTTTGAATGATTTATTGCTAGTATTCAATCTTCGCTTGGTCAAACCCTAAGAATAAATTACACTTTTTGTTTTGGTATTATTTAAGGGCCTTGATGATCATTTCCGTGCAGTCAGAAGGTTTAGCAGTATTCCAGACTAAGCACCCTGAACCATCGAGCACTTCTCATTATCAGGGGCGTCGCAAAGGTGACCGAACCCTGATTTGTCCCGTCCGAGATGATTCAGCTCCGGACTGATAAAATATTCCAGCTATATCATCAAGGCATGCCTTCATCGAAGGCATGCCCAGATGATGTAGTTGGAATATTACACGCTCGGGATTAAAGTTAAAACAAGTCAAGACTTATTGACTATTTATTTGTACAATGCGGTCGTCGTGGAAAGGTCAAAGTCCACGCGTGGGCAATATTTCCAAGCAGGCGTTAACAGCGAATCTCAGACATAAAACAACTGAATTGCCATCAAATTTTCAATGAATGAAGCACCGGGTACGACCCGGTGCTTCTTTCATTAAATATCTGAAAACTACTGATTATTGATTGCGAAACGCGCACGCGTGGAATTTTACCATTTCATGGTGTCTGTATTGTAGATAAATACAATATACTTGCAGTAGTCGTGACCTAACTGCTCGAATCACATACCGCGTCCGTTCATTAGCATGACCGACTGTGTGAGAGACATACCTTCAGGATCAAATCTAGTCTCAGATATCTGAGACTCCAATCCTGACGAAAATCGGAAAAATTAATGGACGAGGGTGTCACATCCCAAACCGCCTTTCGCTACGACCCTTCTTCTTCTTTTATCACACGCCTATTAATGTAAAACATGGGATTTCCGCTGTTCAGAACCCGTCTGAATAAACACGTCAATCATTGGTCGAATACAATGGAGTGGATATCGCTCGGAAATTACGAGTTCCTCATTTAGATTTGTTTACCTGGAATATTTAAACAATCAAATTCGAGTCAAAAATTTACAAATAAAACTAACATTCCGATTGCTTGTTCCTTGACAAATACTTTCCACAGCGGGTCATATAATGATGGAGTGTGCTAACTCACTAGCTATTTAAAAACTATTTTGTTGTCTTATTCCCCGCAGTTTAGTCAGATTTTGAAGTTCGATCATCGTGACCCTGACACTGATAGGCGCCAATTGGTTTCGACCAAATGAATGTCGAAAAAATTAAAAAGCAAATTAGGGTTGGTATCCCGCCAACTAACAGTGATGTTTTGTTGGCAACGACGGAAGCGCAGCAATGATCCAGTTAAAAGGTGTTTTTAGTTTAATTTTCGGTCACAATGGTTGTTACATGGCAGGTGTGTGATAAATACAGAACCGCAAATACGTTTGAATGGGTTAAGAATTATCGCAGGAGATTGCTTTGGCCCAGGATATCACGAGAGCCGAAGGCTTTGATTCTGGGCCAAATCAATCAATCAGATTATGTATATGTATTCGTCGAACTATTTACAACAGACACGTTACGGAAATCGAAAGGTTACAATTACATTTGCAGTTAGTGTACTGTGTCACTAGAATATGTGCACATTATATACGTAGTGGACAGATACCGTACGGATAGTATTACGGCACACCAGAGGTGTTAAATTTGGAGGCTAAAAGTACTTATGGTGAAAACACACCGAACACAAGCGGGCGATTTTCTTTAGACAGTTGCACACTGGGTGTGGTTCGAGAGTTGGGAGCGATGCACTAAATATAAAATCAGCGCTGGTTCTTTCCTGTTTGCAGTTAAGAAACAGCGCGAGGTGCACGAGCATGGCAGGCTGTTAGCTAAAGATAAAATTTGAAAACACCTATTCTATGGTGTAAGCTTCTATAAAAATCATTGATTATAATTTTGACACAACGAATCGTTGCGTCAAAATTGTAATCCTTGACTCTATATTTTGGCTTGCACGCTGAACTCAGTGTATTCAGGTTGAGAGAGCCGGGATGTGCACGGTTTTCTCGCTTCTGTATGATGCACTATGGCCTTAAATAAGAGAGACGACCCCTTGCTCAGGACCGGATTAAGGCTAACTGTTGGTATAAGCATAGCATGATAGCTAGGGGAAAACAGTCTGTGGTACCACCTTCCCTTGGTGCCCCGAGAAAGTGTTTATTTTGCTTAATGGTTAATGCAGGGCTGACCTTGGCGTTTGTCATAAAAATGTGTGACTACATCGGCCTTCCATACCACCCATATTGGTATGGGTTATTGACAGTACGAAAACCCGTATTCGTCGGTCGTTGTTTTTACGAAAGGGTTCCGTACCTGCGACGGATACGACAACGACAGTTCGCTAACCTTTGTCGTTAACGTATTGTTAGCCTTGCGAAAGGTGTCAATTAACTTTGCTCCGTTCTTCAATTCTTGTTTAAGGAACACGTGCCGTATCCGATACCAAGAGTATTGTTGCACCACTATTCGGTGGGAAGTTCTTTTCTATTTTTTTTATTCAAATAATAAAGCAATGTACAAAAGGTATACAATTTGAATACAATATGTAGTAAATACATTTCTAGTTTATTACTATATTTGGTCAATATTTTTATATTTGTTTTAAAAAAGGACAGGTTGATGGCAATTTGTGGGAGTGGGGTGGGGTGGTTTGAGTTCCTGGCACTTATCTGGGGCTGCAGTAGCCAACGAAAGGCTTCACTGGATGCATTCAGATTTTTTTTTTGCAGCAGATAGCAGTCCTAATAATAATAATAATAATATTAATAATAATAATAATAACTATCTGAATATGGATGCATATGGAGTTTTACTCTTTTATCAAATTTATTAGACTTTCCCACCGTTTTTCAAATTTTTTGTACCGACACAAAAGATAATATGCTGATCTCTCTTCATTGTAATAATTCAGTATTTCTTTTCTTTTAGTAAACTAATATCTAACTTTTCATTTTTCATTTTAGTTCTATAAATAAAATGTTTTACAAAAATGAGTAAAAGGCGAAAAATGGGCGGTAACATGTCGGAATTTGGGTTGCTAAACAAAATAACTTGTTTTGATAGATCTATATAATATCCTGTATTTGTGAAAATCCAGTTGACGAAACCATTCCAAAAGAATCTTTTCTATTTTTCAGGAGTGAAAAAAGTGACAACAAATTTGCTTCTCATGCTCCCGAGTCGATCATTTGTTTGCAGACAGGGTGTGCAGAGTTGTTATAAATTTAGATTACAATGAGGTGGACGGACATCATCAATAAAACTTTACATGCATCGCCCGTCCAAAATACCAAATAACGCAGTAGATAGACGATAAATCAGTCCCGGAACACTTCATAACTCTAGAAATTTGAATCATGTGCATAACTCGTGTGTCATATACAAGTGCATCATCTTGAAACTCATCTCAAGGTAACATATTTGCATGCCTTGAAACTGCGAAAGAAGACATTTAAACAAGTCTATTAACATTTTCACTGACACAGATGCTGTTATTTATTTCGTCACGACTGGCTAAAACAAATATATTTGCATGCCTTGAAACTGCAAAGGAAGCCATTTAAATAAGTTGGTTAACATTTTCACGGACGGGCATGGCCATTTATTTCGTCATGACTAGCTAAAACACCATTTTAAACGAAGAATATGGTTACCCCTTGGAACGAGCTCTAGACTTCATTCTTCAGCAGTGTGTTAGAACATACACACCAGGAAAACGTTTAGGGCAATTTGGGGCGTAGCACTGATGATGTATGTTCAGTTTGGGAAGATAAACAGCAGGCGCAGATTCAGAGGAAAGGTTGCACTTGTCGGTGTCATTGAAACCCGTAACAATCCTAGTGACCATACACTGACCTCTCAATTGGTATTACACACAATAACATATGAACAGTACAATAATGAAAATTCCAGAATCAGCCATGGAATTCTCTTTCCCACACATCAGTCTTGGCACAAAACAATAAACATCACTTTAAGTTCGCTCTGTCTCTATGAATTTCTCAGCTTCAATTGCTTTTTAAGAGCATGCCAGTAATTCAATGAATAGAAGTATTTTCGCAAGATATTTTTCGAATTTCTCCAACAGTTATGTTGCTTTACTCATTTTCAAAAGCTTCCAAAGTCAGTTCTGACTCTGCTTTGTTGTGGTTGTTTGGGAAAACTTTGATTAAGGAAATCGATTTTAAAGTATGAATTGACAATTAACTGCAGCTGAAAGTTCACCATTTGTACCTTTCTCGGTTCCAATGGGCCTGGCGTGATCAGCATTCTACCTCAAAGCCGTTAAGTGGTTGAGTGAATCATAGAATTGCTATCAGGAAGACAACTCCTCATTAGTTCCCGAATTCTAGCAACGCCGACCATTCCACTTACGACTGATAAAATCAAGCTCTTACTTTTAGTCACTTGATACACAATTTCTTACAGTTCTTTGAACTGGAAAAGTTGTGGATATGTTACGTTATGCCATATGGTCCCTTGAGTGCAGGAAAGCGTCATCTGCAATGCTTTAACATTGGAGGTGGCGTCCGTTTGCCCTCAAGGGACGACATATGATTACTGGGGTGTTTGGATAATAATTATTCTGTATGTCACATAATGTGCTATACACGTCTTAGGGTGTAATTTGGGGAACTCACCCAGTATGTAATTTCTGCTGCAATATGTATTTTCTTTGGACCTCCATTGGCAACAAGTCTGAAACGGATCACACATGCCATTTTGATTGTAATATAGGTGGCATTTGACGGGGGCCGACAGCCCACTCTATCAGGGAAACATAACAACCCTGACATATGGCAAAACTCCGAACTCGATTATCGCAAAAAAAACCCTGGTGGAAAAATCGTGACTGAAGGAGCAATGTTATTTCATTTCCAGTTAGCTACTTCTCATTACAAAAAATGCCGAAAACTGTAGGAAACGATGGTGATGACTATGTCTGAAATTATTACGTTTCAGCTGCTTTGTTATTTGTGAGAGGAAACAAAATCAAAAGAATTATTCTACTTTGCCAGTTTACACCCTCTAAAAGACGTCCCCTGATACACCATGGCACCCTATGATATTGTCCAAAAAACCATAGAAACAACATTCTTGAATGAGCAGAGGAGGATGAAGTGGGGAGAGAGAAAAGGGTGTGAGAGGTGGATACATCACAGGTGGTAAGTGAAGGTCCACGAGCCTTTTGATGGTATACTTCCTGCATGTTTATTGGATATTAAGCAATCAATCAAACAAAGACTGCCCGGATGAATTGTCTGGTTATTTATTTATTTATTTATTTATTTATTTATTTATTTATTGGTGTTTAAGGTCACATATTTCTGCACAAAGGATAATCGTGACCGCAACATGGATCTAAAGTCAAGTTCAGCCAATCGTTTATACCCATATTTCCCATTTTAGAGCACATCCACCCAGGCATTGGCAACCGGGTCCTATTTCACCAGTAAAACAGAGCTTGTTTACTACAGTAAATAAATACTGCTTCACTTTCCAGGGTTCCCTCGGAGAGGCCAATCCTTAACCAAACGTAAGAGCAATTCACAAAAAATCGCCACTCAAATTTTATTATTTTTGAGTGTTTAGCTCCGAAAGATAGCCTTGGGCTCCTCATTGGAACGAGCTCGACGAGCTCGTTCCAATGAGAAGTCATAAGCTATCCCCGTGAGACAACAAGATGAGAGAGACAGAGAGAGTGAAAGAGGGATGTTATTTTTATAGTGCTACCATTCTGATTGATCACTTCGAACCATAACAAGAGTATAAAAAAATTAAAAAAAAAAACCCAGTTGTTCGCTCTTCAGTAGTACAGATTTATGCACTTTCGTGCAGGCATGGGGATTCGGAATTCGCAGTGCCTTATTTAGACAGACTTATTTTCGATAGCAGCTGTGTTTGAGGTGGATATGGTAAGCGGATTGGAAACAATTCACTCGAGATTCTGATATGCATACAAAACACTTGACAACTGCACTCCCGCTCGCTTCCGATAAACGCCGTCCTCAAAACTCTGAGTAAATACACTTTACGTTCACCTTCCTTACTATCTAGCCAGTCTGTGCACATTTCTTGTCCCACAGTATCGGTTTGTTACTTTTAACACTCTAATGTCAAAATATTAAAAGTTTTCGACGCTGTGCATATTATTAATATAGTTTCGACTACATAAAATAAAAGCAGTATGTCAAGGTTCAGGTAAACGCGTTCTGACGAGAACATTCTATGTGACGATGTGCTGCGGCGGTAGCTTGAATGAACAACCATGCAATGAAGTCATTGTCTTGAGGATACACGGTATTTATGCACATGGGCACAAGTGTTCCCAACATTTAGTTTGTTTGATGAGGCGGTCATTTTGGTTTCTGTGGTGCCCAGTTGTTTGTAATGACAACAAATAAATAGGAATGAGGGAGGTGTGTCCTGTTGACGCGTTCGACTGCATTTGAGTACCATGGTAGTACAGTGTGGAGTGTCTATAACACATTTCGTATATCTTTAGTTTTTTCCGATCTGTTGGCCAACCCAATGGTTTGTGCTACCTCTTGCAGTGTTATGGTTTGGGGTGTTTTTCTGTATTCTAGAATATACTCTGTGGGCGTGGAAGTTCTTTTAGCTTGAGAAAGAAGCATATTATACTGACGACTTACTCCCAGTTAATCTCGACTTCTTCTCTTTGACCACATCTGCCTGTACAAATTTATGTTCCATGTTTGATACGACACACATGTGATTTGACTGGTCAACTGAACACTTTTGCAATGAGAGCAAATGCGCGTTCGACCCTTCAACTCACCTTTCATCACACAACACGGGTCTGTTATTGTATCTGTCACGATGTTTCCGATCTCACAAAAGCTCTGATAGTTGGGTACAAAAGTGTTAACCCTTTACCTAACGTAACGGTCAAAACCGGCCAGCGCTATTCTCAAAAATCGCCAATTAATTTTCATTATTTTTTTTCATTTTTTGTCTCAAAAACATAGGTTATGACCCCTCGTTGGAACGAGCTCGTCAAGCTCATTCCAACGAGGGGTCATAACCTATGTTTTTGAGACAAAAAATGAAAAAAATTAGTTATTCAAGAATTATTTTTGCAAGTGCCGTCTGCTTTTCATGTTAGGTAAAGTGTTAAAGGGGCAATACCAATAAAGTCTCACTGTTTATACTTTATATGTGACAAATCACATTACGAGAAATTCGCGACATTTTTTAAGTTACTAAGATGACAAGAAAATATGGTGTCGAATATTCAATTACGGGTTAAATGAGATGTGAAATACTTAATGTTTACGTCACTTGTGTCAGTTTTGCGACTCCACAAGTCTACATTGAAAATTAATAGGTGATACTGGCGACTTCGAGATAGGGTAACAGGTACATATCTTGTCTCCGTGAAGTCCATTGTTATGTACGCCACATGCAAATTGGTATTTCTATTAACATATAGCAAGGCAATTTTCGGAATGACTTTTCCTTCATTTTTCCTTGGCATGGTATATGTTTTTGTCATGGTAAATGTTTTTGTAAGGAAGAAAGCATCTTCAATCGTTATGGAGGTGTGCCTGCGTCCTATTAAAATCTTAACCCTTTACCCAACGTAACGGCTAAAAACGGACGTAACGGCCAAAAACGGAGGAAAAAAACATAGGTTATGACTCCTCTTTGGAACGAGCTCGTTCCAATGAGGGGTCATAACCTATGTTTCTAAGATAAAAAAAAAATGAAAAAAAAAAAGTTATTCAAGAATTTATTTTGTTTGCAAGTGTCGTCTGCTTTTCATGTTAGGTAAAGGGTTAAAGAATGTTTAATCGGAGTGTTCTGTAATGCATAAATCGGACATAAACAAAGACCGCCTCATTATACAGAAACGAACGATAATTTGGATAAAATAAAGATATAGCAGGACCATTATATTCCTAATCTCTACAATCCCATATTTGGTAGCTTAAGCCTTGATTTTTCCATGATCAACATTCTAAAAAAGAAAAATATCTATTATTTATTAGATATGATGTTCTTTCCCAGAATTGCCTATTATCAAGCTCGGCTGATATGACTTCAAAATCGACTGATATGACGCCGATCTCGGCTAACATGAACCAAGCTAGAGTTGTCCCCTTGATGCGTTTCTGGGCACAACCAATTTCTTCAATGAAATATCGTCCACCGTCATTCGTCGCACGCAGGAAATTTGCCTTTACCAAAATGGAGTAGTTCTTGTATGGCGAAGAGTTAACCCTTTACCCAACGTAACGGCGAAAACCGGCCAGCGCTATTCTCAAAAATCGCCAATTAATTTTCATTATTTTTTTCATTTTTTGTCTCAAAAACATAGGTTATGACCCCTCGTTGGAACGAGCTCGTCGAGCTCGTTCCAACGAGGGGTCATAACCTATGTTTTTGAGACAAAAAATGAAAAAAATTAGTTATTCAAGAATTATTTTTGCAAGTGTCGTCTGCTTTTCAGGTTAGGTAAAGGGTTAATGATGGCAATAAGTAAGGATTAAGTAGATGAAGAGAAAAAAGAAGAGAGTTGTACACAAAATTCAGAGCACACTGAGATTGCGAGTCAGAGACGAAAGCGGAGATTTGTTGAAGTGAGAGAAGAGATAGTTCAGTATATCAGAACATCGTGGCTTCACCAGTGGGGAAACCGCGACTTTCGTATAGCTGAACTAGCTGAAGAGTAAGCTTTGGACTTTATGAAAAGAATGAGAAACAATAAGACTGTCAGAAAACAGTAGCAGATCTGAGAACATTTTGTAATTATTTGTTTGGGTTTAATAAATAAATAGGTTATTACTTGGTTAGTTTCATATCGGCCGCGATATCAGCCCTCGGTAACTTTACGCCAGCATTCGACCTTCGGTCTCAGGCTGATATGGAGTTACCTCGGGCTGATATCTTGACCGATACGAAACTAACCAAGTAATAACCTTTAACTCAAACGAATTCTAAACAAAACAATTGAAGCCATAGTACATAATTTCTGCAAATTTTTTAGCAGTGTATAGGAACAAGAAATAACTAAAAGTGAACCAAAACTGGTCAGAAAGAACAGTTACAGATTGAACGACATTGGTTACCACGCGAATATTCATTACAGCGTGTGAAAAGACTGTCATGAAGACAATTCAACTTTTGACAAAATCATTGACATAATAAATGCATTGATTGGTAAATTAAGTTTCAAGAACTTCCAAGAGAGCAAAAGTCCTAGTCGAGAGCGAGAGCGCGCACATTGCGCGATTCTGCATCTGCACCGCATCCTCGCGCAGTTCACTAATCCGCCAAAGGAAGCTCAAAGTAACGCCTCCCAGTCACAAACAGTACATCGGGTTCCTTGACTTCCTTGGCGGCCTTTGGTAATATGACATGTATTCGATGTCCCCGATCGTCCCAGTCATGCTCAATCGAGTCGTGTCCAGAGAGTACAATGGTCCTGGCATTTTCGCGAGTGAGAAACATTCAGCTGAGGTCACTAATGAAGCAAGCGAAGAATATACTCTTCAATATAAAACCATTGTATATATGACCTGAGGCCTTGAATCTGAGGACATGAAGTTCACTCTCACAGAAATGGCTCAAAGCACCCCATACCATAATGCTATCACACCGCACAACCTCTTTCGGCAGTTCCATCACACAGCAGTGGGTATAACACTCATTGCTCGGTAGCATCACTCAGATCCGACCACCACTTCGGGCACGATTAAATGGACCTGCAGCCACTGTATTATGTCACCAGCACTTTGGTGATATTGAGAAACTGACGTCGAAGATGTCTGTACTGGAGTGTCAGTGTCAGAGCCCCTTGCCCAAAGTCCGTCGACCTGCATCAGCTGGAAGTACAGACCACACAGACACTAATCTTTACATTCGTGGATTGCGCTATTGCCTATATAAGCTGTCACAGTTGGATTTCTATGATGTGATGTAGCAATGTACTGGTTCTGAGCAGCGTACGTATCCGGAAGATTTGAGTGATGCATGTGTTCGGCTCGCTTACTGATAACCTTTTTTACTTCTGTTGTACAGTAAGTTAAATTATTGACGAATTTTTGAATGGCAGCTTTTCGTTGCAGATAAGTATAATTGAATGATTGATTGAATGATAAAGCAGCGCGAATGATTTAGATTAGAAGAAAACACGTGCTTGTCCCTGTGATCTCAATCTGTCATTGTCCGCTCTGTAGACAAAAGGGACCATGTAGCGGTTCTGGAGATATTTTTTTCGGAAAAAGTTCCGTGTCAGGAAAGTGAGGTTCCGATGAGTAAGTTGACTGGGCACCCGGTAGGGAAATTCGTTATCTAGACGACATGGTATGGGATGATGGGCTACCCGATGCCAAATGCCTATCAGGTCACAGTTATGCATGAGTTGACAAACTCAGACTCAATTCGACACCACTTTGTAGCTAATAACAATAGTGGCACAAGTGCTGATGAGGAGGGAGCGCGATGGCTCAGCGGTAGACTGTTGGACATCTATGCTAGAGGTTCCGAGTTCGATCCCTGCCCGGGACGACCCGCGTTGTGTCCTTGGTCAAGGCACTTTATCCCAGTTGCCTACATGGGGGCACGATGACGCCGTGTACTAAGACGTACTGCACGTCGATGGTGCACATGTATTCAGCCGCAGTAAGCCTGCTTGAGCGGAGCTTGAACATAGTTAGCATGTTGAGGAGCTGCCAGTTGCTCGTCGATGCTCGGTAGTTCTCTCCGGGTACGCCGGATTCCTCCACCAGTAAAACTGTCACCGTCACGATTAGCCATTATGCATAAGTATGTGACCTTAAACACCAATAAATAAATAGTGCTGATGAGGAGGAAAATCTATCGGTCAGCAGCGTGGATAGTGTTAAGACACGGTAGTAACATACCATACAGCTACGGTTTCGAAAATGCATAAGTCAGACTGATTTGTATGATCTCCTCTCTGAGTCAGTGTGACAAATCAACTTCTGGTGCACAATATAAATGCTCAAGTACAACAAAGCTTCACTTTTAGTTGTCCTCTGAAAAGTTTTTGCTGAACATCTCAATATTTTTTTTTTAGATAAAACGACCAGAAGACGATAACTTGAGCTCGTTCCAATAAGAGGCCAAAAACAAGGTTTTGGGAGCGACAATTGAAAAAATACTAAAAATGGAATGGCAATTTTTTGTGTATAGCGCTGGTCGTTTTTTACTGTAATGTTCGGAAAAGAGTTTCGAAAAATCGTGGATCGTAAAATATGTCTTAACTGGTAGAGTGCTGGAAGCCCATATTTGGGCTTTAATCTGAAGTGCTGGTAACCTATCTTAATGACTTCATACTCAGTGATTGTTCTTCATATTATTACTGAAGTAATATTATTTAGTCTTTACGGATTTCCCGTGTTACAATTTATGGTAGAGTTCCTTCGGAAACTCTCCAATAAATTTCAACAAAGCAAAGATATGTCGACAAATTTTGATAGCCAAAACTAATTTAGCGCTCTACCAGCTAAATATCTTCTTAGGTGTATCGACCAACTATTTTTGACAGTCTGTCTATGTACAAATCCCATTCGTGACCCACAGTGCAGTGACTACGAAGGCGGTCTTTCACGATCAAACCGCGATCTAGTTGCGACAGACCTACAAACGTGAGTCGAGATTTCAGAAATAAAATATCGCGAAATCAACAGTGAAGTAAGCTAACCAAACGAAAATAGTATCTGAGAATGACTGAGATCCAATATTCCATCTCATTTTTTCGACTGGTGAGGTTCTACAATCACTATTGTGGCGAAGGAAAGCGAACAGAGAATTCTCTGTCCACTTTTTAATGACAGCAGTGAACATTCACCTCATTTGAGGATCATATGTGACCCAGCAGTCAATGAGAAAACTATTTCAGAGATTATTTACTGAATGTTTTCGTAGACAATATGGCGGCAATCCCTTATTCTGTATCGTACCGCATGTGGAGAGTGTATTAGCACTAAATCACCCACAGAGTGGAGATTCCACCCGTGCAATAATTGCAAATTTCTTGCAAAGCATAACAAGCACAAGCAAAGTTCCAGCAAAGCATAACAAGCACAACCAAAGTTCCAGCTAATGGACCTCCGGGTTATACCCGGAGGTCCAGTGGCTGAAGCACTGCTTGTGTTTTTTGTCCACATGTACAGAATTTGAAAGTGATACTTTGACCGATAACTCCACTCCCCGGGTGATTTAGTTAGTCTACTCTCCACGTACTGTTGTATATGATGAAACTGTTAATGGCAATTGGGAGATGATTGTTTGTTTATTTGGGTTTAACGACACTTTCAACAATCAGAGTCACATATATATATTTATTGAAGGTCTCACATTTCAGTACAATGGCTAATCGTGACAGCAACATGGCGATAAAGTCAAATTTAGAAACAGGGTCGCATCGTGTCGGACAGTTTTACGGGTGGATGAAGCCTAAGTAGCCGGAGAGAACCACCGAGCAACGGCGAGCAACTGTCAGACTATCTAACTTACTAACCCGGCACAAGCAAGGTTAGTAGCGGTTGAAGGCAATAAGTGCGTACAGCAAGGAAAAGTGCATCAATCGCGATTACGTTTATTGGCCAAGGACACAGCGCAGGTGGCAATCGGTTGATAACACACGGTCCAATGACAGTGAAGCCGGCGATTCCATTTTATCCGGTTGTACTTGTCATGAGAAATCTTGTTGGGAATCACCAGGAAACTACCGATATTGAATTTCAGGCAATGTCGCCACTGACAGTGTGAACGATTAATATACTTTGACAAAACTCTCTGTAAAGTCTCATTTGAACCTTAATACTGGGTGGGCAAACAAGATACCAAAGAATGTGAGTGCATAGTGAAAACCGACTTACGCAAAGCATACACTAATGTACATTTTGTTGTTTGCTCAGTGTTGTGTTTAAAACACAGCTATTTGAAGTACTTGAATATATTACTTAATTATGCCACAAGGTCGGATATCGCTATGTAGGGTGACGCAACACTAACTACCTCGCGCGAGCAATGCTAAACAGTCCAGAGAGGGGAATTTTAAGTCTGTACAAAAAGGGGTTACATCATTGTTTTTCAGCAAACTTTTTAGTAACCCTTATTTCTGAATTTTTTTATCAGAAGAAAGGCTAAACATAACAGCTGATATGCTTACTATGCAAAGCCTGGGGTGAGCAATCAGGAATACTGAAACTTATTTAATGAAGTTTTCATTGAAACAATTATCTCTGTGTGTTGTGGTTTGACCCTTTACCCAACGTAACGGCCAAAACCGGCCAGCGCTATTCTCAAAAATCAGCAATTAATTTTCATTATTTATTCATTTCTGTCTCAAAAACATAGGTTATGACCCCTCATTGGAACGAGCTCATCGAGCTCGTTCCAATGAGAGGTCATAGCCTATGTTTTTGAGACAAAAAATGAAAAAAGTAGTTATTCAAGAATTTTATTTTCAAGTGTCGTCTGCTTTTCATGTTAGGTAAAGGGTTAACGACAACACCAACATCCGGTGCCAGATCTCGTAGGACAGATTCATGGGCGGAGGGAGCCGGAATACCCGGGAGAGAACAACCGAGCAGAAGCAAGCAACTGTCAGACTCTCAAGCTTACTAACCGGAAATAGCAGAATTAACAGCAGTTCAAGGCAGGTAGACGGTCGACGTACAGTAAGCTTAAGTACACAACGTCAACGTGATCCCCAGTTGGCCTTGTCCTGGGACACAACGCAGTTAAAGCTGGTTAGAATCAAACTGGCGACCAGTCGGTTGAAAGTCTAATGTTCCAACCTCTGAGCCACCGCATTCCCGTCATTGAGATGATGATGAACTACGATGTAATACGCTCTTTCCGATAGTGTTATACATCAAACAACTTCATCCGAAAACAAACAAACTTTTATCATCCCTATAAAGAAAACTGTGCTTCTGGAAGAGCTGATAAATGAATACAAAGGGAAATTCTACTCTTAAACCAGAGCACAACGGGGTGGTGTCCGGAGAACTGAAGCAACGATCTGAGGTGGAGTTCTTCCTGTATTTCACGAGCGCCGACGGCGCGCGTAAAATACATGAAAAACTCCTCAAATGGTCGTTGATTCCTGCTCCCTGTACTCTACCCGAGTTGTATTCGGTATTTACACCACGATTAAACTTGAATTTAATGAATGAAGCTGACATCCGTAAACGAAAATATCATCTTCGACGGTTTCGTAAATTTCTTGCTTCACGCTTGTTGTGTCGAAGGATTTCATGCACGTCATGACGTCACCCAGACGCGTTACCCCCAATCAGACCCGATCTCACATGACGTTCTTATGAGAAATCTGGATTCCACGTGTGGTGTATCTAGCATACTTCCTGGTGTCTGTGTTATATCGCGTATCGTTGAATAGCTGAGCAATCGTGTTATAAGGGTTCTCGTCATTTGACTTGGATCTAGTAACGTACGCGGAGAAAAGTCGGTCGACTTATTTCTTTCGAGACGTGCAAAAATAGTTCACCTGATGGACCACCTATGGGGCAACTGTATACACCTGTAATTAATTATTATGTACCCCATGTTTTTTCAAAGTAGTGTTAATAGAAACTGTCATTACTTAAAGGCTATCTTTCAGATGGCCAAGAGTGATTGTTTGCGGAATGAATGGTCTATTGACAGACAACATAGTGGTGAAAATATGCAGTATTTTAATGGTGCTAATTACACATATCTGTCACTAGTGTTTTGCCGGAAAAATGTTCTCTCGACAAGTATGGTGCTACAACGGTCCATGATGAAACAATGCCGGTAATTACTGACCAAAAATGTAACAGGTGATCTCCTGAACACAAGGAGTACCAAGCGTATCCAGCACGTGCCCGGACAACAGCCCGAACCCTCCTCCTAATGCTACCAGTGAGCATTATGATATGGTCCATGGGCCACTGCTGCCACTCCTCATGCAATGTGGCTTCCAAATCGGCCAAACGTTGTACAGGCGGATCTCTTGCTAGCACACGACGTCCGAGAAAGTCCCAGATGTGTTCTAAGGGATTCAAATCGGGACCCATTGCAGGCCAAGGTAGAGCTGTAATAGTGTTGTTCTGAAGGAATGCTCTCACAGCATGGGAACGATGTGGCCTTGCACTGTCGTCCATGATTACCGGGCGAGTAGCCAACGGGTGGTTGTCAAAATGAGGCACGGCAACCGGATTGAGAATGTCTCGGATGTACTGATGACCATTGAGATTCACAGGTACAATCACCATATCAAGTTTACAATCACGAGAGAAGCATCCCCAGGTCATTACTGGTCCTCCACCATAAGGAACAGTGGGTCTGGTGTTCCTGGGCCACGTAAGCAATATTTCGATGTCTCTACACTCTCATGTGACCATCTGTGACGTGAAGCAGGAACCTACTCTCGCCTGATCAATGGACTCTCCTCCACGTCCAGAGATTCCAATGTTGTCGTGCCATACACTACTCCAAACGTCGTCTGTGATGCTGATCGGACAGAGCTGGACGCTTGATGACCCTTCTGGACCTCATACCCAGTGCTTTGAGACGGTTTCGGGCAGTTCTTTTGCACAAACGTCTGTTCTGGAGCAAAAGGCGTTTCAAAACCCCACTTGAAGCAAAGGGTTCACGCCTAACGAGGAATGCCAGACTCCGATCTTCCAGAGGAGAGGTATTTCAGGGTTGTCCAGGCCTTGGTCGGTCCTTTACATCGTTGGTTTGTTGATGTTTTCGGACAAGTCTGCTGATGACAGAATGACTATAGCCAAGTTGCCTTCCAGTAGCTTTAAATGACATGCCTGTTTCATGTATGCCAACGATTGGCCATCTTAGTGCCTCTGACAGTCTCCTTCTTGCCATGTCAACATTTATTGACAAAAGAAGTGACAAATGTTCTTGTTTATACCCAGATATTGCATGTGGATGATAGCGTTTTTGTGACATTGGTGGGAAGCATGCTTCACGTGGACGAGGGGATGTGTTTGGGGTATGTTGTCAACCAGAAACATCATGTTTCACTAGATGAAATGTACTGCAGGACATGGCAATTATTAAAACATAATAATCAGTAAAACCGCACTGTCATGAAACATTTCAGGTGTGCTTCACTAAGTTCCGGGTGTATAGATTATGATCCGAAAACTCTTTTAAGATTCCGGGTTAAATGCCACTTCTTTGGTGTTGTTGGAGTTAATAAAGCTCTCTTTCATATATGTACATATTGATTTAGTGTCAGGATAACATCTCTACCGCAGTGTGCTCTCGATCAAGCAGACAGTGAATGAGGGAAAAGGGTGCAAGTTTTGAATCCCTTAAATGAAACGAATTGCCTCAACGTGAGTCAGGGACTTTCTAGCCCTGTTCCCAAAGTGCTACAGCATGGGCAACATTCTAGTTTTAATAGATGAAAGTATGTGATACAAAGTCCCTTCGCATAAAGCAAAAGCGAACAACTTGTGAATAATGTCGGCAATTATTGCTATTCTCATAGAACTTAACTGCTATGATCTTTCATTCACATCGGCTCATAGGTGTGACTGTAGAACTATACACAGTTCTGGTGAAGTGTAATATGAACTTTGTGGAACTTGTTGTGTCGTTTCATATCGGAATAAAAATGAACATTACTCAGCATTGCGGAGAGCACCTTTCTGAAGACTAAAGACTAAGCAAAACGTACGTATAGAAAACATGAATGAATAAAGAGACCTGAAGTCCAAGTTAATGGAATTGTTCAGAACAAATTCAATCATCAATTTCATGAATTCAGTGTTACCATGCATCCTTGAAACGAGCTAAGAGCACATTTTGTTGCGATTTTTGGTTGCTTCATACTATGATAAACAATTCCTTAAATCAATCAGTTGGAAATTCTCGTAAAATAATTCATACTTGGAAGTTCGGAACGAACATGGTTATTGCTATGCATTTTGGGTGCAAGATGGAAAACTATACCATCACGGAGTTGAAAGATATCCATGTGTCAAGTTTCGAAGGAATTTCGTAAATAAAAATGTTAGAAATAGAGAAGGCTTTTGTTTTTTTTATAATCACAGTGTCAACAATAAGGGGTACAAGACAAAGATTTTTTCATCTATGTTAAAGGAACTGAAAGCGGTGTCGCGTCCATACGCACGCTGGCTCAAAGCAAAGAAGGACCAGCCAACATTACTACAGCTTGACTTTGTCAGTTTAAGCAAAAGCAACACGTCTATATGTTCCAATAAGACTAAAATCCCATTCCTCTCAGTGGACGAGAGCTCACTTAGTATATTCTATGTTTACGGCTGAAGTGGCAAATGTTACCGTCTGACGTCACAACGCGAAATATTTGCATTGACGTCGTCCGTATCGTAACTGCTTCATCAACGGGGTGACTAGCAAGCCCCTTCATTTTACTGGGTGCTTCGCTTGTGCAGCAGACGGTGTTCCAGATGAAGTGTTGTTTAAATTACAAACGATTTACAATTTGAACTAAGATGGATTGAGTTTATCTGGTTTATTGATTATTTATTCAGTGCCGTCGTGGACACACGAGTGGTTTATTTACTGAACCTGTGATCGTTAAGAGTTGCCTTGTTCGAACAAGGCAACTTTTAACGATCACAAGTTTAGTAAATGAGCCTCTCGTGTTTCAGATGTAGGTTTTGGGCTAATGGGTAGTGTCTATTGGAACATATACGTTATTGTGATGAACTGACGGTAACATGGTCTGAGGTTAGCGCTCGGAGCGTATATTCAACCTCGACGCTTCGCGTCTCGGTTGACATAACCTCCGAGCCGCAAACCTCAGACCATGTTACCGTCAATTCATCACAATAACTTATAATGTTCTTCCTTTTAAACTCAACTGTGAAGTTGTTATTAAAGTATAAATGCCGGCGGTCCCTGAAAATACTTCGCAATAGAAACTAGCTGTGCACCCAAAGACCCTGTAACATATGTTATAGATAGAAGAGACGAGTAGTTTGACAATAGAATGAAACGCATATGTTTCAGTGTATGCTAGATATCTTTATAACGAACAAATATGACAAAAGGTGCCTTGTGCAGCCTACTAAGGCCTAAAAGTCGACCATGCATGTGGAAAACAACTCGAACTGAGTGGATTTTGTTCTATGTATATATTTGGGGTGTGACTCTAGACAAACAGAAAGATTTTAATCTAGATTTTAGTCTTTAGTCCCCCACATCTCGTAGGGGTGCAACCAGGGGCGCCGGATGCACTTCGGGGCAGTGGGCCAGACCCGGACAAAAGGGCATTAGCCCGCAATGGCATGCCGAAGCATGCATGTCTCGAATGCCGAGGGCCTGGGGTGGGGATTCTGACTAGGTGTCCCCATCCCATCGCGAGAGGCCACCTTGAATTCTGAAAGCTCCTAGAACCGATTTGGGGTGTATTTTAGCTTTACTTCGAGAAGAAATCATTGAAAAACAAGAGGCGTCAAGGGGCCTTAATCGCTCACCTGCCAAAGAGGTATTTGGGGTCACATTCAGTTAGATATGGTTCATCAACGCTACAAAGGAATGAAGTCATGAGAGGCAAATTTTATGGAAACACACTACGGAATTGGATTTGAACAAACCTGAACCTAACATGCTCCTCCTGCCACCGCCCCCATCCCATGCCCGCCCATAGAGCCCAAATATTTAGCCAGGGACTCAAATTGAACTGAATCTGACCCCCCCCCCCCACCCCCCGAGATGTCTTATACCAAATAAGAAAGATTTCTGACTGGTGGATCTGAAGAAGGTTTTAAAAGAAATCACCTCACATTGCACTAAGTTGAACTTTGGGCTCAAATAGGGAGCCAAAATATTAACGCAGGGACACGATTTCAACAAATTTGAATCTGCCCTACCTAAAGATGTTGTATACCAAATATGAAAGGATTCTGATTGGTGGACCTGAAGAAGACGATTTTAAAAGAAATTTCTCATGTTGCAATTAGTTAAAATTCAGGCTCCCAAAGGGAGCCCAAATGTCAACCCAGGGACAAGGATTGAACAAACAAATTTGAATCTGACCCTCCTAGACATGTTGTATACCAAATATAAAAGTGTACTGACTACAAGGTCTAAAGAAGGAGATTTCTAAAAAAAAATTCCTCATATTGCACTAAGTTGATATTCGGACTCCCATAGGAAGCCCAAATATTTACCAAGGTAGCTGATTTGAACAAGCCTGAAACTGACACACCTCGAGGTGTTGTATACCACATGTGAAAGCATTCTACCTGGTGAATCTGGAGAAGAAGATTTTTAAAGAAATTCTAGCATATTGAACTAAGTTAAAATTCAGGCTCCGCTAGTGAGCCCAAATATAAACCCAGAGACTTGAATCTTAAATCTGACCCCATACAGATGTTGTATACCAAATATGAAAGCATTCTGACTGGTGGATCTGGAGAAGAAGATGTTTAAAGAAATTTCCTCATATTTCACTAAGTTAAAATTTGGGCTCCTACAGAGAGCCCAATTATCAACTCATGGACTCGATTTGAACAAACTTAAATCTGACCCCCCTAGAGATGTTATATACCAAATATCAAAAGATTCTAATTGATGGTTCAGGAGAAGATTTTTTTTGGTTCAATTTGGCCCTGTGGTTTATGAGGAGAAGTCGATAATGTAAAGTTCACGCCGGACGGACGACGGGTGGACGACGGACAAAAAATGATCACTTAAGCTACCCCAGACTTTCAGTCAGGTGAGCTAAAAAAATGAGTGACGAACCTGGGAAGGGTATTGTCTGCCCCATCTCTCCCCCGTGATCCTAAGGCAGGGAGTGCAGCTGCCCCCTCTGCCCCCGTGCTCCCGACGTCCCTGAGTGCAATAGCACGACATGCCCACATCGAGATTGTGAGAAGTAAATTACCCCTTTACTTAACGTAACGAGCATTTCCAGCAAGCGCTCGCTATTCACAGGAATAGTCATTCAAATGTTTATATTTTTCAATATCCGGCTCACGAACATAGTATATGAACTCTCGATGGAACGTATCCGGCGAGGCATTCACGAGGCCATATCTTGGAGAAAAACTGAACAACTGTAGTTATTTGGGAATTTTATTTTTGCAAGTGTTGTCTGTAAGTCTTGTTAGATAAAGAGTTAAATACCTTACTGTCTGTACGGAGCATGCTCCCAGGCAACAATTCTGTAAGGAATTCAACGCAACTATAGGCTATTTGTTTACCCACTTTCGTGGAGTTTGCATGCAGACTACCTTTGATGAACTGTGGTGTCTCTTTTTCACAAAGATAAACAGATATGCTTTTGCGCTCAAATGATTGATATTCCAGTCAGTAAGTATTAATTCACCTTGCAAACATCAAGATATTAACACAATTAATGAAACTGCGCGGCGTAATCATAAAAAGACAGCCGTGACGAGTCTTTATTTATAATCATTTAAAAAACAACCAGTTATGATGGTATTGGTGGGGGCCATTGAAGATTCGGTAAAATCAGACGCAGTCGGATGGAATATTTCAGTTGATCGTAGGTTCGCTTTTCTGACCAACTGCAATAGTCCAGACGATTGAATCTAAGCATATAGGCAATGGTCTATTTAAGGTCAAGTTCGATACGAAGGGTCCCTGGCTGTCAAAAGTGTTGTTAAACCCCAATAAATAAATTTAGGATCAAAACTGGTTCCATACGATAACAGTATCGAATTCCTTACATAATTTTACTGATGGCTTGATGGCTTTCGTCCGGAGGTCACTTGAATCCTTACTTTTCCTGCGCTGGATGTGGAACTGTGAATGAATATCCAAAACAGGCTTAAACCTTTGGACCCTGGTGGTATCTTCCATGTCAGTTCAATGACAGCAATTGGAAGAGTCCACATTTATTATCTGGGGTTAGAGCAATTAATATTTTCAACATGCAGACTTAGGGCTGCGCGTTGAAAATATTAATTGTTCTACACCACACATTTACCTTGTAGCCATCCCACTTAATGACAGTATGACGTAGCTTGTGGCAAGGCCGGTAAAAGGCCTCTGGGGTTCAAAAGGTTAAGACAGCCAGAAAGGAAAGTATTCCCTGTCACGATCCCGAGTCGCTAAGACGATCAACACCCCGATAGACTGCTTGTAGGGCTGGAGCAGTTAATTTTTTTCAACAGTTAAGGCCAATTTATTTTTATTTAGTAACCAGTTAAAAGAACACCAATAGAATATTGAAGTAAATGCGGAAATAACACTGAATATAGGTCTGATATACTATCATACTATAGTTTATGCATTTCCGTCAGATTTTTCAACGATAAACTTCACTAAATGCAAGAGATAAGGAAAAAGTATGCTGAAATTCGAATACCGAGTCAGGTTAGAGCGCTTACTCTTCACGTAACACGTTTAAATGATCTGAGAAGAGAATGTAGATACCTTTTCTGAGGTACCAACCAACCACCGATTGATTAATTAATACCAAAAAAATCCCATCAGTCTTGGTCAGTTTTCGTGTAAAAACACTATGGCCGAAGCCGTATCTTTTTTAGCGAATCCATCTATCCTCAAATAACCAGTCCAATACCGAAAACAGTCTTTCGGTTGAAGCAGCTGTGGCTGGGCAGGCTAGATAGCGCCTAGGAGGCTTTACCAAATCCGGAGTTTGCTCTTCGTGTGTCTTGTACCAAACAATTGGATTCTCTCAACGAAGGATGAGTTTCATATATCTTCAACTGATCGGAGGGAGCGGTTTGCTTACAAGAAACGGCCCCCATAACTTTTCCAAGAAAGTACGTTACGTTTATGGGGCAGATCGACGTACTGTACTTCCAAAGCAGTTTCGAACAGTCTCGTGGATGAAATCCAAATCTTTAAAGAGGAGATCCAGATAGCTGGCTACTATTGAAATTGACATCTCACCCACAAATTCCGTGTCCTTCGCGGATGATCTATCTTCGAGATTTCGTCGGAAGTTTTCTGCATCTGGTATCAGAGAACTAAATATTTTGACATTCAAATATCTTTGTCAAGTATAGCCCTTCAGAAACCTTTTTTCTGACCCCAAAACAGGGGGTTATGATGATATATCTTTATTCTGCAGCATACTAGTACATTAACAACAACATAACATTACAAACTGCAAGAACATAACCTAGTATACAGCATGGAAATGGTACAGCCTAAAAGGCTGTCTTCCTGTCATTCCCGTAAAAAATGTATCAACTCGGTTTGGCATCAGTGTAACGAAACTTCTTTTCAAAGGCAGGAATATCTGATAGTTTGTCTATGAACCATGCGGCTAGATTGGATCAATAGGTCAAATGCTGGGGGAGGATAAGATACCAGAGGGTTTTGATGGCTGATACAATCGGAACAGGCTGGGTTGTCGCACTTGAAGTTTGGGCTGGAATAAGTACTTAAAGCTTTATGCGTTAATGATTTTTTGAACTTGGGTCTACTATATTGCTGAGTTAGCGGGTCTATACTAATCCAAATTCTGCAGAAAACTGAGTTCTTGGTTTGTGTGTTTCTATTTTACCAGTCCGCTTGTATTCACCACTGAAGGGTTTCTGTAGACATGAAAGGTGTTATCGAATGACATAGGAAGTTTTTTGTTCATCCAGTCATGCATAAAGAGGGGGTCGTGAAGGCTGTAGAGATCTTTAAATTTCAGAATGCCACAATCTTTGAAAAGAGGGTCTGTGTGCGAGTTATATGCTTTCCTAGTTATGATTCGGACGGCTCTTTTTTGCAGCTTGAAAATTCTGTTGGTGTAGGTCGAATGACGCCAAACCTGAATACCGTATACGAGATGACAGTGGATCCATGAAAAGTACAAAGCTTTAATTGCCTTTGCGGGGAGAAATTTCTTTGCCCTATTTAGGGCAAAAATTGCACTTGCCATTTTTGAGCATACTGCAGAAACATGGTGTTTAAATTTCATATTTTCGTCTAAAAACACACCGAGGAACTTTAGAGCGGCTCGATCTTGTTCGTTCCCAACAGCCTCAATATTTGTATTATTCAGAGATAATTTAACGTTGTTTACCCTATACAAAACATTTTGTGGGTGAAGAAGCATATATTTAGTTTTAGTGGGGTTGAGGGCTAATTTGTTAGCAGAACACCAGTGATTTATTTTGGCTAATCGAAATTTACACTATCTGTAAGAGTGTCAAGGTTGTTGCCTGATCTATATGCCGCTGTATCACCGGCAAAGGAAAGTAGATTGATTGAGCACAGTGGAGTTGCTAATATCGTTAATGTACAATAAGAATAGAATGGGACCAAGAATAGACCCTTGAGGTACACGGCGTTTATGGTTAAGGTTTCTGAAATAACACATTCGAGAACGAGATAAATTGGCTTCGGTCGGTTAAATAATTTTGAAACCACTGGTGGGTTATACCTCTAATACCATAGTATTGACGTTTCTGGAGTAAGATTGAGTGGGCAATGTTGTCGAATGCTTTCGAGAAGTCTAAGAATATAGAAAGGGTGCAGTTCTTTGTTGGTTTATCATTTTCAATTACCACGCTATTCAGTAAGTGAAATATGGGGTCGACAGTCGAATGGTTTGTATAAGATGTTACTTTTATCAATAAACTCCAATAGACCTTTGTACATTAATTTCTCAAGTACTTTTGAGAACGTGGGTGAGAGACTGATCGGGCGATAGTTGTTAAAAATTTGAGGATCACCAGACTTGAAGATTGGTATGACTTTGGCTATTTTCATTTTGAATGGCACGTGACCAGATAAAAATGAAGTATTCATGATGTGTGTGAATGGGCTGGCAACTTCATAAGCGACTGCTTTCAGGAATTTCGTGGACAGTTCGCCCTGATCCCTTGTTGGTTTTGAGGACAACTTCGAAATGTTATGAATAACTTCCTGGGTGTTCGTTGGAGTCAGAAATAATGAGTTTCCGTTACTTTGCTTCAAGTAGTGTGCAAAATGGATGTTCGTATCGGGCACTTGTTCACCTTCTGATTTTCCAATGTTTGCGAAGAATGTATTGAATTTATCGGTAATGATTTGGGGATCCGTTAAAGGTGTATTACAGTACTATTACCATCAAAAAAATACCGGGGGATTCAATTTTGTCGCTCTGATTTATTAATTGCTTTACGTAGGATTTCCCGCGACTTTTTAAGGTTATTCTTATTTTCCAGTAAAATATTATGATAATAATCTGATTTGCTTGCCCGTTTGATCCGGTTGAAGATTTGACAGTACTGCTTGTAGGCTGTAGTATTTTGAGCTGTTGGAGATTTTAGCTTTTTGGAGTACAATGTTTGGTTATTAAGGGAAGAATGTAGCAGTCCAGCTGTCATTCAGGGCGAGCGTTTAATATATTTCGAGGGAAATGATGTTGCTTTTAATGGGAAAGCTTCATTGAATGCTTTATAGAAGGTTTTCAAAAATAGGTCATATGTCAGGGTGGTACTGGAAGCGTCGAAGACGCTAGAAAAATCACTGCCTAATAAGAGTCTTTTAAAGCGATCGATCTTCTCTTTCTTGAACGAGCGTTTGTGAATTTTGGTAGGGCGTGCAAGTTGTTCCTCCAAGTTACCGATGCAAAACGTTGCAAAGTGATCGCTGATGTCAGAAATAACAACTGGGGGTTATGCATGAAATAGGAGAGAAAAACTGACAGCAAGGTAAGTTCCGGTCACGTGCACATATTTTTCAGGGAAAACCCAACAAAAACACTCCAGTAGTCAGATGTATTTTTTAGGTCCAAACAGTCATCAAACCACCCTCTTTATTTATCAGGAATATTCAACAATAATACAAATGTCCGTAGAATGCTTCAAATGTTTATTGAAACAATATATACTACTCAAAGTTTGCTGAGCACCAAGTATATCCAGCTCCCTGTTTTACGTCTTAGTTGAAATATTCTTATGATAAGTGTATATATTTTTTATTCTATTATATCTTTAATGATTTAAATACAGAAATTAAGATTTTTTTTTTTGTGTTTGACATTATTTTTTAGCTTTTGAATACGATAACCATGGAAAATTGATATTAATTGGTAAAAGAAGAAATTTTTTGATTTGCCAAAAATTGACGGAGCGAACAGGTATGGGTTCAATATCGAGTATGAGACCCATTACTGTTAACTGCAGCTTGACAACGCCTTCTCATGCTCCCAATCAGGTTCCTGGTGGTCCTTTGTGGGATGTTGTTCCATTCTTGGACCAGCATGGCACCAAGCTCCTGGACACTTCTTGGCTGGACTGGACGGGCTGCAGTTGCAAGCTGCACCTCATTCCAGACATGTTCGATTGGATTGAGGTCAGGGGATCTTGCTGGCCAGTCCATACGCTCAATCCCCTCCCCCTGTCCACAGAATGGGCAACATGAGGACGGGCATTATCGTCCATCAGAATGAATCTATCACCCACTGTACCTGCACACAATCTGACGTGGACATCCAGAATCTCATCAATATACCGCTGTGCAGTCAATGTACCACGTTCAAGGACACAGAGCTCTGTACTTCCATCCCAGATGATGCCACCCCAGACCATGATTGGCCCTCCTCCATAGCGGTCATGCTCAGCAATGTTGGCTACATGGAATCGCTCTCCTGGTCTTCTCCATACCCTAGAACGCCTATCTGTGTGGTCTAGGCAGTACATTGACTCAACTGTAAAACCGACAGGTCGCCAATCATCTCTGGTCCACCCAACGTGGTCCAGGGCCCATTCATATCGTGCCTGGCGGTGCTTCTGGGACAGCTGATTGCGAATACATTGTCTTCTCGATCGGAGACCACCTTCGTGCAGCCTTGCCCGCATAGTCTGCGTCGGAACATTTACCCCGGATGAGATCTGAAGGTCACTGCGAAGCTGGGCTGCTGTGGCAAAGCGGTTCCTACGGGCCTGAATGATCAAAATCCGGTTTTCAGCTGCAGATGTTGCCCTGTCTCTGCCACCACCATGCCGTCTTACTGGTGTGCCATACTGCTGTAATCTTGCCCAGGCTCTGGTGATAACCGTATGATGCACACCAAGGGCTTCACCAACCTGACGATGGGTACCCCCTTGCTCCACCATCCCTACAGCACGCCACATTTCTGCTTCAGACAAATGTCTTCTTACATTTGCATTTGCCATATTCAATCATTAAACCACAAGGGTTTGTGTGAAATGAAGACTGAATACCCTACACATGTCATGTACATGTAGACAGTATACGAAAACATCATGAATATCAAAGGGTACATGCTTTCCATGACTGTCACGAAACGTTTGCCTGTCAAGAGAACTAATGTAAACACTGGGGACCATCTCAATACATTCCTCAATCATATCCACCAAAACTATCGCAGATATATCACAAGCAAATTTCACAATGATGTGTCAAATATTTGGTGCTCAGTAAACTTTGAGTAGTATATTTTCCCAAGGCTGCTTATTTTTGGAGATTGCATCATTTCCAACTTTTCAAGGCGGGCAACTTTACTTCAGTGATACCATCTTGACACCGCTGCTTTGGTCGATATTTACGCATGTTATCAATGACTCTAAAAAATATAGGATACACAGTTCAAGCGGTGACAATTTTCTGGTTTGGTCACTGACCTGTGGTTTGTTTTAAATCATCAAGAAGGCTAATAACATCATTTACCAGGTCAATTTCAGAAGGAGAGAAGAAGAACCGCTTTTTCTCTTCCGATGTGCAGATTTTGTTTACAGTTAAATCCACTGCCTGTTTCACATGTATGTAACTTTCTAGCATAGTTGTTGTCGAGTTCTAACGCGACTCTACGTTCAGCTGTAATTCATGTTTCGAGAGGCATTCGGGGAGAACTTGACTTCTGTATTTTCGTAGCTCTCATAAAATGTTTCGGAATTTCTTGCCTGTTTAATGAGGTCTATCAGCTTCGAAACTTTGCTGTTCCCCACTGCCTTGAAACTGTCGGTAATTGCCAACTGTAAGATATGTGCAAGGCAATCAAAGTCATATTGCATTTCTCGCGCCAGAGTTAGGGCCTTGTTCATGTTTCTAGCCGTGTCATGGATCCACGCGAATGCTTTGATATTCCATTGCAAGAGTGTTTCGTCCAGAAGTTTACTCAGAAGGTCAGCAGTGTGCCTCACATCGAGACTGGGGGTATCCAGGTCGTAGGATTTATAAATCCAATCGGGTAACGTGGTGGCACATGACGGAGAAAACACCATCCATTTGCGAATTAGTCCACCCATCACATCACGTTAGGCTAATATTTTCTAGTCCGTTTAATTCTTGCATCAGTTCATTTTTTCTCTCCTCGTACCTTCTCGAATAGTCTTGTGACTTGGGGCTGGTAGTTGGGCTCCATGAATAACAGCAGTGACACCAACCCCGGACATTTACAGAATGAAAGAGGTTGAACATCTTTAACCACGTAATTGACAATCAATTGTGTGATCGCTTCTGCTCTTGAGGTGGAACACGGTCGCTGCCTTTCGATCCACTTACTGGTTGTACCTTGACCTTGAGTTGCAAGAACGTCCATGGCTTTGCGTTTCATAGTAGTATAAGATAATCGCCGTCCTGAAGCATCTCGACACAAGGTATCAACAACCACAACATCGCCATTACTCGACTCTCTTTAAAAGTACTTGCCAGTCCATACGCTCAATCCCCTCCCCCTGTCCACAGAATGGGCAACATGAGGACGGGCATTATCGTCCATCAGAATGAATCTATCACCCACTGTACCTGCACACAATCTGACGTGGACATCCAGAATCTCATCAATATACCGCTGTGCAGTCAATGTACCACGTTCAAGGACACAGAGCTCTGTACTTCCATCCCAGATGATGCCACCCCAGACCATGATTGGCCCTCCTCCATAGCGGTCATGCTCAGCAATGTTGGCTACATGGAATCGCTCTCCTGGTCTTCTCCATACCCTAGAACGCCTATCTGTGTGGTCTAGGCAGTACATTGACTCAACTGTAAAACGGACAGGTCGCCAATCATCTCTGGTCCATCCAACGTGGTCCAGGGCCCATTCATATCGTGCCTGGCGGTGCTTCTGGGACAGCTGATTGCGAATACATTGTCTTCTCGATCGGAGACCACCTTCGTGCAGCCTTGCCCGCATAGTCTGCGTCGGAACATTTACCCCGGATGCGATCTGAAGGTCACTGCGAAGCTGGGCTGCTGTGGCAAAGCGGTTCCTACGGGCCTGAATGATCAAAATCCGGTTTTCAGCTGCAGATGTTGCCCTGTCTCTGCCACCACCATGCCGTCTTACTGGTGTGCCATACTGCTGTAATCTTGCCCAGGCTCTGGTGATAACCGTATGATGCACACCAAGGGCTTCACCAACCTGACGATGGGTACCCCCTTGCTCCACCATCCCTACAGCACGCCACATTTCTGCTTCAGACAAATGTCTTCTTACATTTGCATTTGCCATATTCAATCATTAAACCACAAGGGTTTGTGTGAAATGAAGACTGAATGCCCTACACATGTCATGTACATGTAGACAGTATACGAAAACATCATGAATATCAAAGGGTACATGCTTTCCATGACTGTCACGAAACGTTTGCCTGTCAAGAGAACTAATGTAAACACTGGGGACCATCTCAATACATTCCTCAATCATATCCACCAAAACTATCGCAGATATATCACAAGCAAATTTCACAATGATGTGTCAAATATTTGGTGCTCAGTAAACTTTGAGTAGTATATTTTCCCAAGGCTGCTTATTTTTGGAGATTGCATCATTTCCAACTTTTCAAGGCGGGCAACTTTACTTCAGTGATACCATCTTGACACCGCTGCTTTGGTCGATATTTACGCATGTTATCAATGACTCTAAAAAATATAGGATACACAGTTCAAGCGGTGACAATTTTCTGGTTTGGTCACTGACCTGTGGTTTGTTTTAAATCATCAAGAAGGCTAATAACATCATTTACCAGGTCAATTTCAGAAGGAGAGAAGAAGAACCGCTTTTTCTCTTCCGATGTGCAGATTTTGTTTACAGTTAAATCCACTGCCTGTTTCACATGTATGTAACTTTCTAGCATAGTTGTTGTCGAGTTCTAACGCGACTCTACGTTCAGCTGTAATTCATGTTTCGAGAGGCATTCGGGGAGAACTTGACTTCTGTATTTTCGTAGCTCTCATAAAATGTTTCGGAATTTCTTGCCTGTTTAATGAGGTCTATCAGCTTCGAAACTTTGCTGTTCCCCACTGCCTTGAAACTGTCGGTAATTGCCAACTGTAAGATATGTGCAAGGCAATCAAAGTCATATTGCATTTCTCGCGCCAGAGTTAGGGCCTTGTTCATGTTTCTAGCCGTGTCATGGATCCACGCGAATGCTTTGATATTCCATTGCAAGAGTGTTTCGTCCAGAAGTTTACTCAGAAGGTCAGCAGTGTGCCTCACATCGAGACTGGGGGTATCCAGGTCGTAGGATTTATAAATCCAATCGGGTAACGTGGTGGCACATGACGGAGAAAACACCATCCATTTGCGAATTAGTCCACCCATCACATCACGTTAGGCTAATATTTTCTAGTCCGTTTAATTCTTGCATCAGTTCATTTTTTCTCTCCTCGTACCTTCTCGAATAGTCTTGTGACTTGGGGCTGGTAGTTGGGCTCCATGAATAACAGCAGTGACACCAACCCCGGACATTTACAGAATGAAAGAGGTTGAACATCTTTAACCACGTAATTGACAATCAATTGTGTGATCGCTTCTGCTCTTGAGGTGGAACACGGTCGCTGCCTTTCGATCCACTTACTGGTTGTACCTTGACCTTGAGTTGCAAGAACGTCCATGGCTTTGCGTTTCATAGTAGTATAAGATAATCGCCGTCCTGAAGCATCTCGACACAAGGTATCAACAACCACAACATCGCCATTACTCGACTCTCTTTAAAAGTACTTGCTGCCGACAAATCTTGAACGGTTGAGTGGCCTTCGGTTTATTTTCGAAGACGTTATGTCGGTTTTTGAGATGATATCGGTGTGTGCGGTTACCTCCAGTCAACGCCAGTTTATGATCACAAAAAGTATACTTCGCTTTATCGTTTTCTTTGATAAAATGCTGCCAGACCTAAGAAGTAGGAGGGCCCATCTTGAGAGATCAAAAAGAAGATCTCACGAAGCACAGTATACGTCGGATGTCAGTAAAAGAAAAGGACAAGTGAACGCCGCTAACTGTATACCCACTGAATGAATTAACAATCTTCTAATCTCACGAAAAGAATGTCTGTGAAATATAGGAAAGAAGTGGCCTGCCTGCAGGAACCCAGAGATTTGATTGGATGAGAGTCAGGAGACAGATTTGTTACAATGTCTCAATCACTGTTTGGGTTTTAGATACAATGTTGCAATTTCTGTCTTGGTCAATGAGATCGGGGTCAATGAGGTCGGAAACTCAGGAAGCATAATTTTTTTTAGATCAAACCATTAGTGGGCTCAAAATACGTTTTCATCGCATCACCTCATTTGTTTTTTTTTTTTTTTGTTTGCTTTTTTTTAATTTTAACCTGTCAAAAAATTCTTAACCAGTTATATTTTTAATCAGTTAACTGGTTAATCTGTTAACTGCTCCAAGCCCTGACTGCCTGACCGTCGATGTGCCAAACAGGGGTGTGTCTCATTCGTGACAACATTACATAATTAGGGGCATTGGGGAACCATGGATTTGATAGCAACGTTAAACATAGGCCTAACTTTTTTCAGTTGCAGACATGGAATGTCATTTGATTTTGAACAGATGTGAAGTGGTTTATGGCGAGCCACACGTGTGAACTGTTGAAACATAGCCATAGTGTGCTTACAAGCCGACTGAAGATGTAACAGATGTTCGTTTATTATGTAAGATTTTACCTCTGTCAAATCGAGAAGTACTTTTGGCTAATTTATCACATCTCATAACTACAATCCTTGGGTTTCGAATACGCACAAGATTTATAATGCACTGGCCTAGACTTGCAGAGGCACTCTAAAATACCGAAGTTTGTTTCTAAAAAAATCAGCCATCCACATGCATGGATAACTGTTTTAATACGTCTGTTTATGCCATGTACCAAACGTTTGGTTTGTTGTACAAGTTTAACATTCAACCCGGTATGCATAAATTCTGGCGCGAAAACGTAAGTATCCGCGAACGGGTAACAGAGTAAATACCAAATTGGGAGGAGGGGTAGTAATAATTTAATCCTACAGCCGTTTGGGCTGCAGAATTAAATTATTACTGAACATCCCTATAATATAAAATAGTGTCGCCCGTCCCCTATCGACAGTAGCGTATAAGATGATACTCTGATCGTGGCACCAAGGTTGAGAGGGTTATATGGGCCGTAAAATGGGTTGAGGTCGGGCAGTGGGGAGGATTCGACAGGTGTGTCTGAATGCTGGTGAAATCAAACAAAACTCATATCCTTCTGGCGTATCTGGCTATTTCGTTTCGCCCCAGTGTCAGAAATCTGGTCAAAAGGCTATGGTTTTCTGACAACTGAACATTCTTCTGTAGTAATGTTGAGAGACTAAATAGCAGTTCATCGGTTACGATCCAAGATCGAACAAAATTGTTGACATTGCAGGAACGAGTTTAATGCGGTATTTTTATTTTGACATCTACGGTAGAAATGATGGCAGCTGATCTCCTTTTTCCGTTTTTAATGGTAATTTCTCAGCGGCGTATATATACTATATAACTTATTCATGGTTGTACAACACATGTCGCATTTCTGTCTGTGACATTCCTACATAGAGTAGGCCAATTTGCATCCATAATAACTGAAACCTCGGTGTTCCATTTTTGTTGAATCACAAAGCATATCAACTCACAGATGTATGTAGAATGCATTGATGCGACTGTCTGAAGTCAAGAGATGTACTTATCTTGTGACAAATTCTGAGGACATTCTATATTTGTCGTTCCAGACTTTTGTGGTCATGAGGTGCGTCAAAATACACATGCACCTAGAGTACTTGTATCTTCAACTGCAAATATACACCAGCATTAACATCTAAAGCAGTTACGTGGGGATACTCCCAGATAAGAACTTTGTATAGAAAATTAAAGATCTGAGAAATGGAGATGAATAATTGTAGAAAAATTAATAAATACTGCAACAAGATATTCTAACAGACTCCCTCAGATTTGGTGGAGGTGGATGGCTGTTGTACACGTGTTGTGAAGTACACCATCTGCATGTTTAACTGATCAAGCAGGTCAATAGGCAGATCAATCCATACTGGCGACATTTTGCTGTGACAGTACCCTCGTCGCTACCTTGTCACTGTGGGACTTGACAGTAACTTTCTGAAGAATTCACCTAACCCAATTCTCGAAAGACATTCGATAAGTTGGGATCAACTCATTAAAACACATTATATGATTAAATTATCTCCTTCGACTAATAATGTTGCATGACGTTAATATCCTAAAGCGGTTAACACTTACAAGGCTGAACAAACATACAGTATCGAGATTACAAAAATGGAAAGAGACTTACGACTAGGGCCCGGTACTATAAAACCTTTACAATTGTATTTTCTACAATTATATTTTCTGGTTATGATTTTAAATGCGTTGAAATGTACCATTAGCATTTTAAAAGACATGGTAATTTGCCAGTTGGCAAATTGCAATATCCTTTAAAATGCTAATGATTCATTTTAGTCAGTTATATTAATAAGAAGAAAATACACTTTTAGAAAATACAAAGTAAAAGTTTTATAGTACTGGTCCCAGATTGTGACTGGGTCCCGATCTGGTCGAAATTCTCTCTACGCTTTCTCGCACATAAAACTGGGAAATCTAACCTGTCGACAAAGCAAGGACACTGATTTAGCAGTCATTCATTTATGAAATCTCGACCCACTGGAGTAAGTGTGTCGCGAATAGGTTGCGATCTGATGAAGAGAGACCGCCCTTGCAATCACAGTGTTATTTATTTATTGGTGTTTAAGGTCACATACGTCTGCACAATGGCTAATGGTGAGCGCAACATGGAGGTAATGTCAAAACCAGCCAATCGTTTACTTTATACCCTTGTTGCCCATTTTAGAGGACTTCCACCTCAGTCATTGGTGACCGGGTCCTATTTTAACAGTAGAACAGAGCTTTATTTACCATAGTAAACATGCACTGCATCACTTCCCGGCGTTCCCACCGAGAGATATCAGTGTTCATGATTATGCTGGTATCATTGCGAAAAACGTATCTCATCCACGAAACATCAGTTTAATGAATATGACGAACAAGCCACGATATTCTGCTGTGCCATAAGCTCGTCATTGTTCGACCACTGCGTGGTTTTAGGACGTCAATGCAGTCGTTAGAAAGATTGAGGAAGTTAAAAGTCCAGTAAAGAAATGTCCATTGTTTGTTGGGTCGGTGGTTTGTCTTCATATCCAAAGCATGAAATGCCTCCAATCTGTTTTGCTAACCTAGCACGCAGGGAAAAAAGGACAAATGACGTACACGGTAGCCGGAATCCTCCTTTTACCTCGTTCAGGCAATATCTTCTATTTCCCATCGTAAACTAAAAACAACGTTTGTTGTTGAAAGTGCATGTCAGATTCCTTAGAGGCAGGCCTCATCTTGTATTCATATAAAAGAGAAGCGCACCTCGCCAACTGTTCAAAGCAAAAAACAAACTTTAGTCTTTCGAATCACACCTAGACAAAAGTGTTTGTTTGTTTCAAGACAAGTTCTGTTGTCCAGGGATATGATTACGTTTCTATAAAAATAAACTGAAATGACGTTTGCAGATATGAAACAGTTTCAAAGCCAAGTTTTATGTCTCCATATAATTAATATTATGTAGAAATAATGTTTTGGTGGCATTTTAGTCTCTTAGTCGAAAAGACAATTTCAGGTACATTTAAAGAAATAAAGAAATGAACAATTTGCAGTTCGGGAAGAAAAACAACTGAAATCAGATGAAATGAAAGTGTCAATGACACTGTAGCTCAACTTGACAAACTTGAACTTGGTAAGTTATAAGTGAAATGGCAAAATTGAAGATCATTGATACCAATGTTATTTGGTGAAATTTCAACATAAGAGCATTGTGTGTGCACAACGTCAAGAGTAATCCTTGAATTTATAAATTTAAACTGTAAGACTGGCTAAAGGAAGAATGTTGATACACAAATGCAGTAAGTTCAGAGGTTATTGTAAATGGCATCTTTTTTCGCAGAAATGAATGCTAACCAATAGCTCTTATCTAAAGGTCTCGCCCAATGAGCACACCAAGTTAAAAAAAAATTCTGATAAATGTGGCCTGTAGGCCATGTCAGAGGAATGTTGATGCACAAATGCAATAAATTCAAAGACTGTTGCGAACAGCAACAGTTTTTGATGGAAATGAAAAGAAAATCGATAGCTCCTATCTTTGTCATCCTGCATAAGCATACAAAGTTTCAAAACAACCTGATAATGAATGCACCCTCTGAGGCATGCCAAAGGAAGATGTTAATGCACAAATGCACTAAGTTTGAATGTCATTGCTTGTGGCAATGTCTTTTTTCTCTTTGTTAAGGAAATTCATAAATATACCCTGCAGGGAGTGCAAAAGGGATAAGTTGCTACACAAATGCAGTAAGTTCAAAGGCTGGTGAAAACGACAATAATGTTTTAAAGGAAATGAAAATAAATGCTACCTGTGAGGTGTGCCAAAGGAAATTGTGGACGTACGTACTAACGCACGTATGCCGACGGACGAGAAGTGATGGCAATAGCTCAGCTTGACTTTGTCAAGTTGAGCTAACAAATGTGCCCTGTAGGGTGTGCCAAAGGGAAATATTGAGGTCTGACTAAACTAAGTTCTAAGAACGTTGGCAGCGGCAACATTTTTCGACAGTTGAAGAAAATCGATAGCTCCCATCTAGAGGCCTCCCCAAACAAGCATACCAGGTTTCAAAGCAATCCGATCATAAATGTGCCCTGTAGGGTGTGCCAAAGGGAAATATTGAGATCTTCTGACTAAACTAAGTTCTAAGAATGTTGGCCGCGGCAACATTTTTTGACGGATATTGAAGAAAATCGATAGCTCCCATCTAGAGGTCACCCCAAACAAGCATACCAGGATTCAAAGCAATCCAATCATAAATGTGCCCTGTAGGGTGTACCAAAGGGAAATATTGTGGTCTGACTAAACTGAGTTCTAAGAACGTTGGCCATGGCAACATTTTTTGACGGATATTGAAGAAAATCGATAGCTCCCATCTAGAGGTCACCCTAAACAAGCATACCAGGTTTCAAAGCAATCCAATCATAAATGTGCCCTAAAGGGTGTGCCAAAGGGAAATATTGTCGTCTGACTAAACTAAGTTCTAAGAACGTTGGCCGCGGCAACATTTTTTGACGGAAATTGAAGAAAATCGATAGCTCCCATCTAGAGGTCACCCAGGTTCTAAAGCAATCCGATCATAAATGTGCCCCGTAGTGTTTGCCAAAGGGAAATATTGAGGTCTTCTGACTTAACAAAGTTCTAAGAACATTGGCTGCGGCAACATTTTTTGACGAAAATGGGAAAAAATCGATAGCTCCCATCTAGAGGTTACCCCAAACAAGCAAACTAGGTTTTAAAGCAATTCAATCAAAATGTGCCCTGTAGGGTGTGCCAAAGGGAAATATTGTGGTCTGACTAAACTAAGTTCTAAGAACGTTGGCCGTGGCAACATTTTTTGACGCAAATTGACGAAAAGCGAAAGCTCCCATTTCCAGGTCACCCTAAACAAGCATACCAGGTTTCAAAGCAAACCAATCATAAATGTGCCCTGTAGGGTGTGCCAAAGGGAAATATTGTGGTCTGACTAAACTAAGTTCTAAGAACGTTGGCCGTGGCAACATTTGTTGACGCAAATTGAAGAAAATTGAAAGCTCTCATTTCGAGGTCACCCTAAACAAGCATACAAGGTTTCAAAGCAATCCAATCATAAATGTGCTCTGTGGGGTGTGCCAAAGGGAAATATTGCGGTCTGACTAAACTAAGTCCTAAGAACGTTGGCCGCGGCAACATTTTTTGACGGAAATTGAAGAAAATCGATAGCTCCCATCTAGATGTCTTCCCAAACAAGCATACCAGGTTTCAAAGCAATCCGATCATAAATGCGCCCTGTAGGGTGTGCCAAAGGGAAATATTGAGGTCTGACTAAACTAAGTTCTAAGAACGTTGGCCGTGGCAACATGTTTTGACGGAAATTGAAGAAAATCGATAGCTCCCATATAGAGGTCACCCCAAACAAGCATACCAAGAGTCAAAGTGATCTGATCATAAATGCGACCTGTGAGGTGTGCCAAAGGAAATTGTGGACGTACGTACTAACGTAATAACATACTAACGTACGTACGTACGTTCGTACGCCGACGGACGAGAAGTGATGGCAATAGCTCAGCTTGACCTTGTCAGGTTGAGCTAATAACTGAAAAAAATCACACCCCCGGTGGTTCAGTCGCGGATATCATCTCAGCGGAGAGAGCACCCTGAAAATTTTATATCAGAGTATAGATAATTATATTTTACCATAGTTGTGGAAAGAAATCCTTGGAATAACCTCTGTACCTAACGTGAATATGCGAAAAAACTCATACAAAGAATGGCTGAGGAGAAGGTGGAATTTGGGATCACATTATCTCAAATATAGAAAAGTGTAAGTAGAAAAAATTAAGCTTTTTCACATTATCTCAAATACATAAGTAGAAAAGTAGAAGTAGAAAAAATTAAGCGCTTTAACTTTCATAGAGATCATTCCAGTAAAATGCAATCGAATTTAGGATTATTCAAACACTGCCAAACCTGGCTGAGGAAAGAGTTATTGTAAGCTCCCTCAGATTTTTGAAACGAGCAAATGTTTGTCATGGACGATACGTGGTCCAACTTCACACGTGCAGTGGATTACAGTTTCAATATTTCAGTGTCTGAGCAGGAATACTGATGGGTTGGAAAATTGACTTTTGAGTGCAAGAAGTCAACGGTGAAATGTTTCTAAACCGTATCTCGACTTTTAACTCTTTACCAATCGCATTTACATTATGTTTTCCCACATAAACATCTTCATTTTTTTAACCTTTTACATATCGTACAATTCCTACAAGTTAATTTATTATTTTTATATATTTTTCAGAGTTTCATCAAAGCCATATCGTGTGGCCACCTCACTGGAACACGACGAGTTCGTTCTAATGAGGGTTTACATGCTATATTTTTGCAGTTTTTTGTTTTTTAAATTTCGACTGCCCAATATTTTAAATTACAAGGGTCGGGTAAAGAGTTAAAATGAAAAATATATCTCACTATCACTTCCCCTCGAGCTTGCCGAGCTCGTAGCAAGGAGGGGTGTAAGTTATGTTCTGAAAGCTGAAGTTGAAAGAAAGCATTTGAATATCGATTTTCTATACAGTAAAGGGCAGATTCCGTTAAGTTATGTAAAGGGTTAAAAAAGAAATCCCCAAACATGCTACCTGATAAAGAAACTGCAACAGCGCCGTTTTCTGAAATGAAAGTGTCAATGACACTGTAGCTTAACTTGTGTGTTGTGTTTGATGAAAAGGATAATGTTCAATGTTTATGAAAGGATTGTGGAATAAGAATTGTGATAATTGGGAATATGTTAATTTCTGTTCCCTGTATGCTATGTTTTTGATACAAATAATATGAGGTGTACACTGTACTAAAGAGCTGAGGGGTGGGTTAATATGACCTCACAGTTAATGTATGTGGCCCTCACAGTTAACGTATATCAACGAAAGTTACCAAGTTACAGTGAAATTATTCCAAAACGAGTCATCCTATCAAGTTACATTGAAATCCCTTCATAAATATGGCCTGTAGACTGCGCTAAAGGTTTTGGGCTTCAGGCCCCTGTAGCCGTCAGTTTCCCAATTGCGTCCAAAGGGGACGTTCTCATCTAGACACAATATGAAGTCAACCTACCAAGTTACAATGAAATCCCTTCATAAATAGGACCTCTAGACTGCGCTAAAGGTTTTTGGACTTTGGGCTCGGGCAGCCATCGTGGTTGAATGATCGCAACCAAAAGGGGACATTCTCATATGGGCACCATCTGGAGTGATCCTTCGAAGTTAGAATGAAATCCCTTCATAAATATGACCTGTAGACTGTGCTCAAGGTTTTCGGGCTTCGGGCCCCTGAAGCCGTCACAGCTGACCAATCACGACCAAAAAGGGTTGTCATCACCTGGGCATTATATGGAGTCAAACTAACAGGTTACAATGAAATCCTTCCATAAATATGACCTATAGACTATGCTAAAGGTTTGGGGGGTTTGGGCTCGGGTACCCATCAAGGCTGAATGATCGCGATCAAAATGGGATGTTCTCATCTAGACATTATTTGGAGTCATCCTACCAAGCTACAATGAAAAAATATCACCTGTAGACTGTGCTAAAGGTTTTCGGGCTTCGGGCCCCTGTAGCTGTCACAGTTGCCCAATCGTGTCCAAAAGGGGGCGTTCTCATCTAGACATTATATGAAGTCAAACCTACCAAGTTACAATGAAATCCTCTCATAAATATGAACTGAAGACTGTGCTAAAGGTTTTCGGGCTTTGGGCTCAGGCAGCCATCATGGCTGAATGATCGCAACCAAAAGGGGACATTCTCATCTGGGCATCATCTGCAGTGATCCTACAAAGTTACAATGAAATCCCTTCATAAATATGGCCTGTAGACTGTGCTCAAGATTTTCGGGCTTCGGGCACCTGTAGTCATCACAGTTGACCAATCACGGCCAAAAGGGGATGTCATCGATCTAGGCATTATATGGAGTCAACCTAACAGGCTACAATGAAATCCATCCATAAATACGACCTATAAACTATGCTAAAGGTTTTTGGGCTCGGACAGCCATCAAGGCTGAATGATCGCGCCAATATGGGACGTTCTCATCTAGACATTATTTGGAGTCATCCTACCAAGTTAGAATGAAATCCCTTCATGAATATGACCTGTAGTCTGTTCTAGAGGTTTTCGGGCTTCGAGCCCCTAAAGCTGTCACAGTAGCCCAATCGTGTCCAAAAGGGGACGTTCTCATCTAGACATTATATGAAATCAAACCTACCAAGTTACAATGAAATCCGTTCATAAATATGACCTGTAGACTGTGCTAAAGGTATTCGGACTTCGGGCTCGGGCAGCCATAATGCTTGAATGATCGCAACCAAAAGTGGGCATTCTCATCTGGGCATCGTCTGGAGTGATCCTACGAAGATACAATGAAATCCCTTCATAAATATGACCTGTAGACTGTGCTCAAGAATTTCGGGCTTCGGGCACCTGTAGCCATCACAGTTGACCAATCACGACCAAAAGGGGATGTCATCATCTAGACATTAAATGGAGTCAACCTAACAAGTTACAATGAAATCCTTCCGTAAATACGACCTATAGACTATGCTAAAGGTTTTGGGCTCGGGCAGCCATAAAGGCTGAATGATCGCGACCAAAAGGAGATGTTCTCATCTAGACATTATTTGGAATCATCCTACCAAGCTACAATGAAATTCCTTCATAATTATGACCTGTAGACTGTTCTAAAGGTTTTCGGGCTTCGGGCCCCTGTAGCCGTCACAGTTGCCCAATCGTGTCCAAAAGGGGACGTTCTCATCTAGACATTATCTGAAGTCAGCCTGCTAAGTTACAAATATGACCTGTAGACTGTGCTAAAGGTTTTCGGGCATCGGGCTCGGGCAGCCATCATGGTTGAATGATGGAGTGATCCTACAAAGTTACAATGAAATCCCTTCATAAATATGACCTGTAGTCTGTGCTCAAGATTTTCGGGCTTCGGGCACCTGTAGCCATCACAGTTGACCAATCACGACCAAAAGGGGATGTCATCATCTAGGCATTATATGGAGTCACACTAACAGGTTACTACAATGAAATTCTTCCATAAATAGGACTATAGACTATGCTAAAGGTTTTTGGGCTCGGACACCCATCAAGGCGGAATGATCGCGATCAAAATGGGATGTTCTCATCTAGACATTATTTGGAATTATCCTACCAAGTTAGAATGAAATCCCTTCATAAATATGACCTGCAGACTGTGCTAAAGGTTTTCGGGCTTCGGGCCCCTGTAGCCGTCACAGTTGCCCAATCACGTCCAAAAGGGAACTTTCTCATCTAGACTTTATATGAAGTCAACCCACCAAGTTACAATGAAATTCCTCAATAAATATGACCTGCAGACTGTGCTAAAGGTTTTCGGGTTTTGGGCTCGGGCAGTCGTCACGGTTGGCAGTTCACGCCGAAATGGGGAAATTCTCATCTAGACATCATAAGGAGTCATCCTACCAAGTTATAATGAAATCCCTCCATATTAAACATGACCTGCAGACTGTGCTAAAAGTTTTTGAGTTTCGGACTTGGGCAGCCATCACGGTTGACAGATGATGCCCAAAAGGGGACGTTCTCATCTGGGCTTTATACAGAGGCATCCTACCAAGTTACAATGAAATCCCTTCATAAATACGACCTGTATACTGCGCTAATGGTTTTCGGGTTTTGGGCTCGGGCAGCCATACCGGTTGACCGATCGCAACCAAAAGGGGACGTTCTCATCTAGACATGACCCTAAACCTGCATATGAAATTTCGTGACCATCAGACAAGAACTGCGGGGTGTAGCCTGTGCTAGAGGAAAATGTGAACAGGCTCACAGACTGACAGACTTCCGCACGCGTGATGGAAATAGCTTTTTTTGACTTTGCCAAGTTAAGCTAAAAAATAAAGTTTCACATTGACTTTATTGTAACTATTCAGTGATAAGGACATTGGAATAGTGACGACAAACTATGTATTCGATCACCAAGAAGTGAATTTTAAATATTTTGGCATATGCAGTCACTATTGACACAGTTAGGAACAACACGAGGGCACGACAAATAACCATTATGTTCCACATCGCGACTGTTCGCAGAATTACTGGGGTCAATAGGTGCGACTGTTAATAACAAGGGTTCGCTATGAAGTTCAGTGCGTTAATTAAGCAGTGTATGATAAGAAATTTGTGACAGTTGCATGGCACCCCAGGTAACTCTGCGGGCTGTTTATAAAACAAACACGTGCATACAATAGGAAGTAGTTTATATTATACACATAACGTGTATATGATAAATTGAACAGAAATTCCATTATATTCAGTAAAAATAGAAGATATTTGTTTACGGTACAATGTTGCCTCTTAGTGGTGTAAAGTTATGCACATAATTTGGTGATGAAATAATATTAATGATTTACCACGACGAATACAGTTTTAATAAATGGAAGTGTCAATGACACTGTAGCTCAACTTGACAAACTTAAACTTGGTAAGTAATAAGTAAAATGGCAAAATTGATATCATTGGTCCCATGGTCATTTGGTGAAACTTCAACATAACAGCATTCTGTGTGCACAATGTCAGTGCATTCCATACATTTTTAAATGTAAACTGTAAGGCTGGCTAAATTATTTATATTTATTTATTGATGTTTAAGGTCACATATTTATGCACAATGGCTAATCATGGCCGTGACAGTTTTACGGGTGGAGGAAGCCGGAGTACCCGGAGAGAACCACCGAGCAACGACGAGCAGCTGCCAGCTCCTCAACATGGTAACTCCGCACTGCAGCACAGGCAGGGTTAGATTGGTTGAAGACATGCGTACCATCGACGTGCAGTACGCCGTAGTACACGGCGTCATCGTGCCCCCACATGGGCAATGGGGGTGAAGTGTCTTGCCCAAGGACACAACGCGGTTGCCGCAGGTGGGATTCGAACGGCTGGCCAAAAGGAAGAATGTTGATATAGGACATGTAAATGGATAGCTCCCATCTAGAGGTCACTCCAAACAAGCAAACGAAGTTTCAAAGCGATCCGGTCAACAATGTGCACTGCGGGGTATGCCAAAGGGAAATATTTATGCATAACTGCACTAAGTTCATCGAAGGTCGTTGCCAGCGGCAACATTTTTTGACGGAAATGGAAGAAAATCTATAACTCCCATCTAGAGGTAACTCCAAGCAAGCATACCAAGTTTCAAACCGATCTGATCATAAATGTGCCTCATAGGTCGTACCAAAGGAATATATTGATGCCTGGCTAAACCAAGTTCAATGGTCGTTGGCAGCGGCAAGATTTTTTGACGGAAACGGAAGAAAATCGATAGCTCTCATCTAAAGGTCACTCAAAACAAGCATACAAAGTTTCAAAGCGATCTGATCATAAATGCAACCTGTGCGATGTATCAAAGGAAATTGTGGACGTACGGACGTACGCCGACGGACGAGAAGTGACGGCAATAGCTCAGCTTGACTTTGTCAAGTTGAGCTAAAAATACTTTGATTCGACAGACGATATATGATTGACATGAACTCAAATATTCATCATAGTATTGTGGTTCTGCTGTAACCTTTCCCAGATTACCTTTGAAGGAATGTCTTTGATCACACAGGGCAACACTAAAAACTATATTTATATATATGTTGTAGGATATGTTTAACACATTACCCAAAGAAACAGCAAAAGCCGGCCAGTGTTATTGACAAAATTCGCCATTCGAATTTTTGTTTCATTTATTGTTTCAAAACATGATTGATGACCACTCAATGGAACGAGCCCGCTGAACTCATCCAATGAGGCATTATAAGCTATGTTTTTGAGACCAACAATGAAACATTTAAGTATTTCTTGAAATATTTGCAAGGGTAGACTTCAAGGACGTGCGAACCAAACCGTGAGGCTCAGGGGGCACATGGACGACTCCCCTAATTTTGTCCAGGATATTGCTGAGAGAGACAGAGATGTGGAGAGAAGAGAAGACAGAAAGACTAAGAGAGAGAGGCAGAAAACTAGTATCTTAACCATTATATTTTACACCCTAATACCACTACCAGAAAATCAATGTGGGGCGGAAAGAGGCACGACTTAACTATAGCCACATGGAATTTGTACTTCTCTCTTGCTCGTGTGATTGAGCTCTTCAATGGCGTTTGAAGTTGATAACAGTGTTCGTGTGTAGCTCCATATTTAATAAATAGGTTAGATTTCGAGGCAAACATGTGTATTTATCTTAGTGTAGAGACAAGTTAGGCCTAAACATATCTTAGCTTAGTGTATTGTATTCCTACTATAATACTAAGGCATGTGGGCACACCACCAATATTTATCAATGTGAGAGTGCTCTTCTATGAACGTGCACCCTCAAGTTCGAAATGCTTCTACGCCCCTAGTCGCCTCCTTGTATTGTTGGGTGAATGGTTAATAGGAGGAATCCGTTATGTTGAACAGTGCTTTTCTACCTGGGCAACATAACCCCTCCACTTCATGTACACTCGAAAATCAGTTGGGTTAAAAATCAACCCAAATCAACTGTGTTCATATTCACTCAACCCTGTTGATTTGGTTTAATTTTCAACTCAGCTGATTTTAGAGTGTACTGTCTACAGAAAAAAATGATACCCGTTTAGAGCGAGTATAAAAGAGAGTACCAAATCCAACCTTGTGATCCAACTTCGTTTTTAACGACACTATAAAACTTTGTGAAAGTACAGTAACGGAACTACCCAGAACGCAGTCCTATAGAACTTTTACAATTGTACTTCCTCTCTCAGGCTTTTAATGGTCAAAGTAAATAATCAGCGATTAAAAGAACGTACGTGGATATTTATCGTTAAACAAAATTCAATTCATTTCGGTCATTAACAATCACAGGTAGAAAATACTATCCTGGAAAACACAGTCGTAAAATTTGGTAGGATAGGCCTTGAAATTTAGAGATAACGAATGTATTGCACGGAGCCATTCTACCTTACAGAACATTTTTAAATCGCTAGCCCGATAATTTAACCCTTGATAACGGCCATTACTAGAGATCGAGGGCTGAGGAATACGCCGACAGTAATGACAGAGACCACATATTAATTCAATATATCGACACTGGTGGTATTTTAATGGTCACAATCCACCATTTTTATCGCAAAAATCGCAGTGTTAATTCGGCTGATTAGCACCTTAGAAAGTTTGTTTTCAGTTCAAAGTGTCGGAAAACATGCAGAATTGTAAAATCAATAATTTTCTTGTCGATCAATGAAATGTTGGATTACTAGCATTGCATCACTGCTTACTCGTCTGCTTTTTTTAACCAAAAGAATGCTGATCAGAAAATGCAAATGTAAATGAAAACATGAAACGGTTTGCAAACACAACTCATGATAAAATTTCGGAGAAAAAAAGGCGGGTCTAATAGATACGTTATTGGATGTTTAATTGGCGGATACGGTGTCACATGCGGAGCTTGCCGAGTTTAATATTGTTCTCGATTAGCATAATGTGACACAGTTACCGCCAACTGGACGTCCCGTAACTTATAATACCCAACAGCCAATGTTTTGTTGCATGGTTTGCATTTACCCCAGAACATGGCTCATTATAAATTAGTCCCAGTACTGAATAAGGAATTACAATATTTGAAAAGTTGATGTCATTTTTCTTTTTTATTCGAGTAGTAGTTTTACCCGATTTGTTTAATGATAAAACAGACCAGATACTCGTCGGGATTTCTATGGATGATGATTTGCTTTTTAATATTTCTTGGCTCGTTTGGTGAATTCAGTTTTTCTTCTCCTCTCTGTATTGAATGACACTTTTGAATAGAAACTCACAGCATATCATTCATTCCCTGCGGATAGGTAGTGTAGAGCCTCGTAATTGTCTTCATCTATTTTATTCTTTTTTGGCTCTTTTTTCCGGGGAGGGGGTGCAGTGTTTGCCCGGCTATAACACGAATACACACAACGGGTCTTATGTAAGCTACATATCATACCTCTGCGTCTCGAGGAGCTGCTCAGGAAAGAAATCTTTCATAACTGAAATTTTCAACGATAATCGGAAATGTCGTGCAATAAGGTGTGGCAAACTTGCAATCACTTGTGTCAGTTTTATGCAAACGTGGGGATCTTTGAACAAGAAAAGGCCAAGCAACGGGAAACCAGTATTCTCGATTGGACAATTTTTTTCTTTTTGCGGAGTAGGGGTGTTTATGGGTTAACAACCTTAACCCTTTGAACACTGGTGGTATCTTCCATGCCAGTTAAATGACAGAAATTGGAAGAGTCCATATCCATTATTTGGGGGTAGTGCAATTAATATTTTCAATGTTCAGCCTTCAGGCTGCATATTGAAAATATTAATTGTTCTACCACACACGTTCACTTAGTAGCCATCCTACTTAATGAAATTATGACGTATCGTGTTCCTGGACCCGAAAAGCAGCCTCTCGTGTTGAAAGAGTTAACAACGATTTTCAGTTTCCCTTTGATAAAAAATGGTAGCTGTGAACATTTGCCACACAACTTTTACGTACTGTGTCAAAAAACACTTTCGCCCTTTTCGTAAATTTTCTAATTCGTGATTAATACGACCTCTCCAGTATCAACTACCAATATAAGCATTTTTTGCATCCATTTAATGCATGCATGCTGTTGACAGATATTCCTGCCCAGCACAGGTTTTCTCTTGTCATTGAAAACAATATAATTTAGGCACATTTAATCACATTTTTCTCTGTAAATTGAATGGATTTTTTCACCAATGATTTCTTGTGTTATACTTAGATTAAGGTTTCATCAAATCAAGAGATGGCTGCTTCATAGCAATCATGACAAGGTTTGATGAAAAAATATCTTGAAAAAACTAAGCAGGTTAAGGGGTAAATACACTTATAATTCATCAATAATTCATCATTCTAAACGAAACGATCATAAATCAAGTAATCTTTTAGTTCTTTCGTCTTTTTATTTCGTTTTAATAAATAAAATAAATAAATAAATAAATAAATAAATAAATAAATAAATAAATAAATAAATAAATATTTATTATGAGTCGGTGTAATAATGTAATCTCTCGGCCTTAACTGACTGCAGAATTATTACTGACCATTCTTAGCCATTTAGAGTTATTCATATCGTCATCTTTTTCGAAGGCCTACCTACCTATTCACAAGCCTAGCGGTCCATATGGAAAATTCCATTTTGCACCACCTCACCAACCTATCCCCGATATGTCTGGTAACTTAATTTCAAAAGACTCACCCAACCATCTCTCCTCTCAAATTTGGATTATGCGTCGGTTCAATACTTTCGTCACAGCCATTTTATATGAAATGGCGCATCAGACAGCTCATAGGGTAGATAAATGAATATTTTTCTACCTGAAGTATGGGGTCCGGCGAACGTTCGAGACGCGATTCGATTTCGAATCTTGTCACTGATTCGAAACCATCTCAATTATTCGAAAAAATCGAATCCTGGAGAGATTTGGATTTCATACAATTCTTTATTGTCGACTTTCTGAAGATAACAACTCACCCTGCAATTTTCTGACGAATAAGATTGAGCGTATCCAGCAGTCTCTCAAAATCGTGCAAATTCAGTTCGAAAATTCTTTAAAATGACATTTGAAGCGATAGTGGATATTGCGTTACGGCTCTTTTGCACAATATATCATCCGTTAACCCTTTACCTAACATGGAAAGCAGGCGACACTTGCAAAACAAATTCTTGAATAACGAATTTTTTTCCTTTTTTGTCTCAAAACATGGGTTATGACCCCTCGTTGGAACGAGTTCGACGAGCTCGTTCCAACGAAGGGTCAAAACCTATGTTTTTGAGACAAAAAAATGAAAAAATAATGAAAATTATTTGGCGATTTTTGAGAATAGCCTTGGCCGGTTTTGTGCGTTACGTTGGGTAAAGGGTTAAGTGCACCAAAGGGCCATCTTCAATGCTTTCTCACTGCAGATGGCGCGCCTTGTTGCACTAAATGGATTTTTCTTCGACCAGACGACCACCTTAAGTGATATCTGTCAATTTTGTAATGGTCAAGAATGCCTACAGAGAATTTGGTCCACGACGGAGGTTGACAGCAAAAGTAGGCCGGTGTATCCTAACAACTGAAAAGTGGATTCGATTCGGTTTCGAAACTTTTGCTTGATTTGATTCGAGATTCAATTCCTCGAGAGATGCATGGTGATGCGCGGGACCCTGCTGCAGTAACTACTTCGATGCGGAAGGCAAATAGCTCACACAAGACAAAATATTCGTCGGAGTGAGTGAGCTCAGACCGAAGTATTTCTTACATGAACTACCACGAGGTCAACCCGTCCGTCCTGTTGTATTGTCCCTTTTCATTTTCGAGCGGATATTATTATCAACCATTATGCTTAACAGAATAATTATTTTCTGGTGACCTTAAAAAAGTGTCACGTAGGAGGAAAATTACTGCTACCAGGCAAGACCAACAACGTTCATTTAGTGTAATTGCCTGCAGGTAAAAATTTAAAATGTACTCTGACAGAGCTACTTTTATAAAACTGAAACAAATGGTATTCATTTATTTATGTAATTTATTTATATATTTAGGGACGGAGATGATAGGAATATGTCACTGTGAGACTGAATGATTTTTGTTCCTCAGTTACTCTTGTGAGGGAGGGGGGGGGGGGAGTAGCTTGCTAGTTGATTTTGTCGATGGGTGCCTAATTCACACGTCGAGATTAACCCTTTAAGCACTGGACAGTTCAATGTTAGCAATTGGAAGAGTCCATATTCATTATTTGGGGGTAGAGCAATTAATATGTTCAGCGTGCAGCCTTGGGGCTGCACGTTGAAAATATTAATTGGTCTACCCAACACTTTAACTTAGGAGCCATCCTAGTTGATGAAAGTATGACTTATATGTTATGTTATGTTATTTGGAGATTCCTCCGTTAATTTTTCGGAGCACCCTGTGAGAACCCCACATCACCAGAATCATCTCAGGAAAATTCCGTTGGACTGAAGCTGCAGTTCGCGTCTTACACCCGTTTTATTCCGGTAGTTGCACGATTCAATGCGCTTGTACAGTCACTCCTCCGTTGATTTTTCGGAGGACCCTGATTGATTCATTGCTGGGGTTCTTTATACAGGTAATGAACTACACTATATACACTATATACAAGGGGGGAATCGGGGGAATTTTGCCGAGCTGCAGCTCTTTTGCCGCAGTAGGGTTCTTTAACGTGCACAGTAATTACTGCACACGGGACAGCTATTTACGTCCTCACCCGATATGACGAGCATAGCACCATCCCCGTACATGGCACTATGGAGGAGCAGTGTGGTTTTGAATCCACGCCGGTACTGCATTACGTTACGTTTCCCCGGCTGGGGTTCGAACTCGCAAACCTTGGGCTCAGAGCGCAACGCGTTACGCTCTCGGCTATTGCATCCTCAGCAAAATGACTTATAATGTTCCCTGGCCCGAAAACCAGCCTTTAGGGTTCAAACAGTTAAGAGCACCAAGCAAGCACGTCATAAGTCCAACATTTGCGGAAAATGGGAATGGGAAAAACAACAGAATTAACTATATTTTGAAGACTCTGTTGTGGTGTCCGTGTCTAAAATAAGGCACTTGAATACCGACGGAGATGGCTCCGTACTTTAGAACGCATCTTGAAAGATGATTGTCGCAATTCCCAGGCTGGTGCATGTTGTTTACCCATGTGGGAATTGGCAGGGAGACAGCCGTTGTGGCTATGCCTCTTCCCAGCCATACATTCCATATACAATAGGGTGACAATAAACTGCGAACTATATGTATAAAAAAAAATCTTGTAACTGTATTTTCTTTCTACTGTTATATTGTATATGTACTGGATATGGCAAATAAATCAGTCATTCATTCATCATTCATAGGCCCTTCCATGACGCTGTACTAAGTACGGGAGTGTGGGAAGCAGCACGACAGACTCGACAAATGGAAGAGGAGGCAATATTCTAGAAACAAGTATTTTGTTATTGTCTTTGACTTTAACCATGCAGGAATGTGCCGTTTTGATAACCAAAGGAGAGCCACTGACGCCTTCGTGGAAAAGGGGTCAGGATTCAGCAGGACAACTGCCCCTAAAATACAGGGACGTGGCCAATCCTGGCCAACATTTCCTATAGTTGGAAATTCGGAGGGCAAGTCATGTGTAGTTGGTATGGGTAGTTCTGGATTTTAGAGCTTCTTTGGCGATGCTGATGTCTCCTTTACTTCCCGAAATTCCAGCTCGGTTTCAAATCGGCAAAAATTTCACCTGTTACTATTTACAACTACAGTGTACGCAATATCGAGCTTCATAAGTATGCATGATGTCAATCGGTACGAGATTTCTATAGTACGTTTACTTATCGTAATAAAAAAAATCCTCGAAATGCACTTCTAGAAAATCGCAACATGTAAAATCGTTATCCTGAATTAATTCCATCATTCACAGTTACAAAATGATGAAACATCGAAAATTGATCATTCCTGCATAAGATCTGATTTAATGTTAGGGAAGTATGAATTGCTCCAAAGTTCTCAGCTTGAGCATTTGTTTAGCACATTTTCAACTCCCAGAATAATACCAAATAATAATAACAACCTGATAATTCTATTATAAATGTGTTGGCATTTCAGTTACTAGAATTAATTTTATGCCCCCTTTCACTGCTTCATTTTCAAAATATTTCTCGGTAGTGAATTTCCAACAGGGGGAGGGACCGGGAGGGGCTTACTCCCTCCCGGTCCCTTCCCCTAGTTGGAAATTCACTACTCTACAACCCCACCACCCCAATCGGACACCTCTAGCCACGTCCCTGCTAAAATAATAGTAATAATAATAAAACTTTGGTCGGCAGCTGATTTGTCGCGGTTCTCGTGTGACAAGGTCTTTATTAACCAATGGGCTCCCAAAGGCTTTCCTATCCACACGCCTCTTCTCTCCTAAAAAACAGAAACGAACTGTTTGATGATATCACGTACGCAATCCTTCCCAATTTCTCCTATAAGCATACTAACCCTATTCTTTGTGTCACCTAATAACCACGCACCCTTCATTATCCTATCCCACTTCCTCATTATACTCTCAGTGAATCTTATTCTGTCGGACTGATATACTGGACATTCTAAAAGAAAGTGCTCAGGGGCCTCCATAACTCCCTCCTTAATTATACATGTGGCACTCCTTTTCACCATCTTTCCCAATTTTCCCCTAAGCTCATTTACACTCTCCCATAAATTGTAACAAGGCAGCAAAGATGTGTACAAGATTGTCAGGGCAAAGCCAGCCTAAATATAGGGCAAGGGGCCTCATGTTTAAAGATATTGTAAGTTCAAAATATATTCCGCATCAAGGCGAAAACCCTCCTTGAATTTCACCTCTCTGCAAAGCTGGACATGGAAAAAACACATGTGGTGTATATCCAGCGTCAGCGCAGGGACCCAGGGGAGAAACGGTATGTTAGATAAGGTCTAATCTCATTTAATTTATACAGTAGTTGCGAGTCTTACGAGACGTAATCAGTTGGTGGCAAGATATCGTCACGGCCAATTGAGAAACGAGATTCTAAAACGATAGAAATGTCTATCGTATCGTCACCTGATCATTAGGTGGCAATAATGGCAAGAACGAATCGGTTTTCTCGACAAGTGAAATCACCGTTAAGTCACGCGCGAGATTGATTCTGTCTCGATATATGTCATCTCCCACCGTTTTGACAGGTGGACAGATGAGTGTCGGTCCACCTGACAGTTTAGGGTAAAAAGTATATATACCTTGAAGAGCAGAGCATTAGACACACACTTGGGGTCACACACACGTTGGTGAAGTCCAGGACAGGCGGACTCTGTTTCCTGGCATAAGGGTACCTTCGATCACAGGACCCTGAAACGGCTGGAATCGCCAGAGAGGGCATTACACGATTGATTTAGCTTAACGTTGATAGGCGGCTACGGGGCCGAATTCGTGAGAAGAAACACCCCAGGTGGAACGTTAAAGTTTAGATTGTCGAGTAGCAGGTATCAGCCTGCAATAGTCAGAAGCGTAGGTTAATTGTGCGTATTAACCCTTTGAAGCGTCAGACTGATTGCGTTCTGAGTAGTTTGTTTTGCTGTCGGAGCATCGTAATACCGACTGGAGATCGGTGTGAGTGACAATTTCGCCCTAGCACAAAAAGGGGCATTTGTGAATCGTGAATTCAATCAGGAACAGTGAACATTTCAATAGGACTTTCACGGAGGACTTTCAAAAGGCACATAAGGTATGAGTAGACAATATCTGACCCAAAGCAGAAGTACGGTGGCTTTATAGATGACCAAAATTGCTGGTCGGAACCCTCCGACAGCCAGAGGTACAGTTACGCGCAGACGTTGACATTTGAGCCTAAGCGGGTGAAGCTCTTATCGCGAGCTCACAGTAATAACATTTCAGATTTGTGAAGCTCTATGGGGAGCTCACGGTAGTAACATTTCCAGTGTGTAGACTATAGTGCTAGTACAGGGCTATAGAATGACTATATGATTATTGAGAATTGTTTAACCCTAGCGACCCATTTTCTGTGAAAAGAATCGAATTGTTGATTGTTGAAATATTGAAACGGATTTATTTTTATGTGTAAATAAAAGAATCGTTGTTACTTTAAATCATTCTTTCCATTATACAGCCTGAAGTGATTAGGAATCACACCTAACGGAAATCGAACCTATTTCAGGCCAATTTGGCAGAGAAGGAATCACGGCGTCGGTCTAATTCAGCTCTCTGCGCCGAGTTCGCGACACTTGGATTCCGACCCTCCACGTTGGTCTAATTTTCCCGCAACTTCATCAGCGGGACTAAATAACCCCACGTCAGCCCAGGCCTTACGGGGCCTCAGGTGTCCCTGACAAAGATTTGATGGCCAAAAATAATTTAGCACTCTGCCAGTTAATCCCATTTAAAACTAAGAAAATAGCGCTTTCACCGTCTTTTGATATTCTGTAACCTTTTACGTAACGGCCAAAACCGGCCAGCGCTATTCTCAAAAATCGCCAATTAATTTTCAAAATATTTTCATTTTTTGTCTCAAAAACATAGGTTATGACCCCTCGTTGGAACGATCTCGTCGAGCTCGTTCCAACGAGGGGTCATAACCTATGTTTTTGAGACAAAAAATGAAAAAAATTAGTTATTCAAGAATTATTTTTGCAAGTGTCGTCTGCTTTTCATGTTGTGTGCATCGTTACAAAAAACTCAGACACTATCCTTTCCACTAATATAACAGTCTAGGAGGTAAGATTTTCTAAAGTGAATAGTTACTTGAAGTGCAGAAATGGATACAGTCTGAAGCCGATCGGAGCAAGGACGCTCGCCTCCCTTTCAACTCTTTTGGCGCGGAATAATCTGAGAAACAGAATTCTAATATTCATCAGGAATTTTACAAAAAGTATAGGTTGTTAGACTAAAGCGTTATTATTTTAAAAGATGTTCTAATGATCTCATTGACAGTTTTTCAAATGATTTTCTGTTTTTGTTCAAATGGCAGCTTTATACTTTCAAGGGACAGTATCGTTGTTCATGGGTAGGACATAAATGGTGCATGAAACATAGGAATGCGTATGTTTGTTCAACTCTTTACCCAACGAAGCGGCCGCACCCCCTCCCCCCCCCCCCCCGCGTAATATGCAACTTTAGCAGTTGAAAAAATATTATTTTTCAAAACATTTCAACAAAACCATATCATGTGACCTCTCGTTGGAACGAATTCGTCGAGCTCGTTCCAACGAGGGTAACATGATTTGGTTTTGTTGAAATTTTTTGACTGAATTTGAAAAAATGATATTTAAAATACTAAATTTTGATATCGTCTGCTTTGGGTAAAGGGTTAAAGGCACTTGGAAATGGACCCACACAGTTGGCTAAAATGACTACTACAGTACCTTTCCGCGGTCTGCCGTTTGTCGACTTTAGTCGCCTGTCGCGCCAAAAGAGTTAAACCCACCAGTCGGAGAAAAAAAAGTGTTTTAAATATGGAATTGCAATGCATATACAGTACCAGCTGAAATAAGATGTGCGACAGCACAAGCAACGTTTCATTCCGTTCTCCTCTATGAATAATTCCAGAGTTCCGACGTCATTTCTTGGGAACCTCTCCCCGAGATCTTCCCGAACATGATATCAGGAGCTGGAATTATCAACAAAGATTAAATATGACAGACTTTCTCCCGTTGTTATCCCATAAGTTACCTCAGCTAGTACTGCAGCTCGAGAGCACTAAAAATTCTAAAGTGCATTGATTTCAACAAAATTCATCCGACAGACTCCCCATCCCCACACAAATAAATGGAAAATACACTCTCTACCCAACGCCAATGTTTCGTATATCGTGGTATGCGTGAGGCATGCAGTGTTTGTACCCCCGTCTGGAAATTTCACTTCCCCGCCTTCTCATACCTCGCGTCCTAGCCTTGGCTCAGAATGAAAATTACTGGTCCATAACCCAAAATTTTGATTGGCGTGGCGCATAAACATTCCTTAGAATGTTTTGACAGGAAAGATGTTCAAGTGTTTTTAGACGTATTTACAAAAAGCGTGTTAGCAAATCCTCACTTCAAAGTTATAGTGTGTTGAATATGATGCTTCCATCTTCCTGTAATCGAATATCATTTTTAATTATATGCTAGCCTGTGAATTATCACAAATTATCTAAAAGATATTTCTCGATATCCTATCCCTCAGTAACTTCCTAAATGACGTCACGCTACGCCGCATCACGTCGCCTTGAAGGAACGATCAGCTGATCTTTGAAATTGTTTTGAAATGTTCGCATTTGGGGTAAAATTGGGCTGAATATTGTGCAATATAATGTCTCGTAGCATATAATGAAAAAGAAAATCTACTCTATTTTAGTCAGTATCGGGAATTATCTATTTTCAGGTCCACCGGATGATTTTTTTCAGTAGCTTCGTAAATGACGTTACGCAAGCGCTCGTGAAAAATAAAACTTTCCTGTCCACACTCATGAGATAATTCCCGATATTCAATAAAACAGCGTAGATATCCTCTATTTATTTGTATCTGTTACCTCAACTTGGATTCTCTATATTATGTATTGTTGCGAAGAAAATCGCCTTACTCGAATGTAAAGTAAGGGGAAACAGTTTTCAGCGATCTGAGATACAAAAATAAACCTCAATATTTCTTGCCGATAAGCAGCGGCGCAGCAAGAAATGGTAGAGTTCGGGGGCGAGCGCCCTCTCACTTTTCCTTATAAATGTCAATCTTATGGACAACACACCATGTCTTAAATCCATAAAACTGGTTCATCTACTCCCGGTTGATATTTCTTGGTCCATTCTGCTATAGTTATGGGTACTTAAGTTTTCGAAAAGTACCCAGGTTGCGCCAATTGCCGTAACCATTTAATTTTTCACACGACACTAGACTTTCCGCTATGTGGGATACACACTCTTTACCCAGTACGAGGTGAAATAAAGTGGGAAAAATATACCTCGACCCTCTAAACTTCATTTAGTTTTGCTTCACCACCGCAAATAAGAGTCAATAATGTGATATGGGTAGAGCGTATTACAACTGAAACACCGTTGGTCAAATGAATCGATACCAGCCCTGGAAGATTTCCTCCTGTCGGCTCGCGATAGCGGCACACTGAGAGCGACTGCTGTTGCATTTGATGTAGACTTTATTTGATGAGGTCCGGTGTTGTGGTTGGCCCCGGGGAGCTCGCCCTCCCCCCCCCCCCCCACCACCACTCGGTATTAATTCTGAATTTTCAATGAGAGCTCAGGAACTCTAAAAAATAACCATAACGAATTCGAAACTGCTTGAAATAAAAGTTCGCTGATCAAACGTCCCCGAAGGGGTGGTAAATTTGAAGTATTAATAAAAACGATCAAGTCGATAAAGGGCAAAGCACCTGTCAAAAAGTATTGCTTCCATCGTCTGTATACTTGCTGCACATATTCAAGGTTTCTGCATAAGAAAAAGCAGGAGTTGAATACACCATAAAGGCACCCATCACGCCTTGCCATTAAACAAGTCGATGAAGGGCAATAACTCTGACATAATTTTTTTTCCCATGATTTTCAGTCATTTATTTTTCTTTATATATATTGCACAATTTCAACATGTGGATAAAACTGTTCAAAGGTTTCGAATCTCTACATCTGAAACTGTAGGAGGAGTTGATTACATTTTAAAGGTGTCCAAAATGTGGAAACGGACGGAGGTCATTTCAGTAGTCCCTTGGGATGACGGGGACAATCAAACCTAAGTTATTGCTTGGTGGAGCCTTAATGTAAGTGTCCCATTAATTTCTCCCAAACATTAACATTTTCTCTGAAGGGGAAGAACAAATTTGACCATTTCACGAAACTATAATTTTATATATTATGCAAAATACCCATATGTTTCATATATTCTTTGTATGAAAGTGCTCGCAGCTGCAAGTATATGGAAATCGAGTAGCCTTCTATACGTACGTTTATTATTATTATTATTTTAAAGAATTACTTTCACTAAACGGATTAATTCTTTAAAATATAATAATAAACCAACGTTTTGGAACTGCTTCGTTTATTCTGGTTTAAAGAAGTGTATTGATTTCAGGGGTGTAGCCAGCTTTTTTTAGGGGGGGGGGGGGGTCGCTCACAATGCAACTCAAGGATGAGAATGTTTGGCAACCAAGAAGACTGAAAACTTGGCCAGGGGGGCCAAGCCTTGGGCAGAGGTCAAGTTGGAGGAGATTATGGGAGGGGTCATCCCCTCCCATAATCTCCTCCAACTTGATCTTTGGCCATCGGTGGTGGTCCGGTGGTGGTGGTGGTGGTGGGGTGGGGGTGGGTGGGTGGGTGGGTGGGTGGGGTGGGGTGGGGTGGGGGAGGGGGGTATTCAATATCTGATATCAGCGGTGATCAAAGATTTCATGTTGAGGGGAAGTGAATCAAATTCAATGTAGGCATGTATTAGATTGTTGTAGAGAACATCGGCCGCGGACCTTTTGGATTCGGGGGCGGGGGGTCGTACGACCCCATGACCCTCCCTAGCTACACCCTTGGATTTCGGTTTCCAGTTCCAACCGACCATCGGGTAATTTTAACTTTGGTCCTACCATGTCGGAAATTTTTGAGATCCCGGTTTCAGCGCTGCGTACTTGACTCAAACTTGGTCGTGTTGGGGCTCCAACGGTTCGAACCGAGTACCACAGACCTCCTGTGGTATGAGGCCGACTGCATGTTGATCACAAATCCTGGCTGAAAGTCTAGTTTCGTAAAAAGGTACATGGTTACTTGCAAGATGAGATGAATCAATATTTAGAACTCTAATAAATATCCAACTATCTATTATGCTACTACATTAATGATTTAACACATTGCAATTTCTGTAAAAGAATATAATGTATTTTATGTAAATATTCATATAAAATCTGAATAAAAATATTTAACCCTTTACCTAACGTAACGGCCAAAACCGGCTAGCGCGATTCTCAAAAATCCCCAATTAATTTTCATTATTTTTTCATTGTTTGTCTCAAAAAAATAGGTTATGACCCCTTGTTGGAACGAGCTCGTCGAGCTCGTTCCAACGAGGGGTCATAACCTATGTTTTTGAGACAAAAATGAAAAAAATTAGCTATTCAAAAAAAAATTTTGCAAGTGTCGTCTGCTTTTCATGTTAGGAAAAGGGTTAAAAAAAAAAATTAGAACTCTAATACAGAGGAAAATGTCCAGACAAGAAAATTATTGGGATGGTTGGGATGAGTCTTTAGATACGCTCGTGTGCCCGACTCCTTCTATATATCGCTTGCCGTTCCCTCCACCATCCATTTACTCCGGCTTCCTCAACCCGTAAAACTGTCCGGCAAGAGGTGACCCTGGCTGACGAAAGTGTCGTTAAACTCAAAAAGTAAATATAAATAAATAATAAATCCTCCATCCATTTGGTCGACCAGAACTTGATGCATTCGCAAGGTTTTGTGAAGTAACACCTGTCTGAATAATTGTTGGAATGTTTGTTTTTTAATTTTCAGTTAGTCATAAAACTATACAGCAGTCACCAGACAGTAGGAGAGACATATTACCAACGTGTGGTCATAATCTATTTTATCGTATGGCAAAAAATGGGCTTTTCCTGGTCATCTAAGAAAGATATAATCTCACTGTCACGTGGTATTTGGGGAATGTTGGCGGGTACTAAAGGCCATTCACCCAACATTTATTCGGATATGATAGGCAGCAAAAACAATACAACAAACAAGATAGCAACAGTTCAGCTCATGAACCTCCAGGATTGACGAGCTGAGTCCATGAGACGAGGATTGGAAGAGTTTTTTTTTGTATTTTTTCTCAGAAATTGTTAAGAACTGTCGGGTAAAAATGCACACCACGGGATATAGTATTGATCCATTTTACCGAATAAACGAAAATTGCATCGGAGATTCTTTTTGGACAGGTGAAATTCTACAGTGTCGTGAGAAGGAAATCGGACAGAACAAATCGACCAGACCGCGGCCCAGTCGCGATCAGGTCAATATTCTTTGTCCGCGTTTATTTATTTATTTATTTATTTATTTATTTTTATTTATTTATTAATTTATTTATTTATGAGAAATATTCTTTGTCCGCGTTTATTTATTTACTTATTTATTTATTTATTGGGGTTTAACGACACTTTCGCAGCCAGGGTCACCCACTTTGTGTCGGACACTTTTACGGGTGAAGGAAGTCGGAGTACCCGGAGAGAACCACCTAGCAACGGCGAGCAACTGCCAGACGCCCCAACGTACTAAATCCGCACAAGCAGGGTTAGCATTGGTTGAAGACAAGTGCTCCATCGACGTGCAGTACGCCTTAGTCCACAGCGCCACCGTGCTCCCACGTGGCCAATCGGGATGAAGTGCCTTGCCCGGGGACACAACGTAGTAAGTGTAACCCCTGGCGGGGATGGAACGGTGGGCCTTACAGCTTGAACTCCAAGCCGTAATCACTGAGCCATCGTGCCCCCGCGTTTATAATCACTGTATTGTTTTACAGTTGGTATTGCACACTACAATGAGAAATTAGTCGGGGTAAGGGTTGAAGTTGCAACCGATCAGTCACCGATCAAGGCAAACAGTACAGGACGTGGAGAGTGGATTGCAACTAAACCACCCGCAGAGCGCAGTTATCACCCAAGCTATAACTTTAAAATTTTGTACATATCGACAAAAACCACAAGCAATGTTTCAGCCAATGGACCTCCGGGTTTAACCCGGAGGTCCATTGGCTGAAACTTTGCTTGTGCTGGTCATGCTTTGCAACAAATTTGCAATTATTGCTTGGGTGGAATCTCAACTTTGTGGGTGATTTAGTGATAATGCCCTCTCCACGTACTGTACAACTTTGATACCAAATCCCCCTGCTAACCACACGAACTATTTTCGATGAAAAACATTCAAAAATATTTTTCTCAAATGAAGCCATCGCATCTTGCATAGATTTTTTTAAGAGAAAACTAAGCAATAAATAAAATAAAATATGTGTTGTATTTACGAAAACGGATGCGGGCATGACATTCCGGAACTCCTGTTCGAGGAATTTCTCGTAACAACCAAGGAGTCGCATTGTGTCGAACTCGGAAAGATTCAGAAAAGGGCAAGCATGCAGCAACTTAAGTTAGGTTTTATTTTTTCATTTTCTTTAAGTGAAGAAATTCTTGTGATGCCCTACAACCCACTTCCACCGGTATTGAACGGCACCGGGAGCCTGAAAAGATTATTATAACAACAACAATTTCTGATTACAATCGATGCAAGCGGGTGGTCCACAAACTGAAAATTTACTGTTCATCTTGCGCTTTTGGCAGCATTTTCAGCTGTATTGCCGTCGAAAATCCACCTCAAAGTTTTCAATAGCGACCCTATCTACCCTGACTATGTATGGGTTAATACGAACGAACTACGAGGTCATAATATTTTCAAGAGTTTCAAATGCAAAGGATTTTTTAAATTGAGGCATATTTTCACTTTTGGAGACGAGGTTGCGATATCTCTGCTCCCCCCCCCCCCCCCTTACGCCAAGATATATTCCTGGTTTATAGCGTTATAAACTTACCTGGAAAATGCCATACCTAAGGAAACGGTATTATCCAGAGAAGAAAAACTGTCACTGAAGACATCAAAGATCCATTCCAATCAAGAACATGAACACCGGTATCAGTATGACGTAATGAATTGTCTTGTTTCAATGCCGCGGTGTATCTTTAAACATAGACGAAATAAGAAAAAAATGCACGTCTAGAAAAGTATTGTGAAACGTCTCTAGCCAGTAAATAAAGTGATGCAGTGTAAACGAAACTTGTGTTGAAATAACCTCAAAATTAAAATGTCACGATCGATCGAAAAAGGAAAGAATTTTAAAATCGGAACTGTCTGTGCCAAACGCTCCTCTTATTTGGGAAACTAATATCTCGCTACCGTAATAAAGAATAAACAATGTAACGAAATGTATATCAATGTTAAACCTGCGCCGTACAAACTCAACAAAAAACACCCAATAGTTCACTACGCTCTGCACAATTTAAACCTTTTACACTGTCATTGATAAAGTGTAATGAAAATTGGGCATGCGCATTTCACGTAATCCTGAACAGGAATCCATAATTTTGCGCTAATAAAGTTTACCCTTGCCATGCTAATTAAAATATTCAACTAGAGCACAAACGTTCGACCTGAATTTCTCGAGCACAGCTGGCCCTTGCGATTAGCTGGAATAAGTGTTACGTCTCGCTAACAGCACATTTCAATGCCTCAAGGTGACGAGTTCGAACTGTGAAAAACGCCTACACGCAACAGGATAAACACGCGATTCGTTTAGAACTATCGGGGTTAATTTGATGTTTGTTCTGTTATTACTCTGGATAACATTGGAATGTCATGTTAGACGAAAACTGATATATGCATTTCAAACTCTCCTCAAAATTAACAAAACTACGATGAATGACTTTTTTGTTGTTCTTTATACGTGTCCTATCGCCTTCAATCAGTTGCCGGGTCTTTCGAAAGCTGTAATATATTTCATTCCGTCCAGTTACTCCAGTATGAACCGCATGTTGAGTAAATATCCGCTACACGAAAACCGCCAAAACAAAAGTCGTATTTCCATTCTTCGTTCAAACACAATTTGACCCTTCGCCAGAGACGTAGGCAGCATTTCGATCTTTGGGGGATAGGCACGGCCATATACAAGGGCACCCAGACACTGCTATATATCGGTAGTGGCCCATGTGCACAAGTGGCTTGGTAGGAATACAGTACAGAAATCTACGTTTGGGACTCGCCCACCTCTACATTGAGGAAAATGAACAGTTCCGGCTCCATGTTTAATCACTTTTCTGCCTGTGGATATACATTTTTCTCGACCTTTATTGCAGTGGAAGAGGAAAATCAAACGAAGAAATCTTCTGGCACATCTTAAGAGTCTGTTTACCCCCTCTCCGCTAATTCCCATTATGATTGCAATGGTGAGTTGGTGAAGATAATGTTGGCCGGCAGTATCTCTCCTCTCTGTCTGTCTGTCCGTCTTTTTGCCTGTCTGTCTGTCTGTCTGTCTGTCTGGCTGGCTGTCCGTCCGTCCGTCCGTCCGTCCGTCCGTCCGTCCGTCCGTCCGTCCGTCCGTACGACCGTCCGTCCGTCCGTCCGTCCGTCCGTCCGTCTGTCTGTCTGTCTGCCTGTCTGTCTGTCTGTCTGTCTGTCTGTCTGTCTGTCTGTCTGTCTGTCTGTCTGTCTGTCTGTCTCTCTCTCTCTCTCTCTCTCTCTCTCTCTCTCTCTCTCTCTCTCTCTCTCTCTCTCTCTCTCTCCCCCCCCCCTGCCCTTCGCAGGCTGAATTATCTCGTGTGAAGAGGTGGAGGTTGTGAAAATCATATTACTAAAAAGCATGTATTGGTACAAATGTATATATCGTCAGTTTCAGTTTAGCCATCGTTTAGACTTTAGCTTCCCACTTTTGAGAATTCGCATCCATTTTGGTTGCAGGACCTTATTAAACCATGTAGTAAAATAAAAAGTATTTATCACAGTAAATAAGCCATGCTCTACTTCCCGGGTTCCCACGGGGACGTATTGTTCAGAAAGCTCGTTGTATTATGCACATTCTTGTTTTCCTCCAAAAACGCAAAGAGTCACCCTTCTAACGCTTAGCACCCGCAGTAAGGCGCTACATCAGTAGACTAGACATTGGAAGGTGTGGTGAACAGCTCAGAGACTGTGGTTGTGGGACAACCATTTATTTTATTTTTAATATGAATTGTTTATGTCAGGGAGAAACCCGTTTTGAATAATGAGGACGGGACCTTCGGTTTTCGAACAGAATTCAGTGGTACAATGCGTGGCAAATTTCAGCGGGAAATTAATTCCATGGGCCCGCTCTACCATCTGAAAAACGCTGTCTACGCCACTGTTCTCTATAATATCTTGATTACAATCAAATTCAGGTAGGGATCTTCTCCTGGGAGTGGGAGTACTTTTCGTGGAACATCTTTCAACACCAGACCAGGGCGCGAGTGTTTTCCGAGAAAACTCACGAGAAAAATAATATTTCAAATCTCTTATCAAAGCGACGAGATGATAGGACGAGTGGTTTGAAAGCAGACTGACAGAAACTGAGAAACAGGAGGAGTAAATCACAACCATCACTCAAGCATGAGGAACACGCTCACAAAAACAAACTTCTCCTTCAAAGATGTTGGACTACAGAGGTACAGGCGAGGGAGGACGAGAGAATGGAAGTTGTTCCCTCCGACCTGGAGAGTTCAAACGTCCCAGACCAATCGAGCGAAAGGCTAGACCGTTCTTCCGACGTGAGCCAACTGGACGAATCTCTGGTTGACTTTTCTGAAATGCTGGCCATCCCAACTAAAAGAAACACGAGAAGCTCATAATAGACAACAATCATCGGGATTTAATCTCAGGCCTATTAATGGCCGAATTTCTGCTCCATTCCCAATTTGAAATGGGGCAGTAAAATTCCCTGACCTACACCATACACCAGTAATTCAATCCAATCTGCACGCGGTCCGAATCCTGAACATATCGTGTGTACAAATGTTGACACTAAACTGTTATGGCTCTTGTCCAACTAGCTGGCCCACCCGTCCAATGACGGACAAATAGCTGCCCCGCCCATCTACGGAAAAAGTACCCCATTGCATATCAGGGAAGATAATCAAAGCTGAAAATTCTAGTTGGACGGAATGACAAACACTTCCCATTTATATAATAAATTATGGCAGCTTTAACCCTTTACCCAACGCAGACGATTTCAAAATTTATTATTTTAAATATCATTTTTTAATTTTTTTAAAAAAATTTCAACAAAACCATATCATGTGACCCCCTCTTTGGAACGAGCTCGACGAGCTCGTTCCAAAGAGGGGTCACTTGATATGGTTTTGTTGAAATTTTTCGAAAAATAATATTTGTTCAGCTGCTGAATTTGCATATTACGCGGGCGGATGCGGGCGATTCGTTAGGTAAAGGGTTAAGAACTTCCGTTCCAGAGGCCCAAACAGATCTGTGGCGCATGACACATTGTCGGTTCGATAGAAAGTCTCAGCCCGTCAGTCTTCCTCCCTGAAGTACTGTACAATCTCACCTGTCGCAAATGAAATGCGAAAACACTGAGTCTGCGATACTATTCTTATTTGTTTTTCCTGCTGCTGTTCTGATTTCGCAGTATTTTATTTAGGAATACTCGTCCAACTGCTGAAAATATACCTCGATCTAATCCCTAAAGAGACCACTTTTCTGACCACAGTGTTGCAGGTGTTTAACTCTTAACCCGCTGAGTATTTTCATGATATGTTTCATCAAATCTAGTCATGGCTGCTGCAGTTTAATTCAAGAGATCATTTGTTAAATATACATCTCATTTACATTAAAAATTAGAACTAAAATTTGATTAAATGTGCAAAAATTATACTTAATTCAGTGGCAAGAGTAATCATATCCTCGGCTGGAATACCCGACAGCAGCATGTAAGGAGTAAATCCTCTGCACACTGATTTGGAAATATCAAAATTTCAAGAAGCTGTTTTTCCCATAATGCATCTAGAAATTCAACCAAATCATTCTAGTTTGCCAAATAAGACTGAATTGGTTAACCCTTTACGCAACGTAACTGCCAAAACCTGCCAGCGGTATTCTCAAATATTGCCAATTAATTTTCATTATTTTTTTCATTTTTTGTGTCAAAAACATAGGTTATGACCCCTTGTTGGAACGAACTAGTCGAGCTCGTTCCAATGAGGGGTCATAACCTATGTTTCTGAAACAAAAAATGAAAAAAAAATATAGTTATTCAGGAATTGTTTTTAAAAGTGCCGTCTGCTTTTCATGTTAGGTAAAGGGTTAAATTCCAACTTGCATTAGGGAAAAAGTTTTTGTCATTTTGTTATATCAGTGTGTAGTGGGTTAATACTTTCACAGATGGCCGAGGAGAACATTTTACTGGAGTTTTTTTTATAAAGGAGTATAACAGCTCACTGTTGAATGGCAAATCTTGCTTTACAGTCCCCACAACCGATGGCAGTCTGTGGAATGCTTACGATAGCCCAACTTTTAACTAAGAACTGGTAGACTACACTTGCCTGAAGATATCCAACGACAAACACAAGCCAACAAACTGTGTAATAGGCCCGCGATGCCTCTTTGACGACTTGCGTCGGCTAACAGCAGCATGCAAAAAGTAATTCAAATATCGTTGTTGAAGTCACAAGGGGCTAACCACCACTTAATACCCTCCCGTCAGGCTTCGATGCACAGAAAGCCGCGATTCGCTCCACAGTGTTAGGATTTTACGGGTGGATGGATGCCGAAGTACACAGAGAGAACTGACGAAGCGCAAATGGGATAGTTTCCATTCCAATACCTCACTGACTGGTTGAAGCGAACATTACCAGATTCAGAATTCTGAGTGTGTGTGTGGGGGGGGGGGGGGGGGGGGGGGCGTCACATTTCAATCATGGGCAATAATGTGAGCCCCCCCCCCCCCCACCTCGGCAAGTTTGGACGAGCACGAGATGGGGTGTTCCCCTGTCGTCGGCGGTGTCTGAGTACATAGCTGGGGAAAATTTTGGAAAATGGAAGACCAATGCAGCACACCCCTCCCCCCCCCCACCCCGTGGTTTCTTAGCACGAAGTATGGATGAACGCAGACGGAACGGTATTCTCCGCGATAACACGCGGATATCCACTACCATAATAGTGGATGTCCATATGTTATCGCGGATAGTACCGTACCCCCTGGACCAGGTTCTTGTGAAAAAAAAAATGAGTTACAAAAAGTTAAAGGGCCGGGCGCCGGATGCATCCCTTTTCTGGATCCGCCCATGGCAGGGTATGTTTGTGTAATGCAATAAAAGGGGGTGTAGTTCTGTTTTAACCATATAATGTCAGTAGTTCTGTCAAAAGGCAAAAGAAGGGACGAAGTTCCGTCTTGGGCTCTTCTTTTTTTCAGACATGCTTCATGATTACGTGATGAGTTTACCATTTGAGCTTTTGTAAATGTATCACTTTACAAGTTGTCCTCGAATTTTTTTATCAACAAATTCAAGGTGTCATCTGCAATACGTTGCACTGCAGATGTGGGATTGTTCCACTCAAGCGACGAAATGCTGTTCATGTTGGGTAAACGCTTGTTTATACGCCTCAAAAGAAATAAGTCAACCGATTTTTCATTCACTAAAATCTCCAGCCATGAGACCAGCAAGTGCATATGCATATACCCCCGACGTTTCAGCTCCTAACGTATTAGTCCAAAGTGGGTTCAGACTAGGGCTGCACGATATTCAAAACTGAATAACGGTATCGGTATTCCAAAAAATACCGCGGTATACCGGTATATCGAAAACTGTTGAGATGTATGAACACAAGTACCACAATCGAGACTCGAGGCACGAACGAATTAGCATGCCTTGATGATGCGGTTCGAAAAACATTTACCCAACGCAGACGATATCAAAATTTATTATTTTCAAAATTAGTTTATCAAATTTTCCCCAACGATTTCAACAAAACTGCATCATGTGACACCTCATTGGAACGATCTCAACGAGCTCGTTCCAATGAAGGGTCACATGATATAGTTTTGTCGAAATTTTTGAAAATTATTTTTTCAACTGCTGAATTTGTATATTACGAGGGCACAAGCAGGCGATTCCTTGGATAAGGGCATAATATTATTCATTCGGGGCTACAGTAAAAAAACGCAAGACATCTTGAAAATTAAATTGTGGGTAAATAAATAATGACGATAAACCGATATTTTTGTAATTACACCGGTATTCAATCGATATTGGTTTGAATACCGGTATATATCGGTTTATCGATATACCGTGCACCCCTGGTTCAGACTCTGGTAAAAATGAGTGGATGAACTCACGTCTACAGCCTTTCCCTAATACTGGTCCCTCATCACACCAAAGGATACTCAAATTTTACGATCGATGCAATTTTTACGACACAAAATGTTTGTTTGGGCAAGAAATCTTACTATATTTCCTTCTCTATCAGGGGTTCTAACTCTGGTAGAATTTAGCGGATGACACCCACCCTTTGCTTGTAACCTTTCACCATGCTGCTCTATCACCTTAGCAAAGAACACCCAAATAGGGCTACAGATGTTTGAGTTAAAACACAAAATGTTTATACGAAACGAAATCTCACTAAATTTCAAGGTCCATCAATGGCAATAATTTCTGACAAGAACGAGTGACACGCCACACTCCACGTGGATAGCCTTTCATCTACTCTGGTCATTTACCATACCAAAGGACATTCAAATTAGGTAATCGATTGTTGAGTTTCAACAAAAAATATTTGTTTCGATAAGAATACTCACATTTCATGTCCTACAAGTGCTGTAACTCTGGTAAGAATGGATGAATGGGTCGGTTGTCATGCCAAAGGCCTTTCGAACTGGATCATCGATGCTTGAGTTATAGTTCAAACGTATCTACGTTATGGACGGAACTCTCAACTATATACTTCAAGATATCCTGATCGAAGTCGGGCTGGCCTTCATGTTGGAAAATGGCTGAAGTAGACGAAATAGACAGAACAATGAATGGGCAGGACATTCACACTTAGAACGGAGACAAAAGGATATTCGTATAGTTACTAGCATACAGATATAATACATGGGTGGCACGAACGAACGTCCTCAGCTTTTTCAAGGGTGCAATATTTTTTTTATTGGTGAGCCCCATCACGTATACTGCTCCACACCTTCCGCCGTACTCGTCATAATTTGAGAATCAAGGAAATGGCATTACTGTGGCTCTGCATGACAATTTCTTTCTACGGAATCGCTCCATGGAAGGGCAAGTACATCTTGCAAGTTTTTAACCCCCGCCCCTACAACCTCAACATTTTCGTTGAGCTTCATCGCCTCCGTTTTCAGCTAATGGGCCTTGCGATTCAACCCATGGGTCGATCACCCAATGCCCCCCCCCCCCCCCCACATCCCTGTGGGAATCCGACTGGTACTGCAGAAATTCCAGTTACCCCTCTTCCTCGGGTAGAAATGTTTCCACAGATAACTCAGAATTTCCAACTCTTTACGATTTCAGCCCGAAATGTTTCCAACATTGAAATTATGAGTCGGAATCGGGGGCGAGAACAAAATTTCCTCGACCTCCTCGTACACTATATCTGTCTCCATGCGCACAGGCCTTCAGATCAGTTTAATTTGGGCACAGCGGCAAATATGGATGTGGTCTGCATGGTTGGAGATAAAGCACCAGTATTGTCTTCTTCTTGGCGTCTGTTTTAGGTTTTAGGTCCCCGTCTAAAAATGCTAGTTTACAACCCCTTGTAAAAGGTCTTCACAATTATCACTTTTTTCCTTCCACCACCCTTTGACGTAAATTTACTCGACTAACTCGAGAAGGCTTCTTAGTTTCCCAGTGTCGAGCCAAAGGTCTATTTGAATGTAAATATTACGCATGGAGTTTACGGAGAAATGCCACAAACATGAATATAATAGTTCTCAAGTTTTAAGTGCATGATCATGTAGAATTCGCCACAGAAAAGCAATCGCCGTCGACAGTGTCGTATACGACACTGTCGACGCCGATTGCTTTTCTATGGCGAACTCTGGGGGTTTTTAAAAAAAATATTTTTCTGTTGCATTGTTTGATTCTAGGGTAAGCTCTAAACTACATTGCAAGCATCAGTGAAACGTGGCCAAACTATATATTGCCGAAACACTGCAAAACGTTGGAAAAAGTTTCAAACTCCGCATAATTTGGGCGCAATTATCTTATTTGGGCACAGCGTCTACCGTCGTTATAGTTGGTAAGAATTTAAAGACCTGCATGCGCAAGACAGGTATGTGTTATTTCATCGGTTTGTTCTGCATTTTCTGACGACTCGTCTGTTGGGAAAGTGAGTGTCAAACTGTTAAAAAAATAGGGCGTCGGTTCCCCCTTTCACAGGTCATAAATCCAAAATTAAGCAATATTCTTGTTACCATGATAAAAAATTGAACAATACTCAAACCGGACAAAACTATTTGCACAATTCGAGCAAAACGCAACATTAAACCCTCTGCGTGGTTCGGGTTTCTTATCGTTAATGCACACGCTTGTTCGTAATGGCTGTGGGGATTTATGTCATAGAAAAAATTGTTTGCTTTCGTCTATATTATTGATATAAATTAAATCTCGGTATTAAATGTTCTACGATCTAAGGGATGAAACTGTTTTTCAAGATAATGCGGGTCGCGTATATCATCGAGGTTCGAGTGTCCCTCCGATCAAATGTTAGAACACCTGTGTTCACGACGCGACACGTGCAACGCTTAATAACTGTCCACCCTACTAACCCCTGTTTAACTAATGCAGAGGAATGCAGTAAATTGTTTGTCTGGCTTCATACTGTGTCAAGCAGTTTTCAGTTGCAGGTCCAGAAACTGTAGGGTGTAAGTGTGAGTGCCTGTATGGAGAGGCGATGTCATTGTAGGGGAGCTATGGGTCTTGTGTGGAAGGGTGCCACCTCCTCTTAGAAATCATCATAATTCATTACCCAAATTTCTCGCATAAGTAACTATTTTACTTTATTGCAGAAAAAATATACGGTATGCCCCTCATCAGAAACAAGCTCAATCGGCTGGTTCGAATGAGGGGGTCCAGACTGCGTCTTGGGACAAACAAATTTTAAAATATTATAAATCTGAATGTCTGTGTTTTGTGAATAGAACTGGTCGGATATTGTGGTTACATTAGATGAGGGTTAACACCCATCTCGTCTAACTGTACGATGTCATTACCTGTATCACTGAGCGAGTAAATGCATATCATTTTGGTGACTAATCCAGTTGAGAGAAAAAAAGTAGAAACAGTTAACTTTCGGAGGTTGAGTTAAAGAAGTTAACATTGAAGGCAGCCGATAACACGACTGAAATTATTTACATACTGTGGATGTGTACCGTATTTATTAATAAATAAAAAAATACTTTGTTCATATCAATTTTTACTACACGCCTGTTCTATGTAATCCCCATCTACAGCAACACTAAACCATGCGGGAAATGAAAACCTGTTCTGCACATATGTGCGGAACGGAAATCGTTGACGGACTATTTTTTAATAGAAGCGAAATTTTACTGGAATTTCTACAAATGGTGCAACGCAATTACAATTTGAATCGCTAGCAATAGCTGAAAATTGTTCCCTGAGTTCCTATATGTTCTATGTGCCAGTAGGCACGTAGAACACACTGGAACTCCGGAGAAAAAACAGTAACACGGGTTCCCCTAGCAAATTTGGTTGGCGACAAAATGTGCTGTTTTTGTTGATAATTGTCAGATGAATTGCTTAGTGCCCTTCTACTAATTGTTTTTATAGACGTGAAGGCGTATAATAAACACCGAATGACACACGCGTGTGGATGTGTTAACCCTTTACCTAACATGAAAAGCAGACGACACTTGCAAAAATAATTCTTAAATAACTAATTTTTTTTCATTTTTTGTCTCAAAAACATACGTTATGACCCCTCGTTGGAACGAGCTCGACGAGCTCGTTCCAACGAGGGGTCATAACCTATGTTTTTGAGACAAAAAATGAAAAAAATAATGAAAATTAATAGGCAATTTTTGAGAATAGCGCTGGCCGGTTTTGGCCGTTACGTTAGGTAAAGGGTTAATCGATATGACACTTGTGCCATCGCGGAAGGATAAAATTAAGCTACGGGCTGCAAACCTCAGACCCTGTTAATGTGATATTCATCACAATAACGCATTTGTTCCAAAAAGACCTATTTTTTTAACTGTTTGACACTCACTTTCCCAACAGACGAGTCGTCCGAAAATGCAGAACATACCGATGAAATAACACATGTCTGTCTTGCGCATGCAGGTCTTTAAATTCTTACCAACTATAATGACGGTAGACGCTGTGCCCAAATAAAATAATTGCGCCCAAATTATGCGGAGTTTGAAACTTTTTCCAACGTTTTGCAGTGTTTCGGCAATATATAGTTTGGCCACGTTTCACTGATGCTTGCAATGTAGTTTAGAGCTTACCCTAGAATCAAACAATGAAACAGAAAAATATTTTTTTAAAAAACCCACAGAGTTCGCCATAGAAAAGCAATCGGCGTCGACAGTGTCGTATACGACACTGTCGACGGCGATTGCTTTTCTGTGGCGAATTCTACATGATCATGCACTTAAAACTTGAGATCTATTATATTCATGTATGTGGCATTTCTCAGTAAACGCCATGCGTAATTTACATTCAAATAGAACTTTCGCTCGACAAAACCAACATCGTGAAAAGAACAGGACAACTTTTAACGATAACTAGTTTAGTAGATAAACCTTCCGACTAACTACGACGTCACTGGAAAAATATTCAATAAATAATAAAGGTGGAGGTTACTCCATCTTACTTCAAATCGTAAAGTGATTTGAAATTTAAACAACACTTCATTTGGAAATCGCCTACTGTGCATGTGAAAAATCTAGAAAAATGAAGCCGTTTGCAAGTCACTCCTTTGATGAAATAATTACGAAACGAGCAACGTCATTTCAAATAGTTCGCGTAGTGACGTCGAACGTAACATATGCTACTGGAACCCCAAACACAGATGAAACTACGAGGGTTTTCGTCCATTCGGATAGTTAGCATATTTAGCTTATTGGAACATAGTCTAATGTCTGATATGGAATATATAAAGTTTACTGAATTTAATGTTGACGCAACGATCATTTACGTCAGATAAAACTTTTTTCGGAGATTTTATATTTCCGCCTCCACATGGGTCTCAATGTAGTTAGTAATTGTGCTTTTTTGTACAGCGTGGCCCCCATAACAGACATAATTCCAAGAACAAATTTCAAAAAGGGGTTATTTTTTTATCTGTTACTTGATCGCGACGTGAGGAATTCTCGCAAAGCGTCTATAGTGTGTAAAGGATTAACAGTTTCATAAAGTTTCCAATAAAGTAATATTTCACAAATGTATTTCACTTAGAGAGGCGGGTCATCACCCCTGACACCATCCCATAATTCGAAGATTCCAGTCGCCGCACGTCGCTGCGTGACAATTTAAAAATTTTATTAACGGAACTGCATCAAATATTCATTAAATATAAAATTATTTAATGAAAAAGCGAAATTCTTTCATTACTTCTCTTTGACGCCAGAATACATCATATGATCAATTAGGAACTGTCGTTCTTGAATATGATCAAGCTGCAAGAATTGTCCATTCATTTGATTGCTTAGTTGCCCAGGGATTGTATTTCTTCATTGCTTCTCTATAACCTATTCTAATTAGATTCTCTTGTAAATAAATTCATGCCTTGAAAATATTTAGATTGCTAATATTAGTTCCAGAAATAACACCCAAAACTGTGAAATCAGATCTGAGGAGATTTGTAATTTTCTTAATTAAAGTTTTCTTCACTTTCAAAGAAAATCCTTTAAAGCATTCTTCAAACATTTCCGCTAATATCAAAGAATCTACTTAAAGAAGAATGACAGCTTGCTAATGTTTTGGAATATTTTTTAACTCAACACCGCTCTCCCTCTCCTCGTTTAACCTTCTACGTTACACGACTAGAAGACGACACTTGTAAACAGGGGCGTCGTGTCGTTAAGGGGAGAGGAGTAAGAGAATGACTCCCAGCCCCAATATTTTTTCCAGTCGGGACATTTTCGTCAGGGTTGGGGTCTAAGATATCGATTCTCTCTTGCTAGTGATCATGTGACGTTTCTTAACGGACAACTATTTGAGACATAGAGACCAGGGAATCAGTGTTGTGGTCACACGATATTTATGAAACGAGTCTAAGAATTTTCCGTTTTGCCGAGCCTCTGGCGAGGCAAATCGAGAAATTCGAAGACGAGTTTCACAAATATCGTGTGACCAAAACACGAATTTCATATTCTGTTTATCATATGACACCCAAGTTACGGAAAACACATCTTTAAGGCAGAAAGGAAGGGTTAAAAAATGGAGTTTCACCTTGAACTTCATGCATTTGACTGTGACGCGTCATAGCTGAACACAGGCATACGTCATAACCACATTAATATGACACAAATCTTTTCTGTGATAACCAATCAGAAAGCTTTCTTTTGAAACTGACCAATGAAATCAACTGAAGATGTTATGAAGCACTAATTAATATTTATCGAAAATATGAAACGGTAAAAAGCCGAGAAAACGGAGAAGTCATGGGGGGGGGGGGGGGGGGGATTAGAATATTTATGGCGATCATACACCAGTCCTGAACTTCAAGCATTTATGCTCTCTCTCTCTCTCTCTCTCTCTCTCTCTCTCTCTCTCTCTCTCTCTCTCTTCTGTCTACTATGTCTAGGGAGGTTCAATAATACTTTAATCCTACAGCCCCAGAGGTTAGTGCGCCGTAGGATTACATTATCAATTATTATTCTCCTTTCCAGTTAGGTGTTATTGTGTTGCCTACTGACGGACTGCCAACTTTTATTTTTCGCAAAAGCTTATGCATACCGTTAGAAAGGGTTAGGTAGGGCCAAAATCGATATGAGGCGCGCTACTAAACTCCAAAATGTTGTATGCCTTCGTAAAGGCGATAGCCTGTCGCGTTTACGAAGAGAGACAACTGCTTGGAGCATGGGGAGCAAAATGGCAGTTAACAGCAGAATTGGTGTCTCACACTAATGAACTTTTTGCTTAATTCTGAAATACTGAACATTTTATTTCGTAGCACACTAAAATAACAATGTACACGATTCTGAGACCGAATATTATACTGCTGGTAAGCAGCAAAGCGACAGGAACTGTCTTCCTGCTCACCCCATCATTAGACTAAAAGCAATCTTCACAGCAGATGTATCTTCAAAATAATATACCGAAACATGCCTATATTAACCAGTATCTGATAAAAACAGACGATATTCATAATTACGGTGGCTGATTTAGGCCACCCTCAACACTTTTTTTATCTCGAGATCTCGAGATAATATCTCAAGATCTCGAGAAACTTTCTCAAGATCTCGAGATAATTATCTCAAGATCTCGAGATAATATCTCAAGATCTCGAGATAATATCTCAAGATCTCGAGATAATATCTCGAGATCTCGAGAAACTATGTCGAGATCTCGAGATAATATCTCGAGATCTCGAAATAATATCTCAAGATCTTGAGAAACTATCTCAAGATCTCGAGATAAGCATATATAATCGGTGTCACCTTTTGATCATTAGTATGAATTCATTCAAAGTGTTTCTTCACTTGTCCTATTTTGTCCGACTGCAACATATTCATGCCCCCCCCCCCCCCCCCCCCCCCATGACAGCTACACGAATCCACTCCTGTCACTCAGAAAACTTATCAACCAATCACCTTGTTGCGAAGTTATGAGAGCCACCAACTCTCAGTCCAGCACTACCAACACTAATATAAACCGAGTCCCGTCATACGAACTTGCACTTGCTGGTGTCCTGTTCCCACTCCAAACCCAACGCGTCAACCTAACACCCGGTACCTCCTAGTGCATACTGTAATGTTTTACCCTAAAACTCAACGATTTCTCACTTCTTTTTCGCCCAGCCCATGCTGATTGTAGAGATGTTTACCCTAAAACACAAAGTTTAATCACTACTTTACAAGACACACACCCATAAATACTAAATATTTCCTTCCAGCTCCACAGTGAATGGAGTGATTTGTACCACAACTCACAGAGTTTACTCACTACTTTACAAGACACAGACCCGTAAATACAAATAGCTCTCCCTGCTCCACGCTGAAAGATTTCATCCCCACTCCCTTGGTGGATTTTTCACCTACTTTCCACTTTGCTGACTGAGACATATAACATAAGTTTAACCCCATTCCCGCGTCCATTTTGACCGAGCAAATCGACGGTGCTACCCGATGTATAATAACCCTACACCAGCGACAGCTTTAAACCTACCCTAGTATTCCCTTTCCTCTCGTTGGTTTGAAAAGTCTGGATTAGGCGTAACTAGTTATCTCCAGCGGATACCGCTTCCGGACGAGTGATTAAGGACCTCATGTATTACCAACGTCAATGTTGCCCAGTACAAGGCTGCAAATGTTAGACAAAACCGTGAATTTATGGTCAATACCCAGCAATCTCCTGACACACAAGAGCCGTTCTCACAATTACACACCTAAACTGAAACCCATAATCCTGAGCCCAAGAGGCGAATAGAATCCCCCCCCCCCCCTCCTGTGAATCCTAAACGTGGCAGGATGGGCATGACTAACATTGTTTCCACACAAAACCCAATTACATGTAGTAATGAAAAGACTGACCTGTCGCCCGACAAGTCTCAACGGTCCATACACCTTTCACACTCCTCCAGAGACATACCCGAAAGTGACAACTCCAATGGTGATACAGTCTCGCGCATATATAGAAGGGCAACTTGAACCCGATTCCCAGTATCTCCGAACAAGATGAAGCATCCTCAACGTCGTTTACTGCACCCTTAACCAGCTGCAACATGGCACCCCAATTAACCATACGAACCTCCGTGATCATATACTCTCACCCGCTCACAGGAGATTCCCCAGTACTTGTGACCACACCCGCAACGTCAACTCATGAATCGTACCATAAGATTGATTGGTCCCCTATGTTCTCACCGGCTGAAACCCATTCCAACCTGGGAAACCTTAATTTCGCCATCCATGAGAGCATAGTTCCACCAGGACCACGCTCCACTCCCTCTTAATTCACAAGATGACACAAACGCACACCCAATTTATGAGAGCAACATCTTGCCCATCCAAACCCCGATAGCGCATCACACCATTGATTTGTCCTCCAACAATACCCAACTATGAAAACACTTTTCATACTTCTCCAGTGGGACTCCCAACAATACCCCTCAAAACGACACAACTGCGAACCACCCTGCAATGATAGTCGAAACTCAAACCCGTGAACATACCGCCCGGTTTGACCTATCGCTGCTGCAGGTCCCCAAAAATGTTTGACCCAATTGGCGAAAGTGTCCCGCTCGCGAAACAGTGAACCCCGCCGATTTATCGGCAATCTGATGCCTCCTGGTCCCTATATGCCCCCTCCCCGAATATTTCTACCTTGTTTGGGGTGCATCACCACCTCCTTTTCTAATCTGAGTCCAAACACTGAAAATTCTGGAAAACTCTCATCCAAATGCTACATGTGGTAGGTATCTGTTAGATGCAGGCCTGTGTGCCCAGAAATGTTTCCAATTTTCATAAGATTCTTCCCAATCTTCACTGTCATATTTTAATTAATGATTGGGGTTTGACAGAATTCTCCCTGCCAGCTCATATAGCGACTATATCAGTCCTATTGGTGGAGAAAACACATAAGTGCGCTCAAAACTAATGTCAACTATTGTTGAGGAGGTGAGTTGACCATGTCAGAAGCCTTTAACCGAGTGCGCTTCGAATTTTTCTAAGAGTCTGAACAAAATAATAATTAAGAACGGAAGGTGAGAAGTATATATATAACATTTAAAGGGCCACGCATGTTCGTGTTTCAAAAATGTTTTTTTATAAAACCAACTGCATGACATTCCCCGTGTCAAAATAGCTATGTAAATTCTCGGGGCCACATACGAAATGCCCGGAAGTGCTAAAAAAACGGTCCTCGACAACGCAATGTTTACCACATAAATAAGCTAAAATAGTCTTTTTATGGTAATAAAATATAACCAAAAAATGTTGAAACACGAACTTGCGTGGCCCTTTAAATGTGATATATATACTTCTCACTTTTAGTTCTTGATGAGTTGTTTGTTCAAACTCTAGGAAAATATTCGAAGTTCATTCGGTTTAAGGCTTCTGACATGGTCAACTCACCTTCCCATCAATAGCTGGCATTAGTTCTGAATGCATTTATGCGTTTTCTACACCAATAGGGCTGATATAGCTGGCAGGGAGAATGCTGTTAAAACCCAATCTTTGAGTCAAATATGACAGTGAAGATTGGGAAGAATCTTATGAAAATTGCACGCATTTCTGGGCAGACAGACCTGCATCTAACAGCTGTCTACTTATCGCATGCAGCAGATGAGAGGGTTTTCCAGAACTTTCACTGTTTAGACTCAGATAAGAAAAGGTGGTGATGCACCCAAGCTAGGCAGAACTCTCCGGGGAGGAGGGCATATAGAGACCAAGAGGCATCAGATTGCCGGTAAATCGTGGATCTAGGGTGATACTCAGGTCAGCTGGCAAAGGGGCCCTTTGTGGGAATTGGAGTAGCGAAAAGGAGGGGGTGGATGCGTTGTAACCTGGCAGGGATAGGCGATGCTCTCGTGTCATGAGAGCATCTTTCCCTTATATCATTGGCAGGATTCAATCCTCTGGAGGATCGTCCCTCTTTCATCTTGGGGTACCAGAAGGAAGGGGAACTGTTGTTGCGCCCCAGGAAGGGTTTGCTTGATTTAGGCTGGAGGGAGGCACCAGATGGCCAGTTAATCTACGGTGGGGATGCTATTATGGGTATCTTTGGGAGAAAATCCCTTTATGGGACCGGGAGTGGCAAAATAGAAAGTGGCGTGCTACTTGTTGTTTCAAATGTCGCGGGGACATCTTTTCAACACAATATTGCGGGGTTTACTGTTTGGCTGGCGGGGGGGGGGGGGTGCATTTTCGCTTATTTGGGAGGACCGCCAATTGGGTCAAACATTTTTTGGGGAGCTGTGGCAGCGATAGGTCAAACCGGGCGGTATGTTCACGGGTTTGAGTTTCAGCTATCATTGCAGGGTGGTTCGCAGTGGTGTCGTTTTGTGGGGTATAGTTGGGAGTCCCGCTGGAGGAGTAAGAAAAGCGTATTCATAGTTGGATATTGTTGGAGGACAAATCAATGGTGTGATGCGCTGTTGGGGTTTGGGTGTGCAAAATGTTGCTCTCATAAATTGGGTGTGTGTCTGTGTCACCTTGTGAGTTAAGGGGGAGTGGTCTGTGGCAGGTGGTCCTGGTGGAACTATGCTCTCATGGATGGCGAAATTAAGGTTTCCCAGGCTGGAATGGGTTTTCAGTCTGTAAGAACATAGGAGACCAATCAATTTGTTTATTTATTTGTTGTTGTTTGTGGTCACATATTTCTGTGCAATGGCTAATCATGACCATGACAGTTATACGGGTGGAGGAAGCCGGAGTATCCGAAAAGAACCACCGCGCAACTGTCAGCTCCCCAACATACTAACTCCACACAAGCAGGGTCTGCATTGGTTGAAGACAGGTGCACCATCGGCATGCAGTACGCCTTAGTACACAGCGCCACCGTGCCCCCACGTAGGCAGTGGGGTGAAGTGTCTTTCCTAAAGACACAACGCGGTTGCCGAACCAACCAAGGACCTCTCGACTTTTAGCTCGCACGCGCGTGTACCTACTGAGCCACGGCGCCTCCAGGACCAATCAATCTTGTGATACGGGATGTCCTGTATTACTGTCGGTTCATGAGTTGACATTGAAGATGGGGGTCACAAGTACTGGGTGGTTTGGGGGGGGGGGGGGGGCTCTCCTGTAATTGGGGGAGACTATGGGATCACGGAGGATCGTATTGTTAATTGGGGTGCCATGTTTGTAGCTGGTTAAGAGTGGCAGTAAACGAAGTTGAGGGGGGCTTCATCTCGTTCCGTGATACTGGGAATCGGGTTCAAGTTGTCCTTCTTTATATGTGCGGGACTGGATACTTCACCGTTGGAGTTGTCACTTTGGGGTATCTCCCTGGATAAGTGTGAAAGGTGTATGGACCGTTGAGACTTGTCGGGTGACAGGTCAATCTTTTCATTTTTACATGTAATTGGGTTTTGTGTAGAAACAATGGTTATGGTTATGGGTTTCAATTTTTCAATTTGGTCCTGGGGGTCAGGAGATTGCTGTGTATTTACCATAAATTCACGGTTTTGTCTGGCTTCTGCAGCCTTGTACTGGGCATACCCTTTTCTTCACTGACGTTGGTAATACGTGAGGGCCTTAATCACTCGTCCGGAAGCATTATCCGCAGGGGCTAACTAGTGACGCTTAATCCAGACTTTCCAAACCAACGAGAGGAAAGGGAATCCGACGGTAGATTTATAGCTATCGCTGGTGTAAGGTTATTATACATCTAGTAGCATCGTCGATTTGCTCGGTCAAAATGGACGCGGGATGGGGTTAAAGTTATGCTGTATGACGGGTCCGTGGAATAACAGCGTGTCAAGAGACGATGCGTCTCAGTCACCAAAGTGAAAAGTTGGTGAAATATCCACCAAGGGAGTGGGTGATTGGTTTCACTGTGGGGGTGAAACCTTTCAGCGTGGAGCTGGTGGAGCTATTTGGTATTTACGGGTCTGTCTGTATCTTGCAAAGTAGTGAGTACACTTTGTGAGTTGTGGTAAAAATCACTCCATTCAATGTGGAGCTGGAAGAAAATATTTGGTATTTATGGGTGTGTGTCTTGTAAAATAGTGAATAAACTTTGTGTTTTAGGGTAAAACTCACTACAATCAGCGTGGAGCTGAGAGGAAAAGAAGTGAGAAAACAGTGAGGTTTAGGGTAAAAAACACTACAGTATGCACTATGAAGTACCGGGTACTGGATCAACACTTTGGATTTGGAGTGTTAGACAGACACAAACTTTTCATCTTGTAAAGTAGTGAGAAAACGTTGTGTTTTAGGGTAAAGGCGCTACAGTAGGTACTGGGAGGTACCGGGTGCTGGGGTTGGAGTGGGAACAAGACACCAGCAAGTGCAAGCTCGGATGACGGGACTCGGTTTATATTAGTGCTAGACTGAGATTTGTGGGCTCTCATAACTAATACGCAACAAAGTGGTTGGTTGATAAGTTATTCACTTTTCTGAGTGACAGGAGTGGATTCGTGTAATTGTCATGGGAGGCATGAAAATGTTGCAGTCAAAAAAGATGCGATAAGTAAATAAAGTTTGTGTGACAGGAGTGAAATCATGCAAATGATCAAAGGGTGATTATATATGCCTATCTCGAGATCTCGACACAGTTTCTCGAGATCTCGAGATATTATTTCGAGATCTTGAGATATTATCTCGAGATCTTGAGATATTATCTCGAGATCTTGAGATAGTTTCTCGAGATCTTGAGATATTATCTCGAGATCTCGAGATATTATCTCGAGATCTCGACATAGTTTCTCGAGATCTCGAGATATTATCTAGAGATCTTGAGATATTATCTCGACATCTTGAGATATTATCTCGAGATCTTGAGATAATTATCTCGAGATCTCGAGATAGTTTCTAGAGATCTTGAGATATTATCTCGAGATCTCCAGATAAAAAATGTATTGAGGGTGGCCTAAATCAGCCACCATATTACATAATATATACAGACCATGTTCGCAAAAGTTCGGCTTCGTTCTGGAAATAAGCACTCCTAAGAACGTCACCAGATATAACACTGTGAAAAAATTGCAAACGGGTGTATGGAGAGAGTAGGACAAAACAAAGAAAATAACGCCACGCCCTTTGGTGATTTTCATCAACTATTTGGGGATGGATGTGTGAATAATGAGAATATACTGCCAACCACACGAGTCTGGAAACGTACAATAGATGACGCCCAAGACTCATTTACGGACAGGGACATCCATTTAATCCTTTCAAAAACTGAGCTGATATAAGACTATAATATACAAGAATCCATTTTGTATTCAGGTGTGTGTGAGGGGGGGGGGGGGGCGGAGAGTTGTAGGTAAACTTTTACTGGTCCTCTTTACCGATTTCAGCTGAACCATAACCCGATCGGTGTGCTCAAATCGACTCCTGTTTAACGTCTATCAATTTTTCTCTATGTAAATGCGTTCGTACTATGGTCTAAGCTGTTAGTCAGGGCCACAGTAGACCTCTAACAGGAGTACCGCTGGTTGGCGGCATCATTGTATGGCCGCTTCATGTAAATTCAATTACTTTGCATGGCAAAATATTCCTCACCATCTCAATTTTGTACAAGAACCAGAGATATGGGAAATGGGAATTGATCACTTAATTTTAATTTTCAAGTTTTTTGCACGGACAAGCAAAAATCACCCAAAAAACCAAGATGGCTGCCATACTGAAAATGCCAAAATACTGATTTTCAAAACATACCCTCTCATAGTTAGCGTAATGTACCACAAATAGGGTTCTGTGGTCATTTGTTCGTTTTTCAAGTCAATGCTCGGACAAGCAAAAATCACGAAAAACTGAAGATGGCTTTAAAAGCTGTACTGCACACATTACTGTGCTGAGATCACTGACGCGAACAGTAAATTACTGCTTGATCGCCAATGCGATCCGATCAAAGTATTTCGTCCGCTTTTATGATCACAAAAGATTAATATTTCTTTACTCATGATCACAACACACTGTTATTACGTCTTTCTCGCATTTTAAACATCTGTCTACTCTTCTGCTGAACTGAACAATATTTAACAGGAGCACCGCCAGGCGTGGCTAAATACTCCCGTTTGACCGTAACTCGAGTAAAAATAATTGGTAGGGACCCATATTCGTACTTGGCCAGTATTATCAGCTTGGAAATATACATGTCAACTTTGGTTGAGATCAATTGATCCAAACTGGAATTATCGGTCGGAAACCAAAAATGTTCATAGACGGTCGAATTCCAAGTCGAAAAAGGGCCGTAACTCGTATAAAAATAATTAGACGGAACCCATATTTGAACTTGGCGTGTATTACCAGCTGCGTAATACACATACAAACTTCGGTTGAGATCAAATAATCCAAACTGGAGCTATAGGTCGAAAACCAAAAATGTTAACGTTCGGACAGACGGATGGACAGACTGATTACATAGTACGACCGTTTTTCAAATGGGCGTATAAAAACTAGCGCCTATGGCAATAATCGCGTTTGTCAAATTAATTCTTTACCGGTGTAACAGGAATGGAAGTCCGTAGGAAAATTAGTCCCTCTGGACTATTATTCCGCGGAATTATAGTCCTAGGTCTAACATTTTTAGGAATAGTAGTCCGCCGGACTACTATTCCTAAAAATGTTAGACCTAGGACTATAATTCCGCGGAATAATAGTCCAGAGGGACTAACGTTCCTACGGACTTCCATTCCTTTTACACCGGGCGTGTGTATGTTTTTTTTTCAACCTGACGGCCTGTTCGTGCACCGAAAACCCATGATGGTAGATACAAAAGGAATACTTAATACTGCTATTCCTTTCTGGTCAAAGGTAAATTTTTATAATCCTTGTCTCTATTGACGTGCTGCTTTAAGCACAGTAAAAAATATGTGTACATATTACCTAACACTATAAATATATAATATCACACGCTTTCAGTGATTAATTGCTTATTAAACCACTATTTGGGATCAAATTCTCTTCTTTCTGACATAAAGTTCCGCCCAATGATCTTTATCCCTCGGATTTGCAGAACAATGTTTTCAAATATAAGCAATATATGATACGTTTAAACGGATCTATCTCGGCAACATCGTTCACAACCTAACGTTTACTAGCAATATAAAAGTTTTATTCACTTGAAATATTTTTTAAATTAAAGACTTTACTGGATAGAATATCGTAAGTTAAATAACTGATACAATTCATTTATCATCTTTCAATTGTTCACATTCTTCTCACGTCCGCTGCACATACATCTGCATTTAACCCTATAGGGAGTTCAAATTTCTAACTAGAGATGTTCTGTTGAAGGCAATTTATCCAGAGGTGGATTTACCCTGACGCTTGAGCCAACCGGGCGACAGTCGAAAAATGATTGGCCCAAGACAAAGGTATATATACTGAGTAAAAAAAGAAAGTTTAATAAACTTTGAGGAGCCATTTTTTCAGTATTATCGACTTAAATCCCAAACAAATTATTGTAAAATCATATTTCGAGTCTAGCTGTATGAATTTGCATAATTTCATGTTCTTACTGTTGCCAGCGTCACGTCATGTCGCCATTCAGACATGGGGTGAAATGAAAAGTTCACATGTGCAGTCAATTGTAGCGTGTATATCCACCGTTTGCCTCTAGGGTGGCATCGACGGTGCATGGACCTGATAAGTCTCAGGATGTCTCCCTGTGGTATTGCGTTCCACTCCTGCCTTAGAACATTACGTAAATCGCCTGACGTCTGAAGATCATGAAGTCGAACCCGACGGTCCAATTGATCCCAAAAGATGCTCGATTGGCGACAAATCGGCGAAAGTGGGGGGCCAGGGAAGAAGTTCGATGCTTTCCTCCCCAGGAAAGGCACGACAGATACGCGCCACGTGACATCAGCATTGTCTTGCTGGAATAACTGCAATCCGACGTTAGCGTTGAACGACAGGACAACAACAGCGTTAAGAATTTCGTCCCTATAGCATTGCCCATTCAGATTACCATCGATAAAGATCAACTGCGTTCGATGGTGCAAGGAAAATCTCGCCCAAACCTTTTCACTACCCCCGCCGAAACGGTCGTATTCCCGCACGCAAGCATCAGAAAACCGTTCTCCTCGTCGGCGATACACTCTTGCCCAACCATCAACGCGCCGTAGACAAAATCGTGATTCATCACTAAAAAGAACTGCGCTCCAACGCTGCTGAGTCCAGCGTACACGCCGACGTACCTATCCCATTCTGACGGTACAATGACGTTCGGCAAGGATTGGTCCGTGGTATGGACGCCTACTGCGGATGCCGTGTTCAGCGAGTCTGTTGCGGACAGTTTGTGCACTGATTCTATTGTTAGTTCTACCAGGAGTAATTGCTGCTGTCCTCGTCGCCAGAAGGGAGCGATCCCGAAAGCGAGACGTCCTGATGTGTCGGTCTTGTGCAGGGGTCGTAACTCTTGATCGACCTGAACGCGGTCGGTCGGAAGTAGATCCAGTGGTTCTATACCTTCCAATGAGACGGTGAATAATGGCCACAGTGACTCCGAACTCAGCAGCGAGCTCATCTGGAGGTATCCCAGCCTCGTGCATACCATGATGTTCGGTTCACCTTGGCATTTTTTAAAATGTCGGAAAACAAAAACTAGCGTGTTTTCTCAATAACCCAGGATCTCTAGCACAACATAACACAAAGAAAATCGTCGGTCATCCATTCAATTTGACATTCTCGGGTAGCACGTGCTATTTTGAAATCCGTATCAAAATTGTATACGGTTGGGTGGACAACAACAACATGTCATTAAACTCTTTGCACGACTTCTTGTCCACAAACATGCAACATTAGTACTATTATATTTCATCCTTTATGCTATTTTTTCACATTTGTTTCTATTATACTTTCTTTTTTGACTCATTATAGAAACATATATTCAACAACACGAATAACTGATCTGACTGACAATTTCCTTCGTCAGTCTCCCTAGTTTAGTCAGAATATTTCAGGGCATCATATCTCAACTGCAGATATCACTGTAGGCATGGCTCACGATTTTCGTCACTGGAAGAGATTTATCGGAAAGTTAGCTCCCCTTAACTCCTATAGCAGTCAGTAAATTTAACATTGGGAAGATGGGAATTTCATATAAATGATTAACGTAGCGAATTTATATCATCGGTGTGCGCATCATTTCACAAACTTCAGACATTTTCCTGTAGAGTAGTATAAAAATACAGAAGCTGCCTTTTAACATTTTTCCCCCAATAAGTTTGAACGGTTGACTTTTAACCCTTAACCCAACGTAACGTCAAAACCGGCCAGCGCTATTCACAAAGATCGCCAATTAATTTTTATTATTTTTTCATTTTTTGTCTCAAAAACAAAGGTTATGACCCCTCTTTGGAACGAGTTCGTTCCAAAGAGGAGTCATAACCTATGTTTTTGAGACAAAAAATGAAACAAATTAGTTATTCAAGAATTTTTATTGCAAGTGTCGTCTGGTTTTCATGTTAGGTAAATGGTTAATCTCTGTTGAAACCCCCTTTAGAAATAAGAGACGTTTTCACAACCTTTTGATGTTCTGTAACTTGTTTCATTATACCAACAGTGTGCACATCGTGACAAAAAAAATCAGATCTGTCTTTTCCATTAAAAATAAGTCTAGGAGGCCATATTTACTAATTTTTTTACTTGGAAGAATAAAAACATAAAAACTAGCATATTACTGTAAAAACACATTCGTTAAACAAAGAGAATAAGGGGACGCTTAGTGTTGCTAGGTATGACACCTTGTAGATATTCTTAATGACAGATTATATGTACACTTGTTCCTTCTAATTAGCTTACCATAAAAAGCCAAGTTTCCCTTTGTTACTTTTAATAAATGAAAAAAAGACAGCCTCGGGAGCTGTCTATTGTGTTCGTTTATTAAAAGCAACAAAAGGAAACATGGCTCGCGTCTTACTGATGCCATAGGACATAGGTATTTTCTCAACAATCACTTGCTTCCAAGTTGAACCTCCCTCCACATTTAATAATTTCAGAGGAGACAACTTTATCGAATGTCCATTTTTCATGATGATACAGGCCAGGGGTGTTTTTTTTTTTTTTTTTTATTATATCTGCAGATGTGGGTAACTGATATTCAGATCTAATTGTTGTCTAAATTTACTATTACCATCAACCATTTGTGACAGACGGGTGTCTATCCGGGGGTCTTTGAAGTTTAGTGAATAAGCCATGTTGTCACCCGATCGAACTGAGCTTTCGACGTGGATATCTGGGACCGTGTGTATTAATATAAGGCCTGCTGATACGCTGTTATGGAATTGTACATGATTTTAAGGAAAGGAAGATGCAAATAAATTCCCAAAATGCAAGCGTTGAGCTCTCTTTTGTACCAAAGTTGAAAATACTGCCGAGGGTGCATGCTCAGAGGCCACCTAGCACGTCTGCCTTTGATACTTGCCGTAAATGCCTTACGAGACACCTGCATGCTAGGCATCTGTCGACCACACCACTCTAGTCTCAAATTCGGCGACAGCTGGTACAACACTGTGGATCCGCTTGTGCTACCATATAACACTTACATTTCCAGTGGGATATTCGGCAGGACGCACCCGCTGCGCACCCATCAAAAACTTCACCTCAATGCCTAAACATTTTGTGAACCAGATTTCGTTTTCAATTATTCAGGGCGGTCAGTCACTTCTTTACTGCTTTGATTTCTAATACAACACTTCGTCACCGACAGTGGGCATCAGCATGCATAACACTCTCGCTTTCAGGTGAATTTATCGGCCGCCGGTTCCCTCGTCGATATTGTTTGAAGTTCACCATTCCAATGTAATCACAGTTCCTGGACCCGCTGCTGATTTTTTTATTGGTGCTTAAGGTCACAGTAAGTATCTATGGCTAAATCGCGACCGAAACCTGAGTATGAAGACAAGTTTAACAGATTGTTTATCCTTTAGCAGCCCAGTTTAGTGGACTCCCCAGGCGTGGGTCACCGGCACATCCCACCTCCCGGAATTTCCCACGGTATATTCCCGTGATAGCATGTATAATAACGTCATAAAATAATTCCTGGTTGGCAATATGCAAGGGCTCCAATTTTGTTCTGTACATAAGCGGTAAACGTTCTAAAATTAAAATGTAATTTGCTGGTTAAATAATGCATCATTACATTGAAAATAAACCAACAACAAGAAAAGAAAACATGTTTGCACTGTGTGTTACGCATCATACGTCCAATAAACTGTCACTTTTCTCTGTCATTGTATTGTTAGAATTGTAATTTAAACAACAAAAGTTAAAGTTTAGGCAATTACGACAGCAGTAGATGCATTAGACATGGCGTCTGTATACATCTTAGTCAAGAGAGAAAAGTTACTACATTACTCAGTAGGTCTGTAGATATCTACAATATACTCAGTACACGTTCTGTTTTACTGGTAACAAAGGACCCGGTAACCAATGCCGGGGTGGGGTGGACCTCTAAAGTGAGTAATATAGATATAAAGGATTGGCCAAACGTGATTCGTGCTTTAATATTTACGCATCTGAAATAAACACCAACCAACACATAAAACACCCCCAACAAAGTGAACTAGGACTGGCTAGGTGGACTAAAATCGAAAGGAAGCATTGTCTAATCATCCACGAGTAACCACTAAAACTATGATTTGATCAAATAAGCGGTTCTTTAGTTATTTGAAGGAAATCAAAGGTTAGCGGATGGACGACGGGCGGACATGGTGAAAACATAACGTCCCCGAGAGGTTCTCAGGGGCATTAAAATGCTTCTGCCGAAACAATGAACAAATACGAAAATACCCTAACTCCCGTTTCACGTAACGTGATATCAAACATGTTCGACTATTGGCTCCGGTTTCGGCTTGACGTAAATTTGCATATCCTTCGAAAACTCTCGAAGCCAAAAGAAGTACTAAAAGATCTGTTAAGGCCGAGAGGTCTGTATATGCAAAGCTGTTCAATCCAAAATGTTTCTCTAGAAACCTGCTCAGCTTTAGTCCAGTCGGGTTTCGAGCCAATAATAAAAGCCTGGGATGAAGTGAATGGGCGACACGTTGTCATGTTCCATTTTGAATGACCTGTAGTTGTACACATGTTTATGAAATGAAGTGCAGGTTCGCCAATATTTTGAATTCCGCCGAGACCACACTGGATCGGGTAAATCAGAGCTTTTGCAATCTGCTCGGCCAAATAACAGCCGTACAACGACCCCGAGCCAGGGGTGCCACTACAAACAATTCTGAGTTCTTTGACTTTCACCTCGGATCGCTCGTGAGTCGAAATTACAAGTTGGAGCCAGGTGACAGTGTTATCGTCAAGATTATTCCAATTTTAGAGAAACATCTTGAATTGAACAACTTTGTACGCAGAGACTTCTCGGTCTTAACACACTACCAGTACTTCTCGATTCCACGAGTTTTCGAAGGCTTTGTAAATTCGCGTCATGTCGAAATGGGAGCCAATAATGGAAGACTGTGTTGCTATCACGTTATGCGAAATAGGAGTTAGGGTTTTTTGGATTTATTTCTTTTCCTGCAGCATTTTCCATCTATTGATTTCCGTTTGCAACGGGTCTTTTCATGACTCCCCTTCGTTGTAGACGGTACGGAATTTCCTCAAGTTCATCTCCCAAGTCATTCAACGGTGCTGAATGTCTCATTAGGATCGTTAGCCTTTTTGCATTTTTGTTCAGCACACTACAGCCAAAGTTTCAAAGCTAAACTGACCAAATTTGGTACACTCGTTACTGGTGACTTCTAGTTATGCAGTTAGGCATTCTTTTTCCGATATTCGACCTTTACCCAAAGCAACGTTTTTCTCTGTGTTTTAATATCAGCTCCTCTATCAAGCCTCTCTCTTTCATATTTTGGATATAACATCTGTAACAAAAACATATCAAAAAAGGTGGTAGTGACCTAGCAAATTATCAACGGTTACAACCAAATTTTTGGGCGTCGTAATTTACGTCAACGTCACAAAAATAAAATGTCGGCCGATATCAATGAAATTTTAGTGTGTTGTAGAGCTCATAAAAATAGGAGACAGCTGGGGTTTTTTTTCGATATAACGCCATTTTTGAAGTGTTTACGTCACTTCAAAGTTTAGGCTATTTCATAAAAACGCCCCTTTTTTATTTCCTTATCTCCTTTTTTATATATTACACCGCTATGAAACCACACACACACAGTTTTATGGACATTTTAAATTGTGCACACCCATTGTTTAATTAAAATGTCCCTGCCGATGCCGGCGATACCAATTTTACGTTGTTTACATTTTAGTTTCAACCTCATTTGAAGCCTCAGTCTTCTGAAATTTTGAGAATATAATCTCCAATACAAACCCAGCCTAAAAATCTGTTAACGTCCAAGGAAATTCCACCCGTGAAGACCAAACTCTGATGTAACGTTATAAGTGTCATAAGGTCAAAAATTAAAATGCGCCGATTAACACGGGGACCTAATTGGAATAAACGTGAATATGCTCCCATCCGCAATATGGGCTCCTATAAGAAGCCCAAACATGGACATAGGGACTTGCTTTCAACAAATTTTAATCTGGTTACAATGCTGTGTATCAAATATCAAAAGATTGGTGGTTATGGAAAAAAGATTTTAAAAGAATATTCCTCATATTCCACTAAGTCAAAATTCGGGCGCCCATGGGAGAGGAGGGGTGCAAATATTAGCCCAGGGACATGGTTTGAATAAACGTGAATCTGACGAGAATCCGTGAGCGTGAATTCCCCAAACTATTTCAAGATTTCGACTGGTGGATTTGAAGAAGATTTTTAAAGAATGATCCTCATATTGCACTAAGTTAAAATTTGGGCTGCCACAGGGATCCCAAAGTTGAATAATGAGATCTGATTTGAACACAAAATGAATATGACCCCCTGTAAGGATCCTGGGTACCAAATTCAAAAGATTATGATTGCTGTTTATAGAGAAGACTTTTATAGAATATTCCTCGTATTGCATTAAGTTAAACAGGGAGCCTAAATATGAACTAAGGAGCTCGACTGAAACAAACTAGATAGAATCTTTCCCTCAATGGATGCGGGGTATCAAATATCAAAAGAGTCTGATCAGTCGTTCTGGAGAAGATTTTCAAAGAATCTTCTCCATATTTATTTATTATTGGGGCTTAACACTTTCGGCAGCCAGGGTCACCTCGTGTCAGACAGATTTAGGAGGAAGCCAGAGCAGCCAGAGAGAACCACCGAGCAGCCGCGAGCAACTGCCAGACTCTCCAACGTACTAACTCCACCAAAGCAGGCTTAGCATGAGCTGAAGACAAGTGCACCATCGACGTCAGTATAACCCATGACACAGCACCACTGTGCTCGCACGTGGGCAATCGAGATTAAGTGCCTTGCCCAAGAGCACAACGCAGTTACCCCCTTGGGGATCGAACCATGGTCGAACCATGGTCCTTTTTTCGATTTGAAGTCCAATGCCGTTACCACTAAGCCATTTCTTCAAACTGGACTTAGGGATCCCAAATATGAATCCAGGGACCTGATTTGAATAAATTTGAATTGACTCTCTAAGGAAGCTGTATCAAATATCATGATTCTGATTGGTGGTTCTGGAGAAGATTGTTAAAAATATTTCTCATATTGCACTAAGTTAAAATGAACCCAGGAACCTGATTTGAACAAACTTCACTTGAACACCCTAAGGGTGCTTTATTCCAGATATCAAAACATTCTGATTGGTGGTTCTGGAGAAGGTATTGTTGATTTCAAAGCTGATTTTCTGATGCACCCTGTAGGTCTGGCAGCTTTATTTGAACAAGCGTGATTTGACATATGATGAGGTACATGCAACTGAAATTTGGTTGCCTTTGGTTCAGGAAGGTTTTGAGAAGACAATATCGCAAAGTTTACGCGGTACAAGCGGAAAGACGGAAGCACCAAATACAAAGTAATCACTAAAGCACTGATTGAACTTTGCTCGAGTGAGCTGCAAATGTCAATAAATGAACCAGCATGAGTTGGGTCATCGAGAATATATGTTTTTATGAGAATTAACTTACCAAATGAGATTGAGCCGCATCAAGGGCGGTTCTGTGGTAATTTCACAGGAGAGTGAAATGAACCAAAAGTCTTTCTTTGGCTCCAAATCTCCGTTTTCCCATGGGATCGTATTAACTTGAGACCGCAAGCGACCACAGGCAACGTTTCGGGATTAGAGTCCCCAACATTAACGCTAACTCGTTATATGGGGTGTAACCAATATATATCCGACGTTTGGTGCCGATATTTTAACGTTACCCCCTAAGTTTTCATTTTTAATATATAGTACGATATCCAGCTTACGGTCTCACTTTTCCGTAGCTGGGAACAAAAAGGCACCACAAGTAAAATATTGGTCCTAAAAACACCAAATAAACGCTATCTGGTGAGATTCAACACATATCCAAAGTTTGGTACCAATATTTTATGTTTTAATTCATAAAATTCAGCTTTTTCTCAGTGTCAGTAGCAACACTGGAAATGTTTTCTGCAAAGTCCTGTATGGGAGATCAGATGATGTGAACGAAGAGAAAGGGTTTTTGTGAGAGATCCAGAATGCCTTCAGGAAGGAAAGGTGAGCCACTAACCGTCTTTTCATACTGACCTGGTCGTTTCGCCCCCAAATTTTATTTGCTGAAGTAAACAATTTACATTAAAATTATAATTGTTACAAAATTCAGAATTTTCACCATTTTACTTTTTTCTAAAACAACTATCAAACTGCGGTTTCTGCATTACCATAAATATCCCCACGTTTGAGTAAAACGCACTGAGAGCAGAATTCTTGTAGTTATGCACAATTCCCAGTAACCTTTCACATCGAGGTTTTCGGGGGTCTGACTTCAGTACCCTACTACCAGTGCGCACACTGAAATCAAATAAGATTATTGGACTTCGCTTCCGACTGTCGTGGTGGATTCACAAGCAAATAAAGTTATTTGGGTCGGAAGGGATTTCAAATCCCTCATCGTCCCTGTGTGCCTTCGGCGCGCTGAAACTTTTCATTCATTCATTCATTGTAGTAATACCAATACATTCATCCATTGCAACGGGTAGTGGAATTAAATTTTCTGCCGTTATTACATTATTTTCAAGATGGTAAGTGTGTTGTGTCCATATTTGTTATATTTTAATGTTAATATATGGTGGAAAAGTACTTTAAAACCATTACCAAAATTGAATAAAATCATCGTCTTTTCGCCCCTCCTACCGGGTCGTTTCGGCACAATATAGGGGGCGAAACGACCCGGGATGAACGGGAATTGGGACGAAACGACCAGACACCCAACGTGCAGAACCCTTAAGTACACAGCGCCACCGTTCCCCAAGGGGCAATCGGGATTAAGTGCCTTGGGCAAGGACGCAACGCAGTTACCCTCCGCGGGAACAGAACCCTGCTCCTGTCCTGTCCGATGCCATAACCACCGAGCCACCGCGCTCCCTCCATTGCAAATTAGTGAGATCACTTTCGGTCATATATCTATATCATGACTGCAACGTTGGTATGAAATCAATTTTTCCCCAGAGACCAAATATTAACCCGCAGACTTGATTTGAACAAACATGAATCATGAATCGAACTCCATAAAGTTTTCCTCTTTCCAAATTGTGGCTTATAATTTGCACAAAATCCATTCCCTGTTGAGGGCTTAATCGTTATAGACTGGTAGAAAAAAAACTATAAAACTAAAGTTCAAATAATATTTTTTATGTATAGCGCTGAGTGCACTAGGAAATATTTTTAGATGAAATGAATTATAGAAAATGCATACCGCGCAGAATTCGCCAATAGTTTGGCGCAACTCAGTGCGGCAGCTTCTGTACCTTTTCCAGACCTTCTTGCATTTAATAGCTGTACCACCCCCCCCCCACCCCATCCCACACACCCTTCCACCCCCACCCACAAAAAAAACTGGCTGGTGGCTATGGAGAAGAGGATTTTTAAAGAAATATTCCCCAGATTGCAGGAACCGCAGGAACCCCAAATATCAATCTTGAACAAACTCGGATCAGACCTCCTTTTGGATGCTGTATACCAAATATCAAAAGATTCGGACTGGTGGATCTGAACAAATTGAATCTAACTTTTCTAAGCTGCTATATCAAAAGATTCTGACTAGAGGATATAAAAAGAGGATTTTTAACGATTATTCCTCACAGCTGACCAAGTTAAAATTCGGACTCCAAGAGGGATCCCAAAAGTACACAGAGGGTCTTGATTTCAACAAACTTCAATCCGACCCCAGAAATGATGCTGTCTATCCAATATCAAATGAAACGGATTGGTGGTTCTGGGGAAGAAGATTTTTAAAGACTATTCCCCATATTGCACTAAGTTAAAATTTCTATTCCCAAAGGGAGTCCAAATATAAACCCAGGGACTTAATTTGAACAAACTTGGAACTGACCTCCCTAACGCCATTGTATACCAGACATTAAAAGATTCTGACTGGTGGATCAAGAAGATTTTAAAAAACTATTCCCATATTTGACCAAGTTAAAATTCGGGAGCCCAAATATTAACAGAGGGATTTGATTTGAACAAACTTGAGTCTGACCATGCAACGATGCTGTAATTACCAACTATCGAAAGATTCTGACTGGTGGTTCTGGATAAAGAATACTTCTGATGTGGAGCCCAAATATGAACTGAGGGACTCAATTTTAACAAATTTGTTTCTTAGCCTCCAATCGATGCTGCATTCCAAATATCTAAAGATTCTGATTAATGCTTCTGCAGCAAGTTTTTGTAATTTTTGAAAATATACTGACTCAGCATTTTTTACTATTCGATTCTACTGGTCCTAACAGTAGATCTCTGTACCGTGCAGTTTATGAAATATGGACGTTTGAAAATATTTCTATTTTTAGCTCCTGGGGTTTCCATGGGAATGCAGAGAATTGATTTTTTTTGTGTGTGCATGAATCAAGTATTTATGATTCCATAATACCATATACCATTTTGGACATGGACCATAACAAATGCAAATATTGTCCTACGCACTTCATTTAAACAAAGTTTATTCTAAAGCTCAAAAAGAAGGTCAGTGCAAAATATCTAGTCATTGTGTCAATTTATTCATATTTTTTTTTAAATTTGGAAGCATTTTGCCCACCTCTTCCCTATAGGGGCAAGCTGATTTGAGCAAAATCAAAATAAAATGTCAAAACAATCACATCAAATTTCACTGAAATTGGTTCAGTGGTTTTGGGGAAGTCTCGGAGCTCATGTTCTTGTAAGATGGATGATGTTTGGGGAGCAACGACTTTAGCTCACCCTTTTGATCAAGGGCTGTAACTCTAAAAATTGAAGACTCCCCATCATCTATATATACTGTCAAAAAAAAGTTAAGCCCCCTTCCTCTACAATACCAGTGGGCATACAGTAAACAGAAAAATTCTCATGAGAGAAAACCTGCTATTTTTAATAGGGGGAACAGGCCTTATTAGTGAAACAAGGGTTTCTTGAGGATTTGCTTTATTGAATGAATATTAGGCACCGCGGATGTCATCACAACTTCAAAAAATGTCACGTTGTTCAGTATCTGGTGGAACCGCCACGAGCATCTGAAACAAATCTTAATCGGCGTCGCATGCCCTCGATGACCTTCCGAATTTCTCTCAATGTGATGTTGTCCCATTCCTCTACAAGCGCAAGGCGCAGACTGTCGATGTCATCAGGTGGCGGCTGTCTTTTAACCACTCTCCTGCCGTGTATGTCCCACACATATTCTATCCGGTTGCAGTCCGGGCTCTTTGCACGGTGGTGAAGTGGTCAACATCCAGCAAATGTTCACCAGTTTTGAGGATCTATGCCCGCTCCGATAGAGGAATGGGGAACATCACAATAAGAGATATTCGTATATCCACAGGTATTGGGGGGGGGGGGTAACTTTTTTTTAACAGTATATATTCTAAATGTGTAAGCTAATTAAAAGTATGATTTTGGATAGGTTAAACACGATAATAAATCAAAGTGACATCCTAAAATTGAGATACTGACAAATGAATGAAACCTACAAAACGACACATTTAGAGGAAGAAGAGCAAGACCATAGAATTCAATTTGAAAGTGGGAGGTCGAAGCATGCCATGAACTCGGCTGAATAGCTAATATCAAAAGTCAAATGATAGAAAACTGCTTCCCCACACAACGAGGCTGTTTGAAGGTGTCGCAAAGAGTTTATGTGTATGGAAGCTGGAGGTGGGAAGGTTATTTATTTATTTATTTATTTATTTATTTATTTATTTATTTGTTTATTTATTTATTTATTTACTAGTGTTTAAGGTCACATATTTCTGCACAATGCCTAGTCATGGATAGGGCTGCACAGTATATCGATAAACCAATATACACCGGTATTCAAATCAATATCGATTGAATACCGGTGTAATTACAAAAATATCGGTGTATCGTCGTTTATTTTCGCATAATTTAATTTTCAAGATGTCTTGAGTTTTTTAACTGTAGCTCAAAATGAATATATTATCGCTTTACCCAAGGAATCGTCTGCATGTGCCCACGTAATATACAAATTCAGCAGTTGAAAAAACAATTTTCAAAAATTTCAACAAAACTATATCATGTGACACCTCACTGAAACGAGCTCGTTGAGCTCGTTCCAATGAGGGGTCACATGATATTGTTTTGTAGAAATTTTTTGAAAAAATTGATAAACTAATATTTAAAATAATAAATTTTGAAATCGTCTGCGTTGGGTAAAGGTTTTTTGAACCACACCATCAAGGCATGCTGATTCGTTCCGACTTTGGTGCCACAAGTCTCGATTGTGGTACTTATTTATGTTCAGATATCTGAACAGTTTTCGATATACCGGTATACCGTGATATTTTTTTTTAATACCGATACCGGTATTCTGTTTGGAATATCGTGCAGCCCTAGTCATGGAGATAAAGTTAAGTTCAGTGAATTAATTTAATTTATACCCATGTTGCCCATTTTTGAGGTCTTCCACCCCAATCATTGGTGACTGGGTCCTTGTTTTACCAGTAAAACAGAGCATGTTTACCACAGTAATCAAGCACTGCTTCACTTCCTGGGAATACCGGGTCAGTGTGTGTAGGTAATACAGTTGGGTAACTCTCCACAAGCAGAGTTAGCAGTGGTTGAAGAAAGATGAACCATTGACATGTACTAGGCCTTAGTACACTGTTACCCCACATGGGCAATCAGAATTAAGTGCCTTGCCCATTAACACAATGCAGTTTACCACTGATCAGGAATGAAGTCAACCTTTCAGTTTAGAGTCCAATGCACTAACCACTGCACCCCCATGTCTAGCTAATATCAGAACTCAGATCGAATGATAGTGAACTGCAACCCATCCTCTATGCAACCCATCATTTCCCCATATTCTTGTAATAAACTAAGCATATTTCCACTGTATCAAAAATGACTGAGCTTATGTAGATTTCCCATTACTGTTACAGTAATAAAGTGCAGGGGAGTTACTCTGTAATGCCTAACTTTTGATTGAGCCATGGAAAATCATGTATATCTGTACTTGATTTTGATCATGCATACTATGTTTCAAAGCAAAAATGCAGAAGTTATTCATTTCACAAGATTTAATAGATCAACCAACCATCTCACTACCAACCAATCAATCAACCAACTGCCCACGCAAAACAAGAACTGCAGTATACCTCCTAAAGCAGTAAAAACATTAGGCTGGTATTAACACTCTGCACTCTGATGTCAAAATGGCAGAGTATTCAGCAGCAATTATTTCTCCCAATGGCGTTGGATATTTAACCAAATATACCTTGTTTGACAGAGCTCGGTGAGCTCTGTCAAACAAGATATAATTGGTTAAATTCATAGTTAAACAAGAGAAAAACTGAGTGGTTGGAGGAAATTCTGTTGTACTACCAGAGTGCTAGGGGTTAACTTCTGATTAAAAAATAAAGAAAATTTGTATTCATATCTTTTATTTTATAGTTTTTATAGATCAATAATTTTTACTTCAAATTACAATAACTGAATCAATACAACATATTTAGAAACATAAAAAATGATTAATGAACCACATTAACAAATGAACAAACAAAAGCAAACATGGAAAAAATCTAGTACGGCTGCTGTGGACTGGTCACTTTCCACGGGTGGACAATATTTCCATGGATGCAATAATATTAGATTCTAAACACTAATTATAGGAATAATCATCAAAAATTTAATTAATGAAGCACTGGGTACAACCTGGCACTTCATTAATTAAAATTTTCCTGAAGATGATCTTTATTAACTGGTGAACGCATGTGTGGACATCACTGCCCACAGGTGGATTTCAAGCAGTCTACGACGACTGAACTGTAACACTTTTCTAGCCAAAAAAATGAACAACTGCATTCAGCATTTAAAAACAAACAAAATGTAGAAAGTTTAAACAGCAATCACCATTAATTGTTGAAGTTCATACCATTTCATACCATGCTCACCTGTGTTAATGTACGGTGAAAAGCCGGTATATTAAATTTTAGCTTTTAACCCCACTACCAGTGTAAAGCTTCTGCTGAGGTTAAAATGTTTTCATAGGGAATTCCATTACAAAATTTACACCTCTAGTAGGAACTACATCCAACTTGACCTTTGACATGACCCAATTTGCTGACTTCAGTACATTCACACTTTGCGGTGGTTCATTCAAGCATACAACGTTTTGTGGTACTATCTACTGCATGCAATAACTTATTAAGTTTAAAGTACTTACAATTAAATATTTAAAACAAAACTAAAGAATTGTTAATATACTCTCCCAAAAAAGAAAGTGTGCATGCTAAAAAATAACACTAAAAAAAGATAGATATCATTTTCATTCATGGAAATTTTATTCAATCACAGATGAATCAATTTGTGATCAACACGAGAAATTTCATTACGCTACGACAAATACTCTTGGTGCCATGGAGAGTCAAAGACACTGAGGGTCAAACACAAAAGTCACACACTCAATATCTGGTATGACCTCCATCTGCATCGACTACTGCTGTGCATCTACGCCTCATGGAAGCAAATAAGTTAGCATGGAAGTGTTGTGGGATGTTGTTCCATATTCTGATAAGATGTCTTTGGAGTTCCACAAGCGTTGACGGTGCATGGGGAAGCCGGCGTAGCTGACGTTTCATTTCGTCCCATACGTGCTCAATGGGTGAGATATCGGGCGAATTTGCGGGCCCGAGAAGAACATCCACTTGTTGTTGCTGCAGATACTGTTGAACAACACGAGCTGCGTGGGGTCGGGCGTTGTCTTGCTGTAGAATGACGCCGGGGCCGTGACGTTGCAGAAATGGGACAACAACAGGTGTAAGCACTTCATCACGATATCTGGCTGCACTGAGATTGCCATCAATAATGACCAGCTCAGTTCTGTTACGGGCAGTGATGCCACCCCACACCATGAGAGACCCTCCTCCATAACGGTTTCGCTCCACTACACATGGATCTGCATAGCGTTCGTTTCGATGCCTGTACACTCTCTGGCGGCTATCTGATGATGAAAGATGGAAACGACATTCATCTGTGAATAAAACACGTCGCCACCAGTGTAAGGGATGCCTGAGATGTTGTCTACACCAATGCAGTCGAGCACGACGATGACGTAATGTCAAAATCAGACGAATTGCAGGTCTTCGAGGACGTAAGCCGTATTCTCTCAGCCGGTTGATTACTGTTTGAGGATGTATCCGTCTCAGGTTAGGGATGTTCCTGGCTGACGTCGTTGTCGTTTGTTGCCGGTTCCGGAGATGGACGACACGTATATACCGATCTTGTGCAGGGGTGGTAACTCAGGATCTCCCGGAGCGGGGTCGGTCTCGAACGTCATCATGCAAAACATGCCTTTTCACAAACATGCAGCACGTCATTTAACGTTAATGCAATTTTAACGGGGAAAGCTGTTTTCGTGTTCAATATAACTTATTCATGAACAGGTTAACACTCTTTACACCTACAAAATTATTTTTTTGGAGTTTGATCAATTTCTGCAATGCACACTTTCTTTTTTGGGCGAGTATAATAATTTGACTGAAAAAGCAAGGCAAATTCAATCAACTTTGATGATGTGTCCAGCTGTCAATCAAGCATTCACATGCAGCTGGAAGTACTACCCACCAGAGCTGATGTAAACAAAACAAACCCATGTGTTTGTGATAGAAAGTGTCATTTTTTTCTCCATTTTAAGTGACAAAATCAATTATTTATTAAGAGCATGGTATAAATAAACCAAACAGGTACTAGGGCTGGTAATTAGAATTAAACCACTCGGTAGACCCTCGTGGTTAAAACTATTATCCTACTCGTGGTTTAAATCTGATTACTGGCTCTAGTACCTATTTATTTTATATGTGACAGGTACTGCTACATTTCAGTTTTTATGCCTTAAAAATCTCTTGTTGTTACAACATTTTTATTAAATGTAGTGTTCAACCGATGATTGGAACCGGCCACCACAATCAGCCAATTGTGGGCAATCAGATGACAACAGCAATGGCTCCTGGAACATCGGTTCAACAGATTGTTGCCAAGCATTTGGTGATGATTCATAAATCACATTTTATTATCTTTTGCAATTGTTCAATTGTTGAGTGCACTCTCCCATAAAGTGTAACAAGACAAATCCTTACAGACTAAACGCTATCACTTTGAAGATCACTGAATTTGAAGCCTTAGCACTGCAGTACCTGCACTTCAGAATGAAGCCCAAATATGGGCTTCCAGCACTCTACCACTTAACAGAGACTACAGATTTTATATTGAGTATTATTTTGTCCCTTGAGTGAAACAAGGCACCATCTGCAATGCTTTATGGTGCCTTATTCCACTAAAGGGACGATTTCATGTTACTGTTTGCTATAAAACTTACATGCAGTAGCTTCTGTATTAATGTTTTTAGATCAATTTGAAGGTAATATTATTTATTCTTTTATGTTTCTTCTTATTCAAAACAAATTCCAAATTTGAGCCCTCACGATGCAAATATTCCCAATAGCATGGGCCACAGAGCATTTCCCCAAAAGGGAAGAAGACTCCCTTCAATCTTGTTTGATAGAGCTTTTGGAGCTGCATCAAATATGACTGACTTTGCTAAATTCTGAATTGGATTATGGGAAAGATTTACTGCCTAAAGTTTCAGAATTTTGACATCGTGAAGAAGGTTAATTATAATCTGACTAAGTCTAACAGGTTTCTAGAGAAGAAAACAGTCAATATGTTGCAATAGTGTATTTCTCGTTGTCATTTTCTGTTCACCATTGCACCAAGAATACTTCATGAGGCACTTCTACCACAGTGTATCAAAAGAGGTAATCAGAATCATTGTCTCCTGGTTAAGATGCAGTTAATTCAACACAGCATTTCATTACCATACCTCCAGCATGGATTATCTGTCAAGTCCTCACTCTAGATCTCTCCAAATAGATTTGATCTTGTCTCTTGTCAAGCTTGGTTGTATCTCAGCTTGGTAGTGGTACAGGTTCACTTATTGATAGGATAGTGGGTGAATCTGTACCTAAAGATTCAGGAAGATCCACCACTGATATGGAGTTCTTGCTCAAAATAAATGTGATGAATGATCTTATGAGAAGATATTCAACTCAGTCTATCTCTGTCCTTGGTATCAAATATAGTTCAGAAGTCATTTGACTATGATGGAAGCCTCTTTACTATAAGATTTTCTTTCAACCAATTCTTCTAGCTGTTAACCTTTGACTGTTTACTTACAATAGATAAATTACCTGAGCAGTGATTTCTAGTCAAATCTTGGCTGCCCTAATAGGCAGCCAAGACTTGACTAGAAATCACTGCTAAGCAACTGGATGCGTACAAGATGTAGTCTAGTGGGAATTCAGAACAATTGCCCAAGCCTTCAAGGGTTAACAAAACTAAAAAGAAAATCATTCCCTTCTTTCATGCAAATGAACACTTCAGCTGCGATCAAGCCTCCACAAAGTCTTTATAAATAGCAAATGTAGGAAAATTTGAAAATACAGAAGGTTTCTGTATTCAATGATTGGTTCAGTTTGGTTTTTCCGTAGCCCTTTGATATCAGTATTTATTTATTTATTGGTGTTTAAGGTCATATACTTATGCACAGTGACTAGTCATGACTGTGACAGTTTTATGGGTGGAGGAAGCCGGAGTACCCGGAGAGAACCACCGAGCAACAACGAGCAGCTGCCAGCTCCCCAACATCGTAACTCTGCACTGCAGCACAGGCAGGGTTAGATTGGTTGAAGACATGTGTACCATCGACGTGTAGTACGCCTTAGTACTTGGTGTCATCGTGCTCCAATGTGGACAATCGGGGTTAAGTGCCTTGCCCAAGGTCACAATGCTGAAGTCTGAATTGATTGCACAGACGGTCACCCATCCAATGATTAGCAAGGCTCGACGTTGCTTAACTTTGGTGATCTGACAAGAACCGGTTGCCGCAATGCCACTGCGTCCCCTTGATATCAGTATCAGTTAGGTTTTTTGGTATATTGCCCATCTCTAAAGAACACTAATTGTGAGGTGCTACTTTGTCTACTTTCTCATGATTCACTCTGGATTTTGCACTATTTTATTTAAAAAATCCTGACCGACTGCCATGTAAATATGTCACACCCTTATAAAGATTTGATCAAGAAATTTTGTAATTTCTTCATTTATTTATTGGGGTTTAATAACACTTTCATCAGCCAGGGTCACCTTGTATCAGACAGTTTTGCAGATGAAGGAAGCCAGAATACCTGCAGAGAACCACCAAGCAGTGGCTAGCAGCTGACAGACTCCCCCAACTTACTAACTCTGCACAATACTCTCTGTCAGCATCAATTGTGGGGTTGGTGCTGTCACAGCGTACCATCCTAATGGGTGTGGACATAAATGGCTGTCCTCTGTGCAGAGAGAAAGGTGCCGCCATGTGGGCAGTTGGGATTAAGTGCCTTGCCCAAGTACACAATGCTATTGCCCCTGGTGGGGATTGAACCGTGCACCTTTCAGTTTGAGGTCCAATGCCAAAACCACTAAGCCACCATGCTCCCGACATTTTGTGATTACAGTTCAGTATATAGAGTGTCAGATGCTTCTATATTGGTGCCTCAGTTTAGCTGGAATGGGTAAAGGTACTAAAACAATTGATTAATACTGGAAAATGACTGATCAGAATGGGGTCTATGCAACAATTCCAATCTTTTACCTTGAAGTTTTGGGAACCGTTCTGAGAATACGAAAACATGTTTATGCTCAATGATCTTCAATCATACTGCAAATGAAATAGAAATCCATTACTGTACCATGGCATACAACTCTCTTCTGAAAATTTACGTACTGGTTTACGGAATGGATTAATCATCGGGGAAGAAATTCTCCCCAAACCAAGACCAGTCATTGCAGAATTTCCCAGTTCACAACTATACTGACAGTAGTCAGTGAAGTAGGCTGGAATGTTTTTCTCCTGAAAGAAAAATGCAAATTTGGTGATAGTTGCCAAGTCTGCAAGTTAAGCACATTCTTAATATGTAACCAAATTGTATATATTTCTTTCCAGAATGCTCAAAATCTGGTCCTGATATTTGTTAACAGGCTGAGGGCTAGATTATTTTTGGTGGTCCAAATTTATTCAAAATTTGTTGTAGGCACTCTCCCATAATTTGTAATAAAACAAATTTATATATTAAAACAGAATATTATTTGCATTTTATTGAATATGAAACATGAACAAGGAAATTGGTGGCTTTTGTTTGGGTACCCTCATTTTTCTGAAAGCACCGATAGTGGCTTCAACCAGTTAACTGGTAGAGTGCTAAATTATTTTTGCCCATCAAATCTTGTACACATGTCTTTGCCTTGTTACAATTTATGGGAGAGTGCCATAGGGCACTCTCCCATAAATTGTAACAAGGCAAACACTTACAGACTAAATAATATCACTTCAAAGATAATACAATGCACATGCACTGAATATAAGCCTTCAACCTGTGGTACCTGCACTTCAGAATAAAGCCCTAATATGGGCTTCCAGCACTCTACCAGTTAAGGAAGCAAAGAAAGAAGGAATAAGAATTGAAAAGAGGAGAGAGATAACCCAATGTTGTCTTAGACGTCACTCATCAACATTTAGCGATCAAATTTCAAACTCCATTAACTGGTGGAGCACTATAAGCCACTATTGTGGCTCGACTGAAAAGTACTGAAAGTCACTTTAATGGCTCAACACTGCATGCATTCGTTTGTTGTCGCTCAGCAATGGAAAAAAGGAATGTCCATATAAAATTGTTTTGTTACAATTTATTGGAGATTTCACTCACCATTATTTGTTTGTTTACTAGACTTTAATGACACTTTTATCAGCTAGGGTCACATTCTGTCAGACAAGTTTACGGGCAGAGGAAGATGGAGTAGGATAATGGGGACAACCACTGAGCAGTGGCAAGCAACTGTCAGACTCTCCAACTTACTAACTTTGCACAAGCAGAGTTAGAAGTCGCTGAAGTCAAGTGTACCATCGATGTGCAGTACACATCATACAGCATCACGCTGCCCACAATTAGGATTTAGTGTCTCATTCAAGAACACAATGCAGTTAGCACTGATCAGGATCAAACAGTGGACTGTATGGGTTAACGTTCAATACTCTGACCACTGAGCCACTACCCACCCAACAAATTGTAACAAAACAATTTGTTAAAGAACAAAATCCTGGTCGAGAAATCACCACACCCCCTTGCTGGTAGTGTAGTATATTTGATGAAAACAAATCATCTTTGAAAAAAATAATTTAGGACTCAACTAGTTGATCCTTTACTGAACACAAGTACATTTTTTTTCTCTTGCATAACTAAATGTTGTCCATTTTTTCAAAAACATAGCATAAAATCCCTCAATGGAACAGGCTCATTCTAATCAGGCACAATTAGCTGGTTTTGAGTAGGCAAAAATTGTAAAATGTAGAATTTTTCAATGGCAATTTTTTTGAGCTGGGTGGATGAAAAAATTAGGTATAAGTTTAATATATGTGTCAAATGTTATTCAAATTAATAGTTTAATTTTTAGTAAAAAATTATCTACTTTAACCCTATACCAAACTGATTGGCACAGCCACCTGCAAAAAATGCCAATTAAGCAATTGAAAAAATATTTTTCCAAAAAATTCAACAAATCCACATAATGTGTCCCCTCAATGGAACATGCTTGTCGAGTTCGTTCCAACTAGGTTTCACATGATATTGTTTTATTGAAATTTTTGGAAATTTTTTTTAAAAAGATATTTAAAATAATAAATTTTGATACTGTCTGTGTTGGGTAAAGGACTAAAAAGTGTGTGTGGCCCCATTTCACAATTTCTATTAAAATTATGAGAAAATAGGCTCACCCTTCAAACCCAGAGTTTCAATAATTTCTAAGTAAATCCAAAGGAACCTCAGAAACCCTAAGCTTAGCATTTGGTGTGTTTAGTTCTGATTTTGCAATAACATGAGCCTTATTGCCATTCCATGTTGATGGGCCTTGATTGAACATCATCAAAAGCAATATTCAGTTTATATTTTAACCATCTGCACACTGATGTGAAAATACCCACATTTCAAGTTGTGAATTTTTATTATTATGCAACTAGGAATTCAGGATTCTTTTGGGTATCTATAGAGGCTGAAGATTGGACACTTTTCCAATGGCATTCAGGCATAATTTGCCCCAGTTACCAACTAAACATTTCACAGTCTCAGTACCCGCTCAAAGATTTAATTCACAACTGGTGTCCTGAACTGGGCAGTACAGGAACAGTTTAATGGAGAGTACAGAGATTGTACTAAAAATTATTTCATGTGACTGTTATAAAACATTAGCATATAACAAGCTATTAATTGCACTGAACTCCCACTGAAGCAATCAGGTTTAAATGTCTTGTCCACCTAAAAAAAAAAGAAAAATGAACAATCTTTCAAGAGTTTAGCCCTTTTTCTAACAATAATGACAGTTGTGGGCAGGTAAAATCCATGTGAGGGCATTTTGTCAGCACACCCCGTTTGTTATCTGGAAGTATGAAAATATTATAACCAAAAAGACTTTTTTTTAATTACTGAAAAAGAGTACAGTTGCCAAACAGATGAACAGACAGATAGATGAATAGATGGTCAGACAAGGGCCCATCAATGGAGAATAACATCTAGATGCTGACATTATGTGTTCCAAACCGGATGAATATTTTTCCATCATTATATGGCACAGGAGAAATTTCTAATTGGGTAGCAGTGTAAGAATATCATGAATAAAAAAATGATATCCATGTTTCTATGGTTTTATTGAGGCAGTAAAAATTTACTTTGTGCCTTGGGATGCCTATATGGGGTTGTTTTGCCGCCATTTCTTCTATTATGTTGGGTAAATGGTTAAATGATAATATCACTTCTTGAGAGCAGTAAAAGGCCATCTGAAATGCTAGCTCATTGCATATGGCACTTTGTCGCACTCAGGTGGTGAAATATTTCTGATTTAAACCAAATTTCTTGAAATGAACTCACCAGAGAAATTGTCAGCAGGGAGTTTGTCCAATTCATGACTGTTTACTTCTGATGGGAAATGTTATCCATTTTGTTCTGTGGTCACTAAAGTATGCTTCATAGACACCAGTTTGAAGGCTCTCTTGTGAGATGTTGGTGTAAAGATGATCAATTGTTGTTCTATAGTCTATGGTATAGGTATGAATCACATGAGACAAATTGTAAACTGAACATATTTTGGGACTTGTGTCTCTCTGAATTTCCAAATTCTGATCTGTATTGAAATCACCGATGAGTGTATATAAAGTTCTTTAACTTTGATGTATGTCTTTGAAAATGTCATTGAGAACAGTAAATAACTTCTGAATGTCAAATTTGATCCAATTTATGACAGTTTACTTCTGATGGGAAATGTTATCCATTTCATTTTGTGGTCACTAAAGTATGTTTCAAAGACACCAGATTGAAGGCTCTCTTGTGAGATGTTGGTGTAAAGATGATCAATTGTTGTTCTATAGTCTGTGGTATAGGTATGAATCACATGAGACAAATTGTAAACAGAATATATTTTGGGACTTGTGTCTCTGGATTTCCAAATAAAGGGAGGAATTCTTAATTTGTTGGGTAAAGTGTCAATAACTCAGGATTGAACAATTGGATTTATTTTACTTCAACCCATATATAAAGTAATAAAGTAACTTTGATCAATATTTTGGAGTTATCGCATTGCAAAGAAACTGATTGGAGTAATTCTTAATTTGATGGATAAAGGGCTTAATTTGATGGATAAAGGGTTGATATCAGAGGATCACAATAACAGATTTACACCCAAAACTATACGGCTCAGCACATCAGTAACCTAAACAGAAATTTAAAGTAACAACACAATCTGATTAATATTATTTGAGGTATTGCATGTCAAAGAAACAGATTGAAAAAAAATTATTAATTAAGTGGATCAAGGGTTAATACCTTGGGATCAAATGATCAGATTTATATAAAAAACTATACAGCTCAGTAAATCAGTAACCTGAACATCTATATGAAGTAACGAGACAATCAGATTGATATTCTTTGAGTTATCGCATGTCAAAGAAATAGATTGGAAAAATGCACAATTTGATGGATAAAGAGTTAAACTCTCAGGATCAAACTACCAGATTTACACCAAAATCAATACAGCTCGGCACATCGGAAACCTGACCACACATATGAAGTAACAAGGCAACCTAATCAATATTTTTTAGGTTACTGCATGCCAAAGAAATGGATTGGAGTAATGCTTAATTTGATGGATAAAGGGTTAGTATCTCAGGATCGAATCGTCGGTTTTACATCAAAAATAAAAGGCAGCTAGGCTACATGTCCCCCGAAAAAACAAGTCAAAAAAGGGGCATAACTCTAGTAAAAATGATCGGTCCGAACTCATATTCGAACTTGACCTGTATTATTACCCCAGAAAGTCACATACCAAATTTCTTTCCTATCAAATAATCCAAACTGGAGTTATCATCCAGACACCACAAATCTTGAAATTTCTAAGTCTTGAAATTTCTAAGTCGAAAAAGGGGAATAATTCTGATAAAAATAATCTGGCCGAACCCATATTCGAACTTGACCTGTGGTTTGGGCTAAGAAGGTCACATACCAAAACTGGTTCCAATCAAATGATCCAAACTGGAGTTTTTTGGGGTAGTTACAAACCCTGACCCTACCCTTTACTGACCCTAACCCTACCCACCCCCACCCCCAATTCTAAACCCCACCCTAGACTAATGAAAATTCAATATATTCCCAGTCTATTTTAACTGAAATGCATGTCCACTGTATTAAAACAACTTTTTGGGTGAAACATTTTTGGGGTGGTAGCAAACCCTAACCCTACCCTTTACTGACCCTAACCACACCCCACCCCACCCCAACTCTAAACCCCACCCTAGAATAATGACATTTAACTATGTGACTAGTCACATAAATTGCGGTAGTCACCTAACCCCTATTTCTACCAACAAACCATGTCTGCCTGCATGCACGGACAGACGGACGGACACTGCTGATTTCTAAAGTCCAATGAAAAATTTGGGGGGGGGGGGGGGGACTATACAGCTCGGCACATCAGTTACCTGAACATATCTATCAAGTAACATGACAATAGGATTGATATTTTTTTAGTTATCGCATGCCAAAGAATTGGATTGGAATAATTCTTAATTAGATGGGTAAAGGGTTAATATCTCAGTATTGAAAAATCAGATTTACACCAAAATCTATACAGCTCGGCACATTAGTAACCTGAACACAAATATAAAGTACCATGACAATTTAAGCAATAGTTTTCAAGTTACTGAATGCAAAAGAAATGGATACGGACTGGCATTACGTGTACCATACATGATATGGGTACACATAAAAATCTATTTTACATTGTGCCTCAACAAACATAGCTTATGACCCCCTTTACGGAATGAGCTTGGCAAGCTCATTCCAAAGAGGGGGCTCATAATCAATGTTCTTGATGTTTATTTTTGTTTTTGCAAGTGTTATCTTCTATTTCTGTTAGGTGAAGGGCTTAAAATCCTTTAGAATTTGTGTTCTTTTGAGACAGGGTAATAAACTTGAGAGTGATATCAAAAAGGAATATTTGATACAATGTGACATTGCATGATGGCAATAAAGTTAGAAGTGTTTTGAGAGGCAGAGCTGTCATCTGACAGCTATGAAAATATCAAGTTGTTTAGTGTTGGTAATTTTTATTCATAGTCATGAATCACAATTGATTTGAGTGTATTTGTGGATAGAAAAAACATTCTTATTCATAATTTTTAAAAATGTTCTTCAAAAAACTGGTTGTCCTGTTAGGTAGCAGTGATAGCAACTGTAATTGCTGCCATGAAACTTTGGTTGTCAAGGGTGCCTAATTAAGAGCTCTGATGATGTGAACCCTAGTGCACTAATCAGCCACTGCACTATCTACATAAAAAAATAATAACATTTAGTACAAACCTTTAGTTTCTTAAGTGTTTCACTCCATGTGTGATAAGCACCTAGACCAGCATTGAAACCTGTGAAAGAAAAATATAAATTTATTTTTAAAAATCCTGTCTTTAAAATATAACATAGTTTGACTAAATAGGCCAAAATCACACTAAATACAACAGAGTTTTTTGTTTCATTTTTATGAAATACATATGTAGATAACCTCCCAGTTAGCATCGAACTATTTTGTATTGGTGCTTTTGAGAGTATTTTCTGACTCATAGAATTACTACAAGGGAGGCTTTTATAAGTGGGCACTGTTAATTACATACCTTAAACTCAAACAAACTGTAAAAATCACTCAACTTATTGCTCCAGAATATCTCATATTGTTTAAGACAAATTTTAGTGCCCTCCATCTGGGTTGTACCTGGAAAGTGGCAGATCAGGCGAAGGATGAACAGACAGCATTAAAACATGGTAGCCTTTCACTTATTTAGCCACAACTCGTCCATGGCCCATTTAGGGTGGTAAAAAAATATTCTTAAGAAACACATTATTGCAGGCCATTATACTTGCAGAGGGTATGGAACTCCGCAGAAGACACCATTTTAGAGGTGCATTGGAAATTACTTATCTCTCGCCCTCGACATCCAGTGATCTGCAATCAGTGGGTGCACTCTATGATGACACACAAACCTGCTGGCAAATGATTAGGCTTACTTCATCGAAATTCTACCAAACCAACTGGTTTGTGCATATTACTTTCCAAATACAATAACATAAAATAGAGGGTGTAATGTCAATTGGGCATTTCATGAAAAATTGTGATGGGGAGAATTAGTATGGTTTCCTTGAAGACTGATAATGATAAGAGATAAATACCAGACCTTTAACCCTTTACCCAACGTAACGGCCAAAACCGGCCAGCGCTATTCTCAAAAATCGCCAAATAATGTTCACTATTTTTTTCATTTTTTGTCTCAAAAACATAGGTTATGACCCCTCGTTGGAACGAGCTCGTCGAGCTCGTTCCAACGAGGGGTCATAACCTATGTTTTTGAGACAAAAAATGAAAAAAATTAGTTATTCAAGAATTTTTTTTGTAAGTGTCGTCTGCTTTTCACGTTAGGTAAAGGGTTAAAAATATTTCTTTGTGTTGTGAGATGAAGTGTGAAAGGAAGAACTCATTTGTCCCATTTGTCCAATATTAAAGACAGGGGTTTTGTGGAGAGGGGTGGGGGGTGTGGGGGGGGGGCAAGACCACAGACGTTCTGACATATATTAACAATGCAAAGGCCAGAGAGACATAGGCTAGGTTGTCGGCCTCCCTGTTTTCATCTACATTTTTTGAAAAGTTATTGCCATCAACCCTTTACCTAACATGAAAAGCAGACAACATTTGCAAAAACAATTATTTAATAACTAATTTCTTTCATTTTTTGTCTCAGAAACATAGGTTATGACCCTTCATTGGAACAAGCTCAATGAGCTCGCTCCATTGAGATGTCATAGCCTATGTTTTTGAGACGAAAAATAATTAAAATTAATTGGCGATTTTTTAGAATAGTGCTGGCCGATTTTGGCTGTTACATTGGGTAAAGCGTTAAGGTGTATGCTAATTTTCTCTGCTGACTTATTTGGATATTGGGAAAGCATCTCATACCATGAGAACGACAACTTCAATACTTCTCCTTTTTCTGAATTTAAAAATCACTTTTGACATTGTTAGGAGTCCTTTTGCTCCATTAATGTGGCAGACAGGCAATAGAAACTAACTATAACCACCCCTTCCTCAAGTAGGACTGCATTTGAAGCCAAGAAGCAGCTTCCCCAGATTACTACCAGTACAAATTAAGTTAACTTCACAATAGCACCTCACCCACCCCCTCACACACAACATGAATGCATGTATATGCACAATGAGATTTCGGTGATGATGTTTCATAAGCTGTGAATTTATTTATTTGTTTATTTATTGGTGTTAGTTTGCATATTTCTGCACAATGGCTTATTATGGCCACAACACTGAGATAACGTCAAGTTTAGTCAATTGTTTACATCAATGCTGAACATTTTTGAGGACTTCCAACCCAAGCATTGGCGACTGGGTCCTATTTTACCGGAAAATTCACTTCCCAGGGTCCCCAAGGGGGAAATAAATCCCCAAGTACTCTGAATTACATACAAATATTAAATTAACACAAGTATTAAATTAACAAGGATTTGGTCAATTTCTTTCCTGATTCCTAGAGATAAACTGAGCATTTATTCTATTATACTTTCAGTTTAAATGCCTTTATTGGATATATTGCTCAAGGCCAAAGATGTTTATAAATAAGAGGCTCCATGGGGCCAGAGGCACTCACCTGACAATAGTTGTTTAAAGAAGGATTTAATTAGCATCTATAGCCTAGTTAACACTACAGAGGAATGAAGTTATTTAATTATTTATAACTCCATGCCAGATGATATTTTTTTCTAGTACTGGGATGCTACCACAGAAATAATGCCCTGATTTCCAGTAACGCAAAACTTGGGAGTCCAAATATCAACCTAGGAACTTAACTTGAACAAACTTGAGTCTGAGCCCTTCTCTTCCAGCATGAGGATGCTGTATATCAAATGTGAAAGCATTCTGACAGGGGATCTGAAGGAGAAGATTTTTAAAGAAATTTCCTCATAATGCACTAAGCTGAAATTCGGGCTACCTTAGGGGGCCCAAATTCTAACCCAGGGACCCGATTTGAACAAACTTGAATCTCACCCAACTAGATTTACCAAATAAAAAAGCATTCTGACTGGTGGATCTGGAGAAGATGATTTTTAAAGAAATTCAATCATACTGCACTAAGATAAAATTCAGGCTCCCACAAAAAGCCCAAATATTAACTTAGGGACTCGATTTGAACAAAATTGAATCTGCCCCCCCCCCCTCCCCTGGAGATATTGTATACCAAATATCAAAACATTCTAAGAGATGGTTCCAGAGAAGAACACTTTTAAAACAAGAGGCCCCAAGGGGCCTTAATCGCTCACCAGGCAAAGCGATTCAAACAAAGTGGTTCAAAGAAGTATTTGGGGTCACATTCAGTAAGACATGGTTCATCAACACTACAAAGGAATGAAGTCACCAAAAACTATACAGCTCGGCAAATCAGTAACCTGAACACATATATCAAGTAACATGACAATCGGATTGGTATTTTTTGAGTTATCTCATGCCAAAGGGATTGGAGGAATTCTCAATTTGAAGGATAAAGGGTTAATATCTCAGGATCAAATTATCAGATTTACACAAAAAAACTATACAGCTTGGAACATCAGTAACCTGAAGATATATATAAAGTAACATGACAATCCAAGCAATATTTTTCAAAAAGTGATTGGAGGAATTTTCAATTTGAAGGATAAAGGGTTAATATCTCAGGACCAAATTATCAGATTTACACCAAAAACTATACAGCACAGCACATCAGTAACCTGAAGATATATATAAAGTAACAGGACAATTGGATTGATATTTTTTGAGTTATCTCATGCCAAAGGGATTGGAAGAATTCTCAATTTGAAGGACAAAGGGTTAATATCTCAGGATCAAATTATCAGATTTGCACCCAAAACTATACAGCCCGGCACATTAGTAACCTGAACACAAATATAAAGTAATATGACAATCCAAGCAATATTTTTCAAGTTATCGAATGCCAAAGATATGGATGCCGGACAGACAGACAGACAGACAGACAGACAGACAGACAGACAGACAGACAAAGGATGGACGAATGACGGAGAGCCACCCTGGATGCCGACATTATGTGTACCATACTTGGTATGGGTACACATAAAAATTCCCTCATACTGCGCTAAGTTAAAATTTGGGCCCAAATATGAACCCAGGGACTTGATTTTAACAAATTAGAAAGTGACCTCCCTACAGATGTTGGATACCAAATAGGAAAGCATTCTGAATCGTGAATCTTAAGAAATTTCCTCATGTTGCACAGAGTTAAAATTTGGTTACCATAGGGAGCCCAAATATTAACCTAGGACCCCCCCTCCCCCCCCCCCCCCCCAAAAGAAGATGTACACCAAATATGAAAGCATTCTGACTGGTCGATCTGAAGAAGAATGTTTTTGAAGAAATTCCCTCATATTGCACGAAGTTAAAATTTAGGCTACCATAGGGAGCCCAAATATTAACCCAGGCACTTGATTTGAACAAACATGAACCTCAACCCCCCTAGAGATGTTGTATACCAGATATGAAAGCATTCTGACTGGTGGATCTGAAGAAGATTTTTAAAGAAATTCCCTCATATTGTACTTAAAATTTGGGCTACCATGGGGAGTCCAAATATTAACCCAGGCACTCAATTTGAACAAACTTGAATTGGACCGCCCTAAAGATGTTGCATACTAAATAGGAAAGCATTCTGACTGGTGGATCGGAAGAAGAAGATTTTTAAAGATCATTGCCCATACTGCCTTAAGTTAAAAATTCGGGATCCTGTATTGAGCCCAAATATGTACCAAGGGACTTCATTTTAACACACTTGTATCTGACCCCCCCTCCCCCCCATGGATGCTGTAGACCAAATATCAAAAGATTCTGATCAGTGGTTGTGAAGAAATTTTTTTTTTTAATTTTTGCAAATATGTTGACTCAGCATTTTTTCAATGCCCCCCCCCCCCCCCCCCCCCCCTCCCCTACAGAATACCCTGACACAACCGATGGCAATTTTTTTTTTACCATTCAGTTCTACTGGTCCTAAGAATGCTTCATACCAAATAACAACAGATCTCTGTTCCAAGTGGTTTGGGAAATATGGGCATTTGAAAATATTTCTATTTTCAGCTCCTGGAGTTCCCACGGGTACACAGGAAACATTTTTTGGCATGAATCAAATACTTTATGACTCCAAAATACCACATGTTAAATTTGGTTCAAATTGGACCATCGGTTCAGGAAATAGAAATTTCAGGTTGGGCCAAAAAACGTGCCCCTCCCATTACAAAGGCAAATATTGATCCATGAACTTCGTTTGAACAAATTTGATTCTACACCTCAAAAGGAAGCTCCATACCAAATATCAAGTCACTGTACAGACTGGTTCATGAGAAGAAGATTTTTTAAGAATTTAGATGGATTTTCTCCCCACCCCTCCCTATGAGGCAGGGCAAGTTGATTTGAAAAAACAAAACAAAACGTGATGTGAGAACACACAATCAATTCAAATACAACTAAAATTTGTTCAGCGGTTTAGGAGGGCAGGTGCTAACACCATGGATGCCGGAAGATGGATTGTGAGTGATCACTATAGCTCATCCTGACTTTCAGTCAGGTGAGCTAACAAGGGGAATATGGGAGATTTTCAGGATAATTTCTGAACATATCACAATATTTTTATAACAGGAGTTTACTCTATAATTTGTGTGCAATTAAAAGGTCAAAATAGTAATGAAGGTACAGTAAATGGTTTTGTGTTTGGAATTTATATTTGTGAAATTCTCATGAAATAATGTGCACCCCGTATCTGTCTGTACTTAAACTTGTCAATTCACAGTCATCAGAAGGTGGCATTGATGTTTGGAAGAATAGGATCAATCATGTTAGCTTCAACATGACAGTGTTCTATCCCTTCCAGTGTTTTCACTTTTTAACAAGGGCTATGCCCAGAGCATAATATGCCCAATTAGGCTTTTTCAAATTGTACAAAATGACAGTTTTCATCCAACAAATGCCCTGCATTGCCAAGCGCTAAATGCTTCACAATGCATTTTGGAGTAAAGAAAAAAATTGCCTGATGGGGAGGGGGGGGGGGGGGGGAGGTGGTTATAGGAGTCAGTTCTTTTCATGCATGTAATCATTCCAAAATGCATTTTGCAGCAAAGAAAAAAAAAACAAAACATAAATGACATGGGGGGGGGGGGGGCAGAGCAGGGGGGGGGGGGGGGGGGTTATAGGAGTCCATTTTTTTTTGCATGTAATACCTCCCAATCCTTCAAAAAATGCATTTTGGGAATAAACTACTTAAATGATACAAGGGGTGGGAGGATGGGTGGGAAGGAAGGGGTAGTCAATTTTTTTTTCTGCATGTAATCACTCTAAATCCTTAAAAATGCATTTTGGGGCAAAGAACAAAAATACCTAAATGAGTGACATGGGGATAGGGTGGTCTGGGGGTTATAGGAGTCCATTGTTTTGACCTGTAATAACTCCCAATCATTCAAAATGCATTTGGGGAAAAATTGCTTAAATGAAACCAGGGGGGGGGGGGGGGAGGTGTTGGGTTATAGGAGTCCTTTTTTTTTTCGCTTGTAATGACTCCCAAGCCTTCAAAATGCATTTTGGGGCAAAGAAAAGAGAAAAACCTAAATGAGACCGAGGTGGGGCGGGTGCTATAGGAGTCAACATTTTTTTTCATTTTTGCTTGTAATAACTCCCAATCCTTCCAAATGCATTGTGGGAAAAATTGTCCAGGGCAACACCTCTGACAATTTTCATCGGATAATGTCAATGACACTGTGGCTTAACTTGTGAGTTGTGTTTGATTTAAAGGATAATGTTCAATGTTTATGAAAGGATTATGAAATAAGACAAGAATTGTGATAATTGGGAATATGTTCATTTCTGTTCCCTGTATGCTATGTTTCTAATAAAAATAATATGAGGTGTACACTGTACTAAAGAGTTGAGGGTGGGTTGGTTTGCCCTTACAGTTAATGTATGTGGCCCCCACAGTTAACGTTTTTCAACGAAAGTTACCAAGTTACAGTGAAATTATTCCAAAACAAGTCATCCTATCAAGTTACACTGAAATCCCTTCATAAATATGGCCTGTAGACTATGCTAAAGGTTTTCAGGCTTCGGGCCCCTGTAGCCGTCAGTTTCCCAAATGCGTTCAAAGGGGACGTTCTCATCTAGACATTATATGAAGTCAACCTACCAAGTTACAATGAAATCCCTTCATAAATATGACCTGTAGACTGTGCTAAAGGTTTTTGGGCTTTCGGCTCGGGCAGCCATCATGGTTGAATGATCGCAACCAAAAGGGGAATTCTCATCTGGGCATCATCTGGAGTGATCCTACGAAGTTACAATGAAATCCCTTCATAACTATGACCTGTAGACTGTGCTCAAGGTTTTCGGGCTTTGGGCCCCTGAAGCCGTCACAGTTGACCAATCACGACCAAAAGGGGATGTCATCATCTAGGCATTATATGGAGTCAAACTAACAGGTTACAATGAAATCCTTCCATAAATATGACCTATAGAATATGTTAAAGGTTTAGGGTTTTTGGGCTCGGGCAGCCATCGATGCTGAATGATAGCGACCAACACGGGGCGTTCTCATCTAGACATTATTTGGAGTCATCCTACCAAGGTACAGTGAAATCCCTTCATAAATATGACCTGTAGACTGTGCTAAAGGTTTTTGGGCTTCAGGCCTCTGTAGCCGTCACAGTTGCCTAATGGTGTCCAAAAGGGGCTGTTCTCATCTAGACATTACATGAGGTCAACCTACCAAGTTACAATGAAATCCCTTCATAAATATGAACTGAAGACTGTGCTAAAGGCTTTCGGGCTTATGGCTCGGGCAGCCACCATGGTTGAATGATCGCAACCAAAAGGGGAATTCTCATCTGTCATGATCTGGAGTGATCCTACGAAGTTACAATTAAATCCCTTCAAAAATATGACCTGTAGACTGTGCTCAAGATTTTTGTGCTTCGGGCACCTGTAGCCATCACAGTTGACCAATCATGACCAAACGGGGATGTCATCAACTAGGCATTATATGGAGTCAACCTAACAAGTTACAATGAAATCCTTCCATAAATACAACCTATAGACTATGCTAAAGGTTTTTGGGCTCGGGCAGCCATCAAGGCTGAATGACCACGACCAAAAGGGGACGTTCTCATCTAGACATTATTTGGAGTCATCCTACCAAGCCACAATGAAATCCCTTCATAATTATGACCTGTATTTATTTATTTATTGGTGTTTAAGGTCACATATTTCTGCACAATGGCTAATCATGACCACGACAGTTTTACGGGTGGAGGAAGCCGGAGTACCCGGAGAGAACCACCGAGCAACGGTGAGCAGCTGTCAGCTCCCCAACATACTAACTCCACACAAGCAGGGTTAGCATTGGTTGAAGACAGGTGCACCATCGACGTGCAGTATGCCTTAGTGTACAGCATCACCGTGCCCCCACATGGGCAATGGGGGTGAAGTGTCTTGCCCAAGGACACAATGCGGTTGCGGCAAGTGGGATTCGAACCGAGGACCTCTCGGCTTGCAGCCTGCACCTCTACCTACTGAACCACCGTGCCCCCAATTATGACCTGTAGACTATTCTAAAGGTTTTCGGGCTTCGGGCCCCTGTAGCTGTCATAGTTGCCCAATCGTGTCCAAAAGGGAACGTTCTTATCTAGACATTATATGAAGTCAAACCGACCAAGTTACAATTAAATTCCTTCATAAATATGACCTGTAGACTGTGCTAAAAGTATTCAGGCTTTGGGCTCAGGCAGCCATAATGGTTGAATGATCACAACCAAAAGGGGACATTCTCATCTGGAATGATCCTACGAAGTTACAATGAAATCCCTTCATAAATATGACCTGTAGACTGTGCTCAACATTTTCGGGCCTCGGACACCTGTAGCCATCACAGTTGACCAATCACGACCAAAAGGGGATGTCATCATCTAGGCATTATATGAAGTCCACTTTACAAGTTACAATGAAATCCTTCCATAAATATGACCTATAGACTATGCTAAAGGTATTTGGGCTCGGGCAGCCATAAAGGCTGAATGATCGCGACCAAAAGGGGATGTTCTCATCTAGACAATATCTGGAGTCATCCTACCAAACTAGAATGAAATCCCTTCATAATTATGACCTGTAGACTGTTCTAAAGGTTTTCAGGCTTCGGGGGCCCTGCAGCCATCACAGTTGCCCAATCGTGTCCAAAAGGGGACGTTCTCATCTAGACATTATATGAAGTCAACCTACCAAGTTACAATGAAATCCCTTCATAAATATGACCGGTAGACTGTGCTAAAGGTTTTCGGGCTCGGGCAGCCATCAAGGTTGAATGATCACAACCAAAGGAGACAATCTCATCTGGGAATCATCTGGAGTGATCCTACGAAGTTACAATGAAATCCCTTCATAAATATGACCTGTAGACTGTACTCAAGGTTTTCGGGCTTCGGGCACCTGTAGCCATCACAGTTGACCAATCATGACCAAAAGGGGATGTCATCATCTAGGCATTATATGGAGTCAACCTGACAGGTTACAATGAAATCCTTCCATAAATATGAGCTTTTGCCTATGCTAAAGGTTTTTGAGCTCAGGCACCCATCAAGGCTGAATGATCGCGATCAAAATGGGACGTTCTCATCTAGACATTATTTGGAGTCATCCTACCAAGTTACAATGAAATCCCTTCATAAATATGACCTGTAGACTGTGCTAAAGGTATTCGGGCTTCGGGCCCCTGTAGCCGTCACAGTTGCCCAATCACGTCCAAAAGGGGACTTTCTCATCTAGACATTATATGAAGTCAACCCACCAAGTTACAATGAAATTCCTCATTAAATATGACCTGTAGATTGTGCTAAAGGTTTTAGGTTTTGGGCTCGGGCAGTTGTCACGGTTGGCAGATCACGCCCAAATGCGGAAATTCTCATCTAGACATCATAAGGAGTCATCCTACCAAGTTACAATGAAATCCCTCCATATTAAACATTACCTGCAAACTGTGCTAAAAGTTTTTGGGTTTTGGGCTTGGGCAGCCATCACGGTTGACAGATCATGCCCAAAAGGAGAAGTTCTCAACTAGGCATTACAAAGAGGCATCCTACCAAGTTAAAATGAAATCCCTTCTTTAATACAACCTGTAGACTGTGCTAATGGTTTTCGGGTTTTGGGCTCGGGCAGCCATACCGGCTGACCAATCGTGACCAAAGGGGACGTTCTCATCTAGACATGACCCCAAACCTGCATATGAAATTTCATGCCGACAGACAAGAACTGCGGGGTGTAGCCCATGCTAAAGGAAAATGTGAACAGACGAACAGACTTCCGCACGCTTGATGGCAATAGCTTATCTTGACTTTGTCGGACCATGCCCCAATTCAAACTTAACCTTCATTTTGATATGATTGAGGCAGAAGGCAAGTTTGGTCCTGATCTATAAATCCAAACTCATGTTATCATCGGAAACAAAAATGGTGATGGTAATGAGAAATTTCTAGGTTGAAAAGGCCCATAACTCATGTAAAAATATTTGGATGCAACCCACAATCAAACCTGGCCTGTATTACTATCTGGGTAGTACACACACCAACTTTGGTTGAAATCAAATAATCCAAACTGGAGTTATCGGTCGGAAACCAAAAATATTAATATACTACTCAAAAAAAGTAGGGGATATCCAAACTGCTGTTGATATTTTTCGGAAAATGGTATTGGATATGCGTGGTTGGACACATCAGTATGTTACCAAGTTTAGTGTGGATCATGTATGTCATCGGCCCATGAAAACTTTGTGCAGGTCTTTCGAGCCCCGCGAGCCCCGCATTAATGTCTGTGGCCATGGGGTATGTTTTGAAATTTTCATTTGTACTGGACAGATTTTTTTGGAGGTTTCTTTGTTCTTTTCTTGGTATAAACTCATTCATCAATAGTTTTTGGTCGAAACATAACTTTTGAGGTGTGCGAAGACTGACACATGAGGAACGTTTATGTGCCTTTGGCATGTTGGAAGCTGGCAACAGACAGACTGCAGTGGCTCAAATTCTCAACGTTACTCAATCGGTGATTAGCAGGTTGTGGTCAAGCTACCGTCAGACAGTCAATGTTGATGACAGACGTCGACCAGGCCGTCCAAGGGTGACAACTGCTAACCAGGATCATTTCATCCGAACCACAGCATTACGTAACTGCCATCAAAGTGCATCAGATATTGGACAGCAGCTGCACCGAGCGACAGATGTGTGAGTCAGTGGTCAGACTATCTGAAATCGCCTACATAGCAGGAATTTGTATGCTTGACGACCTCAAATAATTCCACATTGCAGCAGGGCGTTATTGGTGTGGAGCACAACAGCGCTGGGACAATCGCCGGTGGAGCAAAGTCGTTTTCCTATTAATCGAGGTTCACTCTCGACTTCCAGGACAGGCAAAACAGAGGAGAGTGGCGGCAGATGAACAAAGGAGCAGAACATCACTACACTGCCTTGGCCAATACTAAGTCCACACCTTTCACCAATCGAGCACGTCTGGAATATGATTGGCAGGTGCCTACGACAATGCCAACAGCACCCTACAATGTCCAGGAACTCGCAGCTGCACTGCAGGAAGAATGGAATAACATCAGTCAAGCTGATATTGGACATTTGGTGAGGAGCATGCCACTTTGTAGCCACGCTTGTCTTGCGATCCGAGGAGGATTAACAAGGTACTGAGGTCTTGGACTGAATGTCGTAAATTCTCGGACTGACCATCCATGTCTTCTACAGCTCAGTGCAAGGAATGTGTGCTTGTCAGACACCCAACTATCGCTGAAATCATTCATCAGATGTCACAGTGCAATGCTTCAACTGTCTTTCTGATGAAAATATAAATATATTTCTTCATATATCTCACTTTTATCAAATATCCCCTACTTTTTTTTAATAGTATAGAAGGTCAAATTCTAAGTAAAAAAAAAGAGGGAATAACTCATGTAGAAATAATTGGACGGAACCCATATTCGGAATTGGCCTGTATTACCAGCTGGGGAATACACGTACCAACTTTGGTTGAGATCAAATAATCCAGACTGGAGTTATCGGTCGGAAACCAAAAATCTTAATAGAAGGCAAATTCTAAGTCGAAAAAGTGCCATAACTCACGTAAAAATAATTAGACAGAACCTATATTTGAACTTGGCCTGTATTACTAGCTGGAGAATACACATACAAAGTTTGGTTGAAATCAAATAATCCATACTGGAGTTATAGGTTGGAAACCGATTGTTTATGGATGGATGGACGGACGGACGGATGGACAGACGGATGGAAGCACAGATGGACACACATACAGACGGATGGATGGATGGATGGATGGATGGATGGACACATGGTATGAGACAGACAGACAGGCCATTTACATAAAATGAGTTTTTTCAAAAGGGCGTATAAAAAGTCACAGCTTCTTGAAACTGATGGATAGAGTGAAGCAGGGTTCAACCCCTACTCATCAATATGAAGTCCAAGGCACTAACCAATGACACCATGAGCTCGAATAGTATACAGAAGTAGTACCAAATTAAACAATTCTCTCATACAGTACCAACAATAATGAACATCAAAGCATTACCCAATGCACAGGATATCAAAATGTTTTATTTTAATAACTGTTTTTTTAAAACCTTTAAAAAACTTTATATTTTTTTCAACTACTTAATTTGCAAATTACGCGGGTGGATATGGCCAATTCATTAGGAAAAGGTCAACACAAGAGAGACACACATGTATGCTGATTCTGCATGATGACCTCTATATGTAACCTCAGGAATTTTGTTTGCCATAGCCCGTCTAGTGCTGGTCCATAGGTTGTGTAAGTTCCATTGTGATGTCTCCTTCCACTAAAAAGTCATGTCCAAGACACAAATAAGTTGATGTGCATGCCGATTACATGTGCTGACCTCCATCTGTGACTTTGTATTTATTTATTTATTGGTGTATATGGTCAAATGTTTCTGCACCATGGCTAATCATCACCTGAACATGGAGATAAAGTAAAGTTTAGTCAATCATTTATTCCCAATCTGTGTATTTTGGAGGACATCCACCCCAAGCATTGGTGACTGGGTCCTATTTTAACAATAAAAGAGAGCTAGAGTGCCCCAGTAAACAAGCACTGTTTCATTTTCTGGGGTTCCCACTGGGTATTTGTCACCCTGACCTAGGTGGGATGGTTGTGAATTGTGTACACGACACACCATCTAATGGTGGTACAAATGTTGCTCAGCTCAAGTTTCATCATATCTTTTTCCATTAAAGATTTATGACCCAGACAGATGCCCTGATGCCCAGAATGCAACATAACAAAGTACTCAAAAACAGGCTTTATAAAATGAGTGAACATGCCCCACCCTATTTGAATAACCTTTCCACAGAGTTGGTTGATCATCATACAAAAGAACATTCAAATTGGGTTATCAATGGTTGAGTTACAAAACAAAACTTTTGAATGGTCAATAATTCCCACGGTATTTGAAAGTCCACAAGGGCTATGACGCTGGTAAAAATGAATGGACAAAATCCAATTTTCAGCAGTAGCCCTGATGCTGGACTATTATCACACCACTGGACTATCAGATTGGAATTTTGATGTTTGAGTTATGACTGAAAATGCTGAACAGACAGAGCCCTTGACTATGTCCCCAGGATTTCCAATTTGGAGATCAGGGCAAAATAATTTATTTATTGGGTTTAACGACACTTTCGACAGCCTGGGTCACCTTGTGTTGGACAGTTTTATGGGTGGAGGAAGCCAGATTACCTGAAGAGAACCACCGAGCAATGGCAAGCAACTGTCAAACTCCCCAGCGTACTAACTCCACACAAGCAGGTTTGAAGACAAGTGCACAATCGACATGCAGTATGCCTTAGTACACAATACCACCATACCCCAAGAACACAATGCATTTGCCGCAGATGGGATTCAAACCGAGAACCTCTCAGCTTGCAGCCTACATCCTCTACCTACTGAGCCACCACGCTCCCGGTAAAATAATTATGCCTTTATAAAAACAATGTTCAGGGTTGTGATTATCACTGAAAAAATGAGACAAATTTTTCGTGGAAGTTATCTTAAAATTTTTGAACAGCACACAAGACATTTTGTAACAAACTAGCTGTTTCATCAGTAACATGTATGCCCTCTTATTATACTGTATCTACTTGACAGACTTCTACAAAATTGTGGAGGTAATATTTATGCTACCAGGGCAAGACAAAACAACTCCATTTGATGATAAAGGCTGCACTTTTATTGTTTACTTTGTTCAGTCTGATAGGTGGCCAAAACGAGTCCAAAAATCTTTACATAAATCATGTTTATAAAACAAAAAGCACCAAAAGAATGGATCCTGTCCTTTACGTACTGATCCAAACACAAATCATTATCCACAATATTAGCACAGAGCAAATGGGTGGCCAAACACGCTCAGCACCAAGCTGATGGGCGGGCCAAACATGCTGCGACATTTTGTAATAATGAACCATGGGGTTTGGAGGGATGGCGGTGGTTGTAATGTGAAAATTAATTAAAAGTTATATTTATGAACTTCTGAAGATGAAAAAAATTTTACACAATATGATGGCTTGGGAAGAACACACTATTTAACCGAATCACTTTCCATGACTTTGAGTAACCCTCTACTCTTCCACAGAATACAGATAAAACAAAAGCATCATGTCACATGACAAATTAATCTGACTTCCCAAACTGTATTCAAGTGCAGCCAGCAGAAACTAGAGGTACTGTGAGCAAGCTCACAAAGTGATACCCCCCGTGTCTGTCAGAACGGAAGTATAAATTTTACAGTAAATTTCCTTTCTTATTATACCTACCGAAATTGTTTACTACAGGCTTGCACTACAGTGGAAGAGCCTAACTCAGAAAAAATACTCTCTATTTTAATCTTTCCCAAGATTTGGGAAAGAAAAGTGGTGTAAAAACACCACGAAAAAATAAGCCAAAACTGGGTCGAGCGCCATCGGCACATACCCAGTATGAGACGATCTTCCATAGTACAAATCCACGACTACCGTAAAACAGTGAGCAATGCGTCAATTCGTCATTCTTTTGATTCCGAACAACACAGGAGTTATGTGATCAGCGGGGAAGAAGGATTCTTACCCGAATAAGAAGATGGGAGGGCCTCCATGTAAACAATTTTGGTAGGTATAATAAGAAAGGAAATTTACTATAAAATTTATACTTCTTATCAACCTACCTCAATTGTTTACTACAGGCTGAATAGACAAAAGGCTGGAGGGAATCACATAACCAACCCACACATAACCCAATAGCACTGGGACCGTGGACAGAGGAAGAGATCCCTTGGCCTATCAAACCATAGCATTACAAACATTAGAAAAGACAATGAAAGATGAGGCGTATGGTGAAGTGTGATGCACAACCAGAAAGGGCAGAAACAGCACAAAGCTGGAACTGACCCTGAAAAAAGCTGAAAGGCTGGGATAGACAACAGCCTGAGCCGAAGAAAGAGGGCCCCAAGGTTATCTGTCGGCTCCTGCAACTGTCGCAGATAAAAGGAGAATGTAGCATTTCTCCAGAAGGCTGCCAGTATAACATCCGTCATCCGACAACATGACAGAGTTATTAAAAGAGGAAGACAATGCACGCACCTCGTGGCAGAAAAAACAATTGGTAATACAATCACCAGTAGTTAGACGAGCGGAAGCTGCACGAATAGCAAATCCATCAAGAAATAGATTTGGGAGAGATCTGGCATGAGAGAAAATGCATATTCATCCAGGATAAAGGCGCGAACACCCCCACACACAAGCAGAGCAGCGCCCAAGAAAGTGACCATCTTGGAGTAAACTGCAAAGTCCTAGGTTTTTTCAAGGAAAAGAGCTGAACAAGCTTGGAGAGGCAAGGATGAGTGTCGAAACAATGTCTCCGAAGCATGGACATGTACCCATTGCTGGAGACCGCCAGAAACAAACATATACCAGAAACTCTGCAAGCGGTGTGATCGAAGGAGTGACAGAAGCAACAGAGTGATCACACACCATCGATAGAAGAACCTTCCACTTAGCCACAGAGGCTAAACCAGTGGAGTGAGTGCCTCCTTGAAGAAGAAAAGCAACTCCACTGCGTGTCTCGAAAAACCACAACAGAGGAGATAGGACCCGATAAAAGACATATGCGAAGGCACAATGAAGTCGGGTCAACGTGAAACCTCCTCGGGCGACTTTGGCAAAGAAAGTCACAAGGTAGAGGGAGACATGCCGGAACCGCCGCTAACAGAGAGCGGAGCAGATTGATCCACACCGACCGAGGCGACGGGTGTGATCGAAAAGATTCGACGACTGCAGGTTCATATCTGGGCGAGAACCTGAGGCGGAATCGGAACCGTTAGGAAGGCATAGCCGACAAGACCATCCCAAAGGAGGGCCAGAGCATCCACGGCGAAAGCCAGAGCATCTGGACACAGGGACACGAAAGTGTCCACCTGATGGTTCCAACGAGTCACAAGAGATCGATGGAACCCGCCATGTGGAGCATCCACCTGGTGGAAATGACCCTGCCCCAGCGGGACAGGGAGTCGGCTAGGACGTTCAGACGACTGGGAATGTGACAAACAGCCACCCCGGCGTGGACATCCTGAGTGAGCAGTCGGACAACAGAAGGTCCTGGCGATATTCGACAGGTGAGGGATCCACTGCTTGAAACTCAGAAGAAGAGCAAGAAGCTCCTTCTGGTTGATGTGTAGAGCTGCATGATCCTGGACCCACATCCCGTGAATGGAAAGACCTAGATGATCCAACGTCGCACCCCATCCAAGATCGCTGGCATCTGCCGTCAGAACACGATCGTACGTGGGTAAGTCCAACGGAACACCCTGCGAAAGCCACTGGACATCCGCCCAGAGGAGAAGGTGAGGATAAAGATATTCTGGAAACTGAAGCACCAGATCCAGAAAATCTACATTCGGCCTCCAATAACTGAGCAGAAAGTGTTGGAGAGGTCCGACATGCAGCCAACCTAGAGGAATGAGATCCGTCACCAAACAGCAGAGACCGATTACCCGGAGAATTTCTCCGAGCCATCGCGGATGTGGACTGAGACAGAGTCAGAGCAAAAGCTGAGAGAATCACAGCCTTGGCCTGGGGAACCACCACCAAATTGAAATGTGTGCGGAAAGCCATCCCCAGATGATAAAACAACTGAGAAGGGACAAGGTCCGACTTCTCCTTGTTGACTCTGAAACCTAGCGACATGAGCAAGCTCAACAGAGTGGTGACATCCAACTCCAGTAAGGCAGCATTGGAATGCCCCTGGAGGATATCGTCCAGATATGCCGAAGTAGTCACCCAGGACTGTGTGTGATGGAAAGCTATCACATGCGACATCAGTCTGGTGAAGGCTCAAGGAGCCAGGTTGAGGCCGAAAGGCATGGCCTTGAACTGGTAAACTCGCCCCAGAAAAACGAACCTGAGATACTTCCCTGACGCCCAATGAATCGGAACGTGAAAGTAAGTGTCTCGCAGTTCGAAGCTGGAAGCAAAATCTCCCTGGTGAATTGAACGGAGGACCGACCTGAAAGTCTCCATGCTGAACTTGGGAGCAATGATAGACTGGTTCAGGAAACTCAGATCGATAACTGGTCGGAGTCGGCCGTCCTTCTTCGGCACCAAGAACAGGCGGGAATAGAAACCCACTGACCTAATGTTCTTGATGACCTCAATCACCCCCTTTGTCAGGAGATTGTCTATTTCCGTGGACAAGAGTTCCCGACGTAAAATGTCTGAAGGAACTGTGGTTGGAAGAGGCACCCTGGACAGAGTGGGGTGCCTGCGGAAGGATATTCGCAGCCCGGACCGAACAACATCCAACACCCAAGGATTGGATGTGATGGTGGCCCAACGGTCTGCGTACTCTGCTATCCTTCCTCCAACCTGGGACGAGTCGAGTTGAGGACCTTCATTTCGAACCCCGACGAGGCTCGCTAGAGGAGAAAACACCTCCTCTACTGAATGAAGAATCCTGGGACTTCCCTCAGGACTGCCGACGCTTACCCTTAGCCCTTGAGTAAGAAGTAGAAGCGGTGGCAGAAGGATCAGCCCCTTTGCTTCGCAGAGGAAGCAGAGGGTACTTGTAAGGCTTGGAACGGCCCCTGTCTACCCTAGACGGCTGATCAAGCTGAAGAAACAGCAGCTGATCTTTGGAATGACGTAGGACGTCATCCCGGACCGTCAACACAGAACCATGAAAAAGTTGCAGACTTGCCAAAGAAGCAGATCGAAGAGTAGCGCACTGCTCCTCAGGAAGGGATCAGCCTGTGTCCAGCACAGAGACCCTTCGAACTAATTCCAGATTAGCTGTGTTACAGGCATGCGTGTGAGTAAGATGCATGAGCGCCTTGGACAGCACACGCAAAGGAGCCTTACCTCGTCAAACTTATCTGGAGGCAGATAAGCAGCTAAAGCTGAGATGACATGATCGGAGAGAGAAAGCATACCAAGCATCTCTCTCAATAAGCCCAGTGTGGACTCCAGAGTCGTCATCGGAATGACGGCAGACTTGGACTTGGAAAGCCCGAGGGAATTGGAGTCCTGATCCAAAACCGTCAAAGTCTGGTAGACCGATGGATTGGTGGAATCGTAGGAACGATAACGCTCCGGAGGCAAAAAGGTGTCAACCTGGTGAAGAACGGAGCCTTCATAGCCTTGGAACTTAGTTTAGAGTCCAAGGCTGAAAATGCTTCAACCAACTGTACCGACTGGCACGGTCGAAGACGCCCAGAAGCGGGTTGCTCCAAAGGCTGTTGGCGCGCGACCGATGATCGTGGCCTGGCTGACACTGTCGACTGGTTAGATGGTTTGAGATCCGGAAGGAACCCAAACACAAAATCAAGAGCTGCCCCCAAGTCCGAAGACTGCTGGCTCTCGACATCAAGCATGTCTGACTCTTCCCCTGAGTTGGAAGACACATAGCCCATCGTGGGCAAACCAGCCGACGCCTCCCATTGTGTCGGAACACCAGGGGGATCAGAAAGCGGCCTGTTTCCAATCCCGGGAGGCGGAGCCATAGGGGGCACCTGGAAACCACTTGCTGCCTCGCTAGAAGCAATGGGAAGGCTCTTTGACAGAACCTGAGTGAGTAAGAACAGGGCCTCCCTAAGCTCACTGCCCGTGCTGGCCAGTTCGACAGGGGAACGAACCGGCAAAGTGGCTTCACCTCTGACCCTCTTAACCAGCGAAGGGTCACGATCCTCCAAAACACCCGACGTGGGACGACGGGCGGCAGCCGAAACGTCTGAAGGCAGATGTGTATAGGAGTGTGACACACCCCGAGGATCAACATAGCGGGAACTCATGAGAGTCACCGCGGACCTCTGCAGGGTAGAAGTTCCAGGCTGCACAAAAGACGTTGGTCCCCCAAAACTGGTTGTGTGGCCAGAATGACGGAAACGCCTCGGAGTTCATAGTGTCCCACTAAGAACATCCGAATCCAATGACAACTGTGGTGCTCGACGGCGCCGAGACCACAGCAGAGGGTCCGGCCGGCAGGCACTTCCAACTTCGCCGAGTTGAAGTCAGGGAAGGCTGAGGCCGATACCCCCACGTCTACACAACCAGACACGGCAGCAGACCACTGCAGGTATAAAACTACTGTGCTCAACGGCTGAGAGGACACAGTAGGGGGTTCAGGCGGCAGCCCCATCCGACTTCGCCGAGTGGAAGTCAGGGAAGGCTGAGGCGGATACCCCACAACCACACTACAGACATCCCTGCAGACCCTTGCAGGGATAAGCCGAGGCCGGCTAAAAATGGTGCCCAATGAAATTGTAGACCGAACAGCAGTAGCAGCAGGTACGACGGGAGCTGTTGGAACTGGCGGAAAACGGAGAAAGCCACCAAGCTCCGCCTCCAAAGGAGAAGTCATAACCCTAGTGACAGCCTCAGATGTCGACTGGAGAGGGCGCATAGTCCCGGAACCAGGCATCTCTTCACCAGAAATCCAACAGCTCCCGCAGTATCCACCACGGTAAAAAACTGCACATTCCCCATGGAAGGGGAATAACTCTCACCAGACATGGTCGAGTCGGGAAGCCCCAAAACGACAGCATTCCCCACCCCCCGCTGGTGCGGGAGGAGCTGCACATCTCCCACGGAGGGGGAGCAATTCTCGAATTGGGCGACCCAGAAACGATAGCGTTCCCCACACCCCGTGGGAGCGGGAGGAGCTGCTTATCCCCCACAGAGGGGGTCAAACGCACACCAGACTTGGTCGAGTTGGGAGGGGGGGGGGGGTGCAGAAGCCAGCGGGTGCGGAAGAAACGGCCACGAGAACGCACCAGGGCGAGGGCAAAAGGAATTGCCCTAAAGGAACCGAACTGGAAATAACAGAGGTGAGAGCAGTCGAAGAAAAAGGTGAACTCATTAGAAACAGAAAGTAGAACACCCTCAACTACGAGAGAGGGTGGCAGAAAAAAAACGGTGGGTACATGACAGAACCCAGACGGTCGACAGGGACCGAAAAAAACAGAAATTCAGCCCTCAACAGAGTGAAGAAATCCTGTCCAGACAGTCCCAGATTGACACCTAACTCCAAAAACAATTCATCAACCGAAAAATTCATTGTCGAATCGCGTGATGTCGAAAACAAAACATTCGCAAAAACGGAATAGTAAATAATATACAATGAGAATGTGGTTGAAAATATAAACAAGAATATATAAAACACAGTCCTGTTATTATACGATCTTCAGATCCATAAATCCAGTCACAGGAAAACCATTATCGACGGGTTAAAATGTCACTCTTACTGAGCAAAGATGGCACACACATCCACCATGTGTGCGGATAATCAAAAGAATGGCAAATTGACGCATTGCACACTGTTTTACGGTAGTCGTGGATTTGTACTATGGAAGAGCGTCCCATACTGGGTGAGCGCCGATGGCGCTCGACCCAGTTTTGGCTTATTTTTTCGTGGTGTTTTTACACCACTTTTCTTTCACAAATCTTGGGAAAGATTAAAATAGAGAGTATTTTATCCGAGTTAGGTTCTTCTACTGTAGTGCAAGCCAGTAGTAAACAATTGAGGTAGGTTGATAAGAATTATATTGCTTCATGCACATCTTCATATGGAGTTCTTCCATTGTGTAAAGTTTCATAACAATTCTTCAAACAGTTTAGGAGTTGGGCTTATAAGGATGGACAGACGGACGGACGGACGGACGGACAGGACAATTCCTATATACTCCCCCCCCAAACTTTGTTTGTGGGGGGTATAACTAACTGATAGCTAAATTAACAAGAGCTGGACTTTCGTCCGGTGCATACCCCCACGTGGTGTACCATCTAGTGTGGGCATACCTATGACCAACAAATATTATTTATGAATATTCTCGTATGGACTGACGGACAGATGCACAGATGGACGGATGCAATCCAGTATACCCCCCCCCCCCCCCCCCTTCCATTTTCTTTGAAAGTTTTCAACAATTTCTAAGTCAAAAGGTATTGTAAATTGTTTGGTGTTTGGAAGTTTTATGCAATGAGGCAGAAGCCTTTGTCATAGGCAAACTGCATTCCATATTTCACTAAAATCCAATATCCCCAATCCAGTATGCCCCCCCCCCCCCCATCTCCCATTTTCTTCAAAAGTTTTTCAACAATTTCTAAGTCAAAAGGTATGGTAAATTGTTTGGTGTTTGGAATTTTTATGCAATGAGGCAGAAGCCTTTGTCATAGGCAAACTGCATGCCATATTTCACTGAAATCCGATAACCCATATCTGAGATACAGGCTGAAAAGACAAATAATGTCTATTTCCTACAATTTCTAAGTCAAAAAAGAGGGATAACTCTAAAAAGGAGAATGAGAATGTGAGAAATATCATTGAACCCTTTTTTTAAAGCCTATACCATAAGCAGTGTTCATGGCAAATTTCATTGCAATAGAACATTCGATACCCGAGATACAGGCTGAACAGACAAAATTTGGCTCGGACGGACACATTTTCTTAGTGAACAAGCAATAAAAAAAAAATAATAAAAAAAAAATAACTAGAGTGGGCATACCTATGACCAACAAATATTATAAAAAATAATAATTTACTTAAGTTATGAATATTCTCGGATGGACTCACACACGGATGCACAGACAGACGGACGGATAGACAGACACATGTAATCCAGTATACCCCCATTTTCTTCGAAAGTGGGGGTATAAAAATGCAATTGACAGTGATCCCCAGAAATACTGGAAAACTTTTACCTTGCACTGTAGCATAAATCTGCCTGATGTTTCCATCAGCCTGACATTTATGCTACCAGCGCAAGACAAAACAACTCCATTTGACGATAAGGACTACACTTTTATTGCTTACTTTGTTCAGTCTCGAAATTTCTTTTCACAAAGTGTAGCCAATGAAAACAAGAATCTTTATATAAATTACATATTATAAAACAAAAAACACGTAAAGAACAGATAATGTCCTTTAAGGACTGATTCAAACACAAATTATTATCCACAATATTAGCTCTGAGCTGATGGGTGGCCAAAACGCATCAAAGATTGTGTTTGCATGCAAATATAATAGCCTTCTTTTGTTCCGCTGTCCAGTTGCTCGAAAACATCCTGCTCCATAAACAATTAACAGCTAGGTTTCTATTCACCATAACTGTGCACCACCTTCATCCATAATGTTGTTTTACCCTTTCCCTAATGGAAGACCAGTAAACAGCCAGCACTATTCACAAAAAACAACATTTAACCCAAGGTCCGTACACTCAAACTTGGTTAAAATTCCAGTACTTTTCCAGTGTCCTTTGAGAATTTCCAACTACGTATTCAAAGTTCTTAACTATATATACAACTACTTAAACTTGTGATAACAAAGGCATATACCATATTTCAGGAGATGCAGAAGTAATAAACAGGTCTTCAAAATTCATTGAGAAACTGAAGCCAACTGTGCGATGGAGAGTATCAAGCATTATCTGACAAACAACTTCAATTTATCATATTGGCACGAGTTTGTTTGGGTTGCTAAATTAGTGGAGGAGTAGGGAGAATTACAATTCAAGTATATCTTCAGTATTTACCAACTTGAGATCATTTCTCCAGTATTTTTCCACAACTGGAAAATACAAAACCAGTTTTTCAGTATTTTCCAGTTTTCCAGTAAGGCATACGAACCCTGTTAACCCTTAATTCCTCATACAGCCATAAACAGCTGATTTTTATATTGCTTTTCAAAACTTGCTCCATATGGATTCTTCCTTGAGCAGTTAACCGGTATTTATTTTCACACTGTTTTTACATCATTGTTGGCTGCCTGTACAGACAGCCAACAGTGATGCAGAAACATTCTTAAATCATCAACAGTGTATACATATATATGAGGTACTAATTATAGTGAATGTTAATCTGTGGTGTTAAGGGTTAAATTTTTTTTTTTAATTTCAATTTTGGCCTCAAAAAAGCAAAAAAGAAAATTTTTAGTTAAGAATTATTTTTGCATGTGTCATCGACAATGCATGTAAGGTAAAGAGAAACATCTTCTAGGGATTTAATTGAACTTTCTTTTTTCTGAGATAAGGTTAAGCTAATGCATACACTGTACAGACACTGAAGTGGCTTTCAGGACTTTTCAGCCTAGCCATGATAGTGGCTTCTAACTCAACCAGTTAATGTTTTGTTTTAAACTTATTTCTTTAAGAACTGGCAAACAAATTTTGTAATTTATATTAATGCCTCTTATTGGCCAAATGGCACAGGTGTGTGGGATGACCTTTGTAATGGCAACTTTGTGGCCTCGGACTTCTCGAATACTATAAAGGGAACTTGAGCCTGCACAGGATGTGTCTCTCCACTCAGAGGACAGCCATTTTTGGTCTTACCCCCCCCCCCCCCCCCTGATAGGACAGTACACTTTGACAGCATTAACCCTCTAACTGAGGCCTGACTGAGAGTGTATTTGGATACTTAGATAACTTTCCCCAACCCAGGATCAATCCAGGGAATAACATTTCAGCAGTGAAATCTAGAAATCTGTATTTTATTTGTTCAAATATGAACAAACAAACCTTATTGAGACAATAGTTGGTATTATTCACAACCAATTTTTACCTTTTTAAATGGCACACTACTGATCTCAAATTTCTCAGAGCAGAGAGATTCAACCAGATCGCAACTGCAATGAACCAGACGAAAATCTTTCTTCACTTTTGTAATTTCCATACTGCAGGAATGACAGGTATAGTTTAACAAGAAGGATATCAACGCCCTATAGCTCACCAACATTCCTCTTTGATAGTAACTTTGGCAAACTCAAGAACTGTATCAAACAGGCTCATAACATGCGGCAAAGCTTACCTAAATACAACCTCTTAAAAGTAAAACACAGAAACTGACATAAACACTAAGTTAAACATGAAATTCTGAGCTAAACAGAAAACTAAACGCAAATAAAAATGTCAAGAAAAATGTTTAAAATGCAGGGTAAGAGGAGTTAATCATGGAACAATGATACTGAGGAACATGTATGATGAATATAAGTGCCATGGGAAGAGAAAGAGCACAGCAGCTGACCTAAACACTTAGTTAAACTTGAAATTCTGAGCTAAACAGAAAACTAAACGCAACTAAAAATGTCAAGAAAAATGTTTAAAATGCAGGGTATGGGGGGTTAATCATGGAACAATGATACTGAGGAACATGTATGATGAATATAAGTGCCATGGGAAGAAAAGGAGCACAGCAGCTGACCTAAACACTTAGTTAAACATGAAATTCCGAGCTAAACAGAAAACTAAACGCAACTAAAAATGTCAAGAAAAATGTTTAAAATGCAGGGTATGAGGGGTTAATCATGGAACAATGATACTGAGGAACGTGTATGATGAATATAAGTGCCATGGGAAGAGAAGGAGCACAGCAACTGACCTAAACACTAAGTTAAACATGAAATTCCGAGCTAAACAGAAAACTAAACGCAACTAAACATGTCAAGAAAAATGTCTAAAATGTAGGGACAAAGGGGTTAGATCATGGTAAAATGATAATAATCATCATATAGCAGCATTATAAAAGCCATGATATGGAAATAGAGTGAGTAAGTGACCTAAACAGAAGCTTTAACATTATTGGACACCTACGCTGATGCTGACGCTGATGCCGACCGATCAAGCCATGTCATAAGCTCACACAACTAAAGTTGGTGAGCTAAAAACCAGTTAATGAAATGACATAAAATCAAACATTACTTCCACTTTAGACATGAGTCTTTTTGTCTCTGTTTTTAAGTTCAGCAGCAAAATTGAGACATTAGACTATACCTTATTTTAGTGTGATGTTCTATTATTTCCACACCTGCACTGCAGATTTCATTCATACTGTATTCAATGTGAAACTCTGAAACTCTTAAGAAATAGTGTGCACCCCGTATCTGTCTGTAACGTAAACTTAACAATTCACAGTCATCAGAAGGTGACATTGCTGTTGGAAGGATAGGATCAGTCATGTTAGCTTCATCATGACTGTGTTCTATACCTTCCTGTCTTTTCATTTCTTCTATTTTAGTGTGATGTTCTATTATTTCCACACTCACTTGCATAGGGTTCTTTTCTACTATATTCAATGTGAAACACTGAAACTCTTAAAAAATAGTGTAAACTTCACAATTCACGGCCATCAGAAGGTGACATCGCTGTAGGAAGGATAGGATCAGTCATGTTAGATTCATGATGACTGTTTTCTATCCTTTCCAGTGTTTTAATTTTTCAATACTCAGTGATTCTTGAAAGTGAAAGAGTGAAAAGTAAACCACAATATTCCTGCAAGGTGACAAATAGATCATGATTGCAGGATGGAGGTATTGCCTATCTTACAAATGAGGCCTTATTTTTAAACAGGACTCTGATGCCCATAACATGTTTTTAACCCTTTACCCAATGCATATGATTTCAAAATGCTATTTTTAATTTCAAATTTTTCATAAAATTTCAATAAAACCATATGAGGTGACTTCTAATTGGAATGAGTTGGAGAAGCAAGCTCGTTCCAAAGAAGGGTCACATGATATGGTTTGGTTGAATTTCGCTTTTTTGTTCAATTTGTAAATTATTTACCCTTTACCTAAAATGACTAGAGGATGACACTTTGAAAAGATTTTCATTTTTATTTTGAAAAACATAGCTTATGACAACTCAATGGAATGAGCTTGTTCTAGTGAGGGTGCATCAGCTATGTTTTTGAGGAAAAAATTGATAAAATTTGAAAGGCAATTTTTGTGAATAGCATTGGCCAAATACAGCAGTTACGTTAGGTAAAGGGTTCAGACACAAAATCAAGTCTGATCACATTCTTGACCATTGCAGTGGTAAAATCTACAAAACAGTATTTTATTTGTTCAAATATGAACAAACAAAACTGTTATGGAGACATTAACTGGTATTATTTACAACCAGTTTTTTTTTTTAAATGGCACACTGTTGATCTCAAAATTTCTCCCAGCAGAGATTCAACCAGATTGCAACTGTCATTAATCAGACAAAAATCTCTGTTCACTTTTGTAGTCACCATACTGTAGAAATCACAGGTAAAAACACTTTGGCCGGCTGCTGATTTGTCGCGTTTCTGTTTATAAACATGCCCCAATTTATTTATTTATTATTTACTGGTGTTTAAGATCACACACTTATGCACAATGGCTAATCGTGACTGTCACAGTTTTACGGGTGGAGGAGGCCGTAGTGCCCAGGGAGAACCACCGAGCATCGACGAGCAACTGTCAGCTCAACATTCTAACTCTGTTCAAGCTCTGCTCAAGCAGGGTTACAGCAGTTGAAGACATGTGCTCCAATGCCTTAGTACACGGCATCATCGTGCTCCCCATAGACAACCTGGATAAAGTGCCCTGCCCAAGGACACAACGCGGGTTGTTCCAGACAGGGATCGAACACGGGACCTCTAGCATAGAAGTCCAACAGTCTACCACTGAGTCACACAAAATCTTCCCAAGTTTCCTTTGTTTATAGACCTATTTGGCCTCAGTATATCCAATTCAGGCATTTTATCTATTATATCTCCATGAGCTCTGTCAAACAAGATATAATAGAATAAATGCTAAGTTTATCTCTAGAATACAGGAAAGTGATACCATCCCTGTTAACTGAATACTCTTGTTAACTGAATAATTTTCTTTGGAAAAGTGGCCATTTAATTAACAGGGTTCCAAGGTATCTAGAAGGATGATGAAAATTGAGAACACAATAATACAGCCTTGTTGCTCATGTACAGTGCTGTGATCACAAAAGAGATATTTTTCTGAGTCATTTTGTGACTGTTCCCAATATACTTATACACCAGTGACCTTTGATTTCATTAATAAAATACAGAGAAACCAAAACAGAATCACAAATAAAAGTGTCAGTGACACTGCAGCTTAACCTGACTGTGTGTAATGTTTGACGAAAAGGATAATGTTCAATATTTATAAAAGGATTATGAAATAAAACAAGACTTGTGATAATTGAGAATATGTTAAGATCTGTACCCTACTTGCTATGTTTTCAACAAGAATAATTTAAGGTGTAGACTGTACTAAAGAACTGAGGCCTCTCAGGGGTGGTGTGGCCCTCACAGTTAACATATGACAAACAAAGTTACAAGTTACAGTAAAATCATTCCAAAACGAGTCATCCTACCAAGTTACAATGAAATCCCTTCAAAAATATGACTCGTAGACTTTGCTAAAGGAATCTAGGTCACTTGCCCATCCGGTGGTCTCGGTTGACTGATCGCAACCAAAAGAGGACAGTCTCATCTTGCTGTCATACCAAGTCATCACACCAAGTTACAATGAAATCTCTTCATATAGACAGTGCTAAAAGAATCTAGGAGACGTGCAAAGCAAAAATAGAACAGTCTCATCTAGACATCATACCGAGTCATCTCTCTAAGTTAAATTTAATTGCTTCATAAATATATGAACTGTAGACTGTGCTAAACAAATCTAGGTTATGTGCACTTGTGGCCAACACGGCTGACCGATCATGACCAAAATAGGTCGTCCCCATTTAGACATTATACTGAGTCATCCTACCAATGTACAATGAAATCCCTTCATAAATGCAGCCTGTACTAAAGGAATCTAGGTCATGTGCACCTGTAGCCCAAACCCGACCAAAATATGACATTCTCATCTAGACATTATGCGGAGTCATCCTACCAAGTTACAATGAAATCCCTTCATAAATACAACCTGTAGACTGTGCAAAAGGTTTTCAGGTTTCGAACTCGTGCAGCCGACATGGTAGACCGATCGCGATCACAATGGGACAAGTAACCTGCACATGAACATTAGTGATGATCAGACAAGAACTACGGGGTGTAGCCTGTGCTAAAGAAAATGTGAACAGACTCACAGACTTCTGCACACGTGATGGCAATAGCTTATCTTGACTTTGTCAAGTTAAGCTAAAAACAAACAGAAATGGCAATTTCAGATTCAGTGGTCTCACATTTTTTTTCCAACAAATGGTTCATAAACCTAGAAGGAAAACGCTTAAGAACAAAATGAGATGAACAGTACAGGATGGATGAGATGGACTGATCAGACATCCAGGTGATTCATACATAGGCTCAATGTTTCAAAAAAGAGTGGGTGTATAAGAATTTGCTTCAAATAGTGATGAACCGATAATAAAAACTTGCTTTGATCTGATTATGGATTATTTCACCAAACATTCCACTGATTCCAATGCCGGTTCCAATAGTTTCAACAGGGCACAGAAAAAGTCTGTTGTCGCATATTGCACCACTATATTTCATTGATAAGTCACCAATTATGAAAGTTTAATGGCACATAAGTTCTCAGACTATGCATGTTTAGTGCTAGGTAATATTAGCCAAAATAATATTTGCATTTTTGAATGGAAAGAAGATCATGAATAACAATATAATCACACAATATTGTTCTTTTGGAAAGTTGTGTTTATTCTGGTAAATAGTGTTAATACAGTTTTGTGTATGAATACAATACACTCGGATGTATTAACCAGAAATATTCTGAGCACACATACTTTGTGTCTCAGTTCAATAATAACCTTGAAGTAAAAGTGTGTTGTGAACTTGTTTCCGGGCATGGTTTACAGATTGATCGGCACAGGACATATCAGAATGTAAAGTTAATTTTTCAGTTTTTTTACCTCCCTTCATGTGTTTCACCAATATTTACCCTGTAGTCAACATTGAAAAAAAAGTTTTATCTCCAATTTTATTTTTCTATTGTGCTGTGATGTCTGCATCATGAAATACTGAAGATTACCAACTGAACACATTGTATTTATTCATTAATGTTTTGTACTCAATGCAATGTTGTGCAGCATCAGGGTCGAGGGCCAGTGACTTCAATCAGACAGGAAACTGTGCCAATCTCATACCAATTGCAGATGGTAAATCACGTAATATCTCGGCTCAGCAGATTCTTATATTCTGCTATGCACTACATACGCTTTTAATGGGCAAACTTCATTGAAGTGTCATATATCAAAGAGATTTTTAATGGTCAGTGTTAAAATATAGAATAATCGGAAACTGTTGGTTTTTAACTGCCAGTGGTCATAATTGGCTGTTGCTCATAACCGGCTGGTTCTAATTGCCAATTCTGGTAATCAGTTCATCACTAGCTTCCAGTTGAATGGCACTCAAGACACGCAACAACAAATTAACTGTATCATCATTAATATGTATGCCTTTTATTTATATGCTACATCCACTTAACAGAATGCAGCTATATTGTGATGGCAGTATTTATATTGGAAGTTCAAGTAACAGTTAAGTATCACTTCACCATAACTGTGTATCCATCTTCCTTTATATTCTTTGGGGTTTCTCTTCAACTTCTAGACATAGAGCATTTTCTTTAAACGTTTTCCACTCTAGGTTTATGACATTATCATTATCATGTTTATAATATATTAATTCCATGACTAAGCTAACGGAATGACCAAATGTCAAGTGGACATTTCACCAATCGACAAAAAAAAAGGAAAAAGATGTTTATTTAATGCCAGAGGCAAATTAATAACCCAAGAATATCCCAGGTTATTCAGAGTTTCTTCCAATAAGTTTACCCTTAAAGGCATAATATGAACTTTGACAACTTTTCTTGGTTTATGAGCCATTAGGTTGTTGGTCTAATTGGGGGAGATTGCAGATTTGCCAAGTCAAGTGCTGTCCAACCACAATGGATAAACCTTTTTTGTGTTACTGATTACTTGGAATACAATATTGTTTTACTTATCGGAGATAATTTGGTGCTTCAAAATATCAATTAACCCTATGCAGCTTAAACAAGAGGGGTAACGCAAAGCGTGTGCCAATGACCCTGCCCCGCCAAAATTTTTCCAAGTCGAAAGAGTGAAAAGGGGATATAACTCTGAAAAAAATGTGGTAGAAACTCACTCTACACAGGTATCGTTCCCCCATGATGCTCAATCACAACTCCAAATATCCTTCAAATCGGAGTAGCAGTGGCTGAGATACAAGGGAAATGTTGGTATGGATGGATGGATGGATGGATGGATGGATGGATGGATGGATGGATGGATGGATGGATGGATGGATGGATTGATGGATGGACGGACAGCCAGATGGCAAAACAGATGGATGGATGGATGGATGGATGGATGGATGGAGGTGTCCATTCAATACTCCTTCGATTTTCAAGTCAGGGGCATAATAAACTTTGATCACTTTTTACTGCAACAGAACATGGGCCCTTAAATTTAGTCTTTGTAAACTCTTGGTTACATTGAGTACATTGTACCTTGGCAGTTGTTTCGAGGAAAGTCTTGGCTGCCTACATAGGCAGCCAAGACTTGCCTAGAGATAACTGCAATGCCACAGGAAAAAGATTGTCATTCTGTGACAAGAAGGTATAAAAATCTCCAGGACCCTAAGGGTTAACTGGATGAGTGCTGGAAGCCCAAATTGGGGATTTACTCTGAAGTGCAGGTACCTCACATTAGAGGCTTCATATACCATGGACGTGCTTCATATTATTTTTGAAGTGAAATTGTTTATACTGTAAGGATATGCCTTGTTGCAATTTCTGGGGGTCTGCTATTAGGCACTTTCCCATAAATTGTAACAAGGCAGAGACATATGAACCAACTTTGCTGACCAAAAATAATTTAGCGCTCTACCAGTACGAGTTAAATCACACCTTTTATAAAACTGGACAACAAGAGCACAACTGGGCGATGGCATCATTATATGGCTACTTAATGTAACTTCAGTCATTTCACATTGCAAAATATACCTCATACATTTCAAATGCATCATAATTTACTACGAAAACTAGAGAAATGGGATGCATTAGTCATTTGGGGTTTTTTTTAGTTATTGCTTGGATATGACAGACCTGTTGGATTTGCCAGAATGTTATTTCTTGAAAGGAACCAATTGACAGTCACTAGTAATGACACCAGAAAAAATCTGGGGAGTTTCCTGTAATTTGGGGATACCGCTTATTGTGCGTTTGGTGGAATTTAAAGGCCTGTGGTTTGGAACAGGTGCCCCCAACAACCAATCATGAATTTGTCTTTTCAACAATAGATGAAGCAATCTGACAGTGGTGTCTGCCTGTGCCGACCTCCAAGGCTTATCAAGAAGCCATTGCCAAACCACTAGATATACAGGTTGTTAACCCTTTACCCAACGAATCGGCCGCATCTGCCCACGTAATATGCATATTCAGCAGTTGAAAAAATATTTTTCAAAACATTTCAACAAAACCATATCATGTGACCCCTCGTTGGAACGAGCTCGTCGAGCTCGTTCCAACGAGGGGTCACATGATATGGTTTTGTTGAAATTTTTTGAAAAATTTGGAAAAATGATATTTAAAATAATAAATTTTGATATCGTCTTCGTTGGGTAAAGGGTTAATGTTGTAACGTTTCTGAAAAACTGTCCTGGCCATTAACCCTTCACTTTGTTAAGCTTTATAGTGAACATTTTGTGCAGCAACATCCATAGCAACAACTCTCTTTTCCTCTCTGCCCTCTCTTTTCATGACTTCTACATGGTGTTCTTCATCCCAGATAGGACAATTCAATTTGCTTTTTATGTTGGCTAAAATTGGTTTATATTAACCCCTTACTACAACACAAAAAGCAGACTACACTTGCAAACAAAATTTCATGAATGACCAACAATTCCAGTTTGTGTCTCAAAAACATAGCTGATGACCTCTCAGAGGAATAAGTTCATTGAGCCCATTCCAATGAGGCTCCTAAATTATGCTTTTGATGCAAACAAAAATTAAAAGATAATAAAACTGGAATGGTTAATTCTGTGAAAAACACTGGTCGTATATTAGTGCTATGTTGGGTAAAGGGTTAACAGAATAAGTGAATATACAATCATAAAGCCATTAAGCTAACTTTGACAAGTCAGGAGGGAAAACAAACCAGTGATTGGTTGGGCACACTGACCGGGCATGCCCACAGGGTGGAATTATTAGATGCATGGACAAAACGACTGATATCATCATGCTCTGGTATGAAAAGTTTCGTTCAGAATGGTTCATAAACCTAGAAGCAAAACATATAAAAATGAACATGAGAGGGAAAGGACAGGATAGACAAGATGGACTTGACAGACCTACTTTGTAGCCTTTGAATAAAGTGAGAGTATAAAAAATTGCTTCAAGTTGAATGGTGCTCAAGACATTCAGCAACAAACTAACTGAATCATCAGTAATATGTATGCTTTTATTTATATGCTACTGTCAGTTAACAGACTGTAGCTATATTGTGATGGCAGTATTTATATTGGAAGTTCAAGTAACAGTTAAGTATCACTTTCACCATAACTGTGTATCCAGCTTCCTTTATACTCTGGGTATTTTCTTTTACATTTCTAGATGTACAACATTTTCTATAAAAGTTTTCCACAAAAAGTTTATGAATGACATTTCCATTATTCTTGTTTTAATATAATAATTCCATGATCAAACTAATGGAATGAACCAAGAAGACATTTTAGCAATTGAAAGAAAAACAAAACAAAAATTGCTGATTTAATGCCAAAGATAAGTCAATCAGCACAGAATATCAAAAGGTTATTTCAGGTGTTTCTTTCAATCAATTAATCCTTAAAGGCCTAATTCCAACTATGACACCTTTTCTTGGTTTGGAACAGATTCATGAATTAGTCTTACAGACAATAATTGAAGCACCCTGACTGGTTTCTATTTGGGCATACATACAGGTTAGGCCTAAAAAAGTTGAAAATCTGTTTCTAAGGCCCTCCCACATGGTCCTTTTGGCTATTGCATGCTCTCTTTTTATAACCAATGCAAACTTCAAAAAATAAAAATTAAATGGTTTATGTCTGATATACTACTTAAAGTTTGCTAAGCACCACATATTTGACATACCATTGTGAAATTTTCTTGAGACACATTTGCGATATTTTTGGTGGATATGATTGAGGAATGTATGGAGATGGTCCCCAGTGTTTACATTAGCTCTCTTGACAGGCAAACTTTTCGTGACAGTCATGGAAAGCATGTACCCCTTGATTTCCATGATGTTTTTGTGTACTGTCTACATGTACATGAGATATGTAGGGTATTCAGTCTTCATTTCAACACAAACCCTTGTGATTTAATGATTGAATATGGCAAATGCAAATGTAAGAAAACATTTGTACGAAGCATAAATGTGGTGGGCTGTAGGGATGGTGGAACAAGGGGCTACCCATCGTCAGGTTGGTGAAGCCCTTGGTGTGCACCATATGGTGATCACCAGGGCCTGGGCAAGATTTTAGCAGTATGGAACACCAGTCAGACGACATGGTGGTGGCGGAGACAGAGCAACATCTGCAGCTGAAGACTGGTTTTGATCATTCAGGCCCGTAGGAACTGCTTTGACATGGCAACCCAGCTTCGCAGTGACCTTCAGAATGCGTCCGTGGTAAATGTTTGAACGCAGACTATCCGGGCAAGGTTGCACAAAGGTGGTCTCCGATCGAGAAGACCATGTATTCGCATTCAGCTGTCCCAGAACCACCGCCAGGCACGATAGGAATGGGCCACTGATCACGTTGGATGGACCAGAGAAGACTGACGACCTGTCCTTTTTACAGGTGAGTCAAGGTACTGCCTAGACAACACAGATAGGCATTCTACGGTATGGAGAAGACCAGGAGAGCGATTCCATGCAGCCAACATTGCTGAGCATGACCGCTATGGTAGAAGGTCAATAATGGTCTGTGGCAGCATCAGCTGGGATGGACGTACAGAGCTCCGTGTCCTTGACCGTGATACAATGACCGCACAGCGGTGTATTGATGAGATCCTAGATGCCCACGGCAGATTGTATGCAGGTGCAGTGGGTGATAGATTCATTTTGATGGATGATAATGCCCGTCCTCATGTTGCCCATGCTGTCCGGGAGTACTGACAGAGGGAGGGGATTAAGCGTATGGACTGGCCATCCCTAACCTCAATCCAACGAACATGTCTGGAATGAGTTGCAGCTTTCAATTTCAGTCCGTCCAGTCCAAACAAAAGTGTCCAGGAGCTTGGTGCCATGCTGGTCCAAGAATGGAAGAACATCCCATAAAGGACCATCTGAAATCTCATTGGGAGCATGGGAAGGTGTTGTTAAGCTGTAATTAACAATAATGGGTCTCATACTCAATATTGAACCCATACCAGTTTGCTTGGACAACTTTTCGACAATAATATCCATTTTCCATGGTTATCGTATTCAAAAGCTAAAAAATAATGTCAAACACAAACAAAATCTTAATTTCTGTACTTAAATCATTAAAGATATAATTAAATAAAAAATATATACACTTTTCATAACAATATTTCAACTAAAATGTAAAACAGGTAGTTGGATATACTTGGTGCTTAGCAAACTTTGAGTAGTATATTTTACCCAAGTTAATAAAATTGATAAATTTGTCCCTTGAGTGCAGCAAGGCTTTGCAATACTAAATATCAGACATAAACCATTTAATTTTGATTTTTTTAAGTTTGCATTGGTTATAAAAAGAGAGCATGCAGTAGCCAAAAGAATCATGCTGGAGGGCCTTTTTGCACTCAAGGGACAAAATACACCACCACCCATGCTGTTCTGGACTGTAGATTATGAGGTCTAAGGCATCAAAGAACCAAGAATATGAACTTTTGATGGCAAAGAAATAATTACAAAAAAATAAAAAATAAAATAAAAAAATGCCCGCCCATATGCAATTTTACAAAAAAATGGCCAGAGAAACAGAAAATCTACTTTATGAGGCTTTATGATAATGTAATATTTTTGAAAAATTGTCCAATTCCACAACAGTTAATCACAACTTGTCCTTGATGTTCTGTTGTTTCAGGACAGTATTAAATAGCAGCATGTCATCACCAATAACAAAATTAGCTGCAAGCTTAAGCTCATTGGATGTGACCGATTGTGAGCAGCTTGAGAAGAACCAGTTTTAGTTTGTCCATCTGTCTGGTGATGAGCAAATGGCCTTGAATTAGTATTTATTAGAATTAACTATTTATTCTATAAGTAGTTTAACAGAGATCATGCAGCTCTGTAGATAATATAGAATAGATTAAATAAATTTTTGAAAGACCACAATATTTTTCATTCAATCAATAGATATTTTTACTCTATAGCCTATATACAATTAACATGTTAATTTGTATTAAAGGTGTTTTAAGGTAACTGTTTTATTTGAATTTTATATGCAATTAACAGGGTTGTTCTATTAAGCAATTAATGTCCAAATGAAGTGGTTCTCGGGCATGGGGGGGGGGGGGGGGGGTAAATACATTACATACGTGTATATAGAAAGCCTTTGGATTTGAGGGATGTGATAGTGCTTGCACTTCAGCACACTACTGAAGGGTTGTTGGGTGCATTGTTCATCAAGTAGTATTCAACCGATTACCAAAAAATGGCCGCTGACTGATTACCGGTTATCACAGCTCACAATTAGCTGATTCCAATGTCAATTACAATTGTAATACCGTGCACTACTAGACATGTCAAGGCTCAAAAGAACTACATTACATTGAACATATTTTAGTGTTTACAGTCATTCATCACTAGATATGTCAAGGCTTGAAAGAACTACATTAAACTGAACAAACTTCTTCATTCCCCACCCATCCCACTCACACACAAAATGTAGCCCAGTCGTTGTTTTGACTCATAATGGATAGAGCCATGTGTATCACCTAAGTGCTCGCGACTGGTAATTTAACCCTTTACCCAATGCAGACGATATCAAAATTTATTATTTCAAATATCATTTTTTTAAAGTTTAAAAAAAATTTCAACAAAACCATATCATGTGACCCCTCATTGGAACGAGCTCGACGAGCTCGTTCCAATGAGGGGTCACATGATATGGTTTTGTTGAAATGTTTTGAAAAGTTAAAAAATTTATAGTAATTTATATATTTTTTATACTTACCAATGACCCAGACTTAGCTGGTGCTAACTCTAACAAAACCAGGGCCAAACACAAATTTTGCCCCCCAATCCCCAAAATTTGCATCCAAAACAAAAAGAAATCATGTCCTAAAGGACCTCCATACTACGCCTCTACTGCGCATGCGCAGTGACGCAGTCGTCCCGAAATTGGCGCCAATTATCATTCTTACTGGCAGTGCCTGGTCAGCGCTATGTACTCAGCGGGGAGGCAAGAGTTCCCAACTCCAGGGAGGGCCATCCCCGTCTGGGTCATTGGTAAGTATAAAAAATATATAAATTACTATAAATTTTTTAACATTTTTATACTGTACCAATGACCCAGACTTAGCTGAATAGTAAACAGGCTGGAGGGCCTAGGACATAGAGGAAAATCCAATAAGCTCAACTATATAGTAAAGAGGTAACCCCTTAAGGAGAAAAGGAGTATTAGGCTTTACATGTATCTTTCTTATTTAATATTAAATTAGAAAGATACACTACCCTTAATAATTGAGCACAATAACATTCATGTTCTCTATTAACATCCAGTATAACCCTTATACTAATTATTTTTAAAGCAAGCCAATAAATAAAGTAGTCCAGAGAATTGAGACTCTTTATAATCATTTAAAAGTGTCCGAGTATTGTATATTAAAGCCCGTTTGACACTTGACATATACAAATGCTTCACACCGAGCTACACTTTAAAAATAAGACATGAATGAATTTAAACATTAATATTACACTTTAAAACCATCCCGGAAGCGACTCAGAAATACTGACTTGGAGGAGGCATTCCCTTGCTTTTCACTATAAAGCAAGTGACCTAAGGGAACACCCGCCCCCCCCCCCTTCCCCATGCCCTGGGTCAAATAGCCCAGAGCGAAGAGGGCAGCCGGACGGAGTCACTGCCGGAACAGAAAGCCTGCATAACTATAGTTGCAACTGTTTAGTGGACGACATTCTGAGCAACAGATAACGGACCTAAACAATGCAGGTCTCCAGAAATGGACTCAATATTTCTGAGATAAAAATTCGTAAATGTGGATGGCTGAGACCAATAAGCAGCCTTCATTAAATCTGTAATAGCAACACTATTAGCATAAGCCCAGGAAGTAGAAAGAGCTCTTACTTCATGAGCAGAAATCTTAAGCACAGACTGCTGAGAAGAAGATAAATCTTCATAAGCAGTACGGATAGTTAACTGAATCCATCTAGCAATAGAATGGACTGAAATGTCCTTTCTATTAGGCATCAAAGACAGAAAGAAACGTTTCCGTCCCTTTCTGATGAACTGAGATCTCTGTTTATAGATACGTAGTGCTCTAACAGGACAGAGTAAAGGCCTACGCCCGTCTGAAGATGGAAGAGCCTTAATAACAATAGGTTCCGGATATTTATTAGGAGCCTGATTCTTAGCTAAAAAACCCACATTAGTAGTGAAGGTGATAGTGTTCCCAACACTACGATAATGAGAATCATCCACCGATAGTGCATGAAGCTCACTGACTCTTCTGGCAGAAGAGAAAGCTAAGAGAAAAGCTGTCTTATAAGATAAGAATTTGAAATCTACTGTCCCAAGAGGTTCAAATGGCTTTTCCTTCAATTTAAGGAGAACCCAAGCTAAATTCCACTTAGGAATTAATCTAAGAGTTCTGGGTCTATTTATCGAAAAGTTTCTAACCAACTTCGATAAAGAGACATTAGATCCAATTTGTAAACTATCATGATGTGCATAGGTATCAGATAACATAGATCTATAACCCTTTATAGTAACAGGCTGCAGTTTAATTTCGTCAAACAAGTATACTAGAAAGTTTGCAATGTCTGGTATAGAGGGATGAAATATATCTACAGAATGATCCCTACACCAACGACGAAAAACCTTCCACTTAGCCGCATAGTTTAGCGAAGAGGAGGTCCTCCTACAGTTAGAAATCGCGTCCACTGCTCGTCCTGTAAAGTGCTTGCCATGCAAGAAGGACCGCACAATGGAAAAACGTGAAGGTTGAGACCTTGCGGGTTGTGATGGAGTTGGCACGATTTCCCCTGCGAAAGAAGATCCTCTCGTGGAGGAAGCTTCCGCGGTAGGTCCCACAACAGACACCTGAGTAGATTTATCCACGGTCTCTGTGGCGACAGAGATGCTACCAACAGAATCTTGCATTGAGATTGTTTTATCTTTAGCAATACTTGTTGAATTAACGGCACTGGAGGATACGCATATCCTATCATTCCGTCCCAAGGGATCGACAGAGCGTCTACTGCAAATGCTCTTGGATCCGGACACGGAGACACATACGTCTGCAACTGATTGTTGAGATGTGTCGCAAATAAGTCTATCATTGGCCGTTCCCATTGGTAGCAAATCTGATTGAATACTTGTTTGTTGAGAGTCCACTCCGACGGCAACAAGCGACCTTTTCGTGAAAGGGAGTCTGCTAGCACATTCAGACGACCCGGTATGTGACGGACCGAAAGAAGAACGTGATGTTCTAACGCAAACAGAAGGATTCTTTCCGTTAGATTGAACAACGGAACTGAATGAGTCCTCCCTGATTCCGTATATACGCCACTACTGTCGTATTGTCGGATAGGATTTGGACATGAGCATCGTGAATAATGTCCATCCAGTGACGTAACGCAAGCCAAATTGACATCATTTCCTTGATGTTTATGTGCTTGCACAGGAATTGCGGATCCCAAAGACCCTGGCATCTCGAATCCGTTGGGATTAATGATGCACCCCAACCTGTTTGACTGGCATCCGTCATAACGGTAAAACTCGGATCCGGCAACTGCAGCGGAACTCCTTGAGTTAACCACTGAATGTTTGCCCAAGTCTGAATCTCTTGTTTCACTTGATCTGACAAGAGAACGTCTACATCGGGCGAATGAATTTTCACACTCCAATTCTGAGTCAGGAAAATTTGAAGAGGACGTGTGCGTAGCCGCCCCATCGGAATGAGATCCGCGGCGGCTCCGCACAGACCTATCAGTCTCATAAATTCTCTCTCCGTGACTTTGTCTGCGTGCAGACAATAGCGAGTGTAACAACTGACTAATTTCGCTCTGGTTAACGGCAGACGAACGAGATTGTTGTGCGTCTCGAAGCTCATTCCCAGATGAGTGAATGACTTGGACGGCACCAGATCCGACTTCTCCTCGTTTACTATAAAACCGAGACGTCGGAGCAATAGAAGAAGACTCTGAACATCGTTCTGAAGCGTTAACTCGTTGCCGTACCTCTGAAGAATGTCGTCCAGGTAGGCCGACGTTACCGCAGACGAATGAGCTCGGAAGTAGATCATTACCGAGTTCATTACCCGAGTGAAAGCCCAGGGTGCTAGATTCAATCCGAAGCACATCGCCCGGAATTGATACACCACTCCCAGGACTGCAAAGCGTAGATACTTTCGGAATGTCGGATGTACCATGACGTGAAAGTACGCATCTTTGAGATCTATGCTCGTTGCATAATCGTTCACCCGAATACTCGCTCTGACCGATCGAATCGTCTCCATATAAAACTTCGGAGCGACGATCAGCTTGTTTATCCAGCTCAAATCTATGACTGGACGGAACGAGCCGTCTGGTTTCGGAACCAGAAACAGATGGCTGTAGAATCCCAGAGATTCCTGGTTTTCTACGACCTCTACCGCGTTCTTCATTAAAAGAGACTGCACCTCTGATAACAGAGCGTCTCTTTTCTGTGGATTTGACGGAAGATGAGTCCACTTTGGACTTCGAGTTAATGGAGGCTTTCGTTTGAAGGATATCTTTAGACCTTCCGAAGTCACTCCTCTCACCCAAGGGTCGACCGTAATCGACGCCCACTCTTGTGAAAAACTCGACAACCTTCCGCCAACCGGAACGCGATAGAGGTTTAAGCCATCACCTCCTGGACCTGCGAGACCTGCGGTAGGAGAAACCACGTCTTCCACGACCCGCACCTCGCCTCGTCGACCTCGGGGCGTCCGACCGATTGTCCCGGCCTGAAGGACGTCCCGAACGAGAGTCGCTATCCTGACGGTCTCTCGAATAAGACCAAGAGGACGCACCGGAACCTCTATAGGAACCTCTCTTGGGCGCATTAGACCCAGAAGTGCCTGTCTTATTCGTGTCTGCTGTATCCGACTTTTTAGGAGCCGATCTGAACAACAGAGAATCATTAGCTTTCTTTTTAATTTTATCATAAATAGCGGAAAGCTTGCCGTCAAAGAGAAGTTCTCCTGAGACCAAAGCGACTCTAAGAGAGTTCTTCACCTTAGAATCCACTAGTGTGGATGTAGCTAGGGCTGCGTCACGTCTAACCAACTCCAGATTTGCCACTGAAAGGGCGGAGTTACACGTGGAATAAGCTACTGCCCTTGAAAGAAGTCTTAAAGAGGGTTGTATATCCTGAAACTCTTCCCCTTGAAGGCGCAGTGATAACGCCTTAGTAAGGTGATCTGCGTAAGATAAGGCATCTAAATTGGCTCTGTTAGACGCAATAGCTGTTTCCAACACCGCGGTTGGAATAGAAGCTGACGACGGTAATGATAGCTCTAAGTCTTCCGCCTCGTCGTCCATACGCAGAGGAACTCTCGGTATACCCTGTCCTGCCGTATCGAATTTATTCCTTGCATTAATGAAAGGCAGGTTGAGAGTATTAGCGGACAAGAAACCTGCTTTCCCCGTCCTGGAAGCAAGTTTAAATATAGCGTCGTTCAATAATTCAAATGTTCTAGCAACATTATTGGACTGCGACGGAAACTCGGGAGCGATGTCCCTGAACCGCTCAAAAAATTCAGAGTCCAATGACGCTATAATTCTCTTGTCCGGAAGCGCAGCAGTCTGGCCCGACGGAACAACTTGAGGGAGAAAGTGCCGGATGAAGTCCACGGCAGCTTTATGTTGTTCCGAAAGGGATAGCTCCAAGTCATCTGTATCCCTTTCACCATCCGGTCGGACCTCACGATGTTCCCGGTCGTCCGCCCCCGATGCTTCGGCGGAGCGTTCCGACCCAGCGCCGTCGGATAATTCTCGATCCGACACCGTTTCTGTCGGCTGCTGGGATGCTGCGATAAGCTGTGCTATCTGCACAAGAATGTCTGGCGTCGAGACCTGCGGAGGCGCAGTCTTTCGCTGCTTCGCCGAGGGCAGCTCCGCATCAGAGGGCTCCCGCATACTTTTCCTATGCGAACGTCCGGAGTCCATCGGTCTCGAATCCCTGGCTGCCGGATGGTGTGACCTGGTCGCCGAAGAATCCTTCATCGGCGAAGCTGGTAATATATCGGCGGTCACGCAGCCAAGGTGCGGTCGTGTGCGCTGACGAGAAGAGGAAGCCTTAACAGTCTCTGCGGACTGCTTATACAACGGAGCGTCCCGAGCGACGGACGTATGCACCGCTAAAGACACATTTTGTACCACAACATCTGGTCCCAGATGTTGTTGTACGAGAGAGGGACCTCTCTCGCTCGCGGCCCGGCTGGACCTGGACGAGCTAGGAACCGGACTAAAAGGCTTCCTCCGTTCTCGCTTACTATCCGCCGTCACTGGGTGTGCATCTATTATGTTTATAGTGCTCGCATCACCCAAAATTTCCTCTTGGACCGCATCGGACGAACCCGGCTGCCGAACCATTCGGTGAATGGACGCTACACCGGGCGAGCTAGCGGACGACATTTGTCTAATCTCCATGAGCACTTTTGCCGCTAGCTCTGAATTCATTTGTGACGACGGACGCACACTTGAAGAAGATAACATGGAAACATCACCCTGTTCTGGTTCCTCTGAAATAGAAACTGAGAGAGTAGAGTGACCTTGTGGAGAAAGAGCCGGCAATGTTTCTCATCCCAATGTTCACATATAGGACAGGGATTAATGCGAGAACACTGACTACAATTAATACAATGATCATGAAAGTCAGAGGAAGATTTCTTCCTATTACAATTTGAACAACGTCCCTTCATTGTGAAAGAACAACAATAAGTCCTAGTTACTCGCAAAAACCCCTGACACAAAGATACATAATAACATGATCCATTAATAAATGAAAAAACAATTGCAAAACAAAATAATTTTGAAAAAATATTTTTTCAGAGAAGCCCAAGTTGCTGAAAAGTAACGTTGAGCCCTGATGGATCCGATGGCAAAGTGTGGTCAAAAATTTTAAATTTATATAAAATAATTAATGAGACACTTTCGGATAATATAAATGTATCTTATAATGAGATAAACTACCACAAAGGCAAACAGCCCCCCTCAAAAAAGGCTGTTGCCAATGAAAACAAACAGTGTAAACACACTAGAAAACATGACTCCAGGCACTGAAAAAACTGGCCCGGAATCAGTCATCAATTACACTCTATCTGATGCAAAACAGAGACTCCCAGGGGAGAATCTGTAGAACATCAGATGGAAGATGCAGAACACAAACGTTATACACCCATGGGTGAAAACGTAACTATGGGGAAAATAACAGAAAACATTCTGTAACCAAGCAACTCTCCCAGGAAATTTTAGAAATGAAATTTCTCAAAAATATGCCAAAAGCATGGGAGAATTGCCAGGGGGGACTTTAGAAGGCTAGGGGAGAGGAAACACTGAATAAGCAGTGCAACAATTAGCAAGAATGACAACAAGAGGCCCATGCCTCGAAAATAGGCAACTTAACATAATTTCATCAAAAAATTTTAAGTACAGCCCTGATTATTTTTTGCCACTTCTTTTTCCTCTCCTCCTTCTATCCTCCTTAGAATCACATTTTCTCCAAAAATTACGTGTCTGGCATCCTTTAAACTGAGATTTACAAGCACAAAGATCAGTGAGATGTTGACTGATGAAGGGCCAAACAGAGAATGATAATTGGCGCCAATTTCGGGACGACTGCGTCACTGCGCATGCGCAGTAGAGGCGTAGTATGGAGATCCTTTAGGACATGATTTCTTTTTGTTTTGGATGCAAATTTTGGGGATTGGGGGGCAAAATTTGTGTTTGGCCCTGGTTTTGTTAGAGTTAGCACCAGCTAAGTCTGGGTCATTGGTACAGTATAAAAATATAATATTTTTTCAACTGCTGAATTTGCAAATTATGCGGGCGGATGCAGGCGATTCGTTAGGTAAAGGGTTAACTGTGAAGTCAACCTGTCAAGACAGCAAACGTTGATGAGGGGCGTAGTGGCTCAGTAGGTAGAGGTGCAGGCTGCAAGCCGAGAGGTCCTCGGTTCAAATCCCACCTGCGGCAACCGTGTTGTGTCCTTGGGCAACACACTTCACCCCCATTGCCCATGTGGGGGTACGGTGACGCTGTGCACTAAGGCTTACTGCATGTCGATGGTGCACCTGTCTTCAACCAATGCTAACCCTGCTTGTGTGGAGTTAGTATGTTGGGGAGCTGACAGCTGCTCACTATTGCTCGGTGGTTCTCTCCGGGTAATCCGGCTTCCTCCACCCGTAAATGATTAGCCATTGTGCAGAAATATGTGACCTTAAAACACCAATAAATAAATAAATCAATAAGCAAACGTTGATGGCATGTCTAACCGTGTTTTCTAGGCACCAGTGAGTTTTGTTGCAGATTACATCAAAGAGAAAAATTGGAAATAATACATACCACCATGTGTATTGATAGAAATTTTACCCAATAATTAACTTTGAATAAAATACATATGCCAGGGTAGAATTTGTTTTAAAATTTTTATTTAGCAGTTTTTTTATAACTCTTAAAATTGATTAGCAAGTGGGTGTAATTGTTTAGCAGTTTTCATTCATGATGGTTCCACCCTCAAAAGTACTAAAATAAGTCAATGATTTTATTTAGATCATGTTTCAATCAACCAAATAAAACAAAACATGCTAAAAAATAACAAAGTCATACTGACTGGGACATAACCTTTGAAGACTCTACTAGTCTTATATCAGAACTTTGAGGTGAGTTCAAACATTATTCAAAGGCATGAACTATCATACTGGAACATAACAAAGTCACACTCATTTTGGAACTCCAGCGGAGGCACCACCTAGCTGTTGACAGGGGGTCATTTGGATCAAAATGTTTAGCCCATGACTTACCAATTCTCTGCAACATGCTGGTATGAGCCCGGCAGACCCCCCTACCCCCCCCCCCCCCACCACACACAGTATGCATCAGACAACGTCACCACTAATCTGTCTGGTGCCTTTGTTACAGGCCTAAACGTCTTCATTCAGTAAGGTATTGGTTGCTTCTTTTAATAATTTTGCAAACAGCAATCATAGGCAGTGTTGCCGTTTCTGAATTCACGTATTACAGCCAAGTTTCTATCCAAATATTGACTAAATCTGAAGCCGAAAGTAGTTTACGCTCAGTGACCGGGCATACAAAATTATATGTTTTCATTGCTCCAAATGTTGTGAATTAAAGATATATTTAAGTTATTTGTTTTTTGGTTTTTTTTTTAAATCATACTGGCTTTAATAAGTTCAGAAATAATGCCCAAATAGTCAGACCCGTTCAAATCCCATACTTAAAAGTATCGACAACATTCAAATGACACTCAGAATTTTACACCCTCGATGAAAATGTGCAAGAAGGGTAGGCAACTCCACTCAGTGATATTAAAAGACAAAAATTATAAATTTAAAGTAATTTGTATAATTTTTATACTTACCAATGGCCCAGACTAGCTGGTGCAAACTCAAAGCTATCAAGGGCCAAACACAAATTTTTACCCCCCACCCCAATCCCCAAAATTTGCTTACAAAACCAAAAATTAAAAGTCCTATCTGTTCCTCCATACTTGTACTCTCTGCGCATGCGCTGCCGTCAGGAAGAGACCGGAATTGGCACCAACATCATTCTTTGTAGAAAAGAGTACTACATAATAACTCCGCAGGGAAGTATCAGTGCTCACTCATGGGAGGGTCATACCCATCTGGGCCATAGGTAAGTATAAACAAGAGCTGGACTTTCATCCGGTGCATACCCCCACATGGTGTACCGCCTAGTGTGGGCATACCTATGATCAACAAATATTATTTATGAATATTCACGTACGGACTGATGGACAGATGCACAGATGGACGGATGCAATCCAGTATACGTCCCCCCCCCCCTCCACTTTCTTCAAAAGTTTTCAACAATTTCTAAGACAAAAAGTATGGTAAATTGTTTGGTGTTTGGAAGTTTTATGCAATGAGGCAGAAGCCTTTGTCATAGGCAAACTGCATTCCATATTTCACTGAAATCTGATAACCCCAATGCAGCATGCACCCCCCCCCCCCCCTCCTCCCATTTTCTTCAAAAGTTTTCAAAAATTTCCAACAATTTCTAAGTCAAAAGGAATGGTAAATTGTTTGGTGTTTGGAAGTTTTATGCAATGAGGCAGAAGCCTTTGTCATAGGCAAACTGCATGCCATATTTCACTGAAATCCGATAACCCATACCTGAGATACAGGCTGAGCAGACAAATAATGTCTATTTCCTACAATTTCTACGTCAAAAAAGGGGGATAACTCTAAAAAGGAGAATGTGAGAAATATCGTTGAATCCTTTTTTTAAAGCCTATACCATAAGCAGTGTTCATGAAAAATTTCATTGCAATAGAACATTCGATACCCGAGATACAGACTGAACAGACAAAATTTGGCTCGGACAGACACAATTTCTAAGTGAACAAGTAATAAAAAAAAAAATAATAAAAAAAAAAATAACTAGTGTGGGCATACCTATGACCAACAAATATTATAAAAAATAATAATTTACTTAAGTTATGAATATTCTCGGATGGACTCACACACAGACAGATGGATGGATGGACAGATGCATGTAATCCAGTATACCCCCATTTTCTTCGAAAGTGGGGGTATAAAAATATACAAATTACTTTAAATTTATAATATTTTTATGCTATAACCCAATGGCCCAGACAAGCTGAATCATAAAAAAGCAGAGTGCCTAGGACTTCAGAATTAGTAGACCAACATAGTTCCAAGCCTGTGATCCAAGGTGAAAGGAAAGGAAATTTAAAAGGAATTACATGTATGTCTCTCTATACAGTAATAGAGAAGACATATCATAAATAAGGAGCCAAATTCAAGTAATTCCATATTCTTAGCATGAAGACTTTGCGAATTGGATGTAACGAGTTCCCAATTTCTAAGGCTAGTCTGGACTAAACCCCAGAAATTAGGACGGCGTATTTGAGAAAACATAGGCCATATACAATAAACAATAAAACACAAGCTGTATCCAGGATATAATCTACAGACAAAACAGCTTCACTCATAGTTACACACTTATCAAGCCGGAGGAGAGTTAAAAAAAATTCCCCCCTCCCCCCCCCCCACTTTTTGAAGGAATCTTCTTCAAAAAGAAAGAGGGGAGCGCTCTGAATCAGTAAAAGTGGTACCAAATAACAATATAAATATTCGTCGAACAGGCACCCAGGTATTATTATTAATAAATTGGTGCTTAACGCCACTTCAGAAGCTAAGGCTATAGCAGTGATCCCGGTAATTAATATCGCCTGCTTGTAATGTATACCGGAGTCGGCATATGCAGATATCATAGGACGTGAAGAACAAATACATCCCCTGATAAAGAAGGTCCTCTCGTGGAGGAAGCTTCCGGGGAACGTCCCATAACAGACACTGAGAAGATTGATCCAAAGTTTCTGTGACGACAGAGGTGCTACTAGCAGGATTTGCAATGAGACTGTTCGATCTTTAACAGAATCTGCTGAATCAGCAGAGTTGGAGGATATGCATATCCTAGCAGTCCATCCCATGAGATCAACAGAGCAACTACTGCGTAAGCTCGATGATCTGAGCATGGCGACATGAACGTCAGTAACTGATTGTTTCGGTGTGTCGCAACCAGATCTATCATGGGACAATCCCACTGGTAGCAAATCTGCCTGAATATTCACTTGTTGAGAGTCCACTCCGATGGCAACAGGCAACTTTCACGAGAGAGCGAGTCTGCTAGTACATTCAGACGATCTGGTATATGATGGACAGAAAGACGAACATGATGATTCATGACGTATAGGAGAATCCTCTCCGTTAATTCGCATAATTGAATGAGTGCCACCTTGGTTCCTGATGTAAGCTACTACTGTCGAATTGTCCGACAAAATCTGAACATGGATGTTCGCTATTATGTGAATCCAATGTTGAAGATCCAGCCATATTGACATCATCTCTTTGATGTTTATGTGCTTCTCTAGGAACCGAGGGTCCCAAAGACCCTGACACTTCAAGTCTGCTGGACTTAGGGTCGTGCCCCAACCCATCTGACTCGCATCCGTCATAATCGTGAAAGCTGGATACGGCAGTTGCAGTGGAACTCCCGGATTTTACCACTGAAGATCTGCCAAAATCTTAACACTTTGTTTTACTTGGTCCGTTAAAACAATACTGGTTTTGAGCGAATGTGTCTCCACACTCCAGTTCTGAGTAAAGAATATCTGGAGGGCACGCGTTCAGACGGCCCCCGGAATAAGATCTGTAGCCGCTTCGCACTACCCCATCAGTCACATGAATTCCCTCGCTGTTAATGCATCTGATTGTAGACAAAAGCGAGCATAACAACTGACTAATTTCGCTCTGGGTAACGACAGACGAACCAGATTCTTGTGAGTCACGAAGCTCATCCCCAAGTGAGTGAACGACTTGGACGGAGCTAGATCCGACTTTTTCTCATTTACGATGAAACCGAGATGTCAGAATAATAGAAGCAGACTCTAAACAAAGTTCTGAAGAATAATTCTGTTGCTGTTTCTCTACAGAATGTCATCCAAGCAAGCCGAAGTTACTGCAGATGAATGAGCTCAGAAGAATGACATTACTGAGTTCATTATTCGAGTGAATGCCCAGGGAGTCAGGTTCAGACCAAAGGACATTGCTCTGAACTGATAAACCTTCCCTTGTACGGTGAACCGAAGGTACTTTCTGAATGCCAGATGTACCAGGACATGAAAGTATGCATCCTTTAGATCTATGCTTGCTGCATAGTCGTTCACTCGAATGCTCGCTCTTACTATCGATTGGTCTCCATATAGAATTTTGGAGCCATGCTAAGCTTTTTTATCCAGCTCAAGTCTATTACTGGTCGCAACGAGCCGTCTGGCTTCGGGACGAGGAACAGGTGACTGTAAAAACCCTGAGAATAATGATTCTCGACGACCTCTATTGCTTCCTTTAATAAGAGAGCCTGTACCTCCGCTAGGAGAGACTCTCTTTTGAAAGGATCTGACGGAAGATTTGTCCAACGCAAATATCTTGTTAGTGGGGGTTCCACTTGGAAAGATAGCCATAGGCCGTCCGAGACAGCACTTCTCACCGACTGATCTTCTGTGACTGCTATCCAGTTTCTCGCGAAGTTGATAACCTTCCACCAACTGGCAAGCAATAGAGGTCTTGAACATCACCTGTATGACCTGCGAGGCTTACGGGAGGAGAAACTACGTCCTCCCCACAAAGAACCTCATCCCGTCGGCCTAGGGCAGTCTGACCAATAGTCCCGATCAGACCTACGCCCCTTTCCCCGAGTCGCTATATTGACGACCTCCAGAGTAATTGTAAGAGGGTTTCTTGTACCCTCATGAGGAGTTCCCTTTTGACGTTTAGATCTGGAATGTCCTTTACTCTTGTTTGCTGAAATGGGTTGAGACGCCGATTTCAATAGCAGACGACTTGGCATTTTCTTAGTAGCCTGTTCATAGACTAATGAAAGCTTGTCGTCAAAAATAGTATGTCCAGAGACCGGAGCGACCCGGAGATAGCTTTTCACCTTGTCATCTATAAGTGATGACGACGCAATTGCAGCATCACGTCTGATTAACTCCAGATTAGCCACTGTTAGGGAGGAGTTATACGTGGTATACATAACTGCCCTGGAAAGAACTCTAAAAGAGGTATGAACATCCTTACATTCCTTCCAACTGAGACGTTACGCAATAGCTCTGGTAACGTGATCTGCATAAGACATTGCGTCCAAATTCGCTCTCTTGATGAAATTGCCATTTCACTTGTGTCTGAGTGAATAGTGAATGATGCAGGCAAGGATATGTCTAGATCCCTGGCCTGTACATCCAAATGCAGAGTAGCTCTCTGAACATCTTCTCTGACCGTTTTAAATGAACGTGGACCAAGAAACGGTATGTTTATGGAAGATGTAGTTAAGAAACTGCCTTTTTTCCTCGAAATTGAGAGGAGAATACGGCGTCATCTACATGGACGAAGGCCTGAGATACCTACCTGGACTGATCCGGAAAGGAAAGAACTTCTTCTTTTTCCGTATAAAGTCTGCATCCAACGACGCCAGCGGTTTCTCTCTTGTTGTTGCAGCATTCTAATTCGTCGGAACAAATTCAAGGGTAGCATTGATGGATGAAATCCATCGCAACCATGTGCTGTTCCGAAAGGGAAGGGTAATCCTCTTCCTTATCCCTTTCACCATCCGAGAGAATCAGTTGCGAATCTCGGTCCATTACATCTGCGTGAACAGATGACTGGACCGACCCAGCACAGTCCGACAGCTCAGGTTCTGAGTCTGAGGGAGGATGCACCTGCACTTGCTGGGATGCTACGATCAGCTGCGCTATCTGCGACAACAAGTCCGTCATCGAGGCCTGAGGAGCAGCAGTCTTCTGTTTCTTAGACACTTGCTGCTCCTGGGACAGTGTGTCGGAGATGGATCTCTTCTTCGAACGCCCCGATGATCGAGGCCTCATCTCCCTAGCTACCAGATGGTCCGACTTCACGGGCGAAGAGTGGTCCCTTCTTCGTGTAACAGGCTGGATATCCGAAGTCGGGTAGCTAGGATGCGGTCAGAAGCTGTGACTGAAGCCGACCCCGGTTGCACACTAAACAGAGCATCCCGAGCGATGGGCAGACGTATGCTCCGTCTTGTGCAAGTTTCCAACCAGAAAACTTCATTTCGGCTTGTGAAACGTAGAGGAGGAAGCCGTGACTGAAGCCGGCCCTGGCTGCAGACTCAACAGAGCATCCCGAACGGTGGGCGGACATATGCTCTGGCTTGTGCAAGTTTCTCATAACAACATTTGGCCCCAAATGGTGTTAGGTTAGAGAGGGGCCTCTCCCGCTTGAGGTCCATTAGACCTCGCTGAGTACATGAAACTTGCTGACTTCTTCCTTATTTCCTCCCTATTTCCATCATCGCTGGGTGAGCTTATTTATATTTAAGTGCTCGCTCTATCCGCATCTATACTTCCCTCGACCGCAACGAACTTACCCGGTGTCATGGCTCCCATGGATGGAGTAACCGCTTCACCGGTCGAGCTAGCTGCTTGCAAGACATTAAAACCCTTAACAAAAGGCCCAAACTCTTGCAAACATGAGCACTGTAGCTAGCTCTATATGCTCAACGGAGTGCGACGACGGTAGCACACTTGGATGGATGTCAGAATATTATCACCATGTTCATGTTCCTCAGAAATAGAAGCAGACAAAATGAAATATAACGCGGTGAGAGGTCTGATCTCAGAACCTCACCGCCAACAACGTACCGCGACACCCGTCTCCAACATCAGTCATCCCAGTGAACAGAAGAATGACAAGAGTCCGCAGGAGTGCATCGACTAAAGTCGATATCAATCCTCCAAACCCCATAACAAATTATATAATTAAGATACATGAATAATAGCAATTAAAATTAAATTCAAACTATTTTTTGAAAAAACGCCTAAGTTCCCAAAGGGAACATTACGAGCCCAAAAGCATCCCCATAGAGCCTCAGTCTGGACAAAATCCAAATTTATTGAGCTACACTACTGGAATAACAATCCATGCATCCTACAGTAATTCTACAGTAATAGAATATAAAATACTACCTATATATGAGGACGTTGTCAATGTAAGCAACATTAAAGAAAAAACTGGAAACAAGACATCAGGCACAGAAAAAGGCCCAAAGTCAGAACCAATTTAAATGCTACCAGATGCAAAGCTAGATCTTCATATGAAGAAACAAGAAGAATGTTACTAAGGTAACACATGCCCCCCCCCCCCCCCCCCCCTGTGACCTTCACCTTGCAGATTCGGCAGAAACTATTATATGTGACACGCCTTCTGACTGTCCTTAACATTTGTAAAAAGTTTAACAACTGTACTATGATTCATTTCTGAGTTATGGCTGAGACACAAATATTGACTGATTTTTAGTGTGACCTTGAAGTGTGACCTTGACCTTGAAGGTACGAACCCGGCTATAGTGTGTGACACATCCTCCCAGGGTCCTTTATAATTGTGTGAAGTTTGATGACTGTGGCCCTAACAATTTTCGAGTTATTGGCCCCGGCACACACACACACACATGGACACACGCACACTTCAATCACTATATGCCACCCAAGACTAAACGACCTAACACCCCTAGGGTGAGGATGTAACCATGGGGAAAAACAGAATAAATATTCTGTAATACATGTTAAACTCCCAAGAAATTTAATAAAAAATTTCAATAAACAAGTGTTTGACCACCGAGGTGGTATTACTCCCCTACGGGGCTTTTGTTACATAAGGTGTTTTTGTCACAGAAGACACTAGAGTATATAAGCATCTTGGATTTTGAAAAAACAATATTGAGCATGCATAATCCCCTCACAACCCTTTATCCATGTTGGAGGGTGGAGTGGTAACATAAAATAGAGAAAAAAGCTTAAAAAACACAACAAAAATGGCCGCCATTCTGCCATCTTGGATTTTGAAAAATAAATATTGACTGTGCATCATCCCCTCAGAACCATTTAATCCATGTACCAAATATGAAAGGTGTAGCTTGAAGCATATTAGAGGGAGAGGGGGTAACATAAAAACAGACAGACAGACAGACAGACAGACAGACAGACAGACAGACAGACAGACAGATGGACAGACAGACGGACAGACAGACAGATGTTAGATTTTGAAAAAAAAATATTGAGCGTGCATAATCCCCTCACAACCCCTTTATCCATGTACCATATATGAAAAGTGCAGCTTGAACCATGTTGGAGGGAGCAGTGGTAACATAAAATAGAGAAAAAAGCTTAAAAAACAACACAGAAATGGTTGCCATGGTGCCATCTTGAATTTTGGAAAAAAAATATTGAACATGCAACATCCCCTCCCAACCCTCTATCCATGTGCCAAATATGCAAAGTGTAGCTTGAACCATGTTGGTGGGAGGGGTGGTAACATGAAAATAGAGAAAAAAAGTTTAAAAACACAACAAAAATGGCCGCCATTCCGCCATCTTGGATTTTGAAAAAAAAATTTGAGCGTGCATCATCCCCTCAGAACCATTTATCCATGTACCAAATATGAAAGGTGTAGCTTGAACCATGTTGGTGGGAGGGGTGGTAACATGAAAATAGAGAAAAAAAGCTTAAAAAACACAACAGAAATGGTTGCTATGGCGCCATCTTGAATTTTGAAGAAAAAAATATTGAACATGCAACATCCCATTACAACCCTCTTTCCATGTGCCAGACATAAAAAGTGTAGCTTGAACCATGTTGGAGTGAGGGGTGGTAACATAAAATAGAGAAAAAAGCTTAAAAAACACAACAAAAATGGCCGCCCTGCCGCCATCTTGGATTTTGAAGAAAAAATATTGAACATGCATCATCCCCTCCCAATCCTCTATCCATGTGCCAAATATGCAAAGTGTAGCTTGAACTATGTTGGTGGGAGGGGTGGTAACATGAAAATAGAGAAAAAAGCTTAAAAAACACAACAAAAATGGCCGCCATTCCGCCATCTTGAATTTTGAAAAAAAAAAAGTTTTGAGCGTGCATCATCCCCTCAGAATCATTTATCCATGTACCAAATATGAAAGGTGTAGCTTGAACCACATTGGTGGGAGGGGTCTCAACGTGAAAATAGAGAAAAAAAGCTTAAAAAACACAACAAAAATGGCCGCCATTCCGCCATCTTCGATTTTGAAAAAAAAAATTTGAGCGTGCATCATCCCCTCAAAACCATTTATCCATGTACCAAATATGAAAGGTGTAGCTTAAAGCATGTTGGAGGGAGAGGTGGTAACATAAAAACAGACAGACAGACAGATGGACGGACGGACAGATGGACGGACGGATGGAGTGCAATCCTATAGTCCCCTTACGGTTCCCGTAGGGGACTAAAAATAGCCAAAAAGCTTAAGAGTTTAACAGGAAGGGTTCATGGAAGGATAGGGAAGGAATACTTAACAAACAGTGGAATAATCATTATCAAAAATGATGACATCAGGAGTATGTCCCGAAATTGGGAAACATGAAATAATTTTATAACTAGAGGTACTGTGAGCAAACTCACTAAGTGATACCCCCCGCACCTGAAATGTATATGTTAGTTTATCTCCCCTTGGAAATGTCAGAACGGAATTATATTGCTTCATGCACATCTTCATATGGAGTTCTTCCATTGTGTAAAGTTTCATGAAAATTCTTCAAACGGTTTAGGAGGAGTTGGGCTTATAAGGATGGACAGACGGACAGATGGATGGACCGATGGACAGACCGATGGACAGGGTGATTCCTATACACCCCACCAAACTTTGTTTGCAGGGGGGGGGGGGGGTATAATTATTATAAAGTTACAGCCCTGAACGTCTAAAAGCACCACTGAACACTTCCATCATTCAATAACAGCCTTGGATCCACAATTCCTGCATTGATTTGTGTCTGGCATCCTCAAAAAAGGAGATTTTAAAGCACAGATGTCAGTTCATTGTTGCTGACTTTAGGGCCAAACAAAGAATAATGTTTGCGCCAATTCCGGTCACTTCCTGACAGCTGCGCATGCGCGGAGAGTAAAAGTATGGAGGACTAGATAGGACTTTTAATTTTTGGTTTTGCAAGCAAATTTTGGGGATTGAGGGGTTCAAAATTTGTGTTTGGCCCTTGATAACTTTGAGTTTGCACCAGATAGTCTGGGCCATTGGGATATAGTATAAAAATATGCTGCATAAACTATTTTTTAAAAATATTTTTTGTTTTGTTTCGCACAAAGTGGGTATTTCTCCATGCTACTTTTATAACCACTGGGCACAATACAGATAATCAAAACCAGAACACTTGGGTGAGAAGGTTGCATACTCAGGTTACAAATTATTAAGGAGATTTATTTTACGTGGTAAAATCTGAACACTCTAGATGGATATCTTGCCTAGAAAAGGCTGATGACCTCCAAGTATAGCATACCTGATCAGTCGGTTAACGATCACATGCTTCTGTATGCTGTTCACATTTATGAGTGACTATTTTAAAGAGCATCCCTTATAGTTATGATGTGCCCATACAATCAATGCTGGGGTTAGGATTTTGATTACGACGATTTGTCGTATTTTTTCAAGCGCGTATTGATCGATAGGGAAGACAAAAGGTAAGAATAATTTAATGGCGAATTCTTCTTGAACCTGATGTTGCACATCCATCTGGGATTGGGAATTTTGGGGCTGAAAATTGAGAAATATAAGTACTATTTTGCACTGGAAAGGGGCCGAATATCAGGCCTATGAATGGGCCGAATATCGGGTCCACATAAAAAATCCCTGCAAAATGTAATCGTAAATCGTCCTATACACGATGTGTGAGTGCCTCTGGAAGTCAGGAGAACAAAGAGGGATAACCCTATTCCGTTTACGGAAATACATCTGCATCACACTTTGCGATCCAATTTTATGGAAGTGATTTGCATTAGGGAAAAATTGCATTGCAAACTGCGATGCAAAACCGAACAAATCCTACCCTGTATGCTGGTGTCATAGTGTAAACAGAATTTCTCCTGGAATTGTGTAACTTGACAGCGAAGGGAAACCGAAACCAGCTTTTTAAAACAGACCATAATTCCAGGAATTGCTACACTGGTAACTGGAAACTGAATTGCCATGTGCTTTGTTAAAAATATACAATAAAGATTGAATCAGTGACCAACATCTTGTTTATTGCTCTGAGCATGAATTGGTGTCACTTTGTTTTGATACTGATTGATATCACTCAACCTTCTGATATCAATTCACTAGATGACAACTTTCAACAGAGAATTAAAATGTCGTCAAAAATAAGTTTGCATTGCACTGGAGTCATGACACTATGATAATAACACTTCGGCCGGCCGCTGATTTGTTGCGGTTCTCGTATGAGAAGGACTTGGTAACCCATGTTCTACCAACTGCCTCCCTATTCCCGCGCTTCTTCTCTCCTCCCAACACTTGGAGACGAACTGCTTGATGACATCCCTTGCCTCATTCTTCCCAATCTCTTCGATTAGTATATTAACCCTCTCATTTGAGTCGCCCCCTAACCACATGTCCTTCATTCTACCATCCCACTTCCCCATTATACTCCCCGTGAATCTTGTTCTTTTAGACTAGTGTTCCAGGGTTTCCACCACGCCCAAGTTACACATCTGGCACTCCTTTTCACTGTTTTTCCCAATTTTTCCCCTCAGCTCCAGGGACCGCGACCTCAGCTTGAACAGTGACCCCCCCAAAGGTGCCATCTTCAAAACCAGGCTTCTCTTTATCACGCAGGCCACCCAAAGATCTCTTTGATTTGACCCCCTCTCGCCAATTACGGTTACAGTCCTCCATGACCGGCTGATGATTTGTCATGGTTCCTTTGTAGGCATGACAATCGAAAATATGTGATAAATGAATAAGGGGAACAACAATGATTTATTTGAACAAAATATCACTCACGGTGCAGCAATTATATCGAGAACTGTATTCACCTTTATTGCAGAAGATAATAAAATGCGGTTTAGTTTAAACAATATTTTATTCATGAGAAAACATGATGCATACATACAGTATAATAAAAAACAAGATGATTGTCATACAGAGTGCACAATACAATGGTATGCATTAAAGTAGCGAGTCAAGGACGAGATTTGTTGAAAGGATTCAGCAGTAAGCTTTTAGCTTGTATAAGCCGTCTCCTTTGGATCACTGACGAAATTTAAATGGTAGCAGCAGGCACTAAGTAAAATATTGTTTAAACATGAGAACCAGAGAGATTAAGGAGAGACAGAGAGAGCAGGAGAATAAGATGGGAAAAGGAACAGGAACTTAACCCTTTACCGTACAAGTGTAGCTGATGACACATGAAGAATAATTCATTAAATAACTGGAAATTTCCAATGACCATCCCAGAATCACAGCTTATGACACCCCACCGGAACGAGCTTATCGAACTCGTTCCAATGAGGGGTCATAAGCCATGTTCCCGAGACAAAAATTGAAAATATAAAAGGATTTAAATAGCGATTTTCATGGATATCACTGACCGTTACATTGGGCAAAGGGATATCTTGGAAACATGGGGGCAACCTGAATTCAGCGTTCGCTACCAAAGGATATTCAATAGGGCAGCCTCGATGAAAATATGGGTAATGGTGTGACAAGTAACACCAGAAAAGTTGATGAGTGCACTGTTACTTATCAAAGCGTCCACTCAGCATGATGAAGTCCTGCACGGCTCTAAAAACAGTAAGGTTATCATCATTATTCAATCGTTCGGATCCAAATAGTAGGGCAGGGGGGCTCAAGAGTAAATGACAACGCACTGATTGTGGAATTACGAGCATCCTCATAGATTGGGCAGTGTACGAGAAAGTGCTCAGTAGTTTCGAGATTCCCACACTGGCAACGTGGAGATGGTGAGAGATGGTTATCGTATAAGTGGGCGTTGATATTACTGCAATGCAGGCGTAACCTGCAGTGATAAATTTGTGCAGCACAGGATTTGGCTCCATAGTAAAAAACTGGTGGTCGCAAGTTCGCACTATTTATAAATGTCTTGAAGTTTATGAGTGAAGAATTTTCTCTTACTGAGGGGGGTAATCGATTCCACTGGTCAGTAACCTCCGGGATAAACGAGAACTTATATAAGTTGGTGTGACAAAAGGGAACACAGTGGTTGTTTTCCGATCGGAGATTGTAGCTTTGGGTAATAGATGAAATAATTGGTGGCACCTTAGTGGATATATAAGGGGGTGTTAATTTGTGATACATTTTAAAAAACTGGGTAAGCTTGTGCTTTCGGCATCTTTCTTCCAGTAAAGCCCATTGAGTTTCTGTGTAGAGAAGGTCTTTACTGCAGCTCACAGTGGCACCAGTAACTATTCTTGCTGCAGCTACTTGTATTTTCTCCAGGTCAGCTGCTTGAGTTGCTGAGCAGTTGTCCCAGACAGAGTCAGCGTATTCCAAAAGAGGTCGGACAAATGCGAAGTATATCTTTTCAAGGACTTTCCGGTCAAGTGTAAACTTATGGGCCCTGAGCATGTCAATCCGTGTCCAGGCTTTAGCGCACACGTGATCGATATGGTCGTTCCATGTACAACCTTTATTCAGAATTACACCCAGATGCTTGTGACTACTCACCTCGGAAATTTGAGTTCCGCTTAAATATATAGGTGGGTGCACCGGAACGTTACTTTTACGTGATATGATCATGGATTCCATTTTAAGGGGGTTGAACTCAACGAGCCAAGTTTTAGCCCAGTGTTCAATTGTGGCTAGATCACGATTTAGTATGATGGCACCTTGGTCAGGATTCTCAATTATAAGATAAAGGGATGTATCATCTGCGAATAAGCGCATACTGCTAAGTAGGTTTTCAGTAATATCGTTGATGTAAATCAGGAATAACAGGGGACCAAGGATCGAACCCTGTGGAACACCAGACGTTATTGGTTTCCAAGGAGATGCCTCAGAGGCTACAAGAAGGCGCTGGCACCGATCAGAAAGATAGGATTTTACGAAACAAAGTAAGTCGCCAGATATTCCTATTCTCTCAAGCTTGTGAATAAGACCAACATGCCAAACTTTATCAAATGCCTTGCTAACATCACAAAAAACGACTCTTACTTCTTTCCCTTTGTCAAGAGCATGACAAAATTCATCATAGAGATCTGTCAGTTGTAGGACCGTTGAGTCACCTGGAGTAAAACCAGACTGAAACTGGCTTAGTAAAAAGCGGTTTATGAATCAGTACACAATGCTTCGCAACAATCGGTTGAACCAATGTTCCAGGAACTGTTGCTGTTGTCATCCGATTGCCCACATCCAGCATAATGTTGTGGCCAGTACCGATCATTGGTTGAACACTGTCATCAAGCGCCTCAAAAATTTATTGTTTGTGAAATAACACATGCTTTCTCAAGCAATGGACAATATGAAATACACAAAGCAAATGTATACAACTCCATTGAAAGCCTGAGTATTTTCAGGAAATTAACATCTTTACACATCTTGATCAGTTAGGATAAAGATAAAATGTACATAATATAACTGAAACCCATCAAAGTGATGATATTGCTATCTTGTCTATACCAAATGTGATGTACACAATACAGGCATGTGATTACAAAAGCGAACAGTAAAGTCTGAATTGTGATTCAGTCCAAATGTGTAGACCACTTTCACGATCAGATCACAAACTGAGTAATATTTTGTTAGTCCTGAACAAAACATGCTATTAATTCTTGCCCACAATTTTAACCCCAAATGGACCTGGGGATTTTTATCAATTTTTGCTGCACTTTGACTGTCCATGTCTTGTGGTTGTGCAGTTGTTTTTAGGCAAGTCTTTGGCACAATGACCCCAAAATACATATCATTCTTCCTTTCGTCATACCCAACCCACATGTCAAGCTTGTTCCGATTGGCAATGCAGAGTTTTAATTATAGAGCAGAAACAAATTTACCTTGAACTTTGGCACAATAACCCCAAAACAAGCAGGACTGTTTCTCTCATCATACACAACCCACATGTTAAGTCTGGTTTCAATAGGCTAAAAAAAATCTTTCATTAGAAAGTGTAAACAGACTCTGCCTTCACAGACAGGAGCATAAAAATGAGCAGAGAGTGTCTTGACACCTAGAGTTTTTTGTCCAACCCATTCAAGTGTCATCTGGCTGAAATTGGAGATGACACATGACAAGAAAAACAAATAGGCATTCGTTTTGAGCAGTATTATGATGTTCAATTTATTTATTTATTTATTGGTGTTTAAGGTCACATATTTCTGCACAATGGCTAGCCATGACCGTGACAGGTTTACGGGTGGAGGAAGCCGGAGTACCCAGAGAGAACCACCGAGCAACGGCGAGCAACTGTCAGCTCCCCAACATACCAACTCCACACAAGCAGGGTTAGCATTGGTAGAAGACAGGTGCACCATCGGCATGCAGTACGCCTTAGTACACAGCGTCACCGTGCCCCCATGTGGGCAATGGGGTGAAGTGTCTTGCCCTAGGACACAACGCATTTGCCGCAGGTGGGATTCAAACCGAGGACCTCCCGCCTTGCAGTCTGCATCTCTACCAACTGAGCCACCGCGCCCCCATGAGGTTCAATAGATTCATACTTATTTCTCAGGATTTTCAAGTTAAGAATCCCCTCTGTCTTTCAATAGAAAAATGAGAATGCATTAGAATGTTAACTGGTAGAGTTCTGAAAGCCCTATTTTGGGCTTTACTAAAAGTGACAGGCAATAACTGTCTGTAGCTACATTCTGCCTGAGGAAGCCTTTATTGTCCCTGATATGGATCAGATTTTTTATACAATACCTTGCTCTCTGACATTTAATTGGATAGTGCCTATAAGGCACTATCCAATTAAAGAAAATAAAGCAGTATATGATGAGCTTTGATTTGTTGTCAGAAAAAACTCAGCACTTTACCAGTTAAGCTTGGAAATGCAATGGAAAGTAAGTTTCAAACAAACAAAAGTCCAAATTTGAATGGTAATTACTTTAGTGAATTCTTGAGGTGCTACATCACATGTCACAACAGGTTTTATCATAAATTCCCCACGTGGTGACATTTCCACTGTGCTGTTCAGGAGAACAGATGCATATTGGGGTGAGCAGTCAACTGATAATCCCCACAATGATCTCCCATATCTACCCATATCTACGAGTGGCAAGAATTAAATCTCTTTTATGCCAAACATCTAAATGTACAGCAATTACATACTGGTTTGAGTCACCAAACAGTTGCACTGATCAAATAAGTTAACAGGGATTTCGGAGGAAAAAAGGCTTATTAGATGTGCAGAACATTCCCGATATATTTACTGTCATTTTTTTTTAACTCTGTCTAGCTTTTAATAGAATATTATCACTACTATGTTCAGTGAAAGAAATAATACTGGTGAAGTTCAACTGCATTGTTCAGTGAACAATTGCATACTATGGATGAGCAGTCAACTGATAATCCTCATGATCCCCATGTCTATGAGTGGCAAGGACTGAACCTCCTTCATGCTGAACAGCTACATGTAGTGCAATTACACATTGGATCAGAGTCACCAATCAATTACAAAGATCAAAGAAGTTAACATGGATTTCTCAGGAAAAAATGTTTATTAGATATGCGAAACATGCCAGATAAATTTACAAGTCGTTTCTTATGACTTTGTCCAGCTTTGAACTCCCCCCACCCCCCACCCCACAAAAAAATATTATTGTTATTAATTTCAGTGAAAGAAATAATACTGACGCACACTATTTTTTATTACTCCATATTTGATTTTTGATTTGCACCCCTCTTTGCTTGAAAGTTGGGACTGTGTTCATATTCAAATGCAATACATGTCAGTCACGTGACAGCATTGGAAACATGGTAAACTGTGTGATTGGAAAACTATGAGGAAACGTTGCCATTGAAAATGCATGAGTTCATGAATTATGAACTGGAATACCAGACAATTGCTCTTGTAGATAACAGACCCTATCTATGTAATAGTACAGTGGAGCCCAGTTAATTGAATATCTCTTATTTGTATAGCCCTGTTAATTGACTATAAATTCCAAACACAAAACCATTTACGATACCTATAGTACAAATTTTGCATTTTTAATTGAATATAGGTAAAAGTGTAAGCTCCTTTTAATAGAATAAAGTCTTGACACCTGTTGTGAAATTCCCCTGACTCTCCCCAGTTTTCCTTTATTTATAGACCTATCTGGTCTCAGTACATCCAATATAGGCATTTAATCTATTATATCTTGTTTGACAGAGCTCGTGGAGCTCTGTCAAACAAGATATAATAGAATAAATACAAAGTTTATCTCTAGAATACAGGAAAGTGACACAATCCCTGTTAATTGAATACTCTTGTTAATTGAATAATTTTCATTGGCAAAGTGGCTATTCAATTAACAGGGTTTCACTGTATTAACAGGTGGCAGTTCAAGATAGAAAGCATGATTCCTGTTACTTTATGCTGGTGTTCTGTCTAGAACATAGGGAGTCACCCTATGAAATAAGACTTCACATGTCTGTCTCATTATGTGGCAGGTCTAAATAGCTTAAGAGAAATATGTAAAAAGATTACAGAAGCAAAATTTACAACCTGGAGGTAATGGAAAATTGGAAAATCTGACTTGAGAACATAACACAGTAAGTCGATTATGGTGATATTTTTATTGCATAATTTCAATAACTCATCGATTAACAAATCAATTCAACATTTTTTTTAATATTTAACAAAAATCTGAAAGGTTTACATGATGAACGGGACCTTCTCATTTATCCCACATCTTTTGTTCCCAGTATAAGTGTGAAACTGCCGAAGATCAAAGATTAACCGACTATAGTTGTTATCAAATATGTATGTGGGATGAGTGAGAACAACAATTTGCAAATGCACTAACATAAAATTTATTACAAACAAAAAATAGAAAATACATTGAAAGTTAAAAAATTTATAGTAATTTATATATTTTTTATACTTACCAATGACCCAGACTTAGCTGGTGCTAACTCTAAAAAATCCAGGGCCAAACACAAATTTTGCCCCCCAATCCCCAAAATTTGCATCTAAAACCAAAAGAAATCATGTCCTATAGGACCTCCATACTTCGCCCCCACTGCGCAAGCGCAGTGTCAAGGACGTTCCGAAATTGGCGCCAATTATCATTCTTACTGGCAGTGCCTGGTCAGCGCTATGTACTCAGCGGGGAGGTAAGAGTTCCCAACTCCTGGGAGGGCCATCCCCGTCTGGGTCATTGGTAAGTATAAAAAATATATAAATTACTATAAATTTTTTAACATTTTTATACTGTACCAATGACCCAGACATAGCTGAATAGTAAAAAGGCTGGAGGGCCTAGGACATAGAGGAAAATCCAATAAGCTCAACTATATAATATAGAGGCAACCCCTCAAGGAGAAAAGGAGTATTAGGCTTTACATGTATCTTTCTTATTTTATGTTAAATTAGAAAGACATAATACCCTTCATAATTGAGCACAATAACATTCATGTTCTCTATTAACATCCAGTATAACCCTTTATACTAATTATTTTTAAAGTAAGCCAATAAATAAAGTTAGTCCAGAGAATTGAGACTCTTTATATTCTTTAAAAGTGTCCGAGGATTGTATATTAACGCCCGTTTGACACTTGACATATACAAATGCTTCACACCGAGCTACACTTTAAAAATATGACATGAATGAATTTTTAACATTAATATTACACTTTAAAACCATCCCGAAAACGACTCAGAAATACTGACTTCGGAGGAGGCATTCCCTTGCTTTTCACTATAAAGCAGGTGACCTAAGGGAACACCCTCCCCCCCCCCCTTCCCCTTGCCCTGGGTCAAATAGCCCAGAGCGAAGAGGGCAGCCGGACGGAGTCACTGCCGGAACAAAAAGCCTGCATAACTATAGTTGCAACTGTTTAGTGGACGACATTCTGAGCAACAGATAACGGACCTAAACAATGCAGGTCTCCAGAAATGGACTCAATATTTCTGAGATAAAAATTTGTGAATGTGGATGGCTGAGACCAATAAGCAGCCTTCATTAAATCTGTAATAGCAATACTATTAGCGTAAGCCCAAGAAGTAGCAAGAGCTCTTACTTCATGAGCCGAAATCTTAAGCACAGACTGCTGAGAAGAAGATAAACTCTCATAAGCAGTACGGATAGTTAATTGAATCCATCTAGCAATAGAATGGACCGAAATGTCCCTTCTATTAGGCATCAGAGACAGAAAGAAACGTTTTCGTCCCTTTCTGATAAACTGAGATCTCTGTTTATAGATACGTAACGCTCTAACAGGACAGAGTAAAGGCCTACGTCCGTCTGAAGACGGAAGAGCCTTAATAACAATAGGTTCCGGATATTTATTAGGAGCCTGATTCTTAGCTAAAAACCCACATTAGTAGTGAAGGTGATAGTGTTCCCGACACTACGATAGTGAGAATCATCCACCGACAGTGCATGAAGCTCACTGACTCTTCTAGCAGAAGAGAAAGCTAAGAGAAAAGCTGTCTTATAAGATAAGAATTTGAAATCTACTGTCCCAAGAGGTTCAAATGGCTTTTCCTTCAGTTTAAGAAGAACCCAAGCTAAATTCCATTTAGGAATTAACCTAAGAGTTCTGGGTCTATTTATCGAGAAGTTTCTTACCAACTTAGATAAAGAGACATTAGATCCAATTTGTAAACTATCATGATGTGCATAGGTATCAGATAACATAGACCTATAACCCTTAATAGTAACAGGCTACAGTTTGATTTCGTCAAACAAGTATACTAGAAAGTTTGCAATGTCTGGTATAGAGGGATCAAAAATATCCACAGAATGATCCCTACACCAACGACGAAAAACCTTCCACTTAGCCGCATAGTTTAGCGAAGAGGAGGTCCTCCTACAGTTAGAAATCGCGTCCACTGCTCGTCCTGTAAAGTGCTTGCCATGCAAGAAGGACTGCACAATGGAAAAACGTGAAGGTTGAGGCCTTGCGGGTTGTGATGGAGCTGACACGATTTCCCCTGCGAAAGAAGATCCTCCCGTGGAGGAAGCTTTCGCGGTAGGTCCCATAACAGACACCTGAGTAGATTTATCCACGGTCTCTGTGGAGACAGAGATGCTACCAACAGAATCTTGCATTGAGATTGTTTTATCTTTAGCTGAATTAACGGCGCTGGAGGATACGCATATCCTATCATTCCGTCCCAAGGAATCGACAGAGCGTCTACTGCAAAAGCTCTTGGATCCGGACACGGAGACACATACGTCTGCAACTGATTGTTGAGATGTGTCGCAAATAAGTCTATCATTGGCCGTTCCCATTGGTAGCAAATCTGATTGAATACTTGTTTGTTGAGAGTCCACTCCGACGGCAACAAGCGACCCTTTCATGAAAGGGAGTCTGCTAGTACATTCAGACGACCCGGTATGTGACGGACCAAAAGAAGAACCTGATGTTCTAGCGCAAACAGAAGGATTCTTTCCGTTAGATTGAACAACGGAACTGAATGAGTGCCTCCCTGATTCCGTATATACGCCACTACTGTCGTATTGTTGGATAGGATTTGGACATGAGCATTGTGAATAATGTCCATCCAATGACGTAACGCAAGCCAAATTGACATCATTTCCTTGATGTTTATGTGCTTGCCCAGGAATTGCGGATCCCAAAGACCCTGGCATCTCGAATCCATTGGGATCAATGAAGCACCCCAAACTGTTTGACTGGCATCCGTCATAATGGTAAAACTCGGATCCGGCAACTGCAGCGGAACTCCCTGAGTTAACCACTGAATGTTTGCCCAAGTCTGAATCTCTCGTTTCACTTGATCTGACAAGAGAACGTCTATGTCGAGCGAATGAATTTTCACACTCCAATTCTGAGTCAAGAAAATTTGGAGAGGACGCGTGCGCAACCGCCCCATCAGAATGAGATCCGCAGCGGCTCCGCACAGACCTATCAGTCTCATAAATTCTCTCGCCGTGACTTTGTCTGCGTGCAGACAATAGCGAGCGTAACAACTGACTAATTTCGCTCTGGTTAACGGCAGACGAACGAGATTGTTGTGTGTCTCGAAGCTCATTCCCAGATGTGTGAATGACTTGGACGGCACCAGATCCGACTTCTCCTCGTTTACTATAAAACCGAGACGTCGGAGCAATAGAAGTAGATTCTGAACATCGTTCTGAAGCGTTAACTTGTTGCCGTACCTCTGAAGAATGTCGTCCAGGTAGGCCGACGTTACCGCAGACGAATGAGCTCGGAAATAGATCATTACCGAGTTCATTACCCGAGTGAAAGCCCAGGGTGCTAGATTCAATCCGAAGCACATCGCCCGGAATTGATACACCACTCCTAGGACTGCGAAGCGTAGATACTTTCTGAATGTCGGATGTACCATGACGTGAAAGTACGCATCTTTGAGATCTATGCTCGTTGCATAATCGTTCACCCGAATACTCGCTCTGACCAACCGAATCGCCTCCATATAAAACTTCGGAGCGACGATCAGCTTGTTTATCCAGCTCAAATCTATGACTGGACGGAACGAGCCGTCTGGTTTCGGAACCAGAAACAGATGGCTGGAGTCTCCTGGTTTTCTACGACCTCTACCGCGTTCTTCATTAAAAGAGACTGCACCTCTGATAATATAGCGTCTCTTTTCTGCGGATTTGACGGAAGTTGAGTCCATTTTGGACTACGAGTTAATGGAGGCTTTCGTTTGAATGATATCTTTAGACCTTCCGAAGTCACCCCTCTCACCCAAGGGTCGTCCATAATCGACGCCCATTCGTGTGAAAAACTCGACAACCTTCCGCCAACCGGTACGCGATAGAGGTTTAAGCCATCACCTCCTGGACCTGCGAGGCCTGCGGTAGGAGAAACCACGTCCTCCACGACCCGCACCTCGTCCCGTCGACCTCAGGGCATCCGACCGGTTGTTCCGGCCCGAAGGACGTCCCGAACGTGAGTCGCTACCTTGACGGTCTCTCGAATAAGACCAAGAGGACGCACCGGAACCTCTATAGGAACTTCTCTTGGGCGCATTAGACCCAGAAGTGCCTGTCTTACTCTTATCTGCCGTGTCCGACTTCTTAGAAGCAGATTTGAACAGCAGAGAATCCGAAGCTTTCTTTGTAATTTTACCGTAAATTGCAGAAAGCTTGCCGTCAAAGAGGAGTTCTCCGGAGACCGAAGCGACTCTGAGAGAGTTCTTCACCTTAGTATCCACGAGTGTGGATGTAGCTAGGGCTGCGTCACGTCTAACCAACTCCAGGTTTGCCACTGAAAGGGCGGAGTTACACGTGGAATAAGCTACTGCCCTTGAAAGAAGTCTTAAAGAGGACTGTATATCCTGAAATTCTTTTCCTTGAAGGCAAAGTGATAACGCCTTAGTAAGGTGATCTGCATAAGATAAGGCATCTAAACTGGCTCTGTTAGACAAAATAGTTGTTTCCAACACCGCGGTTGGAATAGACGCCGACGACGGTAATGATAACTCTAAGTCTTCCGCCTCGTCGTCCATACGCAGAGGAACTCTCGGGATACCCTGTCCTGCCGTGTCGAATTTATTCCTTGCATTAATGAAAGGCAGGTTGAGAGTATTGGCGGACAAGAAACCTGCTTTCCCCGTTTTGGAAGCAAGTTTGAATATAGCGTCATTCAATAATTCAAATGTTCTTGCAACATTATTGGACTGAGACGGAAACTCGGGAGCGATGTCCCTGAACCGCTCAAAAAATTCAGAGTCCAATGACGCTATAATTCTCTTGTCCGGAACCGCAGCAGTCTGGCCCGACGGAACAACTTGAGGGAGAAAGTACCGGATGAAGTCCACGGCAGCTTTATGTTGTTCCGAAAGGGATAGCTCCAAATCATCCGTATCCCCTTCACCATCCGGTCGGACCTCATGATGCTCCCGGTCGTCCGCCCCCGATGCTTCGGCGGAGCGTACCGACCCAGCGCCGTCGGATAATTCCCGATCTGACACTGTTTCTGTCGGCTGCTGGGATGCTGCGATAAGTTGTGCTATCTGCACAAGTACGTCCGACACCGAGGCCTGCGGAGGCGCAGTCTTTCGCTGCTTCGCCGAGGGCAGCTCCGCATCTGATGACTCCCGCATACTTTTCCTATGCGAACGTCCGGAGTCCATCGGCCTCGTGTCCCTGGCTACCGGATGGTGTGACCTGGTCGCCGAAGAATCCCTGATCGGCGAAGCTGGTAAAATATCGGCGGTCACGTAGCCAAGGTGCGGTCGTGTGTGCTGACGAGAGGAAGAAGCCTGAGCAGTCTCCACGGACTGCCTATACAACGGAGCGTCCCGAGCGACGGACGTATGCTCCGCTTGCGACACATTTTGTACCACAACATCTGGTTCCAGATGTTGTTGTATGAGAGAGGGGCCTCTCTCGCTCGCGGCCCGGCTGGAGCTGGACGAGCTAGGAACCGGACTCAAAGGCTTCCTCCGATCTTGCCTACTATCCGCCATCACTGGGTGTGCACGTTGAATGTTTATAGTGCTTGCATCCCCCAACATTTCCTCCTGGACCGCATCGGACGAACCCGGCTGCCGAACCATTCGGTGAATGGACGCTACACCGGGCGAGCTAGCGGACGACATTTGTTTAATCTCCATGAGCACTTTTGCCGCTAGCTCTGTATTCATTTGTGACGACGGAAGCGCACTTGCGGAAGATAACATGGAAACATCACCCTGTTCTTGTTCCTCTGAAATAGAAACTGAGAGAGTAGAGTTACCTTGCGGAGAAAGAGCCGGCATAGCCCTTTCTCCACTAACAACATATCGTGACACACGTTTCCAATGTTTGTCATCCCAATATTGACATATAGAACAGGGATTAGTGCGAGAACACTGACTACAATTAATGCAATGATCATGAAAGTCAGAGGAAGACTTCTTCCTATTACAATTTTAACAATATCCTTTCATTGTGAAAAGTCAACAACAAGTCCTAGTTACTCGCACAAACCCCTGACACAAAGATACATAATAACATGATCCATTAATAATGAAAAAACAATTACAAATCAAAATAAATTTTTGAAAAAAAAGTTTCTGAAAAGTAACGTTGAGCCCCGATGGATCCGATGGATAAGTGTGGTCAAAAATTTTAAATTTATATTAAATAATTAATGCAACACTTACGGATAATAAAAATGTATCTTATAGTGAGATAAACTACACCAAAGGCAAACAGCCCCCCTCAAAAGAGACTGTTGCCAATGAAAACAAACAGTGTAAAACACCAGAAAACATGACTCCAGGCACTGACAAAACTGGCCCAAAATCAGTCATCAAAATTACACTCTATCTGATGCAAGACAGAGACTCCCAGGGGAGAATCTGCAGAACATCAGATGGAAGATGCAGAACACAACGTTTATACACCCATGGGTGAAAACGTAACTATGGGGAAAATAACAGAAAACATTCTGTAACCAAGCAACTCTCCCAAGAGAATTTAGAAAAGATATTTCTCAAAAATATGCCAAAAGCAAGGGAGAATTGCAAGGGGGGACTTAGAAGACCAGGGGAGAGGAAGCACTGAATACGCAGTGCAACTTTTTAGCAAGAATGACAACAAGAGGCCCATGCCTCAAAAATAGGCAACTTAACATAATTTAATAAAAAATTTTAAGTACAGCCCTGATTATTTTTTGTCACTCCTTTTTCCTCTCCTCCTTCTATATCCTCCTTAGAATCACCATTTCTCCAATAATTACGTGTCTGGCATCCTTTAAACTGAGATTTACAAGCACAAAGATCAGTGAGATGTTGACTGATGAAGGGCCAAACAGAGAATGATAATTGGCGCCAATTTCGGAACGTCCTTGACACTGCGCATGCGCAGTGGAGGCGAAGTATGGAGGTCCTATAGGACATGATTTCTTTTGGTTTTGGATGCAAATTTTGGGGATTGGGGGGCAAAATTTGTGTTTGGCCCTGGATTTTTTAGAGTTAGCACCAGCTAAGTCTGGGTCATTGGTACAGTATAAAAATATTTCAAACATCTTGGACAATTTACAAATTACATACAAAAAATAGAAAATACATCGAAAATTTCAAATATCTTGGACAATTTACAAATTACATACAAAAAATAGAAAATACATAGAAAATTTCAAACATCTTGAACAATTTATGAACATTATGGAAAATACATTAAAAATTTCAAACATGTTGAACAATATTTTAACAGTAAATACATGGAAAGTTAAAAAATTTATAGTAATTTATATATTTTTTATACTTACCAATGACCCAGACATAGCTGGTGCTAACTCTTAAAATATAGGGCCAAACACAAATTTTGCCCCCCAATCCCCAAAATTTGCATCTAAAACTAAAGAAAACATGTCCTGAAAGGCCCTCCACACTTCGCCCCTACTGCGCATGCGCAGTGTCAAGGACGTTCCGAAATTGGCGCCATTTATCATTCTAATAACCAGTGCCTGGTAAGCGCTATGTACTCAGCGGGGAGGCAAGAGTTCCCAACTCCTGGGAGGGCCATCCCCGTCTGGGTCATTGGTAAGTATAAAAAATATATAAATTACTATAAATTTTTTAACATTTTTATACTGTACCAATGACCCAGACATAGCTGAATAGTAAAAAGGCTGGAGGGCCAAGGACATAGAGCAAAATGGAATACGCTCAATAAAATAAAATAGAGTCATCCCCTGTAGGGAAAAGAAGTAATAGGCCTTACATGTATCTTTCTTATTTATGATAAATTAGAAAGAAACAACACCTTCCAAAAATTGAGCTTCATACATCCATGTACTCTATTAATATCCAATAATCCTTATACTAATAATTTTTAAAGTAAGCCAATAATAAAGTAAGTCTAGAGAATAGAGACTCTTATACTCCTAAAAGTGTGTGAGAATTGCATAATCATGTCCGTTGACATATGCAATATTCAAAAGCTATACTTTAAAAACTAAGACTTGAATGAATTTTATAAACTTAAACTTCTCACTAAACAACCATCCCAATAACAGCTCAGAATTACTAACTCCAGAGGAGGTATCCCCTTGTTTTCATAGTAAAAACAGGTGACCCAAGGGAACACCCTCCCCCCCCCCCCCTTTTTCTTGCCCTGGGTCAAATAGCCCAGAGCGAAGAGGGCAGCCGAATGGAGACACTGCCAAAACAGACAGCCTACCTAGCTATAGTAGCAACTGTTAAGTGAATGACATTCTGAGCAGTAGATAATAGACCTAACAATAGAGGCCTCCAGAAATGGACTCGATATTTCTGAGATAAAATTCATGAATGGATGGCTGAGCGCAATGAGCAGCCTTCAAAATCTATAATAGCAACACTATTAATGTAAGCCCAAGAAGTAGAAGAACTCTTACTTCATGAGCCGAAATCTTAAGCACAACTGCTAAGCCAATGATATACCATAAGCAGTATGCTAGTTAATAGAATCCATTAACAATAAAATGGAGCGTAACGTCCTTCTACTAGACATCAAAGACAGAAGAAGCTTACGCCCTTGTAATAAACAGATATCTGTCTATAAATACATAAACTGTACCCGGAAGAGTAAAGGCCTATGCCCATACGAAGACGGAAGGACCTTAAAATAATAGGTTCCGGATAATAGGAGCCTAACTCTTATGCAACAATCCAACCTAAATAGTAACGGAAGTATTGATTCCGAAACTATGAAAGTGAAAATCATCCATCGATAGTGCATGAAACTCACTGACTCTACAGTAAAAAAGAAACCAACAGAATTACTGTCTAAAAGGTCAGAATTTGAAAACAACTGTTTCCAGAGGCTCAAATGATTACTTAGCTAAATAAGAACCGAAGTTAAAATCCGTATAGGAATTTAATCTAAAGATTCTAAGTCTATTTATCAAAAAGTTACTAACTGACTTAAAGAGACAAAAGACTCAATTGTAAACTATCGTAGAGTGCATAGGTATGAGGTAACATAAACCTATAACCTAAATAACAACAGGCTGCAGTAGATCTTGTGAAACAAGTATACTAAAAAATAGCAATGAGTAGTATGGAGGGATCAACCATATGAAACATAATGATCCTTACACCACGACGGAAGAGCCTCCACTTTAGTCGCATAGAATAGCGAAGAAGAGGATCTCCTATAGTAAGAAATCGCGTCCAAAGCTCGTCCAGTACCATGCTTACAAAGCAATACGGACCACACAACGGAATACATGAAGGTTGCGACCTTGCTGGTTGTGATAAAGATGACACGATTTACCCAGTGAAAAAAGATCCTCACATAGAGGAAGATTTCACGTTAAGATCCACAGTAGACAAGAGAGTAAATTACTCATGATCTCTGTGAAGATAGAGATGCTATCAACAGAAATGTACTGTGGTTGTTTATCTTAGCAATACCTGCTAAAACAACAGCGCCGGAGGATACGCGTATCCTATCATTCCGTCCTATAGATCAATAGAGCGTTAACAGTATTAGCTCAGAGATCTGGACAAGCCAACACATACGTCTGCAATTGATTAGCAAGCTGTGTCATAAATAAAACATCATTGGGCGCTCCCATAGATAGCAAATCTGATTGAATACTTGTTTGTTGAGAGTCCATTCTGACAGCAACAAGCGACCCGTAAGAGAACGGGAGTGCGATAAAACAATCAGACGACCCAGAATATGACGGACCAAAACTGAACTTGGTGTACTATAACCAACAGACGGATTCTTTCCATTAAATTGAATAACGGAAACGAAAGAGTGCCTCCCTGGTTCCGGAGATACGCCACTACTGTCGAATTAAAGGACAGGAATTTGGGCATGCGTTTCTGAATAATGTTCATGCAATGACATAAAGCAAGCCTAAAAAACATTATTCCGCGGAAGTTAAACTGATAGCTAAAAGACTGCGGAACCCAAAGACCCTGGCACTTCGAATCCGTAGGGATCAGTATATATCCCAATCTGTTTGACTGGCAACCGTCATAACAGCCACACTCGGGTCCGGCAACTGCGGCGGCACTCTCTGAGTCAACCACCGAATGTTTGCCCCAGTCTGAATCTCTTGTAACACTAGATAGACAAGAGAATGTAAAAATCAAGCAATTCATGGATTGCCGGAAAGTTGCCGTCGAAGAGAAGCTCCTCCGAGAACGAAGCGACTCTGAGAGAGTTCTTAACCTACTATCCACGCGTGGATGTAGCTAGGGCTGCATCACGTCTAACCAACTCCAATCAGCCACTGAAGGGCGGAGTTATACGTGAACAACTACTGCCCTCAAAAGAAATTACATTGAGAATAATATCCCGTAAATCTTTTCTTGAAGACGTAATGATAACGCCTCAGTAAGGCGGATTACGTATAATAAAGCGTCTAAGTTAAGTCTACTATATATAATGTCGTTCCCAACATTGAAATTGGAAAAGACATAAACGGCGAAAAAGAATATATGCAGTCTTTAATCACACCGTCTAGACGCATATGAACTCTCGGTATGCCATGCTCTGCCAAAATAAACTATATGTAAAAAAGATAAAATGGCAGAAATGAGCCACGCGGACAAGAAACTAAACTATCATGCTTAGTAGCAGGCTTGTATATATATATAAATATATAGCGTCGAAAAATAAAACACATGTTGTAATGACAATATTGGACTGCGTCGGTAAGTCAGGGACAAAGTCCCTGTACCGATCGAAAAATCCGAGTCCAATGACGCTATAAGTCTCTCATCCAAGATCGCAGCAATGAAGTCCGAAAAATAATCACTGGAAGAAATGCCAGAAGATATGAAAGGCATCTTCCGATACTACTAAAGGGAAAACTCGAAATCTTTCGAATCCCTTTCGCCATCCTGTCGGACCCTATAAAGCGTTCGGTCGTCCGTAGCTTGATGCAACCGCGGACCGCACCGACCCAGCGCCGTCGGATAATTCCTGATTCGACCGAGAAACTGTCAATTGCTGGGATGCTGCGAAACAACTGTGCTAACTCGGATAGCACGTCCGTCACTGAGGCCTGAGGAGCAGCGGTCTTACGATGCATTGCCGCAGGAAGCTCCGAGATCGTTACCCCGTGCATACTTCCAATATGCGAGCGAACGGAGTGTATAGGCCTCGTGTCCCTTGGCTACCGGATGGCGCGACCTATTCGCTGTGGAATCACTGAATGCCGAAACTGATCGGATACTCGAGGTCACGTAGCCAATGTGCGGTCGTGTGCCCTGCTGTGAGGATGAGGAAGCATTAAAGACAGTCTCTCGGACTGTCAATATAACGGAGCGTCCCGAGCAACGGACATATGCTCCGAATGTAAAATATCTGAACCACAACATGCGGTCCCCTATGTTGTTGGCTTCCTCCGATCTGTCCTCAATCTGCCGTCACTGGGTGAGTACTAAAGTAATTAAAGTGCTCGCATCACCCAAATCTCCTTCCTAGACCGCAACGGACGAACCCGGCAGCCGAACCATTCGATGAATGTACGCTACACCGGGTGAGCTAGCGAATGTCACTCCGTAAGCGATAGACATATTCCATGAGCACTTATTGCCGCTAACTCTTCATTAACTATGACGACAGAGGCACACTTTTGAAAGACATCTCCATAACTCTTCGAACAAGAAACCAGAAATGCTTGGATAGCAAGCATAAAATAATAATATATATAGCGTCGTTCAATAATTCGAAAGTTTGTGTGACATTATTGGACTATGTCGGAACCGAGGGACGATGTCCCTGAACCGAACCAAAAATTTCTAAGTCCACCGACGCTATCAGTTTCTTATCCGGCATCGCAGCATATGTTGTTCCGAAAGGGAAAGCTTGAAATCCTCCGAATCCCTTTCGGTATCCCGTCGGACCGGATGAAACTTTCGGACGTCCGTACCCGCTTCCGCGGAGCGTCCCGACCCAGCATCGTCGGATAAAATATATGCGACAGATTCAGTTGATGCTGGGATGCTGCGATAAACTGTGCTATTAAGGAAAGCACGTCCGTTCCCGAGGCCTGTGCAGTAGCGGACTTACGATGCATTGCCGCTGGAAGCTCCGTGTACGTTGACTCCCGCACACTTCCTATGCGAACGTCCGGAGTCTGCAGGCCTCGAGTCCCCGGCTACCGACCCAGCGCTGTCGGATAATTCTCGATCCGACACCGTTTCTGTCGGCTGCTGGGATGCTGCGATAAGCTGTGCTATGTGCACAAGAATGTCCGGCGTCGAGACCTGCGGAGGCGCAGTCTATCGCTGCTTCGCCGAGGGCAGCTCCGCATCAGATGGCTCCCGCATACTTTTCCTATGCGAACGTCCGGAGTCCATCGGCCTCGAATCCCTGGCTGCCGGATGGTGTGACCTGGTCGCCGAAGAATCCTTGAACGGCGAAGCTGGTAATATATCGGCGGTCACGCAGCCAAGGTGCGGTCGTGTGCGCTGACGAGAAGAGGAAGCCTTAGCAGTCTCAGCGGACTGCCTATACAACGGAGCGCCCCGAGCGACGGACGTATGCTCCGCTAGCGACACATTTGTACCACAACATCTGGGGCCAGATGTTGTTGAACGAGAGAGGGGCCTCTCACTTGCCGTCCGGATGGACCGGAACGAGCTATGAACCGGACTAAAAGGCTTCCTCCGTTCTCCCTCCGATCCGCCGTCACTGGGTGTGCATTAAGTTAATTTTATAGTGCTCGCATCACCCCAAAATTCCTTCTAGACCGCAACGGACGAACCCGGCTGCCGAACCATTCGGTGAATGGACGCTACACCGGGCGAGCTAGCGGACGTCAAAGGCCGTCGAACCTACTAGGGTCCTCTTAGGCAATTGGCGTATTACATGAGCACTCTTCCGCTAGCCCTTCATTAATATGTGACGACGGAGGCACACTGTTGGAAGACATCACAGATACATCACCCTAATCTTGATCGTCTGAAATAGAAATTGATAAAGTAGAGTGACCCTGCGGGGAAAGGACCGGAGTGTCCAAATCCCCAACAACATACCGTGACATACGCTTCCCATATTGTCATCGAAATCATACGATACAGAACAGGAGTTAATGCGAGTACACTGACCACATATAGAATGATAATAAGGTCAGAGGAAGACTTCCTCTTAAAACAATTGATCAATATCCTTTCAATGTGAAAAGAAAACAAGTCCTGGTACTCGCACTAACCCCTGGCAATCAAAATACATAATAATAATATGATCCATTAATATAGAAAAAATAATTGAAATCAAAATATTTTGAAAAAATATTTTTTCAGAACAGCCCAAGTTTCTGAAAAGTAACGTTGAGCCCCAATGGATCCCAAGCCTAAGTGTAGACAAAAATTTTAAAAATATTTTAAACAATTTATTCAACACTTACGAACAATAATAATGTATCTAGTTATGATTAAAATAACATAAAGATATTATTATTTAGAAATCCCCCCCTCACACAGAGGGCTGTTGTAAATGTAAACAATGAGTGTAAAAACACTAAAATAAGACTCCAGGCACCCAGGCCCGAAATCAGTTACCAAAAATACACCATCTGATGCAAAACAGAGACTTCCAGGGAAGAAACTGCAGAACATCAGATGGTAGATGCAGAACACAACGCCTAACCACCCGTAGGTGAAGACGTAAACATGGGGAAAGAACAGAATTCATTCTGTTATTCAGCTAAAACTCCCAAGAAATTTTAGTAATAATAATTACAGAAACTATGCCAAAAGCATGGGAGAATAGCAAAGGGGAACTTAAAGGACAGGGAGAGAGGAAAAACACTTGAAAAAACAGTGTAACTAAATAATCAGAATGACAACAAAATGGCTGCTGCCTTGAAAATAGGTAACTTAACATAATTTCATTAAAAAATTTTAAGTTACAGCCCTGATAATATTCTGTCACACATTCTTTTCCTCTCCTCCTTTTCTATCCTCCTTAGAATCACCATTTCACTAATATTTATGTGTCTGGCATCATTTAAACTGAGATTTAAAAGCACAAAGATCAGTCAGATGTTAACTGATGAAGGGCCAAACTTAGAATGATAAATGGCGCCAATTTCGGAACGTCCTTGACACTGCGCATGCGCAGTAGGGGCGAAGTGTGGAGGGCCTTTCAGGACATGTTTTCTTTAGTTTTAGATGCAAATTTTGGGGATTGGGGGGCAAAATTTGTGTTTGGCCCTATATTTTAAGAGTTAGCACCAGCTATGTCTGGGTCATTGGTACAGTATAAAAATATACAAAATTATATAAAACACAACAGTTTACTACCTTGTCGGACCTGTGATTCAATGTTTAACAATTCTTCTATCTCTCGCTCTCTCTCTCATTGAAGACAATAGAGCATTACACCCCCCCTCTCTCTCTCTCATTGAAGACAATAGAGCATTATATATATATCTCTCTCTCTCTCTCTCTCTCTCTCATTGAAGACAATAAAGCATTATACCCTCCTCTCTCTCTCTCATTGAAGACAATAGAGCATTATACCCCCCCCCCCCTCCACTCTCTCTCTCTCTCTATAGATGTGCACATTATCTTTGCCTTCAGCTCTTTGACAATTGTGTCAGCGATCACTTTTTCAAAGTTGGGCTCATGGTTGTGCTCCCCGCTATTAGATGCCACTAGGTCATTTACTGTTGTCGTCCTTGCCCTGCAGCTTTGTTGAACACATTGCCAGTATATTCTCTGATTTCTTCTTGACTTTATACAGAACTTAAAGCCGTTGTAAATGAGATGTCTGCCGCCTCTGTCATTTGGGATGAAGTGAAAATTTACTTGTACGCCAGCCATGGTGTTTTAAAATGATGTATCCAGGTGAATGAATAAATGAATTATGTGTCCAGGTAAAGATAAAGAGGAATATATATAGGAATCTGGGGGTGGTTACAAACAAATAATGATAACATAATGATAACACATCAATATAAAAAAGAGAACCATCAGAGAAAACTCTGCACGAATGATAACATAATGATAACATATCAATATAAAACAAGAGAACCATCAGTGAAGAGTTTTTATTTATCAAAACAGCATACAAAAAAACTCCCAACTTTGAAAAGTGATCAGTGAAAAATCATCACTAAATACTACAAGTGTGGATCTTTGTACTCTCTGCTAACAAGGCGGTGTTCTGTTGTAAGTAGTGTTGTGTTTTGATATGGACTATAACTGAGTCAGACTAGATAATTAACTTCAGAAAATGCAGGTCATCTTCGTCCCCAGGAGAAGACGAAGTCTCTTACAAAATAATGAAACAGTGCCCCAACATCTTCTACTGCAGACTTACCAAACTCTTAAACTGCTGTCTCTCCTGTGGGTACTTCCCAAAATGCTGGAAAGTGGCCACAGGAGTCATGATACCTAAACCTGATAAAGACCTTACCAACCCTTATAACTACTGCCCAATCAGCTTGCTTAGCTGAGTTGGGAAAATATTTGAGCGGATTCTCACTATGAGACTTCGCAGCTATCTCGAATCAATCAACTTTTTCAACAAATGGCAAAGAGCGTATAGGAGTCAGAAAGAGGGAATCGAACACATATATAGACTGGTTGATTATATGAAAACAGCATTTAGGCAAAACGAAATCGGAACCGTGCTTTTCTTGGATGTAGAAAAAGCGTTCGACTCGGTATGGCACAATGGCGTGAGATATAAACTAGCGAAAATGGGATTACCCACTAAAATTCTAAGGATCATATCATCATTTCTAACTGACCGAAAAATCAAGGTGAGGGTTAATCGCGAGGTATCAGAGGAAGTAATACTCGAAGCGGAAACACCACAAGGGTCGGTTCTAAGTCCGCTTCTTTTTCATAATATATGTGAATGACATAGAAACAGTAGGGAAAAACTGTGTTGAACTATCGCAGTTCTCAGACGAGAAAGGCATTTGGACAGCCAGCAAGTCCAGAAACATAATTAAAAATCATCTACAGGATACCATTCACGATCTTGAGAGCTGGTGCACCCTGTGGCACATCAAACTCAATGCCGCCAAAACTCAAAAAGTTACGTTCTTCAAAAAGCAAAGGAAAAAACCAGTCCTGAGTATCGATCTCCAGTTATACGATCACAAACTAGAAGCAAACAAAGAGGCCAAATTTTTGGGATTTATCCTAGATAGCAATCTCAGTCTAAACAGTCACATAAACTCCATTACGGTTAGAGCTACTAAACATGTCAATTTTCTGAAGATGATCAGAGGTAGAAATTGGGGAGCAAACAAAGATCTGCTTCTCAAGCTCTACAAAACATTTATACGTCCGGTACTAGAATACGGTGCCATAATAACAAGCGACCTAAGCAAAACCAACATTCAGAAGCTACAGAGGGTTCAAAATTATGCCCTGCGAGTGGCACTATGCAAACCGAAATGGACACCGATAAAGAAACTTCACGAGCTAGCAAAAATAGAAACTATTGATACGCGATTAAAAGACCTACAAAACAAAACCCTCAACAGACTCCAAGATAGTGAATTAATGGTTGAGCTGAACGAACACCGATCCCTTAACAGAAAAACAAAATAAGTTTCCAGAAAATAAAATAAAATAATAAAATAAAAATTATACAAAATAACTAAATCGCGTGGAGTCAGTGAGGATTGCCTCGCTACTCATTGGGAACTTTAGGATAGAGTCTGTGAGGATTGCCTCGCAACTCTGCTGAAGCGCGATTGAAATGCGTTTAATAAGATCTATATAACAAAACCCTCCACATACTCCAGGATAGTGAATCAATGGTGAAGTTGAACGAACACCGAACCCTAAACAGGAAAACAAAATAATCCACAGTAAATTAAAATTACTCAATAGAATTAAACTGCGTGGAGTCAGTGAGGATTGCCTCGCTACTCATTGAGATCTTTAAGATTGAGTCTGTGAGGATTGCCTCGCAACTCTGCGTGTGGGGAGTGGGCTCTGCAGAAACACACCCCTTACCCCATCCATAGCAACAATCACACAGCAGGCACAATATACAATAGCGGATACCTATCTTTCTCTCTACCTATAACTTTTCTAATTGAACATTCTCAAATTTTCTTGCAACACTCTTATCAAGAAGACGCATGGAAATGGTAGACAAAGCGTAGGAGGAATTGGTGCAACCTACCTTTCTGCAACATATACAAGAAACCACCAAACACTAGGCAAGAATTGAAACAAGCTTGTCTGGCTGGGACGAGTGTACATTTTATATAAATAAACATTTTAATAAAGATTTAACAGCCCTTTTAAGGGCTTGAGGGTGTTCAGTGAGAGGTTTTTTTTTTTTTTTTTTTTTTTTTTGGGGGGGGGGGGGGGGGGGGGGGGTGGGGGGTGGAGGAGGTCATTTGGAATTCCCGAAGGATAACCAGATACCTCAAAATCACATACGGCATCCTATCTCCCAGAAGGCTTGATGGATGACTCCCGGTTTTTCAAACTAAACTGTTGGAGCTTTCTCCACTTCTTTTTTGTAACCGCTATGGTCATATACCGGGGCCGGCTACCAAACCGGCGTTGCTGTTTGGTTTTCTTTTCTCTTCTTCCCTTAAACTTGCGCACAACATTACATTCTGGCTCGCCACCATGGTGGGACTCAAACCTCTACCATCGCCGAACTGGAACCGAACAGAGCCCACTCTCTAATAGTTTTAAAGACGTTGAGGGATTGAGTATTGACCATCTAACGTAAACTGCTGGGTATTCTAACCGCGTGCATACCCCCCTCAGACTCCATTTTGGGCGATAGGAAAGCTAGGCCTGTGTGATCCAAGTGAAATAAAATAAGGTTAACCGGGTCGCAAGAGATTTGTAAATCCCACATCGTCCCTGCGTGCCTTCGGCGCACTAAAACCTTTCATTCATTCATTAACTTCAGAATGTGGGACAAGTGAGAATAAGCCTGATGAACATTTTAAAACTTTGAAAGCATGTAAGTGTATGTGCAAATGTAGGCCTAAGCACTCCCACCCCACCCCAGGTCATTTGGCCATCCATAGAAGTGTCCCTACCCCAGTTATTGACAATTCCAGACATGAGCATGCCCTCCTCTCATCAGCCTCCACTCCCCAACTGCAGCACTGGTATCACACCTGGTACTTATGTTAAACCTTTCATTTTGGAAACTGTGATAGGAAATAGCTAATTCTAATGGCTAATTCTTATTATCTGATGTATTTAGTGCTAAATATAACATGTACCTAAGTACACTATTTATTTGAAAATGAAAAGTAAATAAAATGATTAAAAGTTAAAAAATTTATAGTAATTTATATATTTTTTATACTTACCAATGACCCAGAGATAGCTGGTGCTAACTCTCAAAATATTGGGCCAAACACAAATTTTGCCCCCCAATCCCCAAAATTTGCATCTAAAACCAAAGAAAACATGTCCTGAATGGCCCTCCACACTTCACCTCTACTGCGCATGCGCAGTGTCAAGGACGTTCCGAAATTGGCGCCATTAATCATTCTAATAACCAGTGCCTGGTAAGTGCTATGTACTCAGTGGGGAAGTAAGAGTTCCCAACTCCTGGGAGGGCCATCCCCGTCTGGGTCATTGGTAAGTATAAAAAATATATAAATTACTATAAATTTTTTAACATTTTTATACTGTACCAATGACCCAGACATAGCTGAATAGTAAAAAGGCTGGAGGGCCAAGGACATAGAGCAAGATGGAATACGCTCAATAATATAAAATAGAGTCATCCCCTCTAGGGAAAAAGAAGTATTAGGCCTTACATGTATCTTTCTTATTTATGATAAATTAGAAAGATACAACACCTTCCAAAATTGAGCATCATACATCCATGTACTCTATTAATATCTAGTATAATCCTTATACTAATAATTTTTAAAGTAAGCCAATAAATAAAGTAAGTCTAGAGAATAGAGACTCTTTATACTCCTTAAAAGTGTCTGAGGATTGCATAATCATGTCCGTTGACACGTGCTATATTCAAAAGCTATACTTTAAAAACTAAGACTTGAATGAATTTTTAAAACATAAACTTCTCACTAAACAACCATCCCAATAACAGCTCAGAATTACTAACTCCGGAGGAGGTATCCCCTTGTTTTCATAGTAAAACAGGTGACCCCAAGGGAACACCCTCCTCCCCCCCCCCCCTTTTTCTTGCCCTGGGTCAAATAGCCCAGAGCGAAGAGGGCAGCAGAACGGAGTCACTGCCGAAACAGACAGCCTACCTAGCTATAGTAGCAACTGTTAAGTGAATGACATTCTGAGCAGTAGATAATAGACCTAACAATAGAGGCCTCCAGAAATGGACTCAATATTTCTGAGATAAAAAATTCATGAATGTGGATGGCTGAGCGCAATGAGCAGCCTTCAAAAATCTATAATAGCGACACTATTAATGTAAGCCCAAGATGTAGAAGAACTCTTACTTCATGAGCCGAAATCTCAAACACAACTGCTGAGTCAAAGATATATCATAAGCAGTATCGATAGTTAATTGAATCCATTAGCAATAGAATGGAGCGTAACGTCCTTCTAATAGGCATCAAAGACATTAGAAGTTTACGCCCGTAGTAATAAACAGATATCTGTTTATAAATACATAAACTCTAACCAGACAGAGTAAAGGCCTATGCCCGTACGAAGACGGAAGGACCTTAATAACAATAGGATCCGGATATTAGGAGCCTAACTCTTATGCAAAAATCCAACCTAAATAGTAAAGGAAGTAGTGATTCCGAAACTACGAAAGTGAAAATCATCCACCGATAGTGCATGAAACTCACTGACTCTTCAGTAAAAGAGAAGCCAACAGAATTACTGTCTAAAAGGTCAGAATTCGAAAACTACTGTTTCCAGAGGATCAAATGATTACTTAGCTAAATAAGAACCGAAGTTAAATTCCATATAGGAATTTAATCTAATGATTCTAAGTCTATTTATCGAAAAGTTACTAACTGACTTAGATAAAGAGACATAAGACTCAATTGTAAACTATCATAGAGTGCATAGGTATGAGGTAACATAAACCTATAACCTTAATAATAACAGGCTGCAGTAGATCTTGTCAAACAAGTATACTAAAAAGTTGCAATGAGTAGTATGGAGGGATCAACAATATGAACATAGTGATCCCTACACCAACGACGGAAGAGCCTCCACTTTAGCCGCATAGAATAGCGAAGAAGAGGATCTCCTATAGTAAGAAATCGCATCCAAAGCTCGTCCAGTACAATGCTTACAATGCAATAAGGACCACACAACGGAATACGTGAAGGTTGCGACCTTGCGGGTTGTGATAAAGATGACACGATTTTACCCAGCGAAAAAAGATCCTCTCATTGAGGAAGATTTCGCGTTAAGTCCCACAGTAGACATCAGAGTAAATTTACCCACGGTCTCTGTGAAGACAGAGATGCTATCAACAGAAATGTATTGTGGTTGTTTATCTTAGCAATACCTGCTGAAACAACAGCGTCAGAGGATACGCATATCCTATCATTCCGTCCTATTAGATCAATAGAGCGTTAACAACATTAGCTCAGAGATCCAGACAAGCAAACACATACGTCTGCAATTGATTAGCAAGCTGTGTCGTAAATAAATTAACATTGGGCGCTCCCATTGATAGCAAATCTGATTGAATACTTGTTTGTTGAGAGTCCATTCTGACGGCAACAAGCGACCCATAAGTGAACGGGAGTCCGGTAAAACAATCAGACAACCCGGAATATGACGGACCGAAACAGAACTTGGTGTACTATAACAAACAGAAGGATTCTTTCCATTAAATTGAATAACGGAAACGAATGAGTGCCTCCCTGGTTCCGGAGATACGCCACTACTGTCGAATTAACGGACAGGATTTGGACGTGCATTTCTGAATAATGTTCATCCAATGACATAAAGCAAGCCTAAAAAACATTATTCCGCGGAAGATAAGTGCTTGCTTAGAGACTGCGGAACCCAAAGACCCTGGCAATTCGAATCCGTTGGGATCAATATTATATCCCAACCTGTTTGACTGGCAACCGTCATAATTATAACACTCGGATCCGGCAACTGCAGTGGCACTCTCTGAGTCAACCACCGAATGTTTGCCCCAGTCTGAATCTCTTGCAACACTAGATAGACAAGAGAACGTGTAAATCGAGCAATTCATGGATTGCTGAAAAGTTGCCGTCGAAGAGAAGCTTCTCCGAGAACGAAGCGACTCTGAGAGAGTTCTTCACCTTACTATCCACGCGCGTGGATGTAGCTAGGGGTGCGTCACGTCTAACCAACTCCAATCAGCCACTGAAGGGCGGAGTTATACGTGAACAAACTACTGCCCTCAAAAGAAATCACATTGAGGATAATATCCCGTAATTCTTTTCTTGAAGACGTAATGATAACGCCTCAGTAAGGTGGATTACGTATGATAAAGCGTCTAAGTTAAGTCTACTAGACATCATTGTCGTTTCCAACATTGTGGTTGGAAAAGACATAGATGGCAAAAAAGAATATTTCCAGTCTTTAACCACGCCGTCTAGACGCATATGAACTCTCGGTATGCCCTGCTCTGCCAAAATAAATTATTCGTGTAAATGATAAAAAGGCAGAAATGAGCATTGCGGACAAGAAACTAAACTATCATGCTTGGTAGCAGGCTTATATGCATATATAGCATCGATAAATAATACACATGTTCTAATGACATTATTGGACTGTGTCGGTAAGTCAGGGACAATGTCCCTGAACCGATCCAAAATTCCGTGTCCAATGACGCTATAAGTCTCTTATCCAACATCGCAGCAATGTAGTCCGAAATAACAATCACTGGAAGATAATGCCAGAAGATATGAATGGCAGCTTCCGATGCTACGAAAGGGAAAACTCGAAATCTTTCGAATCCCTTTCGCCATCCTGTCGGACCCTATAAAGCGTTCGGTCGTCCGTACCTGATGCAACCGCGGACCGCACCGCCACAGCGCCGTCAGATAATTCCTGATTCGACTAAGAAACTGTCGATTGCTGGGATGCTGCGAAAAAACTGTGCTAACTCGGATAGCACGTCCGTCACTGAGGCCTGTGGAGAAGCGGTCCTACAATGCATTGCCGCTGGAAGCTCCGTGATCGTTACCCCGTGCATACTACTAATATGCGAGCGAACGGAGTGTATAGGCCTCGTGTCCCTTGGCTACCGGATGGCGTGACCTATTCGCCGTGGAATCGTTGAATGACGAAACTGATCGGATACTCGAGGTCACGTAGCCAATGTGCGGTCGTGTGCCCTGCTGTGAGGATGAGGAAGCATTATCGACAGTCTCTCGGACTGTCAATATAACGGAGCATCCCGACCGACAGACATATGCTCCGAATGTAAAATATCTGAACCACAACATGCGGTCCCCTATGTTGTTGGACGAGAGAGGGACCTCTCTCGCTCACAGCCCGGACGGACCTGGACAAGCCAGGAACCAGACTAACAGGCTTCCTCCGATCTGTCCTCAATCCGCCGTCACTGGATGAGTACTAAAGTAATTATAGTGCTCGCATCACCCAAATCTCCTTCCTAGACCGCAACGGACGAACCCGGCAGCCGAAGCATTCAATGAATGTACGCTACACCGGGTGAGCTAGCGAATGTCACTCCGTCGATCCTACAAGGGACCTCTTAGGCGATAGACATATTCCATGAGCACTTATTGCCGCTAGCTCTTCATTAACTATGACGACAGAATCAATCTTTTGAAAGACATCTCCGTAACTTTGCGAACAAGAAACCCAAAATGCTTGGTAATAGCAAGCATATAATAATAATATATATATAGCGTCGTTCAATAATTCGAAAGTTTGTGTGACATTATTGGACTATGTCGGAACTGAGGGACGATGTCCCTGAACCGAACCAAAAATTTCTAAGTCCACCGATGCTAGCAGTTTCTTATCCGGCATCGCAGCATTCTGGTCCGACGAAAGAAGCTGTAGAAGATCAAGTCAGATGACATACACAACAGCATATGTTGTTCCGAAAGGGAAAGCACGAAATCCTCCGAATCCCTTTCGGTATCCCGTCGGACCAGATGAAATTTTCGGACGTCCGTACCCGTTTCCGCGGAGCGTCCCGACCCAGCATCGCCGGATAAAAAATATGCGACAGATTCAGTTGATGCTGGGATGCTGCGATAAGCTGTGCTATTTAGGAAAGCACGTCCGTTCCCGAGGCCTGTGCAGTAGCGGTCTTACGATGCATTGCCGCCGGAAGCTCCGTGTACGTTGACTCCCGCACACTTTCCTATGCGAACGTCCGGAGTCTGCAAGCCTCGTGTCCCTGGCTACCGGATGGTGTGACCTGGTCGCCGATGATTCTCTGACTGGCGAAGCTGACTGGATATCCGAGGTCACGTAGCCAAGAGCGGTCGTGTGCGCTACCATAAGAATGAGGAAGCCTTATTGACAGTCTACTCCGGACTGCCTATATGTCGGAGCATCCCGAGCGACGGACGTATGCTCCGAATGCGAAACATTTTGTACCACAACATCTGGGGCCAGATGTTGTACGAGAGAGGGGCCTCTCTCGCTCGTCGTCCGGATGGACCAGAACGAGCTATGAACCGGACTAAAAGGCTTCCTCCGTTCTCCCTCTAATCCGCCGTCACTGGGTGTGTATTTGGTTGATTTATAGTGCTCGCATCACCCCAAAACTCCTTCTAGACCGCAACGGACGAACCCGGCTGCCGAACCATTCGATGAATGGACGCTACACCGGGCGAGCTAGCGGACGTCAAAGGCCGTCGAACCTACTAGGGTCCTCTTAGGCAATTGGCGTATTTACATGAGCACTTTTCCGCTAGCCCTTCATTAATTGTTACGACGGAGGCACACTGTTGGAAGACATCACAGATACATCACCCTAATCTTGATCGTCAGAAATAGAAATTGATAAAGTAGAGTGACCCTGCAGGGAAAGGACCGGAGTGTCCAATTCCCCACTAACATACTGTGACATACGCTTCCCATGTTGTCATCGAAATCATACAATACAGAACAGGAGTTAATGCGAGTACACTGACCACATATAGAATGATTATAAAAGTCAGAGGAAGACTTCCTCTTATTACAATTGATCAAAATCCTTTCAATGTGAAAAGAAAACAAAGTCCTGGTACTCGCACCAACCCCTGGCAATCAAAATACATAATAATAATATGATCCATTAATATAGAAAAAATAATTGAAATCAAAATATTTTGAAAAAATATTTTTTCAGAATAGCCCAAGTTTCTGAAAAGTAACGTTGAGCCCCAATGGATCCCAAGCCTAAGTGTGGACAAAAATTTTAAAAATATTTTAAACAATTTATTCAACACTTACGAACAATAATAATGTATCTAGTTATGATTAAAATAACATCAAGATATTATTTTCAAGAAATCCCCCTCCCCCCTCACACAGAGGGCTGTTGTAAATGTAAACAATGAGTGTAAAAACACTAAAATAAGACTCCAGGCACCCAGGCCCGGAATCAGTTACCAAAAATACACTATCTGATGCAAAACAGAGACTTCCAGGGAAGAAACTGCAGAACATCAGATGGTGGATGCAGAACACAATGCCTAACCACCCGTAGGTGAAGACGTAAACATGGGGAAAAGAACAGAATTCATTCTGTTATTAAGCTAAAACTCCCAAGAAATTTTAGTAATAATAATTACAGAAACTATGCCAAAAACATGGGAGAATAGCAAGAGGGGACTTAAAGGAAAGGGAGAGAGGAACACACTGAAAAATCAGTGTAACTAAATAACCAGAATGAAAACAAAATGGCTGCTGCCTCGAAAATAGGTAACTTAATATAATTTCATTAAAAAATTTTAAGTTACAGCCCTGATAATATTCTGTCACACATTTTTCCTCTCCTCCTTCTCTATCCTCCTTAGAATCACCATTTCACTAATATTTATGTGTCTGGCATCATTTAAACTGAGATTTACAAGCACAAAGATCAGTCAGATGTTAACTGATGAAGGGCCAAACTTAGAATGATAAATGGCGCCAATTTCAGAACGTCCTTGACACTGCGCATGCGCAGTAGAGGTGAAGTGTGGAGGGCCATTCAGGACATGTTTTCTTTGGTTTTAGATGCAAATTTTGGGGATTGGGGGGCAAAATTTGTGTTTGGCCCTATATTTTGAGAGTTAGCACCAGCTATGTCTGGGTCATTGGTACAGTATAAAAATATAAATGTTTGTGGTGGTGGGGGTGGGGGGGAGGGAGGGGGTCATGTATGGAACTGTCAATAATCAGGGGGCTCATGTATAAGTGGGAAATGTCTGAATGGCACATGTCTGAATAGGCACATGTCTGGGGATGATTGTTTGGGTAGCTTGCCGCACTGGCATACAACTTGAATGCCTGACAATCGCTGGAATTCATTTTACCTGTAGGATCTTCTAATTTAGGAAGTACATGTCAACTGGAGGTTAGGAATACAATACACAAAGCTATGTTTTGTACTAACTCACCTGCACATTAAGAAAATTGAAAATATTTTTTCTCCATACATTGCATTTAACAAATTTCTTCACCAGACTGATAACACAATCAAGGCTTAACTCTTAACCTGCTGTATATTTTAAAAATGTTTTCTGCAAATCTGGTCAAGGCTGCTTTTTTCAGCAAATCTAGTGAAGGTTGCTGTTAAATGTTCTTAAATTTGATTTATTTCACTGCATGATATTTCCTGTTCTTGACATGCAGGGAGTTAAAATTCCTGCAAGAATAAGAATCTATAAGGTAACACTTTCACTTAGCTGTGGTGTCTCGTGGCATCTTAGCTACCTATACATGTTGCCAAGACTTCACTACAAACTCCTGCCAAGGTACTGGGATATATTTTAAGACCTGGGCCATAAAAATTGGTTTTCAGTTCAGTTGCATCATAAAATAAAGGCTTGAAAGGTATGCTCTCTATTTTTAAGCCTTGTGCCTCAGACCCTCATTAATTTTTGGTACAATCCTAGCTTTCCAAACATCAGGGTCTTTGTATCTACGTTTTGACCATTGACTTCTTGACTCAAATTTTCGTTTAAACAATATTTATTCCTAAATTGTAGAAAATGTATACATCAATAAAGTTGGATGACAGAATATTAATGAATAACAATAAGCAGGAAAAAAAACAATACCTTTCTATATGGGGGTTCCTGGATGAATCCAGTTCCCTTTTACTCAAAGACCCATCCCCAAAATACAAATAACTGAGTCTCAACTTGTCGGATCCAAAAAGATCAGGGTAAAGTTTTCCGTAATTCTTTTGGCAATATCTCCTACTGACGTGGAATGATATTTTAATTTTTTGAGTTTGTTGACTTCTATCTGGTATTCAGTTGGAATATCTGAGAAATTGTCAGGAACCTCTGGACTAAAAAGTGGTATTGGTGATTGATCATCAATTGTATCCATATCTAGGCTACACCCAGATCTGATGACACGGTCGGAGAAGACCAACAAGAATGCGACTCTTTCTGCATGCGCATTGAGAACACAACGCTTTCAGATGCGAATTGTGAACAAACTTCATTTGGTTTAAACAATATTTTATTCTTTAAAAATGTCATATATAACAAAATGTTTACAAACAGTAAAGAAGTAGGATGAGATATCTTTTATAACATTTGTTCAACAATGTAAAGTAACAGAATAATAGAGGGATTTGACAAAAAGCTGAAAGCTTATGTGCGTCATCTCCCTAACAAACTTCATTTAATGCGTGTTCTTGTCATCTCTCACGTATCTGCAAACTGTCTATTTTTTAATTCAGCATATTGACTTTCTTGTGAATTAATGTGTCTTTCATTTTGCATCTCCTATTGGTGTTGTGCCAAGCCTGATTAAGATTTGAAGAGCTTGCATCATGAATATTTTGGGACATGAAAATCAAGACATGAGCGAGATGTGCATGTCGAATAGTGCTAATAGGAAACGAATAAATTGAAGATGAAGGAAAAGAGCTGTCGGCAGATGTGTCAGGTAGAACCAGGCTCAGGGCTAAAAAAGGCAGAAGTTGTAGATGAAGGAAGAAAGCTGTGTGAAATACAGAAGGAAGAGAGCTGTGTGAAATACAGATGTCAGTGTTGACAGAAACAAGTAGAGAAAAAGGAAGAGAGAAAGTACAAGGAAAAGGAGAATAAGAGACAGACCCGGATTCAGAGAAGCCAGGTGTGAGAGCTGCTGATGAATAGTTTGTAAAGAGAGAAGAATGATGTAGACTGCAGACTAGATGCGAAAGTGGTGACTGGGTGGACAGAAGATGTTTGCAGACAAGAAGATGAAGAAGTAATTATTTATTTATTAGGGTTTGAAAACACTTTAACAGCCAAGGTCATATTATGTCGGGGAGTTTTACGGGTGGAGGAAGCCGGAGTACCCGAAGAGAACCACCAAGCAACGACGAGGATTAACCGGGCTTGATGATGTTTAACTTCGGTGATCTAACGAGAACCAGTTACTGCAATGCCACTGCGCCCCCAGTGTTTGTGTAAAGAGAAGACTGTAGATCAGAAGTGAAGCAAGAATAGGAACTAGATGAATAGGTCAAAGTAGAAGATTCAGTATGGATATACAGTACAAGTCAAAATAAGATGTAACATAACTGCAATGAACTAAGTATACTGCTGCTCCTGCACTGATAAAACAGAATCTGACATCATTTTCAGTGAGAGCTTTCCAGAAAAAAGATGTCAGATTCTAGTCTTATCAGTAGTGTTGGGAGGTTAACCAAAAATCAACTCAGTGTCGGTTATTTGAAAACGGCGACTGACCTGAACGTGAGATAACTGTCAGTTGGGACACACATGGTTATTTAACTGCAGGGTGCTGTATGCTGTTGGTAATCACAGAAAAAAATCAGAGCCTGGTAGTTACCATACTGACTTGTGCCAAAGCCCATACCCGTGCCAAAGCCCATACCCGTGCCGAAGCCCCCCCCCCCCCCCCCCCCCCCCCCCCTTTTCAGATTTGTGAACCAGAGTGCCCTACTCAAGTCAAAGCCCACCCCAAGTTTCAAATTGGACGAAAGTTGTTCGAGACAAGACGTCAAATTTACAGGCATCGAATCGAAAAACAGGTGACTTGTTGCAACACTGTACTTACCAAATAGAACTGTAATACTGTATTATGTATATTTTTGGGAGTTGAGATTTTTGTGTTGTTAAATTCGTCTTTTGTGTAATACATTATGTCTGTGTTCAGTGTAATAAGTCTTTATTAAAAAATTATTTTTCCCAAGCCAAATTGACTTATTTTTCTGTCGATCTCGTTTTGGAAGCTGTCACTTGTTTCAAATGAGTGAGCAGGCTGCTGTCAATAGTTGTCTGAAACACGCCCACAACATATAGTTTTCACAGTGGTTGAATATCATCAGAAAGTTACTGATTGAACACTGCCATTTTCGAGCGGTGCACAACTCATTGTGAAAACGGGTGTTCAGAAATTAATGAGAAAGTGGTAATTAAAAATAAAAAAAATTACAACTCTGGTATTTGAGAATTATATAACAATATAACCAGGGATATGATTTATTGGTTCAATAAAATATGCTCATTTATCATTTCAACATTCTCTGCAACATGTGAAGTTATGACTTTCAGTGTAAAATCAATTTTTTGAATGTTGCCAAGGAAGGCAACTTATTATTTTGTTATTCATATTCCGCTGTGTAAATTTTATCTGGTCTTCATATTATGATTTTTTTTATTGATTTGGTGTGAAGCTATATTTTGTTTTATTCGTAATAAATGTACATATTTAAAAAAAACAGCTATTTTTAAACAGACTATGTTTGTCTGTTTTCAAGGGGGTGGTTTGAAGTGTTGATTGACATACTTACATCCATTTCTGGCTTCGAGAGTAACCTGTACAAAAAAAATGAAAACAACACCGCATGGTTTTCTGTTTGTTTTATTCATTAAATTGAGGATTAAAACCCCAAAACTGAAAATGAAACGTATGTACAAGATAATTATGAGAATTTTTAAAGCAAATTCTACAAAATTGGTGGGCAGTTTCCAAAGAAACGTAACATACCCAGTGGATACTTACTTGTCTTATATCGCCAATTTCTGATGCATCCCAATACGACTTGCAAGCACTATTACTCGTACCGAAGCCACACCCCCCCCCTTGCAATTTATCCACTGCAAGCACCCCCTGGGTTTCGACACAAGTCAGTACGGTAATAACTTTTTTTGGTCCCATAATATATTCGTATTTACATAATAATAATAATAACACTTTGGCCGGCCGCTGATTTGTCGCGGTTCTCGTATGAGAAGGCCTTGGTTACCCCTGTTCTACCAACTGCCTCCCTATTCCTATGCTTCTTCTCTCCTCCCAACACTCGGAGATGAACTGCTTGATGATATCCCTTGCCCCATTCTTCCCAATCTCTCCGATTAGCATATTAACCCTCTCCTTTGAGTCGCCCCCTAACCACATGTCCTTCATTCTCCCATCCCACTTCCCCATTATGCTCCCCCGTGAATCTTGTTCTTTTAGAATGGTATTTTGGGCATTCTATAAGAAAGTGTTCCAGGGTCTCCACCACGCCCAAATTACACATTTGGCACTCCTTTTCACTGTTTTTCCCAATTTTTCCCCTCAGCTCCAGGGACCGCGACCTCAGCTTGAACAGCAGTGAGCCCCCAAAGGTGCCATCAAGGTACTCTTCAAAACCAGGCTTCTCTTTATCACGTAAGCCACACAAAGATCTCTTTGATTTGACCCCCTCTCGCCAATTACGGTTACAATCCTCCATGACCCTTTCTCTGATGATCTTTTTACCCTGGTTTGCCCGAACGTCAAGGTCCGAGATCTCCAATGAGTAATTTTCTTCTAGCTCCCTCACTTGGACCATCCACCCCATCTTGATATTTGAGTTGAAAGTTCTCAGGAACATTACTTTACACCATCGGCTATCGGGGAGATTTACCAAATAATTAAGATAACCGAGTTTCAATAGGTCTATCCTGTCCTTGATCCTCATCCAAGCAAGCTCACCCCGATTGCTTCTAGTGCTGCGGCATTACTCGACCCTGTTATCCATCGGCCTGCATCGTTCTGCAGGGTTTCCAGCTCTTAACAGCCGTCTGGTTTAGGGGTACAACTTCCGCACCGTATGTTATACTTGGCAGACCCACCATTTCCCAAATGGTTTTCCCTACGAAAACCTTATTGAAACTATTTCTTCCTATATGTTTCACTTGGTTAAGGATTCGTTTCCCCTTCAGAATCAATTTATTTGTGTGGTTTCGGTAGATGCCTCTTCCTGTGATGTTTATATTTACCACCAGGTACTCATAGTCACTAGTCTCTCCTACACTAAGAAGTCTGCTGCTACCTTCCGGAATGCAGAACTCCCCCACTCTCCATCTTCGAGTGGGGTCCACTTTGTGGCCTACAGGTATAACTTTGCTCTTGCTTTCATTAAGTTTGAGTCTCCATTTGCTCCCATATTTCCCAACAATTCCCAGCATCTTCGCTAGCCCCTCTTCGCTTTCTGCCACTAGCACCATATCGTCTGCAAAAAATAGCCCTGGGATCTTCAAGTCACCAACTGCAACCCCCTCGTCGCTATGCAGGAGTTCATCTCCTAAGCCTTTGATGTACAATGCAAAAAGAATTGGCGAAAGGATACACTCCTGTTTTAGGCCTATCTCCATAGGCACACGTTTTGTTGTAATGTTACCCAGGCTAAGTTCACTCTGTACATCTTTATATAATGCTTTCATAATCCCAACAAACTCGCCTCCCAAGCCCAGAGCCTCCAGCTTGCGTCACATACCCTCCCTCCATACTCTATCGTATGCCTAATATTAAATAAACTTTCCTTCAAATAAAAAAATGAATGAAATGATAAAAATTATAAATTTTAAGTAATTTGTATATTTTTTATACTTACCAATGGCCAAGACTAGCTGGTGCTAACTCAAAAATTAATCCAGGGCCAAACACAAATTTTGATCCCCAATCCTCAAAATTTGAATGCAAAACCGAAAAATTGATGTCCTATCTAGTGCTCAATGCTTTTCAGATCTGTGCATGTGCAGTATCCAGGAAGGAACTGAAATTGGCGCCAACCATCATTCTTTCTACAGATTGCCTGTTAAATGTTATAAACAGTGGGGAGGTATGAGTTCCCACTCATGGGAGGGCCACACCTGTCTGGGCCATTGGTAAGTATAAAAAATATACAAATTACTTAAAATTTATAATATTTTTATGCAACAACCAATGCCCCAGACTAGCTGAATTATAAAAAGGTTGGAGGGCATAGGACATAAAGGAAAATCCAATCTCTCAATTACTTCAGTAAAGGATAGCTGCTACAGGATAATAGACGAAGATAGGAATTATATATGTCTTTCTTCTTTACGAGAAAAGAGAAAGGCATAATATCAACAATGTAATTGAGTATTACATAATATATAATTCTCCATTTAATGCCAGCATAACCTGTTATGCTAATTTGGTGAAGGAAAACCAATATATAAAGATAGTCTAGAGAATGAGACTCTTTATACTCATTTAAAAGTGTCAATATATAAAGAAGAAAAACCAATATATGAAGATAGTCCAGAGAATGAGACTCTTTATACTCATTTAAAAATGGCCGAGGATTGTATATTAATGCCCGTTTGACACGTGACATATACATATGCTTCACAGTGAGCTACACTTTAAAAACCGTACATAAATGAGACGTAGTTATTGCTTCACACTGAGCTACACCAGGGACCAGCCTAGGGGGGAATTTTAGGGAGACTTCATGTCTCCCTCCAGAAAAAATAGGGTGATAGCCGAGCCATGTAGGGAGACTTCATAGGCAAGTGGGGAAAATTAAGAATATTCATGTACCCCCCCCCCCCCCCCTGCCGCCCCTTCATATTTTCAATTTGTGGTCCTCCATTAACATCTGATTAATCCAGGTCCAGTTGTCTACGATGCATCTATGCCAGGTTAAAACTGCTACCCTCTCCTTCATGACCCCTCCCCTCTTCTTCATGCCAATCCCCCAGCACCCTCCTGTGGTTGCCTTTCACCAAAGTCGACTAAGCTAATAATTTCCTAAGTCTGAAAGTGTGAACAGGACCAGATGTAAGAAGGTTGCTTGGGGGGTACTTTGTTAGTTAATAAACAAAATACATTCTGGGGTCGAGTATTTTGTAAAAGAAATATCATTCTGCATCATTTTTAAGGCACTTCGGTGTCATTCTGCGTCATTTCATGTCATTCCGGTGTTTAGGAGGACCCTTTTTCAAGATCATCCACATGCACACTTGTGCCCTGTACAAAGCTTTTCTTGTCATCAGTAATGCTTTTTTTTCATGTGTTTCAATTCCACTCATGTTTTTCTAGGAATAGACGGCCAAGAGATAACAGTCGCCAGCAAAACGAAATAAAAATACAGAGCAATAAAATACATCCGCTGGGTATACATTTTCGGCATCCTGAGCGAGGTAACCTACTTTCAAACTGGGTTATTTTGTTGAGTCGCGTAAGTCACCTATTTTTGATTCAACACTTGAAGCTCCGACTGAAACGCAACAAAATAGAAATAAAATATCTGCCAAAAGTGACAATGGACAATTGATTGTCGTGTGATTTCAAATAAATGGTTGTTTATGCGATGAATTAAAATGCCTATTTATCACACTCAAGCACATTCGATCCTTGAAAATAATCGTTTTTATGTAAACCTCGCATCACTAAGTTCAGCCTTTCCTCATTTTGGCCAATTTTTAGAGGGTAACTTGTAATCGCCCCGACTATTTTGCCCCCCCCCCCCCCCCCCCCCCGCTCCCCTTAGTGGACAACGTTCTGAGCAACAGAAAGAGGACCCAAAGATCAAAGGTCACCAGAGATGGACTCTAAATTTCTCAGGTAAAACTTGGTAAATGAAGAGGGCTGTGTCCAGTACGCAGCCTTCATGAGATCAGTAATGGCTATACTGTTAGAATAAGCCCAAGAAGTGGACAGTGCTCTAACCTCGTGTGCTGATATCTTATTAACAGAACGTTGATCCGAAGATAGATTTTCATAGGGAATGCGTATTGCCAACTGAATCCATATAGCGACTGAATGAAGAGAAATATCCTTTCTGTTAGGAATCAATGAAAGAAAGAAACATTTTCTTCCTTTTCTAATAAAATCTGATCGATGTTTATAAATGTGCACAGCCCTGACTGACTGGACACAGCAAAGGTCTATGTTATCCGAGGACAGCAGAGCCTTAATGATAATAGGCTCAGGCCGCTTGTCTGGAATCTGATCCTTAGCCAAAAATCCCACTTCCGTAGTAAGGGTAATGGTATTACCCACACTACAGTAGTGAGATTCATAAACAGATGAAGTTCACTGACTCTTCTAGCAGATGCAAAGGCTAAGAGAAACGCCATTTTATAGGTCAAGAATTTGAACTCTACAATGTCCAACGGCTCAAATGAAGCTTCTTTGAGCTTCAACTGAACCCAAGCCAAATTCCACTTAGAAATTAATCTGAGGGTTCTAGGTCTATTAATAGAGAAATTTCTAACCAGCTTGGACAATGAAGTATTTGAGCCAATAGCCAAGTTATCATGATGAGCGTAAGAATCTGATAACATAGACCTATAGCCCTTAATAGTGACGGGCTGCAGTTTGAGAACATCAAACAAGTAGACCAAGAAATTGGCAACATTTGGTATGAACGGATCGTATACGTCTATCGACAGATCCTGACACCAACGGAAGAAAACCCTCCACTTCACTGCATAGTTCGACGTAGAGGAGGACCTCCTGCAGTTAGAAATTGCACCCACTCCACATCCTATAAACTGTTTTCCATGCAAGAAGGAAAAAGAAGGTCCTCTCATGGAAGAAGCTTCCGGGGGACGTCCCATAACGGACACCTGAGAAGATTGATCCAAGATTTCTGTGACGACAGAGGTGCTACAAGCAGAATTTTGCAATGAGACTGTTTGATCTTTAACAGAATCTGCTGAATCAACAGAGTTGAAGGATATGCATATCCTATCATTCCGTCCCATGAGATCGACAGAGTGTCTACTGTGTACGCTTGATGATCCGGGCATGGCAACACGAACATTGGTAACTGATTGTTCAGGTGTGTCGCAAACAGATCTATCATGGGACGATCCCACTGGTAGCAAATCTGCTGAATATGCGCTTGTTGTCAAATTGTCAGACAAGATTTGAACATGGACATTCGCTATTATGCGAATCCAACGTTGAAGAGCTAGCCATATTGACATCATCTCTTTGATGTTTATGAGTTTCTCAAATCCTAAAGACCCTGACTCTTCAGGTCTGCAGGACTTAGGGACGCGCCCCAACCCGTCTGACTCATATCCATCATAATCGTGAAAGCTGGATCCAGCAGTTGCAGTGGAACTCCCTAAGTTAACCACTGAATATCTGCCCAAATCTGAACCTTTTGTTTTACTAGGTCTGTTAAAACAATACTGGTTTTGAGCGAATGTGTCTTCATACTCCAGTCCTGAGTAAAGAATATCTGGAGGGGAGGCGTGTGCAGATGGCACATTTGAATAAGATCTACAGCCGCTCTGCACAGCCCCATCAGTCGCATGAATTCCCCCACTGCTAATGTGTCTGAGTGTGGACAAAAGTGAGCATAACAACTGACTAATTTCGCTCTGGGTAATGGCAGACGAACCAGATTGTGAGTCTTGAAGCTCATTCCCAAGTGAGTGAACAACTTGGACAGAGCTTTTTCTCATTACGATGAAACCGAGACGTTGGAGTAATAGAAGCAGACTCTGAACATCGTTCTGAAGAATAATTCTGTTGCTCTATCTCTGCCGAATTTTGTCCAAGTAAGCCAACGTTACCACAGACGAATGTGCTTGGAAGTATGACATTACCGAGTTCATTATTCGAGTGAATGCCCAGGGAGACAGGTTCAGACCAAAGCACATTGCTCTGAACTGATAAACCTTCACTTGTACAGCGAACCGCAGATACTTTCTGAATGCCAGATGTACAGGAACATGAAAGTACGCATCCTTTAGATCTATGCTTGCCGCATAGTCGTTCAATCGAATGCTCGCTCTTACCGACTGAATGGTCTCCATATAGAATTTTGGAGCCACGATAAGCTTATTTATCCAGGTCAAGTCTATTACCAGTTGGAACGAGTTGTCTGGCTTCGGTAAGAGGAACAAGTGACTGTAAAAACCCTGAGAATCTTGATTCTCAATGACCTCTATTGCTTCCTTTAATAAGAGAGTCTGTACCTCCGCTAGGAGAGACTTTCTTTTGAAAGGATCCGACGGAAGATTTGTCCAATGCGGACATCTTGTTAGTAGGGGTTTCGCTCAGAATGATAGCCGTAAGCCCTCCGAGACTACACTTCTCACCCACTGATCTTCTGTGACTGCTATCCAGTTTCTTGCGAAGTTTGATAACTTTCCACCAACTGGCCAGCAATAGAGGTCTTGAACATCACCTGTATGACCTGTGGTGAGGCTTACTAGAGGAGAAACTACGTCCTCCCCGTGAAGAACCTCGCCACGTCAGCCTAGGGGCATCAGACCAATAGTCAGGATCAGACCTACGCCCCTTTCCCGAGTGGCTATATTGACGACCTCCGGAGTAATTGTAAGAGGGCTTCTTGTACCCTCGTGAGGAGTTTCCTTTTGACGTTTTAGACTTGGAACGTCCTCCTTTACTCCTGTCTACTGAAGCAGGTTGCTGAGACGCCGACTTCAATAGCAGAGCACTTGATGCTTTCTTAGTAGCCTGTTCATAGACTAATGAAAGCTTGTCATCAAAAATAGTATGTCTGGAGACCAGAGCAACCCGGAGAGAGCTTTTCACCTTGTCATCTATAAGTGATGATGACACAAGGGCAGCATAACATCTAATTAACCTCACTGTCAGGGCGGAGTTATACGTGGTATATATAATTGCCCTGGAAAGAACTCTAAGAGAGGTACAGACGTCCTCAAATTCATTCCCTTTGAGGCATTGCGCCATCGCTCTAGTAAGGTGATCTGCATAGGACACTGCGTCCAAATTTGCTCTATTTGATGAAATTGCCGTTTCCATTACATCTGAGCGAATAGTGAATGATGCAGATAAGGATACATCTAGATCCCCGGCCTGCTCATCCAAATGCAGAGGAGCTCTCTGAACATCTTCTCCAACCGTTTTAAATGAACGTGGTCCACGAAACGGTATATTTATGGAAGATGTAGATAAGAAACCACCTTTTTTCCTTGCACTCGAGAGGTTGAATATGGCGTCATCTACATGGCCAAAGGCTTGCGACACCAGCCTAGACTGAACCGGAAAAGAAAGAACTTCTTCCTTTCTAAGGAATAAAGTCTGCCTCTAGTGATGCCAGTGATTTCTCTCTTGTTGTTGCAGCATTCTGTTTCGGTGGAACAAATTCAGGGTAGTAATGATGGATGAAATCCATCGCAACCATGTGCTGTTCCGAAAGGGAAGGGCAATCCTTTTCCTTATCCCTTTCACCATCCGAGAGAATCAGTTGTGAATCTTGGTCCATTACATCTGCGTGAACAGTTGACTGGACTGACCCAGCACCGTCCGACAGGCTGCTCCTGCACTTGCTGGAATGCTGCAATCAGCTGCGCAATCTGCGACAGCAAGTCCACCATCGAGGCCTGAGGAGCAGCGGTTTTCTGTTTCTTAGCCGATTGCTGCTCCTGGGAAGGCTTGCCAGAGATGGATCTCTTCACTTAACGTCCCGATGATCAAGGCCTCAACTCCTTAGCTACTGGATGGTCCGACTTCACAGGCGACGAGTGGTCCCTTCCTCGGGCAGCATCGTTGGATATCCGAAGTCAGGTAGTTAGGATGTGGTCGTGTGTGCTTTATAATCGAAGCGGAAGAAGTTGTGGCTGTAGCCGAGGCTGGCTGCAATCTAGACAGAGCATCCCGAACGGCAGGTGTGGATGTATGCTCTGGCCCCAGATGTTGATGGGATAGAGAGGGACCTCTCCCACTTGTGGCCCTTTCAGACCTCGCCGAGCTTCCCGAAACACTTGCTGGCTTCTTCCCTAGTTCCGTCGTCGCTGGGTGAGCATGTTTAGATTTTAAGGTGCTCGCTCTACCCACTACACTTCCTTCAACCGCAACGGTCATACCCGGCATCACAGCTCCCACGGACGCTGTAACTGCTTCATCAGTCGAGCTAGCTGCTGGCAAAGGATTAAAACCACTGCCCAGTGGCTTTATCCCTTGCCTAATATTCAGGAGCACCTTAGCAGCTAGCTCTGTTTGCTCATCACAGCACGACGGCAGTAGCACACTTTTGGTAGGTGTCACATAACCATCACCATGTTCTTATTCCTCTAAAAAAGAAACTGAGAAACTTGAATGACTCTGCAGCGAGAGAACCAGCATTGGCCTCTCACCGCTAACAACATACTGTGGCACCTGTGTCCAACGTTTGTCAACCCAATCAACACATGTAGGACAAGAATTTGTGGGAGTACATCGACTACAGGCAAGGCAACAAGCATGTAAATCTGAGGAAAACTTCCTCGCCTTGCATTTTGAGCAATAAGCTTTCATAATTAATCAAAGTCGATCGGACTCCCACCAACTCCACAATAAATATATGATAAAGATACATAATAATCAACAATCAAAATACAAATCGAAAAATTAATTTCAAAAAATCTTTCGAAAAAATTTTGACAATGGCCCTAGTTCCCAAAGGAAACATGAAGAGCCCAAGGGTATTCCGATAGAGCCTAAGTGTGAACAAAAATCCAAAAATTATTGCTACAGTACAGTCGCCGTGGACGGGCAACATTTCACCGACAAACGTGACCGTGGAACAGCGCGGATTTTTTATCTGATATTTATCACGGAAAAAACGATTGTGTGGCTAAACTGACTTTGCGTGTTTGAAAACCAAGCCGTATTTGTTCACTAATCGCTTTCACGGTGAAACACTGGAATTCACGGTAATCTTTTCACGTCGACAATGCCGGTGGCCCAAACTTGTAACATTAATCCGTTCCTCGAAAATTGCGGGTTTTCGCATGGTACGGATTAAACAATGGGCTGTGGGATTAAGAATGCATGCAATATCTGAATATAAATTTTTTTATGAAGTGTTTTATGTTTTTTTTCTCATTTATTCATTTCAGATGAATTAAAATTCCGAAAACGTCTTTGTATTGTCATTACGGAATCACATCTCTGTGTTTTATATTTAGAAACGAATGGGAAATTCCCAAATTGACCCAATCCCATTTCATAAAGAATAATTTCAGGCTGTATTATTGCCCCATAAAAATGTGTTGGTTGACTACATGTAAAACCTGTATATACGAAGTGAAACAAGAATGAGCACCTTTGATTTTCAGTTAATATCCACATTGTCGAATGTGACATGAATTGATGAAAAGTGCGAAGCCCATTATGATGAACTTCGAACTTAATGAATATTGACAAGCTGTCCATTGCGAGGCAATTGAGACGTGGTTCACATATCCCATTCAATTTTGGTACCATATAAAACACGACAAACTTGTGATCTCCCAAAAATTGACTAACATTGATAATCTGGGCTTACCGACGGGTCTGTACGAGTTCAGTAACACGTGGTGTCATTTGACTTTATGCGTCAATATTAAAATTCCTCAAACACAATAAACCCCAAAACACATTTACTAGGGTGAGGGTACAACATTTCGTACCTATCGGCACATAGGACCATAGTAAATGTGTTTTGAGGTTTATTGTGTTTGAGGAATTTAAATATTGACGCCTAAAGCCACTTGCACGAAGTGAACAAAAATGTCAGTGGAAGAAGGCATCAACTGCAGTGGTTTTGAACTGCAGTTGGCACTCTTTTCCTGTAAAGTGACGATTCAAACGTCAATGCGCTGAAAATTTTATTTGCGCAGTCAAAATGAAGAGTTTGACCCACTGCGTCACGAAGCGATTTCTCATATCGTTTATGGATTGCAAATTGATTCTTGTGGCCCATCGGGCGTCCTACAATACAGTGTGTGGAGAGTGGGTCACTACTGAATCACTGTGGATAGATCTCCATTCCTCCCCCCCCCACCCCCGCCAAACGATTATTATCAGCCTCTGGGAACAAAACACAAGTGGGCCTAGCTCATAATTTGCTTGTTCAACTCCATTTAGTAGCAAGTCACCCTGAATATGGTGGGGGGGGGGGGGGGGGGGGTAGGGGAGAGTAGGGGTATATTCTTCCTATTTTTTCATGTTCTGTCAGGTGACCTGACATTTTGTTGGTCATTATCCAGCGCGACATTGCTGCAGCGGCGACAAAAATGCAGTGCCGAACAGTATTGTGTCCGGACATCAACAATAACAACAACCCATTTCAACCTAAGCTTATAGTTTATTGTGTATTTCAAATGAAAAATAAAAGTAACAATATCAAACGAAGTATAGTTATAACATACAAAACGATCTCCACTAAAATAGCACATGATATATTTTAATATTAACTCCACCCCCCCCCCCCCCTCTCCCCCACTTTCGGCACACACCGAATCAGGGATGGTGCAGCCGGGGGCACATGCCCCCACCCCCCCCCCCCACACACTTTTTCCACCAAGTATGGGTACCCTAACAGGACGTATTCTGACATACAATGTAACGTACACAACTCCTATGACCACATTGGCTGTGGGAGATAGTAATAGTTCTAACAAAATTAGCAACATAATAGTGATGACGTCTCGGTTCATTTATATATTGAGACATTACACATCGCAAGTTCACAACTTGTCATAACAGACTATATTAATAGTAAAATAGTCCGAACTAGGACCCAAATTCCGTAATATAAATTTTGGACGTACCAAACCCAAAAATTATATTACGGAATTTGGGTCCAAATTTCGACTATGGTAAAATGTGTGCATGTATTCCCTTTCTAAACTTGCACTTAATTTCGTTCCGTATTCGTGACATACTTGGTGACAAAGTACCCCTCCAACCCATGTCCCACGCTCATCCTTCACATTGAGCCCCTAAAAACTTACAACCCTGCGGTTACCCAGAAAAAAATTGTGCCCACTCCCCCCCCCCCCCCCCCCCCCCCCCAACACTTTTTTTTAGCTTCCGCCGTCCCCGCACCGAATGTAGTTCCTGTATTTGGGCGGGAAGGGTGCTTGTAGCGTAAGTGCAGATGAGGTGGTCGGAAAAAGTAATTTGTGAGGCTACTGAAAGGATTAAACTTCATTGTATGTCAAATAATTGTTTGTCGACTTCATCTCATTCAAAAGCGTAAAGGTAGTCGGACAGAAGTGACAAGAATTGATTGGTATTTATTGACTGTATTACATGTAATGACAGTCAATAATAATGACAACACACATCGGCAAAGTTTGAAATTCGCCGCCTTATTTTTTATTTCCATTTATCCCCGCGATGAATTCATTCTTCCTTTATGGATAACCGACAAATATGTATTGTGTTTGCAGCGATTACCTACAGGTATCATTACGAAAAATATAAGTAGTTAATGAGAGTGGCGTACTTTTTTTCGCCGGGTAAGAAGCCCGCTTATTTGTCACCGGTATCCAGTGATGAGCCGATTATCAGTATAGGTTATCGGTATTGGCCGATAAATATTATTTGGGACTTAAAAATCGTTTGTAACATGCTCCTGTGTACTGTGCCGATACCGCCGGTATCGGCACAGTACACAGGAGCATGCTACAAATGATTTTTAAGTCCCAAATAACGTTTATTAAATATCATTCTAGACACCCCTCCCATCATAGGCCCTATGTAAAATAACATCGATGTTATTACACATAGAGCTCTGTCAAACAAGATATAACAGAATAAATAATAATAGCAGGAGTTCTCTACAGCCCATATGTAATTAACAGGTCAAATTGTAATGCTGATATGGTAAATGGCATTGTGTTTGAAAATTACATTCAATTTACAGGGTTATTCGATTAAGAGATGTACAGTTAAGTGGGTCTCAGTTGTTATCCAGTCGTAAAGTCGTAATAAAGGACGATAATAGGGATGGTGCGTCTTGTTCTGGCTCCATCGCCAAACAAGATATAACAGAATAAATAATAATAGCAGGAGTTCTCTACAGCCCATATGTAATTAACAGGTCAAATTGTAATGCTGATATGGTAAATGGCATTGTGTTTGAAAATTACATTCAATTTACAGGGTTATTCGATTAAGAGATGTACAGTTAAGTGGGTCTCAGTTGTTATCCAGTCGTAAAGTCGTAATAAAGGACGAGCAAAAAGTAATTATAATCTTGCAATGTTATGGTACATATTAATAACAATCATTGAAAATAACAGTGTCCATAGCCTCTTGAATTGAAGGAAGTGATGAACTTGGGGTTGTCACTTTTTTAATCGGTCTCCGAAGACCTTCATTAATAGAATCAATCACTGTTTTCCATAATATTTTCGACGCATATTCAGGGTGAAAATGAAGGATGTATCTTTTCATCAGTTTTTTTCTTTCAGAATCTAATTCTTCCTTATTCTGAACCCCACCCCCATTATAACTGAAATGTCTTCGGAGATGATCTGGACCAAAAAGTTCTGGATATAACCTTTCACATATTTTTTTGGCAAAATTGCCCACACCTCGAGACGACAAACTAAGGCCCTTTAATGTCTCGGCATCGATACCATTGGGGTGCACTGATTCAGATAGGGATGGTGCGTCTTGTTCTGGCTCCATCGCCACTCGAGCATTCTTACTTGACATTAAAATGTCCACCTTTGCCACAAGACTCATTAGTGTCTTTTGCATGACATCCATTTTCCTCAACAAGACCGAATTATCAATGTTCTGTGAACGTGGCCGAGATCCATTTTGACTGGGTGTATTTGTTGGTTCTGAAGTAGGTGAGGCGAATAAATTCCGCCGATGTGTTTGGTGAGGTGTTGTGTGAGGTGTCTGCGATCTAGCTGAATTTATTACAACATTTGTTGTTTGTGGCACTGGAGATGGTGGGCTTGTGTTAGTTGGTGCAGGAGGTGGTGTAGGTGATCTGGGAGAATGCACCGCAACAGGTGAAGGAGTTGGATGTCTTGCAGGAGATTTGCTAAAAGGTACAGGTGAAGAGGATCTATGGTCAGATGTTGCAGGAGGTGAAGGTGGTCTAGCACGTCCCCTGGCTATTGTACTGGCTAGCTTCTTGGGTACATTTGTTTTTTTACCAGTACCTGAAGACTGGAAAAAAAAAAACCATTATTAAATGTGAAATGAAATAAATAAATTGTAATAAATAAATAAAGATTTTGACTATCTCGGCAGCTGGAGGCGTGAAGGTGGGTAATTGGATTAATTGGATTAACCTTTCAAATCACCCAATTAAATTAATCAGGTGCTAGTATCAGCCAATGGGCTTTCCTTAAAATTAGGATAGGACACACATAAGTTTGAATGCCAGCTCATCTATTTAGATAGTCTTGTAGTTTTTGTTAGAAGTGTTCTACTTTTTAAATGTACCTTTTAAAACGATGAAGCAAGTTACGAAATCAGAAATTATAAAATTGTTCAAACGTAATCACACGTGAGAGAAATACAGACAATAGTTACAATGAATGGCAAAGATTTTGTATCAATGAAACAGGTTCGTACCTGCATCAAGCAGTACAAAGATGGTTTGTACAATGACATTAATGACAGTAAGATTGAAGTGATTAAACCTGAGTTCATATTTAAAAGAGTATCAGAAGACGACATATTTTCAGTAAAACAATTCTTGCATGCCAATCCATTTCAAACTGTGAAGGACATCATTCGGTTGTTAGCCTCACGGGGTACAGTTGTTGGAGCAACAACTGCTAAAAAAAACAATTGCAGCAGCTGGATTTACAGGTTCCAAGCCGAGGTACTGCCAAATGGTGCGCGATGTTAATAAGATGAAAAGAGTCAGATTTTGTGAAAATCTGATTGAAAACAATGATAAACTGGACGATGTGATTTTTAGTGATGAAACAACAGTCCAGTTGCATGCTAATCGACAATCATGTTACCGAATGAAAAATTGTCCAGCTCCACACATTCCGAAGCCAAAACATCCTCTGAACTACATGTCTGGGCGGGAATAAGTAAGCAAGGCGCAACAGAGATTCTCATTTTCAAGGACATAATGAGAAAAGAATTCTTCACTGAGGAAATTCTACAGAAAACCCTCCTACCATTTATTAGAAGTACTTTTCCAACCGGGCATCGTTTCCAGCAGGATAACGATCCTAAACACCGATCTAATTTAGCAATGAATTTCATGAAGGAAAACAACATCAACTTTCAGGAATGGCCATCCGAAAGTCCGGATTTGAATCCAATAGAGATGATTTGGAAATACTTGAAAGACTATGTGAAAGCTAGGGAACCAACCACACAAGAACAACTGACAAGTGCTATACTGAATTGTTGGTATGATGACATTACTCCAGAGTTATGTGCAAAATATATAGACCACACCTATAAAGTAGTTCCATTAGTTGTTAAGATGAATGGTTTCGCTACTGGAGATGTTCCAAATCAAATTTTCAAGGAGAAATCATGTGGAAAAGATATCAGGTATTTTAATGACAAGCTCAAGGACACAGAGTTGCAAAAGAGAGTTCAGCACATGATGGAGGCAATGCACGTGCCAATTTCACCTGTAATTTAATACTGTGCAGTATTTATTTAAACTAATTTTAGTACCAAAAACATAGCTTATGACCCCTCATTGGAACGAGCTCTCTTAGTTCGTTCCAATGAGAATCATAAGTTATGTTTTCGAAACAAAAACAAAAAAATGAAAACCTGGCGTTTTTCTGAATATCACTAGCCGTTTTCACAGTTACGTTTGGTAAAGGGTTAACGATATTATGCTGAGACGATCATCCCCTCCTCTCATTCTACAGTACTGTGGCATCACGCAATACAGCGTTTCATCCTTCACCTGGTTAGGGAAGTTCCAATTAAATATAACATAATAGTCCAGGCACATTAGACATAAAAATGAGAAAGTAAGGAAAAAAATCGGAGAAAGCTGATTTTTTTATATGTTTCCGGGACACACATTGCGGATAAAGTGTGAAAAGTCCCCGCGAATCCGAGTTGAGCTTTTTTAGTTATAGCGTTTTTTTGATGAAAAAAATTTTTTTTTTAAAAATTAGACCCAGCTCCATATTTCTCATTCTTATTCGCCTTAGTAGGGTGAGAATCATAAATATCGTGCTGAATTATATT